>WARS01000029.1:20117378-20717378 GCA_008933995.1 Datnioides undecimradiatus
GGGGTAATCAGGGACAGCAGATTATTGTTTCCTTCCAAGGCTTATCAGAGTGTGCACCGTGTCTGTCTCTCTCTTTCTCCCTTACAATCACACACACACATTCTCACATTGTTACAGACTGGGCGCCTAATATCGTTTCATTGGACGACATTTCACATTATCCGACTGCTGGCTCCAGTGACAGTTTGGCTCCGGCTGGAGGACTGTAGAAACATATATCAGGCATATTTGATAATGATCAGGTTGTCCCTCACACACCCTCCTCCTGCACCTGTCTGGTGCCAGCGCTGTGAAAAGCCCTTGTCGTAAATTCCTGGGCTTTGTTAAGAGGTGTCAGTGGTCGGGTGCCTGAGGAGAGCTGCAGGGTCAGGGAGGCCATGTGCGTGTGTGTGTATGTGTGTTTATGGATGCATATTTACATGCACTCTCTCTTTGTGTCGCAGTAATATGGTGGAGTGCATGTGCGTGCTCGAGTGTTGGGGGGGTGGACACCCGGCTCAGGTGTCACCCAGAAAAATGCGGACCTTTTGCCCTTTGACCCGGGGACATGGCCCCGGAGGGTTGGGTGTCAAACCATTGCCCCTGAACCTCAGCTAGTGAGGTGTCACGTTGCTGCCACAAGGCCAAAGCCTGCAGAGGACACAGCTGCGTCTGTGTGTGTGTGTGAGAGTGAAGCAACAGTCATTAACTTTGTCAGGGGCAGATCTGCCTTCCAGGGCTGGTGGACGTTGACCCAGTTCAAGATGATTATCAAATAAATAGAACAACCGCAGGACACTGATGGAGGCTGCTCTGATTCTCATTCTTGAAGGCTTGAAGGTGCTGCAGCTTCTGTGTCGTGCATCTGCGTTACTGCAGGTAATACGTGCAGTTCAGTGAGACTGTGATCATTCCAGTGATATTCATAATATTCTGATATTGATTTATAAATATGTCATGACAAGATGATTATTATTAGCTGATAATTGTTGGGCATATTGGTTTGACATTGGTATCAGAGGCTGTAGTACTTCCTGAACCATATGTGGCTGTATATGGGCATGTGAGTGTATCTTTAAGAAGCTGAAACTCATGTATTGCATTGGCATCATTACAAAAGATGATTAAATTAATGTTTAAAGCATTTAACTTCCTCTCTTTTGCAGTATGCCTGTTAAAACTCTGCACAATTAGCTTTTTAAACTGGAGACAAAAGTTCCCACTGTGGTCACTTAAAGCTTCTTTAAATCTAATGTCGTCCTGTTGATTTAAAGAAGTGTGTAACCACTGTTGAACACCATGGCCAACAGTTCTGACCCATGACCCCCGGCTAATTATAATCTAATTATATCTAGGTTTCATTCTTATCTAATATTACAAATATGAAACTAAGTTGAGAGGAGACCTGAGAAATGAGGTAAACTGTGTTTCATCCATGTGGAATTTCACTCCTGAAAACCTTGTTTCAGACCTGACCAGCCCTCTCTGTGTTTCCGACCCCTCCCCAGATGTTGTTTGGTGAGTTTACACCTCCAGCGCCCTCCACCCATGTTCTCCCTCCTCAGAGCGCCTCTCTGTCTATTATTGGCAGGAAGCCGTGACAGGGAAGGCTACTCAGCCAGCGGGGAAAGGAGGTTAAACATGGTTTGGTGAGGAATGTGAGAGAACAGCCGTGTTCATTTGTACATTCACCAGCCGGCCTGCCAGCCTTCCAGTAGACCATCCAGACCTCTGAGTGCCTGGACAAGGGGCGCCTTTGTCCCCCATCTGCCGGCTACACCCTGCCCTGCTCCTGCCCCCCATCTTACCCTTCTCTTCATCCTGTTGCACCTCCTCTGCCTCCCTCTTTTCACTGGCGGGCCCTCGCCCCAGAATAGCACAGCAGGTCCCCTCTGAAAATAGAGCTGGTGATGGTGGCAGGGTCAAGCTCTCTCCTCTTTCTACTTTGTATCTCTCTCGCTCTCATTTTCTCTCTCTCTCACACAGAATCGCTCTTTTGTTTCAGAGTTTTTATTCAGAGAAACTAATTAGCCGATAAAAACAACAAAAGCGTTCAGATTTCAAACTAGAAATCCAAAATTTTATTAAAGTTTATATCACAGATGTATCAAATGTACAAGCTTCTCGTCAGCTCCTGGACTTAGTGTCTTGTTTACCATCTAGGCTGGGTCTAAAACGCCCACTGAAGCTAAATTCATCCAGTCATGTGGTCCAGCTTTAATCTCCAGTGGATTCATACTGTGAGGTATTCCCTCTGAAGCGTAAAATAAGGCAGGTTAGCTACAAAGAAAACCTTATTCTTGGACAAATAGCTGGATGCCCATAATTTGACAAATGTGCCTTTAATCCCACAAATCTAGGTCGGTTGTGCGCCAACTCTGTCTTTCTTTCTTCCCTTGCCACAGAGATTATTTAGACATGAAAAATGAGCAAAGGCACTCTTTCCATCAGCACAGGGCATTAAGAATGTATCAGATGCATGGGCACATTGTTATTTGTTGCCATTACGGGGATTAAAGTCAGCACATCGATCGTCTCTTTAACCTGCATTTGCAAGATGTGAACACTGACAACCTTTTAAGTTGGCATGGCAAACATGTTGGCAAACACTCACCTGTTTACACATCCAGCTGATAAGAAGTAATCTTAACATTTAAATGTAGATGTGTTTCAGACCATCTGATAAATGTAAATCCAATATTTGTATCCTTTTTGCTCCGTTTTGGTCTCCACCAACCCCTGAGGGAACTATCTGACTCTTTACCAAAACAGTAAAGTTGCAGAACAATGTCAAGCTAGAAAACAATGAGCTAATAGACACCAAAAAGGGCAACCACAGTATATGATAATGTTTCTAATCATAAATCATAATTTGGGCTACACGTTACAAGTCATTTTGTTCATGAGTAATGTAAAATATTGACTTTAGCAGCTTTAAATGTTATAAGATTAATCTTGTTGTACATGTGCAATGCCATTAGACATTCTTAGTTGATAACCCAGCCACAGAAAAGCTCTTGTCGGGCGAGCGACCTGTTGAAAAGCACCTTAAACATAAAGCCACAGCTCAGTCCTGTAGACTAAACAATGGCTGTCACTCCCGCGTAGAACCCTAGACCCTGAAATTTCATGTACTAGACATCTAGTTAGGCGAGAAGTGCCCACAAGGTTCAGTCCAAGTGGATATTTTTCAACTTGAATAATGACTGAGTAACTCTAGCTCAGCCCTTCAGCAGTTGGTGTATCTAGACAGACGTTTCCCTGCTTATAGACCAGTGTTTTTCCTGGAGCTGCAGCTAAAGACATTCCACTTCAATTTTCCTGGTTTTTGATTGAATGAAGCCCACTTTTAGCAGCCAAAGGGGCCTCATGGAAACTCTTCGAGAACAATCGAATTTTTGATATCGGCGCCATTTCAGCAGCCAGTTTCTTTTCAGCTGTTAATTATCTCAATGGCTGTCTAGGTTTACATGTATGTACTGTAACTTTATTATATAGTGCTCGAGTGTTTATGGAGCATTGCCTGCTGAATGTATCTCTGCCAGTGGATTACTGGGTTGCATGTAGACCTAATCACTTGATGATGTGCCGTGAAGGTGTAGCGCTTTCCTGAGAGACTGCAAATTATGGTTCATGCACACTTTGGGTTTGGTTTTAAGTCTTCTCACTCCTGTCTGTCTTAACTGGACATCTGAGCAGTTGCTTGTAATCACGGGAATGAAGCGATTACAGTGAGTCTCAAAGCTTGCAACAGGTGGTGGCCATTTGTTCCTGAGAGTAACTCAAAAATTGCTCTCTAAATATTTTTCTTGCCACTGAATTTGGCAGTAAAAATGTTTAAACTTTTCCACAAAGTGTCAACCAAAGAAACATTAAAATCCACAATGCGACTGCGCCCCTTTTAATCAGTTTTTCTCTTGCGCTGTTATTTCCTCTGTAGATGGTCCTGACCTGCCCAACGCCGTCAGCTCCCCTCCCTCCAGCCCAAACCCGGCCAAGAAGAGCAGCTCCATCAACTGGTCCTTCCCAGACAAGATAAAGTCCCCACGCACCGTGAGGAAGATCTCCATGAAGATGAAGAAGCTCCCAGAGCTCAGTCGGAAACTCAGTGTTAAGGGGACCCCGAGCAGCAGTAACAACAACAACGGTCAGTTAGAGCCCAGAGCCAACTCTCCCCGAAACAACGGGACCGGATCGGAGGCCGTCCCCCAGTCCTCAGGCCCTCCCAGATTAGCTACATCTGGTGGTGGGCAGGCAAGCCGCAATGTGATCTCACGCTACCATCTGGACAGCAGTGTGTCCACGCAGCACAGCTTCAGCAAGAAGAAAAGCAACGGCAGCTCAAAGTCGGCCAGTAAAGGCGGCTACCTCAGTGACGGTGACTCACCTGAGCTGGTCGCCAAGTCTGGGAAGCACGGTTCTGCAGAGGGGAAGGGCGGTAAAGGCAAGGAGATGGACGGAGGAGGCGGAAGCTCCAAACTCAATGGTACAGAGCTGGACATTGATGCTTTCCGCCATTACAGCTTCACAGAGCAGCCCAAGTGCAGCCAGTACATCTCCGGACTTATGAGTCTGCACTTTTATGGTGCTGAGGACCTCAAACCTCCGCGCATTGACTCTCGAGATGTCTACTGTGCCATCCAGGTGGACTCTGTTAATAAAGCACGAACCGCTCTCCTCACATGTCGAACTACCTTCCTAGATATGGACCACACATTTAACATCGAGCTGGAGAACGCCCAGCATCTGAAGCTGGTGGTGTTCAGCTGGGAGCCCACACCCAGACGCAACCGTGTTTGCTGCCACGGCACGGTGGTTCTGCCTGCGCTGTTCCGGGTGACGCGTAGCCACCAGCTGGCGGTGAAGCTGGAGCCGCGTGGGCTGATCTATGTCAAGCTGAGCCTGATGGAGCAGTGGCAGAACTCACTGGACGGCGGGCCAGACGGAGACAGGGAGCCCCAGGTGTTTGGCGTGGAGGCGTGGCGGGTGGTGGAGAGGGAAAACACAGGGCAGATGGTGCCGCTGCTTATAAGCAAGTGCATCAATGAGATCGAAAAGAGAGGCTGCCAGGTGAGTTTGTGTGTGGTTCAAAGAATTAAAAAAACATTTCATGCTCTGCTGTGGTCAGTACCACAGGTGACACTGTAACATACACACTGTGGATTAATCGATCTGGTGTATTTCTGATAATCAATACATTGTTTAGCGACAGCTGTGCAACAAAGCCAAACATAGAAAAGTAGCAAACAACAGCAACAAACTCGAGAAGCTGCAAACGGGGAATGTTTTGACTCGAATAATTGATTTGTCATTTTTCCCCAGATCGGCCTTAAACCAATTATTCCAGCATTTATGTTTTTTATTGTTATTTAATCTGCCTTATTGTCTTCTCGGTTAAGCATCTTGATTAAATTGCAGAACGTAGTGGAAGTAAGTGATTTCAGCAACTTCCGAAAGCTCAAAGCGACGTCCTCAAATGAATTCACAATGAAATAAAACACAGAAAAGGAGCAAAACAACATTTTTTATGTCTTAAAAAAAGGATTTATATGCTCTATTGCATGTTTATAGTAACAGTTTCAGATAAATTAATAGTCATTGCAGGGCTATGCATGTTAACGTAAGTACCTGTGGAGGGAAGTCATTCAGATGCTATCCTGTGTATTGAAAACAGATGTGGAGTCATTCGAAAAGACAGCTGGTGGGATACCAAAAAAACCAATACATAAAGTTATATAATGCGTTTTTGTGAGATCAAGAGAAGAGGGAGAGAAAATAATCCCAGTCTGTTTCATCCATTCGGCTCAGTGAGATGAGTGTTCACCCTGCAGCCAGTGGTAGCGCACCAATGGATGACTGGCGTGAGCAGAAAGGTTAGAAGAGATGTACCGCGCTCCATGACGTCTCTGAGACCTCCTGAGGCGACTGGCTCTTTTATTCAGAGTGGAGAAAGACTCAGAGTTAAGAGACTGACGTTGTGGCGATGGTGGAGTGGAGTGCTCCCCTGGATCATGTGATCACTACTTGCCCCCCCCCCTTCCCTCAACATTTCATGTGCTCTTTGAAGCCCAGAGAGAAGAGAGGGAGGCGGCAGAGTTTCTCCTAATTAGAGCTGAGACAGCAGCAGTAAAAGTGTCTGGCCACTGCTCCTGACTGATCACTCTAGGGGGGCATGCCAGGGGCAGCGGGTGCCTGGGGCCAACAGGCAAACATTAGGCCTCTCCCAGGAGCCTGTCTGTCAGATCAGACCACGCCTTCGGCCACTTGTTCGGCACTGTGCACTTATATTGGGAGCTTATTGAATGTGAGAAAATGACTTTTTCTGAAGTCAAATTAAAAGTTTAACGCCTTTTTTTTCTTTTTAGTTGATGATAAGCCAGCGCATCATCCATTAATCTGTCTCACAGTTGTTCATGCCCTAGGATGATGTCCTCCTATTTTGACCAACTTATAATAAATCTAGATTATAGGATTTGATAATAAAGTCACATAATATTGTGAAAAGGCCCGATGGGACCTCTACAAATCACCTGTTATATCCGAGCAAGAGTTTAAAACTCAAAGATATCACCTTTACAATAATAATAGCTGGGGAAAAGCTGAAAACTGTTACATTTGAGGGGCTAGAGATGTTTGAATAACAATGACCTGGTTATCAAACTAGTAATTGGGTGGTTGAAATAATGATTAATTAACCATTTTAACACAGTATGTGTAAAGGAAACTTTAACTCCTTTTTGCAAGAACATAGTGGAAATGCCTGTAGTTTTCATTTTAATCAGGTTTATCTACATTCAGACTGTCAGGATTTTAATGTTTGATCAGATCTGCACTGTAAATGTAATAAAAGACACCAGTTGTGGGGGTATAAGGGAAGACATGGGTGTTAAACCATAGTTTTGTTAGATACATATACGTGTTGTACATATTTGAGGCTGCTTTCCAAGGTCATTTATCTCTGATTGTCCTTCATTAAGAATCTGCAGGCTCTCTTTTAACAGTTTTCCATCTGTTGGCTCAGATTTCCTCTGTTTTTCACTCTGCTCTCTGCGGCCACATTGTGATACCTGTCTCCCCTCGTCTCCGCGTGTTTCTCCTTCTGCCTTTGTTTTTTTTGACGCTGTTTGTCTCGTGTCCCTTTTCAACGTTTCTTCTAATCCCCCCCTCACGCCTGTTTTGCTGCCGTCTTTAGTTACTGAGATGCAGAGCAGACTTTGCACGGAGGTATCAGCCTGACATCAAGTGTAAGGGCTCCCCCAGGTTGCAGGCAGACAGGGGTTAGCGCGGGGTTGACACCGGATCCCGGAGGAATTTGCAGGTTATGTCACTAAAGCACGCAGGGTCAGACGTGTAGCGGTGTGCATTTACAAATGATTATCTGAATGTTTGATGGAGACTCTTTTTTTCAGAGTCTCTTAGAAATGAGTGTCCCGAGGGCCTCTCCAAGCTTTTAAGACGCTGCATGATTGTGGGTGTTTTGAAAAGACTGCGCACATTGTCCGTGTCAGAGACTGGAGTTATGTATGTGAGCGCTCTGTGCCCATTAAAAGAGACATTTTTCTATAAGGATTCATCCCAGAAACCTACATATTACTTTATGCGACAGTAAAAGATGCACACAGCTGCGACGCGTTATGAATGGCTCTACAGACGCAGCATTTCATACAAAACAGACCTCTCAGAATTGAGTTGGGTACGTTTTAAGCCTCGGCTTGACACAGATGTGACTTCCAGACTAAGACACTGAATGAGTAACATTGCTGGCTCCACCGGCCTGTTAAAGGAACGGCTTTTGGGCTTTCAAACATAAGTCTCTGTTATGTAAATGTTCCATAGTGGCTCCGTTTAAAACCTGACAGGACTGCAGAGTATTTGTGCGGCATGTGGGATGTAGCACTGCTGGAAAAAAAGCTCTGAGTTGCACATTTCTTTGACGATCATTCCTTCCTGTTTGAAAAGAAAAGATCTTTAATTCCTACTTGCTCATTTTTGGTGGATATTCATCTAAAATCCGTTGCCATCAGGGAGAATTTATCGTCCGATAATTACTGTTTTGTTTGTTTTTTTACTGCCTTAATGATTTTTTCTCCTTGTTCAGCAGTGTGAGGAGGAGAAAAACACATTTATATATTAGTCTTCTGGAGCTGAGCTGCAACAGTCATGGCCAGATGTTTGAGAAACGTCCATATTATTAAGATATCTGGGCTTTTAGGGGAATGTAACCCTGTCATCTCTGCTTTATTTTCACTGTTAGAGCTGTGACTGCTTTCTCATTTGTAAGGATTAGTTGTTTTTCTTTGTGTTGTGGCGTTGCGAGCTGAATATCTATGGGTTATGGTCTGCTGCACAGACTGAAGTGGATTGAAAAACTGTGATGGCTGTCTTTCAAAAAATTAATTGAATAATGTTGAAAACAATCAGCATGTAATGAAAATAATAATTAGGTGCAACCCTGCTCTTGTTCTTACAGTTGTTGTGTGTGTGTTTTGTCATTTTTTCAATGAGCGTGGCAGCAGATCATTATGATTTCCCTGCTCATGTGCATCAGCGAGGTGCGTCATGTTTAGAGGAAGTAAACAGCTTGGTGGACCGACTTTGGTCAAACACTCAAAGAGCATTAATGCGGTCAAATGCACTTTTCTTTCTTCTCCTTTGATGTTTCTATAAAGTCTTTAAGCTAATCCCACTCAGAAAAAGAAAAAAAAGATCCCATCACTGGTTCTCCAGCCACTGAGCATCCACATTCCTGTCGAGGGGAACTCGTTTGGTTTTGCGGTCATTGTGTCTGCCTTTTCCTACATATAGTTCTTGGCTGGTGCTGCCTGTTGTGTTGCCCGGCAGCCACAGGGCATAAGTGCAAGCCCTCTTTCTGCTAACAGCTGTTCCCCGCCTGCGCTCGGCTCTCCCCCCAAAGAGAGACTCTTTTTTTTTTTTCTGAATGGACTTGTTGTTCATTGTGCCCACTGACTTCTGTTTACTCTCGCACAAAGCCAAATCCCGGCCTAATCTGTCCTCCTCTCTCCCTCTCGTGTGAGGTTTAGAAAACGCAGCTCAACTCGACGAGGAGAGCTCGCAAATAGCTGCTCCGGTGGGGAGACATTATAGCGCTCCTACGCTGGAGCCCGGAAAGGCCAGCAGTGTGTGAGCGTGTACGAATGTGTGTATTTGTGTTTGTGTGGAACCGGACCCGACCCGCCATTCACAGCCCACTGACTTAACACGTTACCGGGGCAACCACACCAGTTGGTCTGCTATGCCACATACCAGACAGACACATGTAGGAGAAATTATGGTATGTCTGTATCCAGGCCTAATCCCGACATAACAAGGAGACCATTGGTGCCAAGTTTCAACTATCGAATGTCGACGTCTCGAGGAAATTGTTAAGAGTTCCTTTAGGTCACGCTCTGGAGGCTTAGCTAAAGAAACATTAAAGCTTTATTGCGCAGTGCTTTCATTTTTAATGCTGGGCTGTCAGCTGGGTTTTTAGAGGAGCTCAGTGTTTATCCGTTCAGTCATAAGGATGTGACATTTTTATCGCACCTCCGAGTGTAGTTTGGCAAAGCACGTTTTCCCTTTGTTCGCTTTCAAACAGGCCAGGAAACGACGCTCACAGATGGATTAAAACTGATGCCGCTCTCTTCAGTGGAAAACGTTTTAATGCACAGCAGCGTTTTAAAGTCAGACCAAGCATAGAAAAGTAAAACTCATAAGCTCTTTACAGCCTTTCTTGACCAGTGGCTTGTGGTTAGCTTGCGCGTTAGCTTGTGGTGGCTAATTTTAGCTAACATTTAAAGTGCTGTGTACCTGACAGCACTGAGTCAGTTTGGTGACTTGATGACTCTTTTTAGTCACAGTTAGCACCTATTATTATCCTGTTATTGACTACTCCAGCAGAAATGATAGTCGTGCCTTAAAATGTGAATAAGTCTTACATTCGTACTCTCGAACTACAGATCGCTTTGTGTTAGCATTAGCTTAGTTAGCAACAAATTGCTGCATTTTTCATTACTGAGTGTTTATGCTGACTCACTGCATTTTAGCACATCAGAGCTTTTATCAGTCTTCTGCAAGAGTAACTCAGTCACAGTTTAAGTTGTTTGTCATGGTCCCATTGTACTCACGCTGTATGTCTCAATTTCTCCTTAAGCCCTTGGTGTGAAGTAGGAAAAGACAATAAATAAATAAAAATCAGAAATGTGGAAATGTGGGAAGCCTTAAGAGAAACAGAGGAGGGATCCCTCTTTCACAGTCACAAGTAGCCAAATTAAGATAAAGACAAACAGGACTGCAGTAAAATAAGTTAATAGTAAGTGTAATATTTCAGTTTGTTTACAGTTAAATATACAATATGTCAGTTTGTTGGGGTAAGCTGCCATTTCACAGATGTAAAACAGACATGTGGGTTTTTACTGTGAAAGTACTTTTGGCTTCGGTCCAGCACATTGTTTGAGCGCAGACGTGCAACGTGATCAATAGTGTCGTAAAAACGTCTGCCTCTCTGTCAAACGCTTTGTTTACCTGTCCTGCTTGTGTGTTTCCAGGTGGTGGGCCTCTATCGCCTGTGCGGATCCGCAGCAGTGAAGAAGGAGCTGCGCGAGGCGTTCGAGAGAGACAGCTACGCCGTGGAGTTGTGTGAAAACACCTATCCTGACATTAACGTCATCACAGGTAAACTGATCGCCGCCAGCAGGGAACATAAGACACCAACAAAGCCCGGTCACCTACACGCACTCAGTATAATTAGGAATTGTTCATTTAACTAGCTGGCTTCACCAAAGAGCCTCGGTGTCCCTCTCGGGTCTCGGATACTCTGTTTGCATGCAAAGTACCCTCTAACCCGTACTTGATTAAGATATTACATAATACACTGAATGCACAAAACACTGGGCGCGCTCAGGATTCCCATGAAACAGACAGAACAAGTGATCCTAGATAAAAAAGAGTCTTGATCGGGGCTGCAACTCACAGCTTGGTCCACAAAATATCAGTCACATTTTGACAGGTCTGAAAAAACTGTGAAATCCCAAAAGATATTCACTTTCCCATCAAAAAGGACAAAGAAAAGCAGCAAATCCTCATATTTAAGGAGCTGGAAAGAGGTTTATTCTGGCATTTTTGCTTGAAAACGACTTAAAAATCTTAAAATTGTGGCAGATTATTTACTGATTGAGCTCTCAAAGTCAGCTCTGTTGTGAAGCAGAAGAGGAAGAGGAGAAAGTGTGCAAAGAGAGGCACTAGTTTTATATTTTTATATTGCATATTGAATTATATATAATTTGTAAACCTCAAAATCACAAATCTGTCAAAGAAACATTTGATACTCCATTTTAGACTTTTGTCCTTGATTATGGTGGTAATGAATCTTTTTATACAGCGCTTTGTAGGCAACCGTTACAATTTGCTTCGTAGAGGATTAAAAGCATAAGAATGATAAAAAAAATAAAAGAGAATACAATATAGGGAGACTTTGAAAACAAAGATGTGATGAATATGAGTAAAATAGGTAATAAGTAAAATTAGGATAAGCTGCAAGATTAGATGCCAAGAAGACAAAGAAGAGGAGAAGTTACTTAATTAAGGGAGGAAAGCTTTGTAGCGCATGTACATTAATGATAAAACAAACAGGACACCAGTTGAACAGAGTCTGGATTTAGTATTGATCGAGTGTTTGCCCCAGTAAACGTGTCTGAACTGGTGTGTCCGCTGAAAGATGGGTCAACACGTGTACGTCTAACAGCGTGTGTGTGTGTGTGTGTGTGTGTGTGTGTGTGTGTGTTAGTCTGCTGTTTGTAGTTCCAGCATTCCAGCAGTCAGTAAAGGCCGGTGCCTGAGGGAAGGGCCCACACACACACACACACACACACACACACACACACACACACACACAAATAAGACCATGCTGTACATTCAGGTCATTCTTTCTCCTTCAGGTTTGTGGTTGAGACATGCTCTGTGCCGTCCCTTCTAGGTCACATTTTAATCAGGTCGGAGGACTTCCTTTGTCCCGATACAAAGAAGGCAGTCTGGTTCTGATGATTCAGTAAATGTGAATGTTGTTTTTTTTTTATTGTCTTATTATTTAAAGCCAGTAATTTGAATGCCTCTCAAGATTCCCGTCTTTTCCGCTCTGTTGCTGTGAAATTACAAATGGAGGCAATGAGTTACGGCACATCTCACGCAGCACCCTCAGCTTGCAAAACCAGCCGTGTCATCGGATTGAGTAACGATTCCAGCAGTGCGACAGATGAGGGGGGGGAGGGAAAGGTTGTAGAAAATGACTTGGTCATGATTTTTGTGTCTCCCACAAAAAGAGGAAGACCACGGAAACCCCTGGGCATTGTAGGAGCTGCTGTTGGTTTTGGGAAGAGGCCCCGTATAGGCGTCGTCCTATCATGCCTGCTTTGATCCACATGCATTTGCATGGCAGGGCAAAGAACACAGTTAACAGTTGAGCGGGTTAGAAAAAAAGGGCCAGCACCGGCGTGGATTGTTGGTTTTTGCTCACTGCCTAAATTTGCTCCACCAAGCGAGTTGCTGTTGCAGATGGGCCTGAGTGAGTGGAAGAGGGCAGAGAGGGGGATGGGAGGCAAATGAGGGGTTTACAGTGGGTGCTGCAAAAATGTCCATCATGAGTTCGGCCTTAAAAGGTACTTTCCTGAAACACTTGCAAAAAGTTGATTTGACTTTTTCCTGCTTTCCTTGCCCGCATTTTGACTATGATCCTCGTGTTTGAAGAAATACTTTCTAATTTGAGTTAATATTTAGGATCAAATGTTGCCTCATGTTATATTGTCTTCTTCTTTAACATATAAATGATTAAAATGGATTAAAATGGAGTCTGTGCAGCGCGGAGTCAGACTAGAGGCTAATAAGTGAACAGCAAACGGATGAGCTAAGAGGGCTGGCGTGTCACACGGCTAATTTAAAAGAGGAGGTAGTGAAAGGGATTATCCAGGGATCAGAGTTCAATCCAAAGCTTGCAAAACATGCTCAGTGCGTGGCCCTCTTTTGTTTCAAATCAAAATCCTCCGTTTCAAGTCAGTATTCAGACAAAAGCATCAGAAAGGTGTTATCAACATGAGCAACGAGCGGTAAATCTAAAGCGGCTGGTGTGTCAGTTTTCTGTGAACATGTATGAGACAGTCTGTGTTGCTGTTGAGCAGCTGCAAGATGTGGATGTGGACCAGATTCATAACCTCCCTCCAAACTCGCCGGGGTCGTGGGTCAGTTCGGCGAGAGAGGTTGCAAGGAGTCTGGTGCATAACTTGTAAGATTGTTAAAACAAGATATAAGATGTTAATAAATAGGCTTTGGAGGTGCTAGAAGGCAGTACTGGCCATATTTTGGAAGAGCAAGCCAAGCTGTTTCCACTTGCTTCCAGTCTTTATGCTAAGATAAGCTAACCTGTTGAAAGTGGCAGCTCCGTTTTGTTACACAGACATCAGAGGCGTTTCAATCCTCTCCTTTAACTCCCAACAAGACGAGCCCATTTCCCAAAATGTTAAATTATTTCACAACATTAAGTATTTAAAGCACTTCCTCTTCTTCTTCGTCTTCTTCTCCTTGTTATCTACTTCAGTTTAAGATGGATATACCCATGTGCCCCTTAGTAATTTTGTGCGAGAAGACGTTTAAGCTTTTAAAAAATTTAAGCAGGAACTTTGCAAGAGAGACTTTTAATAAATATCAGAAAAGATCTCAGTTGTATGTGTAGTCGAAATGCAAAATACGAAAAACAGCAACAATGACTCTTATTTATTTCAAAACATCCACATTGTTGTCGACATAATGGGGTTTAATTCAGTCCCAGTTGTGTTGAGCGGGGCCTCTCTGTAGCCCTTTGTGCTGTCATATAGTCAGCATAGGACAAACTCAGGAGTACCTGGTAGAGAAGACTCGCTCAGGAGTTTGAAGTGGAATAATGGAGGTGAGCCAGTGAAGTCTCACGGGGCTGCTTGGCAGCTTTGTTTGTGACATCAGCAGTGCCTTCAGCCACATCAGCGCCAAGTGGCACCCAGCGTAAGCAGTATAACCTCAATGTTTCCAACATAACCTTTAAGTCACACTTTGTTTACCAATCCTCCAGCAGGACAAAACAAATGCACACTGAATCGCTGTGAAAAAGGTCTGGTTTTAGAGGACACTCCAGCGACCTTTATTAATGATTAAGCCCTCAGCTCAACCTGTTTCAGGCTTTGTGTGGAAACAAAGCTTCCAAAGTGATCCAATGATGGGAAACTGGTTGAGATATTTGTCCTCTGTCCTCGGAAAATGAAACCAGTGTGTCCCAAGGCTGGAAGCTGCTGCCTGACAGCTCAGCGCAGTTATTGATCCTAGTTTGTGGTCTTTAATTTGCCTTGCCTGACTCGTCTTTTCCATTGCCTACTTCCCTACTTTGCCCCCCCCCCCCCGGCAGTACTCCAGTGAAGACATGGAAAGTCATTAACAAGTGCCCCCTTTGTTGCCGAACAAACACAGATGGTATTTGGCTCACGCATGGGGGATTAGCTGAACCCTGGGCCGGCCCGGGGAAGCAGGCAGCCACTTTACAAAGAGCTGCAGGCCTGTGTGGGTGTCAGAATATTTCTTAAACTGCAGGTTGGGACATAAAAAACGGGTTCCAGGCATATTCCTGATGAATCCACCTGAGGCACAAGAGCACCGCTGTGCTGTCACAGTCACGAATGGGGTTTGCTCACTTGGAGTTTTGGGGGTAGTGGAAAAGCTGTAGATACGACAGTGTAAAGCTTTAACGTGCCACCGGACGAAGCTGCGACACACACGTCTCCTCTGGCCCCCCCTAGTGCTGTGGGGGCGTGCAGGACAGCAGGGAGGGGGCCGGACGGAGAACAAACCCCCATTTGTTCTCCAGGCGAGGCGTTGACTGCAGTGCTGACAAGAGGAGTGACCTTCCGCTTTGTTTGAACAACAGGTCAAAGGTAGAGCCGTGCCCCAGTGCATTGTGTGCCTTGTAGTGTTTGGTGGCACATTTGGAACATTGAAAGTCTGAATTGCTTAGAAAACAACATTTACATCAAAATGCATGTTTTGGAGCGTTGTTTCAGGTTGTTTTTCTTTATTGCTGAGCTGCTTTTGATTGCAGGACTCATTGTGCGGCTCGGTCTTCATCAGCCACGCAAGTGGGTGGAAGATAAATGTCCGTGCAGCTCATATCTCTGCTGGTATAATGCCAAACCCCAACAGTTTAAATGTGAGAGAGCAGACACTCAGTGTGTGCGAGTTGTCAGCTTGGCTGTGAAAGAAAGCGAAGCACCTGCAGGGGAAGCACACCTGTTCACCCCTGAGCCCGTGACCTTGTGCGTGTATATGCGTGTGTTCATGTTTTACTGAGCGCGCGTATGTTTATGCGTGTGGATCGGGCACCAACAGGGGCTAAGACACAAAAGTAAACACAAGCACTGACTCATAGCAGGCTAATGATTTACCTGAATGGCTGTATTCTCCTCACTTCAGGCAGACAAGCGTGAGCACATGTGCACTTGCACGTATGCAAGGTTTGAATGACTGCTGTATTTTTGAAGTTACTGAGATGGAAAGAGACCACACTCATGTGTTGAGTAGTCATATGTTGCAAGCTGAGGCATAAAGGGATTGTTTTGTTTCATGAGCAGTAAGTGGAACAGTCCTGCTGCTCTTGTTGTGTCTAGATGATCTGCCTCACAGCGCAGGAGAGGGCAGAGGGTCTACCATGCTTGGGTTTCCATTTGGAGATTAAAAAAACAAGCAGAGTGGTACCTCTCTGCATTTTATTTGCAGACTGGTTAAACAAAAAAAGGCTTGCTTTGCGGAGATAAGGATAAAAACACATGGCTCACTCTTGCTTCCAGGCAGTCTGTTTTCCTGCGATGAAACAAGCAGATTATTATTATCTCAGTAAAGATTGACAACGGGAAACCAGAGGATGTTCACAAAGCATTTCTGTCTAATCTGTTTTGGAAATCAGCGCGTATGGAGGAGCGTTCAGGGGAGCTAATGTATCTTGTGCTCATACCAGATTTCATAGCAAACCTGATGTAGATAAGTGATTACAGAAGAATGTGAATCAGAACTGAAAACAAAATGCAAACGTGCCGCCACAGATCAGCCACGCCGGCTCCCGGGGGCGCAGGGGACATGTTTAATTGCGGGGACATTTTTATGAAGTTTTTAAGTGCATGTTTGCCTGAGGCCATGTTGAAGTCTGACCCTGCTGACTTAGAGCTGTCATTGTGCTGGTCTACCTGAGATGGAGGGTTGACACAATGCGCCAGCGTGCTTGTCTGAGTACGAGTTGTTTTTCTTCAGAGCCATCACTGACTGCCTCAGGAATGCACAACCTCTCTCTCTCTCTCTGTGTTTGTGCGTGTGTTGCTGTATTGCTATCTTTATGGTGGCCAATTTGAAACCACTGCGGCAAGGACATTTGTGCATCGTGAAGACATTGGACTGCTGAATGCTGAGACTTGGTTTTAAGGTTAAGGCTAGAGTAATATTTGGGGAAATGCTTTTAATATGATGGTTAATGTGGTTGGTTGTGGCCTGGTGAATGCATTAAGTCAGTGAGGGTCCTCACAAGGACAGAGAGATGAATTTTCATATGTGTGAGTCAGCAGGACATGTTGAATCTTGAGTTCAGTGGGCTTCAGAAGCTGTTGTTGTGTGCTAAGGTGGCAGCTGCAGTGCATTATTTATTATCCACCTCTTATCAAGTATTTATTATTTTTATAGACACGCATTCACAGCATAGAATAATCATTGAATAATAAATCATTAAAAAGCAGAAGTAGCATCTGTAGTCTGAGCTTTTTTGTAATGCACACATAGAATACATAACATGTGCAACGTGACTAACGTGTAACTGTGCAAAACACATTTAATACTTTATATAAATTATTATATAAATTATTAAACCTATGAAGGGAGTAACTAAAACTGTATAGGCACGCTAACAGCTCTATGAAGCTGCACACTGCCAAATGTTATTGTCGCACCATGCTAACAGCTGCTAACAGCTGCTAACATGCTTACAGGTGAAACGGGTGTTATTACCGCATTCGCCAGCTTAGTTTAGCGTGTTAGCATGTTGGCATCTAATGATTAGCACCAAACGCAAAGTGCAGTTTAGGCTGATGGGAATTAGTTTTGCAGGTATTTGTTCATCAGCTCAGGTAAATTGGGCAAAAAACATGCTTGATTGAAGTCAAAAGAAGGATCACCAAAGGATTTGTACTTCAGTGATCATTCACGTCTGTTCCATGTAAATCCATTCAGTCGGATCTAGACTCAGACTCTTAATTACCTGTGACCGATCACTCTTCCAAAACAGTTTCAAGTCCCTTTAGATTACCACAGATCCTTGACCTATTTGGGTTGTGTAACATACGTAAGAGGAACATAGGGTAGTAGTAGCTGAAAATATCTTCTTAATTGTTTGTTAAGTCTATCACAGGATATTTCTCTATTATTACTCATGAAGAGTTTGGTCAGTAAATGCAACACTTAGGTTTGCAGTAGATTGTTCTCCTGATGAATTTTGGGTGTTAAATGTATAGATGCTCAACCTAATGCTAATATTAGCCTTTGTGGTGTAACACTGAACTGAATATAGATCCTCCATTAGCTCTGTACAGGAAATGTAAAATGTCATTGAGGTCAAAACATTGAAACTTAAGTTTTATTTCTTAAACATATCTTGGTGCTCTTCTTTCTCCAGAGATTAATGTTTGATGGACCAACAATGGCCGCTAGGAACTGAGTGAAAGGCTGTAAGCCTTGGGCTCCCTTAAAGAGCAGAGTGGGGACTTACTGGGATTAAAACATGAGCGCGTTAAGTTGTGCCCTCCATTCTCCTCTTTAGGCCTAAAGGGATGTCAGTGGATTTACATTGAATTGTATTGTAGTTTGCTGTAAATAGAAGGCAGCAGAAACACCTCGGGTGTGTGGGAGATAATCCAGTGATGTAGAGGTGATAAAGTTGGAGCTCCTATTTACAGAAACCTAATCAGAGTCACTTACAGAAGCTCAAGGGATTGTGTCACTACTCTGGGAATTTCTGCGAACGGGGTCAGGGCAAGTGGTGCAAAGTAATTTTCCTTTTTTTGTGTTTTCTGACGCTTGCCGCCATGTGGCCAACCTCTAACAAGGCAACTGCAAGAGTAAGATCATTGTGAAAACACCCAGTGTGTGGATACAGGCTTAGATAACAATGAGCTCTGTAAACCGTGGAAAAGAAGAGTCATAATTGAATTTAAAGGAGCATAAACGAGCTGCTTTTGAGTGAAGTGTTTCCCCAGAGCTCAGCTGAATACAAAGTGGGTGGACACAAATGTTTATCATGTTAACCGTGAAGCTAGCATTGCAGGGAAAAATGCACGTGAGTGGGTCGTGCTCACATCCCACCAAGCTGATCTACAACATGCCTTCCAGCCAGAGATCCAAGTATGTTGTGAGCCAATAAGGAACAATGAAACAAAGGCGCGAGCTACAGCACTAAACCTGTTTAGCTCATAACACGCGTTATGCTAAAATCTGAATATTCATATTTCACAGCTGCATAAATCAACAACATGAATACATCATAATGTATCCACCTAATCCACAATTGAGCAAAGACTCTGCAGTGTCACTAGTAGTAGTTACATACACAAAGAACAGTGCCAAGGCATTACATGGTAAACGTGTTAGCACAGGAACTGGTTGTGGAAAAACAGTGATCTCTGGCATCTTAGTGGAGAATCAACCTTTTGGGAACAGTCGCCACGGTCCAAAGCTGCAGACTGCAAGGACAGGAAATCTCGCATTCTGGCTTCAAGTGCATGTTGGAACCTAACAGCTGATAAGAAACACAAAGTTGTGGAACACCAGCAGCCATAGCAGTGCGACTTTTCCACAACAAAGCTATCTTGAAGCAACGCGATTGGACAGTTGGCAGCTGCAGAACAAAACAGCGTAGTTGCACGGCCTTCATTGGTCGCTGTATAGATGCATTTGGAGTGTAATGGCATGCTGAGTAAGAGATTTCCCATTTGATTACAGCAGCACAGGGTTTATCTGTTATCTTTGTAGATTATTTGTCTTTTGTTCATTGGCCCGAGTTGATAGTGTGGAACAACTCCACTGATTTTAAACATCATACTATGTAAACGGGGTCTCAGGGAGTACTAACGCAGGATGTGAATATTCAGGCAGGCACAGAAGTCATTTTATACACACTTTCACTCTCCAGCTGCTCATCCTCATGGCCATATTGAGACACTTGTACTCAATCAGCCTGCATGAAACAGCTCTGAGCACTAAATCTACGCTTCTACACCTCAGACAGCTTTCTAAAATGTAATCTAAAAGTGCATTTCAATCGTTTTAATGTGTTTATGCTCATTAAATGTTTTGTATCTCAAGCTGTCAGTGGGCTCTGTGAGCTCAGGGACGGTCTGGATTCAGGTCAGATTTGTTCCAGACTGAGCATCACATGAGCGGAGCCACCCCGCCAAAATAAAATCCATATTGCTGCATTAGCTGAATAAAAATGTTGACGTGTGTCCTGTCTGAACTGCATGTATGGAAAAAAGTGTAAAAACCCTTATGTAGCTCCTGTACACTGCCCTAGGAGAATCTCTGTCTGAACTGTTGGTGATCAAGTTGCATTGTGGGTAATCAGATCATGTTTATATCAAGACATGATCATGATACGGCCTTGAAACATTCATACTAGGGGTGCCATGCTACATGAGGCGGACAAGTGTTCCTTATGAGTTTTGCAATTATTTGAACACCCTTCAGGGCTGCAAGATATATCGTTTCAGCATCGACATTGCAATGTGTGCATGCGCTATAGTCACAGCACAGGGCAGGCAATAGAAGATTAACTCAAACTGATTATACCACAGCTCTTTTTGCTGCTTGATACTAAGGGATCAGGATCCATTCAACTTAAGGTGAACATTCCTGTGTTTTCAGTTTGCAGTATAAATCGGCAGTAGTGGCTGTAAGCCATAAGTCACATGAAATTATATTCTTGTTACTCTTAATAGACATTCGGCGTGTATTCGTTTGGCGCATGACCAATATTGGCTGATTACATAGCCCCCAGCTGTCTGTGGAAACTGATCCGGCCTCATGCAGAGGAAAAAACAGAGCAGACACTCACCACAAAGAGCTGTCACACTGCCAAGAGCCTTTCTTATTCCCGTATTTATTCTTCCCCCCCCCCTTCGCCTTTGATGAAAAGACATGCCAGCGATATTTCAGGGGCTTAGTGGAGACAGACAGCGTGGGTTTCATGTTTTCCCTGTAGCTTTTGTCTGACCGGCGGGAGGCTGCTGTCACAGGTGTGAACGGGCCGTCGCAGACACCAGGCCCCCCCAGTGCTTTTTGGCTGCAGAGTCATGCCCGACTCCAATCAGGCATCTCTGCAGACGCCGCAGGATCACCCGCAGAAACAAAGGGAGCTCAATTTGCAGCCAAGAGAGTGCGCCAGCTTCGGTCGTTTTTAAAAGAGAGAGAAAATAAAAGCTTATTATTTCTCAGTGGCACCACTTCATAAAGATATATTGTTGGTGGTTTGTCAGGTATTAGAGCTGCTTGTGTTGGGGAAATGTGTGGGAAAGTAAGTGACCTGCAGCTATGCTTTCCGGATTCACATTTAACATCCAGGAACCGTCTCTCTGCAGCAGGTTTTTTCACGTTTTATATCCTCTCCAACTGTGCAGGAGTGCTGAAAGACTACCTTCGAGAGCTGCCCTACCCTCTGATCACCAAGAGCCTGTACGAGGCAGTGCTGGAGTCCATGGCCACGAGGCCCCTGCGGATAGGAGCGTCTGGCTGCGAGAACGACCAGGCCGACTCGGAGCACACCGTGAGCCTGCTGGACAACCTGCCAGAGGTGGAGAGGGTGAGGACAAACAAACATCCCCTGACTGTCACTGAAGTGGCTGCGGAGGGGATAATTGTGGCAAAGATAATGATGGTCATGATGATAATGCTACAGATCAGCACCGTTTAACTGCTTTTACGCAGGCTTTTACATCAGGTGACATTACTGGTGGCGTGCTGTCCACAAGCCTGTGCCAGTATAATTTTCTCTGCAGAGTTAACTGCTTACAGATTAAGGATAGATGGCATCAAATGTCTAATACTGAAAATCCTAGGCAGATGCAAACACCACTATTTTACAATAATCAAAACCAACAGATTCTGCAGCACCGAGCTTATAACTGTTCTCCCAGTTGCAGCCCAGATAAATGTAACTTCTATACAAGCGAAAACAAAGACCTTTGTTGGGGATCGTTGAATTCAGAATGGTATTTCTACTAATGTTACCGTCATAATATGTTGGGCATTAAAGCAGGACAGGATGGATGGATGACAGCAATGTAGCACTAACTTAAAGTTTTGCCTTGTTCACTGAAAGTGTTGTTTTTCCTTTATTTTATTGTGACCTTTAGTTAATGTCTAGGGGAAAACAGCGGCTCCGAGGCTGTGAAAGAAAAAGCACTAAGCATTAAATAGAAAATAAAAAAGGTCATTTGTTCCACAGAATCAAACAGAAACACAACACTAAGTTCCAAGCTAACAAGAAAACCTGTAAAAAAGGGGAATGAGAATAAATGTCAGGCGCCTCCTTAAAGTTAACAAGACAGCAATCAGAAGCACAGAGCTTTAACAATGGAGGCAAGGGACACACAAGCAGCACCACTCCAACAGTCAGCTCAGAAAAATGGCCAACAGCAGTGGTTCTGAGAGTTGAGATCCAGCTCGATTGCTGGTCGAATGACATTCAGCATTGGGGCGAACCATCCATGCACTCAGGCAGACCTGAAACAGAAAAAGACGAATGACGTTTCTCAGAAATACAGGTTTCTACTGCTACAAATAGCCCGATGAAATAGATTTTGCAGCGTAGCTCTGCTGCAGTCAGTGGTACAACTCCAGCTACTAATCATAATAATAACGCACTGCGCGTGTGTGTGCATGTACAACAGATGACGCTGCGGAGGCTTCTCGACCACCTGAAGTTGGTAGCATCCTACCAGGAAGTGAACAAGATGACGTGTCAGAACCTGGCGGTGTGTTTCGGCCCGGTGCTGCTCAGCCAGCGCCAGGAGGCGTCCTGCCACACCAACCGAGTCTTCATCGACTCCGAGGAGCTGGCCAGCGCGCTGCACTTCAAGAAACACATCGAGGTCCTGCACTACCTGCTCCAGCTCTGGCCAGGTGATTGACTGATTCATGCTTTTCATTTAAATAAGACCATGTCAGTGTGTACATACAAGCCTCTAACGCTGCCTGCTTGACAGTACAAATCAGTGCTAGCCCTGCGGTTCAGCTCTACAAAGGGCAGCTAAGGGGCTGGCCTGCTTTGATCCTTGAGGTTCTCCACCACTGGCATAAGTACAGCTCTGATAGCCATTGGCCACCATCTGTTGGCTGCTCAGAGATGAAACTTTCCACAGAGTGCTTCATCATGGCAGACCGAGCCAATCGTAACCGAGCCAGTAAGCCCCAATGCAAACCAAACTTTTGAGGCGTGGCCGCCCCCCCTCTGTCTTAAGATAAATCACCAGCCAAGGACAGATACCAGACAGATACCCAGCACCAGCTTCATCTGTCTGTCTGCACAGCTGCCCTCTCTGCCAGCTGCAGCTGTCTGCTCAGTGTGAGATATGAATGAGCCCACAGATAATTCAGGAGTCGCGAATGATGAAAAAGAGCTGCAGGCAAGTTCAAAGTTTTATTTGGTTACAGCAACTAATTTGATATTTTTTAACCTCAGGTGTTTCATTTTTCAAGTTTTGTGTTCACTCTGTGTTTAATCAGTGTGTGAGCTGTTCCCCGGCTGCCGCGGTGAAGTTAAAGCCTTAGCAACAAAACATTACAAGCCCGACCAGCGTGCTCTGCCTACACACAGGCTTGTAACAGTTACTGGTTTTAGGACAAAATGCATTTTCCTCTGTGGGTTATTAACATTACACAATTTTAATTAGGCACGGTTGTCAGTCCAAAGCTGCGCTCGCTGACTGTGTCTTAATGAGAAAGCTGTTTTTCAGAGTGCAGTGAGTTTCTTTGAAGTGCGTCTTCGCTGTTTTAGGCATATTTAAAGGGTTTCGAAGATCACTTTGGACGACGTTAAGTTTAAGATTTTAAATCCACTGAGCTGGATAACCTGCAGCTTTAACCTGATCTGCTGATTGAGGTCTGAAGAAGAACTGACTCTGTGTCTGGTCTGGCCTCTAAATATAACTCCACCCTCAGACTCCCACATTGAACCAATTCTGCGCAAACCGCTACAGTCGCGCACCCTCCACCCTCCTTTTTACATCAACTGGGGCAGGAGCACGCAGAGGGGGAGACTTAAGTGCGGCATCTGAATAAGTCAGCGCTGGCGAATCCCATAATTGCAGGTGGCCTAGTTGAAGTACAAGTGGAATTTCGAAAGATAAACAAAGACAGTGCAAAGATATTTTGGAGGGTCGAGCGTACATGCAGACGATGACGGAGGAGCGGCGGGGTCAAGTGGTCTGGAGAAAATAGTTTGTAATCTGCAGCTGAAGCCTGCACTTGTTCTGCACTCCTGTCTGCAGCTGATGTCACCCGGCTAGTGCCCGTAACGACCCGTGATAACCTCGACAAAGCTGACGGTCCAGGTTCGAGCCTTTGTTTACACCCTCAGTGACATCTCCATTCCTGCTTCCCCAGCTCAAAGCTCAGAGGACGCCTCGGACTGTAATTAAAGACATTCCAGGCTTAACCTTAGCCCTCGGCCCCTGAAGCGTCACCCTAACATTTCACAATCATTATGGGATATTTTCAGCCGCCTATTCACACCTCACACACACACACACACACACCAGACCCTCCAAGGCGTCACTGCACAGGCGTTAAGTGTGCATGTCTCAGGGCAAGTGCAAGGACATCAGACATCCACTGACACTATTCACAGGAAGCGTGAGCGAGCATGAGCGTACGTGTGCTGAAGAGGCTGAGCGCGTGTTTCGGCGTGAATCGTGTAGTTTGCCAGCTGAATGTGTGAGTGGATGTGAGCGGATGGTTGCAGGCAGAGTGACAGTGTTTGTATGCGTGCTGCTTTTGTGCAGGGATGACGCTTTTAAGTCAGTCACTTTGTTCGAAGCACTTTGAAGATCAGCACACGAGGCACATTTCTGGCTGTTGTTACGCAAAGTGCAAGTGTTTTTGTCTCTTTCCTGTTGTCTCTCCTTCAGCGTGTCATCAGTGAATCACGTCTGAAATTCAATAACACGCTGCCTCTTAACGGCGGATAATTTCTGTTTGTTTTAGGTGATAATTGCTTGAGTCTTTAGCCTCGGGAGGGTTGCAAGGCGTGCAACCGCTGCACATAAATACTGCATCGGCAGCTGTCGCTCTTGATGAGCGCAGTGGAGTCATAACTCATCTTCATATTTTTGTTTTAAGGCATGCAAAGATAATATTTGAGAAGCTTTCAAGGTCCTCTTTTCACAGCAGAGTAATGTGCTCACTTGAGATTTTCAGATCAGCTTCATGTAAATTCAGAAAAAACAGGGCAAGTGAATGCATCACGCTTCTGTATTTCTCAAACCTTTAACGCTTTTTGTTTCTGCTCCTTTCTGATCCAGTGAGGGAGAGCTAGCGGGGGTCAGCAGGTGTAGGTACACAGAGATAAAGACAGACAGGTAACTGGACCGTGCTGGCTGGTTGTGTTGGAGTGCTCGCTGTTCCTTTCTGTGGCACCGTCAGTTGAACCTTCCAGCGTGAACCCAGCAGGGTTTCGGTTTAGTTAATTTTTAAGTTCGGTTTGGTCAACAGTTGATAATAAATGGTGCAGAAGGGATGGATTCAAAGTCACAGAGTGCACTGGTGGTGGTGTGACTGCAGCATGTGTTGGTCTGAGGTTTGAGCACAGCATGGCATGTTCATGTTTGGATTGTTGAGAGCTCCCACAACTTAATAAACAGGTGTCTTTGTCGCCCTGGTAGAGGTTCATTCAGAATGAAAATGATTTTTTAAAAATGGCTTGTTGTTTTAAAGCATGTCAGTTTAACCAATACCAAAAACAGGGATTTAAAGGGTCAGTTCACACAATTTACAAATGATATTCACAGTATTTATGATATGATATCTGGCTTTGCAGATAGATACTGGTTTTTTTCTTTTTTAAAGAGGTGAACGATCCCTTTAAACTCATCATTTTGGGAAATATTGTCAACTCCGTGCAAAGAAGGCTAATAAGCGTATTTCCCAAAAATGTCGAACCATTACTTAACTTAAAGGCTGCCGTGTCACATGACCTGTGAAGTAACTCTGCCTGTCTTGTGTCTCTCTTCCTGTTTGCTCCTGCAGTTGTGGACCCACACGGTCAGTCCTCGTCACAGCCTCATGGAGCCTTTTCGGCTCCAGCCTCATCTGACCTGCTGTCAGCTCCTCCTTTACGGCGCAGGAAAGAGCGGCCCCAGGTCCTGAACCTCACTGAAGCGGAGATGGCGGGAGTTCTGCGGCCTAGACCGGGGCGCCTCGACAGCCCCAGCAACCGCTACGCCGGTGACTGGAGCGGCTGCGGCGACAGCTACTTTCCCTCTGAAATACTGCTGCCTCCCAGCAAAGAGGAGGCGGACTATGATGATGTGCCCTCTGAAGATCCAGACGCAGCTGAGGAGGGGCAGGAGAAACCACAGGAGGCAGAGGGAGATGAAGGGCAGATGATCGCGATACCGGCGTCTGATCCTGCTCAGCCGGAGCAACCTGAGCGAGAAGAGGTGGTGGTGGTTGAGGAGAAGGAGCAAGAGGAGGAGGAGGAGGAGCAAGCAGAGAGCGATAGTTCGGGCAATGGGCAGCCATTAGAGGACAAGGAAGAGGAGAGGGTGTGTGACCACATCCTGCCCCCGCGGCTGCCCAAAGAGCACACCTACCAGGCGTACATGAAGATCCAGGACATCAGCCCCGTGCTCAGCAACCGGGTCAACCTGAGAGACCTGCAGGAGAGCATCGACACTCTGATAGGAAACCTGGAGAGAGAGCTCAACAAGAACAAGCTCAACGTCGGATACTGACTCCTACACACACACACACACACACACACACACATCGCTCACACACACTCATAAAGCCTGGTGAGGTTTGGGGGAAGACCTTCTTTACCGATCACGGTGCTTCAGGATACAGCTGCAGTGTTTCCATGGAGATCCTGTGACGTCACCGCGGCGGTGTGACGTGATGCTGCTGTAAAAACAAAAAAAACCTAAAGGACGAGATGAGAAGAAACGTAACGGGGCACTTCTGGCGTTTGTACCTTACCCGCAGACATTCCGTGATGTTTTAAATTCCCTTTTTATTTTGTCGACTGTCTTACTTTATGTTGTCGTTGTTGGTTCGTTTCGGTCCGGTTCTGTGTTCCATGTTGTTATCGTTTGCTTTCTCTTCTTATTAGAAGAACCCATTGACCCCTCAGGGGTTTAAAAGGTGCCTTAATTGTGTGAAGGTGGTACGTCAAGAGGAAAATCCACCCTGAAATAAAGTGTCTCCCCTCGTATGATCTCGATGCAGCTTTGGTGAACTATACAATGGCTTATGTGAGAGTTTCTAAATCAAAGACGGCTACAGCACATATGTGCACGAATGGGTTTTCACCCTGAGTACGCTGGGTCTGCACACATGCAAGCTTTTAAACAGTACTACTAACGATTACTATTGTGGGACAGGTTTTCTGATGGATAGATATTTATTCACTTTTAATACATCCCAGTGCTTCCAGAGTCCCCCCCCCCTCCCCGCTGGACACCTCCACATCTCTGCGGTGGTGGATAAAAATCTGGGATGCATTATGCTTTTCAATTAAGAATTGGTTTCCAACAAAAATATGCAATTAGTAAAAACAAACAAAAAAAAGTGTTCTTGTATTTCACTGGACGCCCCCGACATTAGTCTCTAATGCTGAATGAGGAGCGTTTGTTTCTGAAGTGCAGAACTTCTGCTGCACACACAGTGTTTATTAATACAAATCAAGGTCATGGGAGGAACGCGTGCACCTTTGTTTGAGGGTGGATTTCCTTTTTAAGGCAGCAGAGAGCTTTTCTATTGAGGTATGAAACACTAAATGTTGTACAACAATAATGCACTTATGAGGCAGGCAGGTGTGCAGTGGACTGTCATCGCGGTTCAGTGCAGTAATTAAACACGGTTAACTCAACGGAGGGAGAAACAGCCGCCACTGAAACCTCCTCTTAAAGATGAATATGTTTTGAATTGATGCGTCTGTGGGTATGCATGCCTGTCAGAACTGGATACCACACAAGCGCAGTAACAGTCCACAGAAAGCTGTACAGCAGAGATGGTATTTGATCTAAAGCAGGCATCAAAAAACAGATTAAATGTGTTTCATATGGCGTCAGTTTCAGTTCAGACTTAAAAGGACGGTCCAACACTTTGAGACGTTTGCTCATTCGCTTTCTTAGATGAGACAATTGGTGCCGCTCTCTTGTCTGCATGCTAAATATTAAGCTAGACGATAGTTAGCGTAGCATGAAGACTGAAAGCAAAGGGGAAACTGCTAGCCATGCTCCGCGCGGTCCTGCGAGGACTTCACACTGCGGCTACAGTCGCTGCCTCTCAACAAGTAAGCTCATTTTCTCAAGATGTTGAACTTTTCCTTTTAAAAACCAACACTTCTTTTTATTTTTTCCAGCTTTTAGCAAAAAAACAAAAAACAAAAAACAAAAAACGTGAAATATCCACAGCCCGAATGTGAAGCACAATGTTCAGAGCAGCGCTGGAAAACGCAGCGGTGGGCCTCAGCTGACACGACTTGACTAGCTGCCTAAATCGACAAAGGACGTTTTCAGCAATCCAGGGATTCAGAATGATCAGTATTTAACCTATATGTATGTGTATATAATTATATAAATGTATTCGGAGTATATTATTTTTTACAGCTTCTATTTCAATGGCGTATTTAAATACTTCTGACGACCTCGTAGTGTTGACTTGTAGCAATAGTCGCTCTTTCCTCGCTTCAAGCTACCTGTACACATCTTAATGTGCTGGACTAATGGTACAACTTTAGCTGTAAAGTATATGAAAAATCCGTGCTCTTGCTGAAAAAGTGATATTGTTATTTTTATTGTATTGTGTATATATTTGACATCGTTTTTGTGTCTCTGGTGGACTAAGCTGTGTGGTTTTTTTTTTTTGGTTTTTTAAAGGTACTGAACGTTGCATGGTCAAAAGCTTTACTGACATAAAAAAGGCTCTTTCTCATCCGCCTTTGTATTTGATATTTATGTGTAAAAAAAGACTTATTTTGCAATGTATGCTCGTTTGTTTGTCTGCCTGTTCCTCCAGTATACAGTACAGATGATGACGCATTGGTCAAAGCTTCTCTCCATTGGACTCAAAGGCAGACGGTGCTTCCATGTTAAGCTGTGTCTGACAGGGGTTGCAGTTCCTGTTTGACCGTTTAAAACAGAAACAGCTCTCCCTCTGCTTCTTCCTCAGCAGTGACTGGGTTCTTTTTCATTCTTCAGGCATTCCTGTCTGTTTTTTGCATCCCCTCTCCTCTCTGTCGTCAACCCACCTGCGCCGTTTTTCCGCGCGCCACTGTACATCTGATAGGGCGAAGTCTTTCCGTCTCGTCCTCTTTGTCCTCTGGAGAGAAAATGTCACGAAAACAAAAGAGAAAAGTGCTTTGTATTGATCCTGAGAAATGTATGGTCATAATAAAGTATATTATTTTACAGTCGCATGGATTGTGAGTCTTCTTTTGCCGGATAAAGTCTGCCAGTGTTTCTTTTGAGCTTTTACCTCGGACACATTTCCTTTTTTCGATTGCATTAGTAGTATTTCCACACCAGTGATTGTTTTTCTTCTTGTAAATCAAATAATCTCAAATGCTGATTGAAACTCTGCTTTACAAACACTGCAAAAGGTTTCCCAGATCTGATTATGCGACTGTCAGAATCGAGAATAAAACATTTCTGTGCTATAAATTGACCAAAAATATCTGGGTTTGCACAGCAGGATAGTTCATTTTCAGGACACTGTTAGCATCCTCCCACTCCTACGCACACTGCCGTGTCTGGAATTCATTCACGAGAGCATAATATAAGATGTCGGTCGCTGCGTGCGGCACAGTAATCACTCTTGCTGAAATGACTTGACACTCAAGCTGCACTTTCCCAAACCATCCCAAACACTGTCTCTGTTTTGTGGGAGATGGCTGGGAATAGATGAGCTTAACATAAGGAAACTGGACCCCTGTGTTTTATTTTGCAGATTCATGTCTTTGCTGTGGCAGCGTCGTCACTCGGCCTCAGCAGAAAGCAGATAAATAAGGCGGGGAAATGCCCCTCTCGACTTGTGGGAATCTCCCAGAACGACTTTCAGCTTCAGGGACATTCCCAGGACGCAGCTGCATTTAGCCGTCCAGTAAAATCCACTGCTGGAAGGGCTGCTTTTTCACTGCAGCTCCACAAAACCAACATTACCCGGAGCACTTCTGAGATATATACACTTAGAACAGGGTGTACCACAGGTAAACCCCGAAGCAGTTTGCTAAAAAAGTGAAACGTCACTTCAACGTGAAGCGTTGAAGCGGCTCGGGATGAAAATTGCACCCGCGCGGCTCCGTCTGAGGCGATCCGCATCTGTGGCGGTTAGCATGAGAAGTGAGAACAGCCGCGGGCCTTTCGGCACTAAATGGTTTTAAGCTTTGTTTGATGTCGCTGCTGTGGACTCATATCAGGTTTTTATAGCTGCCTTGAACAGGTATGAGATGGCTTTAGGGTACAGAACGTACACATACCTGCCTGCAGCCTGCGGCCACGCTTTATATCCCCACTGAACAAACCCATCTACCTGCACTCGCACCGATAAACATCCAGACTGGAATTTAGTGATAATGGAGCCCAATCTTTCAGTGACATTTAGTCTCGTTCTTCACCTATCTTTATTTTTTTTTTTACTAGGCTTGTAAAATTTATTTCTAACATTTTGAATTCCACCTGAAAAAGACAGCTTTTACATTTAGACCCAGGTGCTGACTGTAAACGTGCCAAGTGCCTATTTCAAAAGCGCTTCATCCACGTTTGACTTGCAAAGCTGTCCTCTCGGCCCCCCGTTAAAGCAAAAGAGTGAAATCCCATATGAAGACGGAGGTAGACATAATAACACGGAGCCTGTTTGGACAGTCAGGGTCGCCACTTGATATCAGGCCGTCTGTCAGAGCGAACTGAACTAAACTTTTGTTCATTTCTAATTTGGGAGACAGAGGAGATTTGGGTCTCTTTGGGTAAACATCCTTGACAGCCACCTGCATGTGAAACCAGACCTTCTCTCTCCGTCTTCTTCTTCATCTCTCCCACAGTTCCCTTAATCTCCGCTGACCTTTGAGTCAGTATCATGGCTGCGAGTCAACCAGTCAACCACACAAACACACAGTCTTTGTCTGACACTGCAGCATAGTGGAGTGTGAAGGTCTGGGGCTTTTGCGCCTTTGGTCAGCTGGGTAATAGGACGTCATAGCAGACATTTAAAATCATCCACGCCAGGTTGAAGTGAAGCTGCTGTTATCACATCCTGAGGAAGAACAAAACTGTTATTTTCATATTGTCATCTTTGCAAACCTTCCGTGAAGCCAAGGTGTCCAGTTTAAATCTAAAACGCCTTTTGATCGCAGTTAGTTGATGAGTTGGTTGAAAACACCTCCTGCCTCTGATCTCTTTCCTCCTAATTGACTCTCTCCGGAGTGAAAAGGTCTGTGGGTTGCACTGTTGATGGCCTCATGGTAATGACAGACCACTTGGATGCTCCAACTTTCTATGTCTCAAAACCAAATATAATATACTAATGACAATTTGAGATGCAGAGCTGGAGCAAAGTTTCTGGGGAACAGTTAATAGGTTTGAAGGTGCTGTAAGAAACAACTTTGATGCATTGACAGAAGAATAAGGGAGTGGAGTAGTAAAGGGAGTGGCTGATGAGGCAAAGAGTAGTGGGTGACGGGGAAGGCAAGGCAAAGTGCAGGGCAGATGTGGTAAGAGGGAGCAGGTGTGAAGACGGCTGAGGCAGTCGGATAATGGGGAAAAGGGGGGAAAGTCTGATCGCACCTGGTGGTGAAGTAGCCCGGGGAAACGACGAGGAGGAGGGCTGCGTCCAACTTCCTGTTCTGTTTCAGTGCATGTAGCTGCACAGCTAAATACACTCCCAATAAAGAGCAACAACATTTGGCCTTCTACAGGTACGTCGCTCCGTCAGAAAAAGAACAGGAGCCTAATGTCGTTCCTGTAAAATGTATAAGAATGTATGTATTATGTCGTCCTGGCTAACTTGAGTTAGAGCTGCAGCTGCTTTGATTCTGTCAGTCCTAACAAAGCATCACACACGCAGTCTTCAATCTCTAACTCGTTGTCTCAGGCCAGTATGAGAATCATGCTGTGACTCAATCGGAGTCAACGCATGACAAAACACGGTGTGCACTCTCTAGTGTTCTGCTTCAACCATGGCTTCATGCACATGAAAAGGATTACCGTAGTGTACGTGTCATAGGTACAAATTACAAAGTCACATTCAGCGTGTTCAGTCCTTTTGTACGTCTTTCATTGGACGTATTCTGAGAGGCTCAGCTTGGTTAATGTTCCCTAATACATACTACCCATTTACCCCTTATAAACACAGCCGAGCTAAGCCTGGGTAATTGCTGGGAACCTTTACGCGCTGACCTGAGCACACATTCCATACATGCAGTGCCCTTCAATACGGGGGCTATTAAACACATTTTACCAAGGTCCGGGCCGTTCTGATGTGTTTTTTCGGGGGTCTTTTGTTCCCTTACGATCCAGCCCAGTGTACTTGGCAGCCCATCTGAGGGCCCCGGGGCAGATCTCTTGACGCGCCGCTGACAGATCCGCCTGTTCTGGACCGCGGCGATGATGAGAGAGCGGACCAGAGGTAAGGGGTGGAGGGGGGAGATGAGGAGAGAGTGAGAGGTGAAAGTGAAGAATGGAGGGAAGGAGAACACAGAAGAGCGGTGCTTCAGATCCTCAGGGGCCGGGCCTCACACAACGTAGGCCCTTTCCTCTGTCCTCCCTGCCACTTCCCTCCTCCACCTCCATTGCTCTGTCACTCAGGACTAGACTATTTCATTTTAATAAGGCTAATCCCTCCAAGAGGTAAGCTGCTCATCACCTCTCCCCCCTCCCGCTCCTCCAGACGAGAGCAATCTCCTTTCAGCGCGAGGACAGGATGAGGGTGAGGGTTTGCTCCGCTTGATAGGAGAGAAAAATGTGAAAGGTGAGACTGAAAAGAGGCCTTGACAGCAGCTGTGGTCGGGCTCTATGAGAAGACTGGGGCCTCCGCCGTTTGATAAACTCGCAGGTGGCACACCTTTTGTAGTGATTCATCCTCCAACCAGCCCGTAACATCATGCTGATATGAGGGGCTGTGATAACTTTGTTCTCTGCAGAGGAAGTGGAGTGACACAGTTGGTATTTTAGTGTATGCTATCGCCGGCCTCCTGTCAGCAGAGCACTCCCCAGCTGTCAGCAGTAAAGCTAAGTTTGCCTGCTGCACCAGAAGTGTCCTTGATGTTGACCACCAGCTACAATAGCCTCTTCTTTTAAAGCAATAAGTCCATATTTTGGGAAATGCGCCTTTTGCTAAGGATTAGATGCAAAGTAGATGTGGTTAGCATAGCTTAGCAAAAGGTGGAAACAGCCAAAGCTTCCCGTGTGCAAAGCCGACTAACACTTCCAGCGCTCACCAATTAACACGTTGTTCAAAACATGCAAAATCCAAAGTGTGAAAACAACAGCTGGATTATTTCCTTGCTCTTCATACTCAAATGAGTCTCGGCAAGAAAGCAAATAAGTGCGTTTCTTAAAATAAGTATTCCTTTGAGCAAAGATTCCCCAGAAGAACTAAACTCACAGCAGGTTTGGATTTATGTGTGAAACTCCCAGACGCAAACATCATTTCAAGGCAGTGCAGTTATGTTTGAGCCTTGTGCTTTACTACAATCTATCAGTCACTGTCTGTTTGTCTGCAGATGCTGACATCAATGATGACAGCATGTCAAAAAGAGGTTCTGGAGTTTCTGCGGTCGTAGGAGAAGCCGTAAGGGTTTTCCATATGTTTCTCTGATAGACTGATAGTTTAGATGACAGATCCCACTCCGAAGAGACTGCATCCTGCTCTGGATATATGCCAAGGTATCGTATGAAGGTTTTTCTCAGCGTTGAATATGAATCATCCAAGACTCGTGGTCGCTGATGGACTGAAATGACAGCACTTGAGTCTGGATTCCTCTGGTGGAAACATGGTGAATGTTTATTCAGCGGAGCGCCTTCGTTTGATGTAGATGTGGCAGTGGAGCATCAGTCGTTCATGCTAACAGGCGCAACAGGGCTGAGTAACAATCTCCTGCCTGAGTGTCCTTACCCAGAATAACAAACTGTATTTCTAGACAAGCACTTTACAGAAGGATATACAAAAAAAACGACTAAACTCATGATTTGAATTAGACACTTAAAAAGATTGATATGCACTTCCAAATTATGATCATGAATCTAATTTGAGGTAGCTCTTGAGGCTTGAAACATGGAAGTTACTCAAGGTTTACTTACTATTTTATTTTTCCAGAGCTCTCAATGGCAAATTGCATTCTTCATCATCAAAAATAGACAGAAAAACATAAAAAAAAACCCAACAAACTTTGACTCAAGGTCTACCTGCTGATTTCCTTTCCGATGAACTTTCAACCATGGGTCATGATTTTCATCAGTGGATTGAATTACTCTGCTGATGAACACCATACTGATGATAACCGCAGAAAAAAGACAGTAAGTAGACCTTGAGTCATTTTTTCCCATCAAACTATGCTGTGCATTTGTTTTTTATCCAGTGGCAAATCTTAGCATGCTAACCAGCTACACTAAGATGATGAACGAGGCAAACCTGCACAACACAGGCATGTTAGCAGCACCATTGTGTGCAAATGCTGTTAGCATAATAACCTTAGCATTTATCTCAAAGCACTGCTGTGTCTTAGTACAACCTGTTTAGCTGGCACGAGTTTAGCATGTTTAGAAGACGATGCGTACACCTCTTTGAAGGTGTCTAGTTACATTTATTAGGAGATTTGGTCCAAGATGCTAGGTAGTTAGCATTTTTTGTGGGGTTTAAATTAAGATTGTTATGTTTAGAGATAGTAAAGTACATTGGAGGTTTTAATATTTGAAATGAACAAAGCAAACAGCCTCTTTGTGCCTGTCTTGTTTGTTCACACAGGACACACAAATGCCCACCCACACACACCCACACACCCACACACATCCACAGATGGTTTGTCGGGAGGGGCTGGTAAAATGACAAGAATCCAAACATTGGAGAGCTTTGAAATTAGAAAATGAATAGGAGTCAAGAGGGAGCATTCCTCAGCAGTGCCCTGGTCACCTGATCTCTTATGAGGTCAAGGGTCAACTAATGAAACCCACTAGCAGCCTCTCAGAGGCTTTAAAGAGAAACAGCTTTACAGTTTACTGCGATGAAACGTAGCCTGCTGACTTAACTGGGTGTGATTTTAGCAACTTAATGGCTGATTTGAGGTTAGAGGAAGATGATTGAGTTCTCTCTTCAGAAGTGGAAATGTTTTTCAGACAAACTGCAGTTTTATTTTCTGTTTACCTCGATACAAATATGTTTGTCACTTTTTCAAAGTCAACCACTTAAATCAGTTTTCCTCTTTTAACACTCCTTGTCTTTGTTGTGCAGCAGGTGCCTTCTCCAGCAGGTGTGTGTTTGTGTGACTTGTACCTCTCTCCGTCTGCAGCTAGGGTCCAACCTGGGTGACTATGTGCGAAATGTGCAGGGTGGGTGCCCCCATGTTGGGAGATTTAGGCAGTGGGCTCTCGCTTCACCACACCCCACATAACACCCTCCCCAGCAGGAGTAGCTAAGAGGCCAGCCAGAACAATGCCAAGGGAATGGCTTAATTCACCAGGCCAGATTTACAGCCCCTCCTGCCCAGCACCTGCTCACATTGTTTCCCAGGATTTGGCTTGAAAACCTTCAAGGATTGGTGATAAGAACTGGACTGCAGGCAATCCATCCTCTACCGACACCCTCCCTCAGTGAAAGATTTCTTTTTATGTTTGGGAAATCTCTTGGACTTGGATGAAGAAATCAACTGAGGAAAATCTGACATCATGAATACCCTTCATACTGGGGGGGTCACTAGGTTTATGGCTATGCTGTTGTGTGAGTGGGCAGCATCAGAGCTTAACCTGCAAACATCTCTCTGCAGATGTCTGTGAAACTTGAAAAGCCACAAGTGTTTACGTTGCACGCAAGCTTATTCGATTGCACAACGCCCTTTGCATCAACCATTACAATAATACCTAACCAGCGAGGGTGAAGACACTCCCCGTGTGTGTGTGTGTGTGTGAGTGTGTGTGTTGGTTTGCAGAAGGCACATTCCTCAGCTGGCCTGGGAGAAAGTGAGAGGCTCCGGAGAGGAGAGAGGGACTGCAAAACAGAATTCCCAAAGAGGTTTGAGGAGGGGACGACTGGAGAGCGGAGGCCCCTTTTGTCACCCGGTGCCTCAGGGGCCATATGGACGCCTGCCTCTCAGGACGCCGCCTGTGCACCCTCACATCAGCCCATTCTTCACCCTCCTCCACCCCCTCCGCTCCGTGACAGGACAGTCCACGTGAATGAGTCATGGCCCGAGTGACGTCGACCCCAGCTCACTCCTGTTGAGGGGAATCGACCCTGTTTTCCGTCTTTTGCCATCTTTGGTCTCCTCTCTCTCACTCTCTCCTTCTCCCTCTCACCCAACATTCAACCGTTTCTATTGCTGCTCATCTTTTCTCTCAGCGCCCTCTCTTCCCTTTTGAGGCATCCTGGACACAGTGTGAAAACCTGGCAATAGACAGCTGCCCCTATATTATGCAGCAACCCCCCCTCCCTCTGTCCCTGCAGCCTCTTTTCTGGCAGGATACCGGCTGTCAGTTGTGACTATAGGTTTGCCGGGCTGCTCTTGACCTGAGGTGGACCCGGCACTCTGAGGCGCCCTTATTTTATCCCCATGAAGAAGCGAAACTAATGGAGCCTAGAGAGCTGCAGAGGTCTCTCGTTGCAACACGCTGCAAATGAAACAGCCTTCTCATAAATGTTGGGAACAATGTGCCAGGAGTAAAAGTTTCCCTTGTAGCGAAAAGGAAAAACTGATGAGGAAACCACACGTTTTTTTAAAGCTGCAGATCTACTTGAGCATGAGCAGTTCTCCACTAGTCCTTTGTTCCTGTTTACAAGTCTCAGGGATACTCTGAAGGTCAAATAAGGCTCACAAGAGATTTAAGAACAGCTGTGAAGTCCTATATTGCCATATTGCACACAGGTGATGCTCCCGTCTCAAAAACAAAACTAATTATAAGATAGAAAACCTTCATTAGGATTAATTATTAGGAAGTTACAGGAGCATGAAGTGATTTCTTGGGGAAAGCAGAGCAAACTTTACACGTAACACTGACTTATATTATTATATCCTGATGCTCCGTCCGAGATGCTTCAAAAGCAAAGATAGAGGATGAATAGAACAGATGAACGGGTAACTGTGTTTATACACATTCAGCGGATTCAAAGCAGCATGGTATTTCATCTGGAGATGTGATTCTAGCCACCTGGCAAATCATCACTTAGCTCCTATCTGAAAATATCTGGTCCTTAAGCTGCTAAACGCTCCAAATGCTCACCAGCTAGCAGCTAACTCTGTCTGTCAGCCGTTTGGTGCTGGACACGTAGCATAAAGAGGGTTTTAGAGCTTTGTTTTTGCCGAAAACAGCTGCGTGGCGTGGCCGAGAGCACAGTGGATGGGAGTGGTGATGCTGGACGAAGTCAGTAAAGTTGAATAAAAGACAGAATTAGCTTAAGATGCTAAATGAGGTAAAGGAAACTGCAGAGTCAGAGGATTCTCAATGGCTTCCTTTCATGATACGCGCAGTCATTCGATACATTGTTTATATAAAAATACTGAGCACTGCGGCTTTAACTCAAAAGTTTTAAAATCATCTGACTGATGCACAGAAAGTTGAACATACTCTCATTTGATTTTCCACTAACCCCGCAGACGGGCCCGGATCCACCCGCTCCAACTGGTTCGTAAAGCTGCTGTGGGAGTTGTACTGAATCGAGACACGTACAGTGTATATAATAATACCACATGAGTATGATTTCTAGGTGATGACTGTACTATACAACAGTATTGCATTGAGGGTCCCCTGTCTGTCGTCTGTGACTTCATAATCAAAGATTTCTATGTCAACAGAACAGTAGATGATCCACATACTAGAGGACCCTTAAACAACAACAGATTAATGTCATGAAATCAAAGAACCACAAAATGACTTCCTGCCAAGGTCGGATCCCAAACTGATTCCCTGGTGAGGAGGGCACTAATGGACGGCATCACCCAGTAACTAGATCTCAGATGATTGGATGGGGAAAAAAAATCCACTGGTGACCCTGAAGACCCAGCTGACAGTCTGAATGCTGACGCAGAATCAATTTACAAGATGTTTACTGGTCTCATGTTCACATCTGAGTCGTACGTACACCATATTTCAATAAAAGCTGAGGTGGGTAAGACAAATATTATAAAAAAACAGCAACGACTGGTTTCAGGTTTGATATAAAGCGCATTTCGTGTGTAGCAGAGGCCTGCTACAGTCCGATGCTCTTAAGGATGCTTTCCTCCAGCGTCAGGTAATCGCCGTATTCCTTCATGTTCACCTCTTTGTTCACTTCCAGGGACTTTGCTGGCTTGTCAGGCTCCTGGGGATAAAAACAGAGAAGAATCTGAGTCATAATCTTTAAAAACCTGCAGCGGGTTTGAAAAAGCAGCAGCAGTACAGGGGTAGAAAACTATAAAATGTATGGTTGAAGACATGGACGGTTGAACAAATCATTTAAGCCACCTATAAAAACGATTGTGCACCCTTTATTTAGTTTTCATTGCTTTACCTCGCTGTCAGACAGGTCTTTGTGATGGGAAACTAGCATGTCCATATACTTGTCAAGGGTGGATTTGGGGAGAAAGCCCTGAAGTGGCAGTTTCTGGTAAGGTACACTCTAACTAATATTGTTTTATGTTAGAGGGGTAAAATACGTTTTACTGCTGATCCCATCACTTCTTGCTGCTTCTCTAAAGCTAATGCATGCCAGCTAACACCTACTGTAGGTACTACACTGATTATGGACAAGTATCTCATGCAATGCCACTTCAAAAAACCCCAGACTATCTCATTAAATGATGATTTTCTGTAATCGTGACCAGATGAGTCAGGTGACCCTAGATGTGTCCTCCACACACGCCATTATACGGCTTTGTTATTAGACTGGTGAACCGTCTTGTCCTTGTCATTTGACAACAAAGTCTGAAGGTGAACATACCAGCGTGTGTCTGCGGGAAATTCATGACTTGATGTAAATATCCAAACAAACATAAACAAACATTCGCTCGCTTCAACAAAACAAAGCTTCATCTGCATTCATAACCGACTCCATCCGGTCTACGTTTTAAACATTTAGCCTCTGAAAGATTTAGCTTCTATAGTTAGCAGACAGACTGCCAGGCACTGGCTGTCAATAACGATCCCCTCCCTGAGGCCCAGGATCAAATGATCTGGATGAATTAAACATGAGGGGATAGAAAAGGCAAGAGAGACTGAAACAGACTAGAGGGAGAAAGAGGTGTGGCCCACTCCAGCTATCCCGGTGTCATCTTTGCACTGGGGTACAAACGTTTAACTGGGCTGCTATAAATGTTTGCAGGTTTTAATGTACGTTCAAGGGACTGTTGGATAAGACCAGTGAGGTTAGTTTGGAAGTACAAGGTCTCATTCAAGGCCACTTTAATGGCAAATATTGATGGCTGGGAGAACAGTCATTAGACACTTAGTCTGTCTAGAGCACACTCGTCTGCACATGGATCCCAACCAACAACTACCTATTAATGGAGCGATGTAACTAATAGCTAATCTGAGGCAGTTGCACTCCACCTGATATTTCTACTCCACATTTTTGGGGAAACTTGTCATGTTTTACTTCATGACAATTACCTTTAGTTACCAGTCACATCAGAAATTAAGATTTTTGCACACAAAACATATGCAGAGCCTATAGAAGATGATGTTTTGTAGTAAATTAAACAAACCAAAAATACAAATAATAGCTGAAAACATTAGTTAACTGAAAATTAATGGCAGCTATTTTGATTGCTTTTGTCATTTTTTACGTAAAAACACATTGTTTCGGGCTTTTAACTGTGAGGGTTTGCTCTTTTTTCTCTTAATTACAGTGTAACAGTCTGAGGGGACCATTTTTATGCATTAAATGCTTTTCCTTTTAATACTTTAAAGGCATTTTCCTCTTTCCACAGCCAGAAACCACAGCTCACCGTCTTCTTCTTGAGCTCTTCAGCCTCCTTCTTCTGTGTGGCCCACAGCTCCTCTCTCTTCAAAAAACCCTTCAACCTGTCCTCCTCCAGCTCAAAGTACTTCTTCATACTCAGTTTCTGCAGACAAAGGGGACGTTTGCAGTTCTTTGTAAGACTTAAACACAATAACCCATAACTCTGACAGTGCTGGTAGTTTGGTGACCGTTATAAAAGCATGGCTAGTACTTGAACGTCTAATTCGTGGACCAGCTTAATATCAGTGCTTTAAACAATAAAATGTAACCTGGCAAAAAAAAAGTTCAACTCGTTTACTTTTTGCGAAATAAGGTAAACTGACAACTCATAATCTTCAAAGTGAGAACCTAGGAGGTGGTTTGACCGTCCTACCTCACTTCTGGAGGGTGTGTAGAGCGTCTTTGGGATCTCTAATACACGGACCATTCCTTGGTCATCGGTCACAGCCAGGAAGTGCTGCTTTGCTGTAAAAAAAAAATATTATTTTATTTTATTTTATTTAGTTTTAGTATTTATTTCATAATTTACAGCTTATGCATTTGTTACTCCCTAAACTAGATCACAGGCTAACCTGCATTTATGGTCATTTATGTAAACATATTACTGCAGCGAAAGAACTCACAGGACGCAGTCCATGGTTTCATGCAGGTAATCTTGGCATCGCTGATGTGTCTGTGGACCTGCACAGGTTCACTGGTCTTTTCCAGCAGGTTCCACACATCAATGCAGCCATCCTGCTTCCCAATGAAGAAAACAGCTGGTCGGGACAGGGACCAGCAGCCCGCAGTGCACACCTGCTCCGAGCTTGGTGAGAAGATGATGGGGCCATCCTGGATGTTGTAGTTAAGTCAAACAGAGTCAGAGGATATAAAATGCAATAAATCCGGTATGTTGGAGACTAAAGGATTGATTATGTTAAAAATCTAGAGTAATGGACGTTGATGAGTATTGTTACCATGACTCCTTCTTTGAAAATGGCGAAGTTCCAGCCTCCTATCGTCAAAATAACGTCTTTAAAGAACGGCGACCGCTGTACCGTATTCACCAGCCAGTGATGGATCCTGAAACAGTGGAGCGGCTTGGCACCTGGGAGAGAAGAGAGACGGGAAGAGAAGGTGCACTGTTACAGAAAACTTCCACAGCAGCAACAGGGCAATGCAATGCAAGGACCAATCAACCCTTTGAGTCCCTGTAAATGTTTGGACTAATTAATAACAGCGTTGTATTATCCATGGCTGCCCAACCAAGGAACTGACTGACCAGTAACTTATCATATGTCAAGACTTTACTATTGCAGATAAGATCACACCACTAAAAACATCCGGACCACATTCTGGTCTTCTTTCCAGAACAGTCGAGACAAGTTGAACACATTTTGCAGTTGAAGGGTTTATGTTCAAAGCCAGAATACTCACTGTGTAGCCGCCCCGAGTCGTCCTTCCCCAGTTTCCAGTTGGTGTAAATGATCTCCCCATCCTGCCAGTAAAAATATATACATTATGGATCAAGCATACGTCGAATAAACCTGCAAACACTAAATATCACATATTTAAAATGTGATGTGTATTTAAAAAAGTGCTGTGATAGAATTAAAGTCTCAATTTTAAAAGACATGCAGATTGAAAAAGAGTGAATTCGTAAGATCTGACTTTTCTTTATTTATATCTGTGAGCTGAAAAATCATTTCAGTGAGCTTCACTAGCAGCTGTAGTGAGGTAAAATACTGTCACTGTTACTGTTTTGCTAAATGTTGTTGATAGGAATCTTTACCTCTGTTCCAATATAGAGCTTGGTATTGACATCCCCCAGTGCTGTGAGCGTTTTAGCTGAGGGCACTCTGAGCTGGCTGTAGTCTGGGTTGACCTCTGGACTATCATCATTTTCATTAGCTTCTTCTGTCAGGGGAAGCAGTAAGGGTGGAGTGCAAGGGGCGGGTCAGAAAGAAGGTAAGGTGAAAAGTTCAACTCATACTTTCTTTTTGGTGAAATCCACAGCCCCTCTCCTGTCGATGTTGACAATAGATTGTAAAAATACGACAGGGATATTACAACATTTACGCAACAGAGCACTTGCTTTTTGCAATAGCTAACTAGCTCACAGCTCTTCTGGGTCTCGCTTGCAAAGAAGAAAAATCCCAAACATGTATTTAAACACACAGGAACTCACAACAATAAGGGAATAACAATAGGCAAGAATGTGAAAGCACATCTGACTTATCAAGACAAAGGACAGACAAAGGAAACATTAAAAACTCTGACTATTTGTTTAAAGCAAGAAGGTAAGAGAGATTGAACAGTGGCATTGGTGCAGCCTGCTCTGTAATCTGACCATGAACAAGAGGGCAGAAGGACAAAGGAGTGCGAAGAGGGGAGGGGTACAGCTGAGGTGAATGGGTTGGTAAGAGAGGATGTGAGGGGAGTGGGAATGAAAGGCGGTGGGAGTAAGGGTTGTGGTGAGAAGGGGAGGCAGTAAGGGAGAAGGGTGGGACGGTTGAGACAGGCAGCACTGGCTGTGATGAGGAGGCCTTTTCCATCACAAAAGCCCAACTGTCTGTCAGGGACAGTGCAGGACTATCCGTTCGCGCCCTCTTATCTGCGGGCAGCGCCCAATCAAGTCTCAGCCTCACTCTGCTAGATTAGCTCTTGAAGGTCAGATCAGATTACTCAGTCACACATCTCCTGAATCCACTTTCCCTAAGTTAAGATGTCTGCACAGATACGAGGCAGACGATACAGCACAGCTACAGATGTAGACATGGTTACAGATTTACTACACCGCACTGCCACTGCACTGCTGTTCAACACCCGAGAGGGACTGCTTACAAATACTCGGTGTTGGAAATCATGTTGTGGGGCAGAGTGGAGCTTTTCTACGGCGGCTAAGTGCAAGTGACTCCTGCATTAGAAAGGCACAAAGCAAAATGCTGAATATAGAGCTCAGGGACGGGCAGCATCAACTCAGTCAATATTAGTCAAACATCTTAAGTAGCACTTAAGTATTAATCACACTGGGATTCATTAAAAACTTAATAACAGAGCGCCTGAGGGCTGCTGACAAAAGGCGCAGCAGATTTATTGCCTCAGTTAGTGAACATATTAATTCTGTGACCGCCAGCCACCAGAGCTGTGTTTATGCAGGCAGACCTTCGGCGAGACAAAGACAGGTCTCTTCTCGAACCAGCCAGGACACACACGAACATCTTCTGGTCCTCAAGGAGCCTGAGCTGCATATTGCAAAGAGCTGACAGTCAGCGGGGCTAATGCTCTGCAACTATGAGGGCCTTGTTTTGGAAGTATCACTTAATAAAGTGCTATGAAACCGGAGGAGAGAGGCAGGAGGCAGACAGAGAACAAGAGCACTTGAGGGCTGAGTGAACCCTGGCCAACTGATCACTGTGCTCAACCATCCAGAGCAGAATTAAAGAATCCAGCGTCCCCTAAAAATACACTCACGTCATGCACACACCTTTGGGAACTAGCAAACACGAGACAGTTACTTGCACCGTTCATTTCTTGGCCTCCGTGCTTGTTTTTAAACATATTTCATAAATTGAGAGACGCTCATTTTTGTGATGGATTGTGGGAAGGAGGAGACGGCGCAACACACAGACCAAAGAAACCGAGACGGCCTCATCTGTAGTCTGACCTGTATTATCATCATTTCGGGTGTAGTGTTCCAGATTGAACTTCAAAGGAGCGTATTCTCCACTGGTATCGATCTTTGGCAGGGAAACCTGAGAAGAAGACCACTTTTGATATTTGAAGAACTAACTCACTCAAGACGTTCCTTCACTTATCTACCTAAATTCATTTTGGTAGATGTTTCAACTTCAAGCTTAGGTTTCCATGCCGTACCCTGAACAGCGGTTTCCATGTCCGGTCCAGGTGTTTGAACGTGTCTGGGACGCTGTAGGGGGTCAGCTGGGTCTTCTGATCCGTGTTCTGCTTCCTGTCTGGTGTTAGCTGGCTCAACAGTCTTTGGACTCGCACATCCCAGAACATTACAGCGCTTTAGAGGGAGACAGAGACAGTCAAACAGTGGAATACAAACATTACCATGAACCTGAAAATTAATAAAAAAAAATATTTAATACAAGCAGAGAGCTGCTGGCTTCGTCATATAATGATCCAAGGCACAAATAAGCGATGTGTATACCAAATCTAAATAAGCAGTAGTTTGGCTTCTGCAGACTGTGCAGACCAGTGCAAAAACAAAGACAATGTATTAAAATGAAGATAACACACACTGGGAATGGTTTACACTCTTACAGATGCTGAAATAAACCAGTATTTTATATCAACAACTCCATCAAGTCTTGTTATGCACATTCATACATCAGGCGGTCAGAACATGTGACGAGAACTCTCTAACATTTTTGTGTGTTGGTGATACAAACAAAGATGATTCCTGGTAAACCGCTGAGTCTAGTGGGACCTGTAATCTGGCCACAAAAGACAATACCTTCCAGCACAGATGTTAAATATCAAACTGGTACAGGATGTTCAGCAGAGAAGAGCAAACCAGTCTAGTGCCCTTCCTGTTTACGTTGCTGTAAGTCCATGAAGAAACTCCATGCATTGGCAGATGTTGGTTGTTGAGTGTCACAGTGCCCCTCATGCAGCGGTGGACAGCTAAAGTAACTAAATCTACTCAGTTACTGTGTTTAAGTACAATTTTGACATGCTTGCACTTTTATTTTAATTTTCTGAATTTATACTGTTACTCCACGATCATTTGGAGAGAATTTATACTTTTCAATCCACATTTTATAAACATTCACTTACTAGTTACCTAGATAGAGTCAGATGGATGATACAACATATACTCATCAAATAAGGTATTAAAATTAGCTCCACCTTTAAGAACTGTAAAACTTTAGTGACATAAACATGAATACATAAAAACTGTAATCCAATTATATAACATACATAATTCTGAAAGGGGGAAACTCTGCAGTTAGTACTTTTACTTTTAGTATTTTTTTTTAAATATATGCCTCATGTGGAGCAGAGGGTCTGTTATGAGCACAACCTACAATCACTAATGCTCTGCAGTTACAAATGGGTTACTGGAGGAGATAATGAGCAGAGTGGTGGAGTAGCAATAACAGAAGATAAAGACAGAATAATCTTTTGAACCGAGCACATCATGGGCAAACCAGCACATCCTTTGGTTATATTAGCTAAAAACAAACTTTCATAAATGTCACATTTAAAGAGAACGTGTTTTCTGTAAAGGACCTACCAATCAGGGGAGCAGGTGACAACCTGAACAGAAATGTTATACTTGTTCTCCACTGGTAAGCCCGTCCTGGTCACCTAATCAGAGAGAGAGAGTCACAAAATCAACACACGTCTGTCAGGCTTAGTATCGTAAAGAGCTCGTGTTGGTGAGCGAGGCTCCTGAAGATATATGGGAGCTTAACGTGTCCCCTGGGACACTCTGATGATTGCCTCATTTTACTTATCCAGATGAGTAGCAGTGTCTGCCCTGATTTACTACAGCTGGCAGTATTTATATACAGGACCAGAGGAAAACCTGAATTGTAATTTATTCATTGTGTCATGAAGGAAATGTTAGTGACACAAAACACAGCTTTGGTTTTGGGGACTGTCATGATTCAGTGAATTTGTGTGAGGCCGTGGATGTTAGCGTTTGCTTTCAGTTATTATCGCGCTTGTTTGTGCTGGTTTACAGACCAAACCCTGTAGTTTGACTGCAACAAATATCACTCCAGGTCAATACATTTTTAGACGTACTGTACAGAAGAACTTCTTTTATGCTGGGCCGCACCGCAGAACAGTCTGCCAGTACAAAAACATCTTGAGGCTGTGATAAATATGCAAGCTTTTGTAGCAGTGCCACTGTGGAGTTAACGCTCTGCAGTTATGAGCAACTGTGTTTTATTACTTTTCTAATCGTCTTTCCATGCCTTCTTCCTGAATCTTGTAATTCCTATCATTTGAGCCTCAGTATGCTACGTTCATACATCCGTGGCCTTTTCTCCGCCCTAACTCTTTGGCTTTTAACCTTCATTTGATAAAAAGCCTGGCAATATTCCAAAATCTAGATACTGAAATCATTAGAGCAATAACAGACCTGACCCTGCCGTGTTTAATGTTTTGCTATCACAATGAGACTTAGGTGAACAGGATTAAAATTCACTCTAGCTGCCACCACCAAGTATGTCACCATGTTTACATTAGATATGCTAAAAGAAGCTTGAGATCAAGGAAACGTTAGAGAGTGTTTTTGCTGAAAGCACCGCTGCTGTGTTCACACAAAACGCCTCCTATTAATGAAGGTTAGGTCAAATAAAATACTGATTAACATTACTGAATGTTCCAGCACCCCTGATGGAAATTATTAAAAGGTAACTCTGTACATGTTGAGTCTATTTCATGTCAGATTTACAGTTGCTGCCCCCTCCAACCCCTCTTCCCTTTAGCTCAGCGTACCTCAAACGTTGGCGGAAGCCACTGGACATCAGTAATTGGTGCTTTGTGACTGCTCTCTAGGGCAGACACTGCACAGTAGCGCACGACAGGAGCCTTATTCTCTTTGTTGTCATCGAGGTCCTGGTGGGAGGGCGGGCACAAAAGGCACAGCACGTACAGTGAGCTCTGACAATTCAATCTAAACACAAAGACTTTATAGAGCGGCAAACAGCCATCATAAAACGCTTCAGCTGGGTATTCAAATATGGCGTGCGTTACAAATTATGCATGCAGCAACACAAAAAGCCAAACACCGGGGGCTTCATTTAACAAACATGAACACAACCTATGACTGAGCACTGTAAATTTAAATATACACACCGGTGTACCAAACTCAAAACAGTCCAGCTGAGACACAAGTTTGCATGTCAAACATGACTTTTTGGTTGAGACAGGTCAGTAACATCTACTCAAACTGCTGCATTTTGCTCATTTGAGCGTGCAGTGCACCTGCAGATGGATTTAATGGAGTAAAGCGAACATAAATCTGGAGGGGAGGACTTTAATTCTTCGTTTATCTGATAAGGTAGCAACAGGTGCCTGTGTAGCGCAGCTTCTCAGCGCTCAACATGGAAATAAAGACTTTTAGCAGACACAAATGTCATTGTTTACACTGCAAACACAAGGGAGTGTAGTGATCTGATTTGCTTGTGTGTTATCTTCTATGGGGACAAACTACGGCGGAGGCTGGGGAGGCTTGTGTAACAGCTGGAGTATGTGAGCTGACTGCTGTTGACTCAGGGGAATGAAGAGCAAACAAGGACAAAGAGAATAGAGGGAGGTGTAGAGGGTGGGAGAGGGAAAAGTAAAAAAAAAAAAAAGGAAGTAGTGAGGAAAGGGATGGAGACAGCTGTTCCACTGTAGAGGCAATAAAAGCACACAAAGCAAATGGGGTCTGGATGATGGGGGCATATGTGTCTATTTAAACACAGCGGCCGAGCGGAAGATATCAGTGGAGGTCAGGCTTTAAGGGACAGAACGGGTTTAGTATTCGGTGTCTGGACGTCTGAACAGGCTACGGTGGACTTCATGTACTTGCTGTGTTGTGGGTTTAAACCTGAGCCCTGGTTTATGTCACGCATCATTACCTGTCTCTCCTTAGACCTTTGCTCTCTTTAGTACACTGTGCTATTTAAACAGAGCAGATATGCCGTGAAAATATTAGTTTACTATGATGTTAAGCCAAAAGAGAAACACTCTTTGAAGTTTCAGTCTTCAGTCAAGAGTTATTTTATTCAGTTAGATCTCTTTAGTCTGCCCGGGGTGCTTGTATGAGCCCTAATAGCCTGCTTTCGTTTAGCAGTGGGCTCATGTAATGACATAAACTTGCTTCGAGATTTACTCCTGGCATTAGTGCGATTGTGGAACTAGTTTTGACAGCTGTGGCTGGCTTGAAAAGGACCATTAGGCCACTGCATTCCCATCTAATGAAAGGGTGAGGATGGGGAGAGAACTCAGGAGTCAACGTATCATCATCTCGCTCTGTCATAGAGCGCCGCAGAGGAGCGCAGCCTGTCTTTTGCAGCAGAAATCCTGAATGCTTTGATAAACCGAGGGCTCATTCTTGAATAAACCAGGCTGACATCATCACTAGCTAGAGAATTACTGGAACTGATACCACATGTAATATACGTACACAGATACGGAACACCAAGTATTATTGTATCAACACTGTGCACATTAGAGACGGGATACGGGTACTTACGAATGTGTCAGCGTTGACAGAGACCTTTTTACCACCAGGCTGTGTTCCCTGTAAGTGTGCGACGTGAGCAGAAATGTCCCACAACACAACCTGAGACAACAGTAACACAAAGTCAGCTACTGGAGATCAAATGTGAATAAATATGAACAAGCAGAGTTTAAAAACACAGGGAGAACAGGGACAATACGTCGGAACCGGACAGGATATGACCTATACGACTGAAGGTCTGTTTGATAAATCATGTTTGTCTTTAAATGTTTTTCTGAAAGTAGTAAAGGTAAAACGCTACAAAAAGGCAGAAAAGACAGCAAATACAGCAAAGCAGAGGTGCAGAGCAGAGTCAGAGTCAGCACCTGGCCATTTATGCAGCCGCCAACAATAATATTTGGATCAGAGGGGCAGAACTCAAAGGCAAAAATGTCATCTGGGCACTCCAGCAGCAACTGCAAACAACACAGAAAACCCACATACACAGGGCAGAAATATTATATTTCAAAGCAGACCTTTCCATGTATTGGGTGCTCGCCATTCCACATATTTATTTATTTGAGTGTCTCCATAAAAAGTTCAGCTTTTAATCCACAAAGCCAAATGCATACAGTAGACTCCATTTCATCGGGCACGGGGCAGGATGGCTTTACGGTACCGAAAAGTCTTTTTTCAGCATCATGTTTAAATCTGCAGCAGTTTAAAATCAGCAGCAAGACTGAACTGAAGCACTTCAGTTCCAACACTAAATAAATATATTTATTCCATTATAAAACGTCTCTGGTTTCATCTACAAAGTGCACTTTGTCACTTTGATCGCTGCTCTAGAAGACAGTGAAACCAAAGCACGACACATGCACCAGCGTAGGCATACCTCATCCAGAACTTATATTACCCCGTGATTGATTTAGCAGCTCAGTTTTATTGATTGAGGGTCTGGGTCAAATCAATAGAGGCTCTCAAGTTTTGCTAAAGCAAACAATGGACTTGAATGACAACACAAAGCAAATTCTTCCAGCTATTTCTGATCAAACGTGTCTCAAACAGATAGGAGGTGATAGAGGAGAGAATCTGCTTGTGAACTGTTCACGAGAGAGACATATTTGGTCTTAGCAACCTCTTTTCAACAAACTTTGACACTCTTCACATCCACTTAGTAGCTCTCATGTACTTTCCCTACCTGGGGATCCGAAAGGTCGGAGAAGCTATAGAAGAGAATGAGAGACGGTTGGGCGACAAACGCTGGGGACTCGCTCAACCGCTCCTCCTTTTTCTCTGTCAGAGCCACGGCTATTACACCTACCAACAACAAACACACGTCATTCAACATATCAACTGCACAGCAACAGGAAAATAGATGTTTAATGTGTTTACAGAGTCTCAGACTGTATAGTCACACCAAGCACATGTTTTGGCATGGACATTGTTCTGGATTATTCTAAAATGCTTTTACAAATGTTTTTCACTTCAAACTGACAGAAACTTACAGATTTGGATAATGACGTCAAAATACTGGGATTTTGCACTTTACCGTAGATGGTAGGATGCCAGTTGACGCTGCTGATCTTCTTGTCCTTGGTGTACTTCTGATCTGTGAAGGCCTGATAAAGCATCAACCCTTCAGAAACCTTCCCAGACCAGCCATCATCAGCTGCCGGCCCCAGAGCTCTCCAGTCGTCAATGAACACATTCATGATCTCTTCCTGCTGGAGGGCTAGCAAAACCCTTCAAAAAACATTTTGTAGGTAAGACGTCTTTGGTAAAGTGTCCATATCTCTCTATAGCTATAGTACAAAGCCCTCTTATACTCTAGATGGAGTAGGTTGGGGGTGTGGAAAGGTTATCATTCAAACAACTATAGCAATGCAAAATCACATCTCATTTTACCTGGGGGTCACTGAGTTGCAAAATCTCTTCAGACTCTCAAACTGGAGGATGTTCTCTTTCTCCTCATCACTCAGCTCTCTTGGCGTGTACTGGGTAAACATATTCCTTGTCAACTTCCTGAGGTGGGCAGAAAATAATTATACAAAACATTTGTAGGAATTAAGTCATTATTAAAACAACAAACAAAAAAAACCCAGTATGTGGTGAATGTTATTTCATGAACGCATGGCTATTCAATCTGCGCCACATAACTAAAAGGCACATTGGCACAAAACACTTGTCTCATAAATGGTTTTAATATTGCATTCATCAGGAAATCTTATTTCATTACTGTATTAAAACAATTGAAATTATTTCCCCAGGCTGGCAGCTGCTGGTAGAGCCTGAGAGCACTTTCCCCTCCGTAGCACAAATTCATTTTATGTGCACTGATTTTCTGGCATACCATTGTGTCTGAGCGCTGCTGTTACGCAGCTTGGGTACAGCCTGTATCCCGCAGTCCCTCTGCATCTGCTTGATGCTGAATCTGCTGTCCTGATAGGAAGCACACTCCAGGTAGCCATCCTTAGCATCTGCAGCGTTGCGGTCGGAAAAACAGATTTGTGCCCCGAACTTCCTCCGCACCCTGGAGAACTTGTACCAAAGCTGATGACAAAAAGAAGACAGAGTAGAGAGATGGATGTGCAGGTGGAAAGGCATGGGACAATGGGGGAAATGCAACTATAGATGTGTGTTTTTATATAGTGTAATACCTTTTTTCTGGTCTCTTTAATAGATTCCTCATCTATTTCCTTTTCACTGCCAAGAGATACCCATTCCTTAGGTTCTGGAGTTTTATTGACTTCACTCTCAGACACTTCTAGTGTTTCAGGCTCTGGTGGCTGCAACAGACAAACAATTACAAGCAATTACAAACATACTGAAAGTGTAAGATGAGTTTGTAAGATATCTTATTGATACTTGAACCCTAAAATCTCCGCACACACTCACAGCTATAAACTGTTTAAGCAGGATAATGAATTAGTTTTTATCTCTTATTTTAAATGGCCATTGAAAATGTGCCATCTGATCTCAACCATTACTGTTGTGCAATGAGTGTTATAATAGTGTATGCACCTCTGATATATAAATGACAATTGAGGAATTTCTCCTCATAACCAGGAACAAGTCATATCAACATACAGAGAACTGCAACTGTTTTCAAACACAAAGCAGTAGATGGGCTTTTAATGAGAGCGAAAGTAATTAAAGAAAAGGTGAACCTTGTTACCAAAGGTAGCGTCTGCTTACACTGAGGATTCTGTGCTTAGCCTCTGGTGTCAGCACCAGGTAGAAGCTCTGGCCGTACGTAAAATCCCTGTCGAAAACCAGCAAGATCTCCTCCTCTGGGTAGTCCTGTCAAATAAAGGAATTTGAAATCACAACATCCAGACAAACCTTCTCTGGAAACAAGTAATGTGGTGCATTCGAATTGATTCTGGCAAACACGCAGTAATGTGCAGTAATGTGGTCGTGCTGGTGGATGGCCGAGTAAGGTGGGAATTTAGGCAAGAAGACTGATGTTGTGACGTTCAAGAAGAGAGAAATAGACCCTTACCCACCCCCTCACACACCTCCAGGCCTTGGCTGTGTCCCAAATAAGAAAGCTGAGGACGTGGAACAGATGAATATGTGTATTGGTCCCTTAGGGCACCCTCTGCCAGCACATTAGACTAATGTGTTGGGTAGAAGGGGTATGGATGCATTAGGTAAGATGTGTGCTGTATATTTATTTATGTGTGATTATATCATTGTGTGTATGTGTAAACATGTGCGTATATATCTACTGATGTTTTATGTAAATGAATATGATTTTTTTATTTTGTGTCTTCAGGCATGTGTCTATAGGTATGTACCCCTTTAAACAATAATAATAACACTGCTACTACCACAACTACTACTTATAATAATAATAACAGTATGGTGGTTACCATCTAGAGCCCAGAAAGGGGGGAAATAAGGTTAAACTGGTTACTAGGCTTTTCCCACAGCCCTTAACTTGGGGACTGCGTATCATCACAGTGTCTTGGAGCTATTGTCTGGGTGATCTGGATGACAATGGATCAGCCCTACCAACACAATCTGCTTCACAGGGCTGAAATCGGACACTGCGGCTCTTGTCTTAGTGTCCTGTATGATGTCGTCTTTTTTCAGCAGCTTGTAAGGGCTCTCCCCTGTGACGTCCTCATCGGCGACACAACAGAAGAGCTCCTGGGTGGCTGATGTCAGCACCATGGGGACGATATCATCGGGGTGACCTTTAAGAGAGAGTTCACAATCAGTGGCAGAAAGAGAAAGTTATACACTGAAAGTCAGCTGGATTTAAACTCCCAACTTTGCGAGCACACTATAAGAATAATGGATGGTGACTGGCAATGATTTGGGATTTTATTATTATTTGTATGGCGCACTCACTGATAGCATTGTTTGTTTGTCAGGTGGGTGACTTTTCAAGGTGTCAAAGGTTCTTCCAGTTCAAAACACTGTTTTTTATTAAACAAAATCAACAAATGCCTGTAAATCTACCGTGAGAATGAAGAGTAACATGTTTATAAAAAAGACTGTAACAGGTAATCTGACAACAAGAAGCACCACATCAAAACAATGTTAACAAACAATTTTTTAGAGCCAAACTGAAATCACCAGTCGAGGTGTTTTTGTCAGATACCAGGACATTTGACGCTCTATGGTGCTGATAATATGATAATAATGAAATATGTGTTTAATTGTTATGTCTACGTGTGCTCTCTATCCCGTAGACTCTGCGGAAATGTCTGTCATTATCCCAGCATCTAAAAACATTTTCTAAACAGTGTACAAGTATCACATGTATAATTCACTTTTTTTTTAATTATTTACAGCTGGGGGTGTCAAAATGAAGCCTTGGAAACAAAAAATATAGATGCAGTATTTTTGATTATGTCCCACATATAAGATCTGTGTTTTCCTTTCGTAATCAGGTTTATGTGACGTTTATGTTAAGCAAAAAAAATAATAAAATTGCTTGGTTTACAGATCAGATACTGAACAGTAAAAAGAACAAAAAGAGTTATATGTCCTACAAGATTTAAAGAGTCAGACAAGACTAACAAGACTACCCCGCAGAAGTGGTTGTAGAAATAGATGAAACAGTGCTGAGAAGCGAGACATAAGCATGTTGAGTAGGAATGTAGAGACGCCACAACAAAGAACCCGTACCTCACTTGTCAAGCATTATTGACACAATAGATGGGCTTTAAAGCTCACATCGCCTCCAGACTTTGACACAGTTTCTTGCCCCTACGTTTCTGATCAAACGCACAACAGCGCCTCTGATCCCTCGCCTGACACTCCCTGCAGGGTGGACCACCCTACAGTATCACAGGATGAAATGTAATCTCGAAAGGCCTACACACAACGTACAAGCACTTGTTCTGCTAACGCGCAGGCATGTGAGAGGCAGATCAATAATGCATGAATTCATGACCAAACCACCTCAGTTACAGTCATCCATCCAAGGCTGTATAACACGGCAGCACTGCGCCGTCACCGCTACAAAGTTTTGCTTAATAAACAATCTAAACAGACTCATATCTAAGGCCAGGGCACACTACAGTAAACAGGGCTCCACATAATGACAGTTTTCATCCTGCTTGCGGTCTCTCTCTTCAAAGTCTTTCCACAAGGTTGCTGAGGGGACGCTGGGAATGCTAAAGTACAGCTTAAGTAACCACTTCCCAGCTGGGTGTGTCAACCTTTCCCACTCACACCACTTAGGCCTCACGCCAAATCATTGTAGTGGAAACTCACACCCCTCATTTGACAGAGTTATGTGTCAACTATGGCATTTGTATTCATGGGAAATATTTGCTTGAGAGACAAAGAGAGTGTGATGTGCAATGTTCCATGACCCTAAAGAATGCAATTAAACTGCATTTGTAGGCTGTGCTTAAGAGATATTTTAAATTTGTCGGGCCTCCTTCCTCTTGCATAATCCATTCAAAGTTAGCCTGTTGACTGCATTCTGTACTGTACTATATTATACCACAAGATGTTGTAATAATGGCGATTTGCTTTAATCTCTGTTGATACTAGTTAGGAATTTCAGCCTAAACAACAGGTATTTTCACTTACATCCATAAGAGGCTGTCTATTCAGTGGCATTAATATTTGTTTCAGTGGGCCCCCTCGTAGTCATTGTCACACAGTTAGGACAAACAAAAAGTTAGAGCGCATGTTGTAAACCAGAATATTTAAGACTTGCTTTTAGTTTAAGGTCAGGGTTAGGTTAGGGCAAATCTTGAACTAAACTCCAGTGCATAGGAGCTAAAATCGGTGAATATAATGATAATAATGTACAATTCAGAGCCAAACTGAATTATTGCTTTAACTCCCACAAGCACAAATGACCTAATCTATAGTAAAAAGATACAGTGTTGGTGACCTGCATTTGACCAAATGTTTTCAGGGCTGGTATGTTGACAGTAAACCAGACCATGACAATGGGGACCCACATGTGACTAAAGAGCATGTCCAACGGCTATGCAACAGTACACTCAAGATCACATCAGAAGAAAGCATATAGTTTCTCAAACTCCTCAAAGACATCTCTGGTTATCAGTTTCAGCCATGTTTGTTTCATCATAATTTCAAAGTAAGGCAGTCCACGTGATTTAGCTCCCATGTATTATCCAAGACAAATCAAATAAATGAAAGAAACCAAATACAAACTGATCTATTGTCAAGTTTATATTCTAAATTCAAAAAACTGTAAAGAAAAAGTGTATTTGAAGACCGTGACATCTAGTTAATATAGTTTAATATGAACAAAATATCATCACTACATTTATGTTACATAGACACATTTAACACCAGCTTGGCAGGGAGTTTCTGGAATTGTTAAAATGTGATTGTGGTAGGATCAAAGTAAATGATAGGTAAGAAAATGGTAACGAGAGGTCTTCACTGTGTCTTCTACAGCAAAATTTAGGATGGGTATATAAATAGGTAGAAAAAAAAATCTTACCAGGCTTTTCCACGTCTGCCGGTGACTGAATCTTTTTGCCTAGATGGAAAGTAACACTCAATTTTAATTACTATGTCTCTCCACTAGATCAAACATGCATGCATGTGCACAGTGCAAATGTCCGACACTTACCTTTACCTTTCCCCTTACTACCTGCACTGCTTGTTGCACTTTTCGGCCTCTTAGGTGGCATCCTTGCTTAAAAGTTAGCTTCACCAATGAGAGGGGCAAGGTTTACCTGCAAATTCAACAACATACAGTGCAACATTTCTGCTTGCCAAACACAAAACTGCATCTTCTTATATCTCTATTTACAGAGAGAGACAGAGCATTGTCTTGCAAGAGTCTGAAAAATTATATTCAATGCATGTGGCGACATCTTGTGGAGGATAAGAGAAGACAGCTGCATAAAGTAAACACAGGCAGCACTGTCTTCATTACTCTGTTCATACTATTGTATTCATTTTAAGCCTGGCTGTTCTGCTTTGTTTAATTAGAAATTAACAAGGTAAAGCACTCTCAAATGCCTTGTTCTTGAAGGATTATATACAAGAACTTGCTTACCTAAAATATTGTAAGTAAAAGTACTGATACATTAAATTACATTAAAACATCTAATATTTTTTCTATATTATGTCCTGACATAGTAATATAGATTTATAATTGCATCGCGTGGCAAACGTTTTAATCTTCAAATAAAACTATAGATGTGAAAATTGTTTTTTAACGAAGATTTTCCTCATTAAATGAATGAAAGAAGAATACATTTTCCATGAGGGTAGGACTTGTAACGACTTACTCTCCACCACAGTTTAACACTAAATTATGTCAAATGCATGCAGTGTAGTTTGTCATTACACCACAGTAGAAAAAAAGGTTTCGTCTCATTAAATTCAGCTCTTTTACCATTAGCACGTTTTTGAAAGTTACAGAAACATAACGTGCGTCCTCGGTCACTACAGTTGTTTTGCTAACATCTCAACAGCACGCCACTTTAGCTAATGTCAAGCACAATTTAGCATGTTTGCTAGCTAACTAGCAAGGCAAACATTAATAAATACACTATTAAAGCGCTCTAAGGATAACGTTTGTTTATTAAAAGTCATTTTATTCAGGCTGCTAAATGTTTGAGCTGCAGTTTATTAATGATTAAAGATGGTTTACCGCTAGTGAAACCACAGTGGTTAGCTTGAAATCCTCTCCTCACTTTTTGCTTCTTGCTCGTCTGTGGGACTGTTTGGTTGCCATAGGTTACAGGAATGGGCGGGAGGGAAAAAAAAGTCTGACGGGTCCAAGAGCCAATCACGTCCCAGCAGTTTGATGACGTTGATCATCGGGACAAGTTCCCTGACACATTGACCCAAGACGTCCGTAATTCACACACAGCTTCAGGTGTTCACTCACAAGACAACATACGTTCAGGACGTTCTGTCGAGACTAATTGGAGTACTTCAGCCATGACTCTCACGGGTAAAACAACAGTTGCAGTGAGTTATGAATTGTAATTAAAAAAACAGACGAAACGCGCGTGCTGCAGGCGACAGGTGAACGCTTGGAAAAATTAATCAACCTCGTGCGGGATGTTAGTAAGCAGCTAATTTTTATATGCACTTTAACTGCTGTAAATCGGTCACCGGGATCGACAGGGAATGATTTTTACTCTTACACGACAAGTAATCAATAATTGATCATTTGCCGCAATGGAAAATGATCAGGTTTCAGACTGTCACCTGTTGTGTATTATTTAACACTGCTCAGGTAGGTCACACCTGACTTCATTTCCGTCTGCCTCACAGACAGTTACTGACAAGCCTTGAGTATTCAGTTTTTGCTGAAGCAGGTAAGTGTTTATAACAGATTAGAGAGCTGTGTCATAAAACTGAGAAGTGTTTCTATTCTAACTGGCTGGCTTTAATGTTGTTCTTATTGCACGTAAGTCACACATTTAATTTATTGTAGATATGGAGGAGTCCAGTGACTTGTACGATGTGTATGAAACAAATGGCTCCCCTCCCTGGGAAGACCGCCAGCATGACAGCCTTGAGGGGCTCGACAGTGTGGAGGGTCTCAGAAGAAAGATCAAATATTACTTCATGAACCCCTGCGAGAAGTACCACGCTCGCGGCCGAAAGCCCTGGAAACTCATGCTGCAGATCATCAAAATTGCGATCATCACTGTCCAGGTATTGCCATCAGACGAGACCTGAACTTGGGTTGTTTCACCAGTTAGGTAACAGATTCCTCCCCCTTTCCATCTCAGCTGGTGTCTTTCGGGCTGAGTAACCAGATGGTCGTTGCATTCAAGGAGGAAAATCTGATGACGTTCAAGCACCTTTTCTTGAAAGACTATGTTGATGGAGGCATGGATACATATGCTGTTTACAGACAGGCTGATGTGTACGATCACATCGATTACATCATTGAACAGGTAACCAAATGCTGTCATCTTTCCTTTTATTTATTTGTTTTTGGCAGGGAATATGAAAAAAGGTTTCGGTTTCTATATTGGTTGAGATTTGTTGCCGTGTCAGTTTATTTTGATCATGTGAAATAGCTTTTTATTATTATTATTATTATTATTATTTTATGTTTCTGCAAATCATTGTTGGATTTTTATAACTCTGCATTCTTATATGGCGAAAAGCTTAACGAGCTCCCATGATAAGCTGCAGCTTGTCATGGGACTGGACTTCGTTCGGGTCATTTAAATGTGTCTTTTGTATGTTTTGTCTGCGTAAATGTAAAATGGCAGCTCACCACTGTCGCTTGTCAACTTCTGCTTCTTTCCTAGTATGAACATCTGCACAACATCACGGTAGGCAATCACGCATACGAGAAAAACGGCACTTTCTACACACCCCTGCTACTGTGCCAGGACTTCTACAGGAACGGCACCATCTTCCCCGGAAGTGAGACATTTGAAATTGACGCCCAAGTGGACACTGGTATGTCATGTGTCGCGCATAGAGAAACAGAATAGCAACATTAATTTAAATGCATTTATTTTGCAGAATACTTTGTCTTCTTTTTGTCGCTCGTTCCTAACAGAGTGCGTCAGAGTTTATCCGATGTATCAGTCATCACTGCGCAAAATGCTTCCACATTTTGAGTTGCACTTTAAAAGGTCTGTACGTAGATATATGTCCTCTCTTGGCTTTGTAAGTGACGAGTGAAAGCACCTCAGTTTATGTGTGTGCTCTGTCTTCCAGGATGCTCTCCGTCAAGATCACATTCGTTCTCAAGGCCATAAATTTGCAGACAGTGAGGCATCGAGAGCTGCCAGACTGCTACGACTTCACTGTTATTGTACGTTTAACTTGACTTGCCTTCAAGGCCCGGCGAAGTGGATCACATCAGACTTTGTCTTTGAAAAGCAGCGATATGACAAATCTGATAACTTCATCGCTGCCTTAGCGGGGACAATGATTGCTTGTGACACTGCACCTGTTCGCACAGCGCCGATGGGAGTAAAAATGGAAAGTGTCGGTGTCAGTCCTGTGTTTTATTTAATAAAACTAGTTTGAGGAGACAAATCTGAGCAGTCTAGGGCTGTTTGCACACAGCGTCTGCTGTTTGCGTTATTAAAAGTTGTGTTTGGAGCCTGGCAAGTGAATATTTAGCTGTTGGGTTTGGCTGTGAGAATGCAGTCCTCTCCTCTCTTAAACGCAGCTTGTCTGGTTAATAGATCACTTTCGACAACCAGGCTCACAGCGGGAGGATAAAGATTGATCTGGAAAACGATGTAGACATCAATGAATGCAGAGACTGGAAAGTAATTGGAGCATGTAAGTGGCAATGTGCAAAGGAGTCTTCTGTATTGTTTTAAGTCCATATCCAAGTTTCCGTTTCGGTTAAACAATCTTAATTCTATTCGAAGTCTGTCGATGTCTGTCCTGGTCAGATGGGAGTAATTTTAATGTATTTGTTCCTGCAGCTCCCAGAAACATCTACCTGACTGTGCTGTTTGACTGCCTCATCATAGTAACGTGCGTCACCTCCTTCAGCCTCTGTACACGCTCGGTGATCAACGGGATTCGGCTGCAGTTTGTACGTAAACTCAACCGATAACGAAACACAGCAAGTGTTTTTGCCATATGAGAAAACGTGTGATTGTGTGCTGCGTTCATAAAGTGGACGTAAGTCAATGCAAAACACATTTTACAGCACCCTCAAGCAAATACTGTACAGCTTACTTGCATTTCCCTCTGCCGTACACAGGAGTACACACACTACTGCAGGAACCACTGCGCTAAAGAGGTCCCGTTGTCAGACAAGTTGGAGTTTGTGAACTGGTGGTATATCCTGATCATCATTAGCGACACCTTGAGCATCATTGGTTCCATTCTCAAGATAGAGATCCAGACAAAGGTGTTGACTGATGTTGACCCAGGTTAAATGCAATATCGTACTTAAAGCTTTTCCTTCAGCCAGTCAGTCGCATTTTTAAACCTTAACCTGTGTCTTTTAGGTCCTCACGAGTTACGACGTATGCAGCATTTTCCTTGGGACAGGCACCATGTTTGTCTGGATTGGGGTCATCCGCTACATGGGCTACTTTAGGAAGTACAACGTAAGACCAGATCATTTACTAAATAGACTACATGGTCACTAGTTTCAATGACTGTCGTACGTGGCACAGTAATTTAATATCACTGCCATACGTTTCACAATAGAGATCCTGTACAATGCAAATACAGCATTTCTGGAAACTCTTGGAAGTGCAGTGGTTTGAAATTCTGAGGAGGGAATGAAGTTTCACTTTGCTTTTCATGTGGTGAAAGACAGATGTGCCAGCATTTGAACACAAACCTCTAGAGGGGAATCATTCTCACTGTAACAGACACATCATTTGGTATACTGAAACACATCCAGCCCGACCACAAAATATTCCCTACACACAGTCAACGAAGCATTGCAACAGTGCACCTTGGCATTACATGCTTAGGTCTTTGTTAGAGACTCTGGCTTGTTCTTGATGATTGCACCAAATTACAGGAAATTTCCAATCCAACTCCTTTTTTTTTTTTTTGTGAGTGGGCTTCCAGATGCTTGTCTTCAGTTCACATATTTCAGATCTTTCACCAAATGTTCTGTGGCTATTTTCAGATTCTCATCCTGACGCTCAGGGCAGCTTTCCCAAATGTTATCCGTTTCATCTGCTGCGCTGGAATCATCTACCTCAGCTACTGTTTCTGCGGCTGGATCGTCCTGGGCCCGTATCACGAGAAGGTAAAGCAGTGTTGACATAAAGTAATTAATCATTAAGAACAGATTAAAAATAACTTTTCTTTGACCTTTCTCTTTTAGTTTCGGTCCTTGAACACTGTGTCAGAGTGTCTGTTCTCGCTGATCAATGGAGACGACATGTTTCCCACCTTTAAGAACATGAAGCAGAAGAGCAGCCTGGTGTGGATTTTCAGCAGGGTCTACCTCTACACCTTTGTCTCGCTCTTCATCTACATGATCCTCAGCCTTTTCATCACAATCATCACCGACACCTATGACACCATCAAGGTAGTTATATGTAACCCACGATTTGTGTGTGTCGTCCTGTTATTTGAAGAAGAGCAGTGCTGGAAGAAGTTCTCAGATCCAGTATTACAGTAAAAATAGCAGAACCAGAACAAATACCCAGTTTTAAATCAAAGTTGTTGGCGTCAAACTTTAAATTGTAATGGCTGATGCTTTTTTAAATACCTATTATAATGCTGATTAGCCTCTAATGTATAATATTAAATCTACTTGTTGGTTATAATTTGTATTTTAGTCTGAATCTGCCAAGTACTTAAAGTAATATTAAATATAGTGGAGCAAAATGTCTAGTACTCAAGTGCAAATTCCCGATCTGCTTCACCAAAGGAGAAGAATACAGTTTCATTTGCAGTTGTAACAGCAAACAAAGCCTCACTCAGTGTAAACTGCCTGTTTTGTGACTTCTGTCTAACTGCATGTTTTAGCAGCAGCAGCAGAGTGGAACCCCGACATCGGAGCTGCAGAAGTTCTTGTCTGTGTGTAAAGATCTGCCAAACTCTGGGGCGTACAGACTGGACGAGAACAGCTGCTGCTTCTTTAGCCGCTGCAGAACCAGGTACGTCAAATGCAGCTTACTCAATGAATCGATGCCCTTATGTGGCAACTTAAACGTACTGCATGTATTTGCAAGACACAGCATCTCTGATAGAATCTAAGCTGAGACCTTCTCTCTTTTCAGATTCAGGAGCCATCAAGAGAGCCTGACTTCAGTGGCATAGTGGTTCTTTAATGTGGAGATGCTACATACACTGTATGAACTGAAATAACGAATGTGCACTTTACGCTGTTATAATTCAGTGGGATAGTTTTCTGAGACGTTGTTCTTCTTTAACATTGAGCCTCAGGCTGACTTATTTGAAGTGAAGGAGTTTTTCAGTGCTGAAAAGGCCAAATCTGAGAGAAATGAAATACTCTTATTTATATAGACATGTAGATGAAAGGGGGGTTGTGACCTTTAAATTTAATCTTTATATTTTTCCAAAGCGTGTAAGGATTCACGGTGTACGCTGAAGATGACAAATCAAGGTTAAATAAATAAGTTGTAAATTCAGATTTTCATCAGATTCAGATTTTATTTCTCCATTGTCAGGAGAAGTTATCAATATAAAAGCTAAAATAACATTTCCCCCCCCCCCCACTAAATAATCCCTTGTAAAATCTTGTTACCATGAAAAAAATAAAATAAAATATCCCAGTTCAGATCATGGCAACCCTTACAACCTGTCACAATGCAACACTGACAGTCTCCAAAAGCAGAAGCAGGTTCTACAAACGGCTCCACTAGTCACTGGTGCAGTAGTAAATGTGGATGTGGACCTTTATTACTTTAGGTCTGAGATAAAGTTAAACAAAGACGTACCTCTTAGACACTTAATGCAATCACAGCGGGTCATGCAATGTTCCAGTTTTCTTAACTGCATAACCTCTGAGATAGGTTCATAGAATATATCTTTTGTCCATCGTTTTGAAGATGAAATCCCTTCTGTTAGGCTTATGTCCAAGGAAAGAAGCATGTGAATCTAAACATACCAGCACAACCTGCAGTTTGAGTAGCTTGGTTCAAGCCTTCGGAGTGGGCATGGTGGCGACTGTTGAGAGTCGCTGTTGAATATCTTTAAAAACAAGTCATTAAAACACAAATTTCCCCGTGATTTTATGGTCACAGCGACCTGTTTTTAGTATCATTAGAGACACTGATTCCTTTTGGTGTCCCTTGTATTCTTGGCAGTCTCACAGGAACGTGGTCAAGACAATCCAAAAAGGCGGGAATCAAGAACATTGTGGATATAAAAAAAACAACTTCATACAAAGAAATGGAAGCTTTGTTACTTCATCTGTTATCCTGAGACAAAAAGAACAATCGCACGTGGAGTCAGTCTGGTTTGGACTGTGTGACGACAGGTGGCAGGACTCTCTGCTCTTCCATTCTGTTTGACTGGGAACGCAGGATGAGACTGAAAAAGTCCTCATCTGGAACAGTTGGTCCCTTATTTGCAGAGGGTGGAGCGGTGCATCTCTGGTCATTCAGCCGGGAGCCCTAAAAGACAGCACAGTTACATGAGCTGGTGCAGATCAATGTAGCGTTTGCCTCGAGTAGCTATGCGCGCGTCAGCTGAAAGAGAGTGCTTATTAAATGAGGTTTGTTTCACATTTTGAATGAGAATCTGAGATCTTTGAAGGACGTAACTCCACTTCTTTGTGACTGATTTCGAAGTCGTCTGTTCAATTCCGTGCATTTCGTTTGGAAAAATCGGAATAATCGATGTGAAACGTAATCTCGTTGATCCAGCCCCCAGAGCAAATGAGCGCTCGGCTCTTTTGCAGCCGGAGAGGAGCAGCTGCGGCACCTGGCTCTGTAAACTGCAGCCGCTTGATCTCATGAGAGTATAACAGCAGACCGGTCATGTGTTACACTGAGCCACACTTTTCTGCACAGGCCCTTGTCATAATATACAACTGACGCATCAGTAATTAGCTTGCAACCACTCAGGATTGAGTCAAAACACAAAGAAAACAAAACAAAAAAAAAAAATCATTGAGTGGAACTCGGCAGAAATACAATAGTGCACCGAAATATTAACTTCCAGTCTCTGAAATGTACAAATTGCCTTGAATTAAACCCCCCAAGTACCGTCTCTTCACCTCCCCTCTGTGTGAACAGAATGTAATTACCTCGAGTGGACGGAACGCTTTGCAAAATGGTATTTATTACTTTCAAAACAGTTAAGCTTTCTTTTACAGGTCTGTAATTTCACAACAACTTCCAAGAAGTTCTCCAGAAAAGAACCAAGTCAAGTTGTGTAATTATATGAAACAAAGAGACTCCAATAAAAAAATGAATTATATAAAAATAATTGCTTGAGTGACCTGGGGAGTAGTTTTTAGTAAGAGCTCACAACAGAAACAAATGTAAATGCAAAATACATGAAAGTTTATATCAAAAAATGTATGATGAGCTATTTATTTGGCTGTTTATGCATCAGGTCTTTGAAAGAAAGTTGTTTCTCTCCCCGTAGTTCATCACAAACTATGTACTTCTTTCCATTAGACCTGAACCTGAAATATTTTTGGAAATCATTCTGACATTACAGACCGGTAGCATAAAGGGGTGCTATAATCTTTATCTGTAATGTGAAAAACGCTGTGTGCTTGGGTGACAAGAATATACCGGATGTCTCACCTGGCACTTTACTAGCATGTCGAAGAAGACATCATCCCCCTCGGGCTGCTCAGCGCTTGCCTCGAGGCGACTGTAGAGGGAGGGTGTGTGAGGCGTATCTGTACTGGAGATGGGGGCTGGCAGGAGAAATTGGTTTTAGTCACGATGCGAGTAGTGATGCTGATAGCAAAAATGGGCAGTATCTCTTATTAAATTACCTTGAGGGTGGATTTGATCTATGCTGGAGGTGGAGGGTGTACGAGGCGGGTTGGAGGTGCTGAGACGCAAGCCAGGAAAATGGCTCAGGCTGACTCGTTGGTCGTCCAGACGACGGCCCTGGGAGCTGGCCAGCAGCTCCAGGAAATGACCAGGATCCTGCAACGGTGTTTCGCACTCCAAAATAGCTAGAAACAGAGAGAATGATTATCTGTGGATGATTCCTAACAAATGGGGGATGACGGCAGTGAGCTGTGCCTTTTACTCTTCAACCCAGCACTTCATCGTGAGAAGGTAAGTGCAGGAAAATGAGCACAAACAAGGAGGATGAGCCGTTCCCAGGTCACAGTTATTCTAGAAAACTGAAAGCAACGGTCTTTTGGGCATCAAACACAGTCCACAGACTTGAAGAGTTCGAGTTGGCTGTAAAAAATAATTGCAGTTTCACCCTTCATGGAGTACTGTTGTGATGAGCTTGTATTTATAACTACTCGAGACGAGCACAACAGTAACCTACTTTCCTCAACCACAAGGCTTCTACATTAAACGTTCAAGGCTAGAAGCAGGGAGCGTTTGATACTGGATGGCGTTTTTCTTTAAGCCGTCTTCCACACAAAGGAATAATCACAACATTTGATGTCTGAAGGAGATATGCGTGGACATGCTGCGTTCACACCATGTGGCTAAGTAAGAAAATCAAGTTCAAGTACAGATTTGTTTTCACATGTTTACACGTTACAATTACATATGGTGTGAACCCAGATGAGAACACAGGGGGCAGACTCACATTTCCTCTCAGCTACAGGTGGGGTGGAGGAGGGAGAGGAGTGAGCAGGGAGATGGCTCTGGCCATCCAGTATGGAGCACCTTTGGTCGTCCATTCGGTTGCCCTGGAAACGAGAGAGGAGGTCGAAAAAGCCATCCTCTCCGATAGTGTCCCGCGATCCTGGCTACAGGGTTAAAAAAAACAAACAAACATATGAACTTAATAATGTCTGTTTACAATGAGCTTTAGCTAATTAAGGCGATCAGAGTAGTTGACAGACACCCCCCGACTTCAAAACTCTTCTGTTAATGAAGAAACTGACAGAAACCACTGCTGGTTTGTAATGAAACATTTTTTTAAAATGTGTTTTTATTCGACTCGCGTGACCTTTTATTTTTATTTTTTTTTAAACTGACTCAATTTGACTCGGAGTCTGGGACTGTTCTGGAACACATGAGTCAGAAACACATCCTACAATCTTAATACTGTATGTGGACACTTTTGTTTTTTTTTCCCCCCCATTATTGGTCATATGGCTCTTGCGGGTTCAAGGGACGCTTCAGTATGAGTGGGCTGGACAATCTGCTGTATTGAGAAATACCTTTTGGGTCACTGGTGTGTCCACCTCAGGAGCTGAGGGCTCAGTGTAGGCTTCATGATGGTCTTTAAGAGATGATTTGTGGTTCTTCTGCTTCTTGCTTTTCAGCCGTTGGAATAGGAAGAGCTTAGTAGAAGCCTTGATTGTGTTGTTTTTTGAAGACCCAGGAAATACTTCTTCTTCCCAATCCTGTGCATTCAAAGTGCATATAGGTTACTTTAATTAAACATCACTGACAGTTGTTTTATACTGTATATTGTCTATGAAAGCTTGGCCATGCATCATGCGCCTTCAATCCGAACTGAGAATGTATCCAGACTGAATTATTTAATGTGTTCAATGGTTTTAAAATCAGAATAAGGAACTTTCACAGTCTTTCATCCTTTCTGAGTATTTGTAAACATACTGGGTGTGTCGATGAATCTTCAGTTTGGTTTTTGTCAGGACTTGGACTCATTTCCAGGTTCTCTGCACTGCCTCTTCTCCTTGACGGAGACTTGGCCCCTGAAATAAAAACAAAACATTCAGCAGCGCAGCCACATGTTTTAATAAAGTGATTTTAAAAAGCGCCCTGCGGAATTTTCTGCTACACAGACAGAAGTTAACTTTACATTCAGAGTCACTTGCGAAACTCATTGCGTGTATCCCTGAGGTTGTGTGAATCTCCTTGCTCATAAATCAGGTGCAAAATTGATTTTTTAATAATTTTATATCCTGTTTTGTTTACATTAATGTTTAGTAGCCTGCAGTCTTTGTGTCAGCCGTGTGCAGATTAGAGTGCAGCTCAGGCTCGTGCTTCTGTCAGAACCCGACCAGAGCGTGATGCAGTTGCAGTTGCATTCGGCATTCTGTTGACCTGAGCCTGAGGAAATGAATGCAAACTAAAAAAAACTGAGTTTGTGTTGCTATGGTTACAGATTGCCCATTTACCCAGTTTTACATGTCTAAGCACCTTGAAAAAGATTGTTAAAGGTCAGGGTATATGGGTTTTAGGAAAACTGTTTCCACAAAAATCGAGCAGCACGTCAATCAACCAATGTGACATGAACCCGAACATTATGTCTTAATGTCTGACTGGTCCTGTCGGGCTTGGGCTGGGTATCTACCCTCTAGTGCACATCCAAGTGCATCTGTGCATCCATAAGTGTGTGCAGGAGTCTCTACCAAGGAACCACATAGACTACATCTGACAAAGCATCCAGAGCTTCCAAAGGACAGAATAGTACAGATTTGCCCAGGGAAACTCAAACTTACCTGAGAGGTTGGGGTAACCCTTGAAGCTTGCTGACAGAGCGGAGCTGTTAGTGTTGCGGAAGATGTTGGCATGGAGGTTCGAGTTGGACTTTAGGCCTACAACCAGCCGTAGGTCTGATAAGTTCATCCTGGCTGTAACTTCACCACTTTTGTCTCCAGTCTGCAACAGCAGCAACAAAGCACATTCAAAGTCATGTGAGAATATGACTATTACAAAAGAAGCTTGTATGTCCATAAAAATCCTAAATGCATGTTTGTACAAAGAAGCTATTATTTCCTGCTGTTCCAGATACAACCAGTAGGGGGGGATGTGGCCTGATTGCAGCTACTGATTGCACTCTGAGCCGGGAGGTGAACCATAAACAGTCACCTCTTTGGCAATTTCCAGATGTTTCTCAGCAAAGTACATGGCTTGCTGATGATTCCCCAGGGCGGTGTGGGCATTTCCTAGACTCCAGTACGCTCTTCCTTCACCAACTCTGCAGCGTGACACAAAGGGAAACAGGCTGAGCAACTTCAGATGAGATTACGCAAGAACGGGCAGGGCATTCATCAAACTATCATAACGTACCATCACAAAAATGTGATCTTAACATGTGCTTATGCTCATTTTGCAGTGACAGTTTGTATTTAGCAGTTCCATGTTTACAGTTTCATAGCCCTGAAGTCATTTTGGACATAACTTGCAATCTCTTATCAGCTCTCTTAACAGCTCTTATCTAGTATTAAATGCTAGAATCACTGAACTCCACTGCTAAAATCCCCAAATGTTGGTTACTAGAGTTTTTGTCTGCTTTACAGTATTTTTGCAGTTTACTGTAGCTTCATGGGCGTTAGCAGATATTTAGTTCAGTCGCAGCTCACTGCAGCAAATGGCGTTAATGGACGATACCTGTCGTTGAGGTCCTGTGCAATGACCAGATGTTTGAGGTGGTAATCAATGGCTCTCTCATAGTCCTTAAGTAGTGTGTAGGTGTTGCCCAGGCTGTAACAGGCTTGAGCCTCCACTGCTTTGTCCTTCAGAAGCCTGGCCAGCTGCAGGGTTCTCCTGAGGGCGAAACAGAAGAGGAGGAGGAAGGTCAAAGAATGTGTCGGGTGGGAGCAGAGGAATGATAGTTATCTGGCCCTTTCTTTTCTTTCTTTGTTGCTATTTTTCCGAGGACATCTGCACCAAGAAAATTCAAAAAGGGAGGAGAAACTTTTAAAATGAATGAACTCCATTAAATTGAAGTGTTTACAGACACATGCCTGCCTACAGACAGATGAACTACAAGTACTGGGAAATGAAGCTTACATAGATTATAACAACAGGCTATAGGTTTGTTATGTTTAGTTCTTCAATGCATTTACACTGCAGTAAAGAAAATAAACAAACAAACTGGATCAAATGCATCCAGCAGGGGCGTTGGCGCTGTCAGATGTAAAAGCACTATGCAAATGCTTAACAGGGGAACATAAGGTTAAGTGTTGCAAGTGATCAGCTGTAACATCAGCATGCTGGTTTTCTGTCCCAGTGTGATGATATGCAGAGATGTCTGCCAGCGACCATCATGACGCGAGAAAGGCCTCGAGCCTCACTTGTTTACTCACTTGTAATGACCAGCCGCCACTTCAAACTGGCTGAGGAATATGTGAGCGTTGCCAAGGTTACAGTGGGCCCTCCTCTCTGCAGACTTATCCCCAAACTCTTTAGCGATGAGCAGCCGCTGCCAAACAGGACAAACAGTAGGGCGCACATCGCTGCCATTAAGGTCAGGATTAACGGGGAACGTTTTGTGGTAATCAAGTTCGACACAGCTTTTACAGTCATGGGCTTAGACAAAATAAAAATGAATGTGAGACAAACATAAATGTCTTATTAATGAATTAATCCAATTTTATCGAATGTTGTCACAAGGAACAAGGAAGAAAGCTAGTTTGACGTGTTGCCACCTACCTTTTCATGTGCAGCTACTGCAGTTTCGAATTCACCCAGCAGATAGTAGGTGTTGCCAAGGTTTCCATAGGTACGACCCTGGGCTGCCTTATCGCCCAACTCCTTCACCATGCTCAGATTTGCTCTTATAAAAAAAAATAAAATAAAATAATAAATGTTACACATGTATACACGGACACTTTCTAATGCTTGATATTCACAAAAAAAATGGGTTTCCAGGATGATTTATCAGGCCATTTGGGTTCACGGTTTAACACAAGGTTAAACTGTTGGCTTGCAGCAGTTCTTTTCTTTTTTCGGTTAGTTTGAACTTTTCCACACAGTTGAAGCAACACTGAAATACTTGTAATGTTCTTGTCTGTTTGTATATGTCTTACTGCAAGGTGCATTTTTTCCTGAAGTAGTGAAGTCTTCAAACTCCATGACTCAGAAAAACAAAAACAGCTAAATGCACCAGCAAGGTTACTGTGGGGATTAAACCTGCCAATCTCCTGCTGAGGTAGTAGTGTTTCAGTGATCAAGTCACTCCTTTTCTCAGGGCTTTCAAAAAAAAAACAACAAAAACAAAACGGAGTCAGTGTGTCGAACCAACTCACTCATAGTACTGCGCAGCCTTCCTCAGGGCTATCCTGGCCTCCTCCGAGAACTCTCCTGGCTCGGCTCCAGTCCAGCAGATGCCCTTGCCCTTGGCGTGGTAAACGTTCCCGAAATTATACAGCGCTCGGGCCTGCCCAACCTACAGCACGCACAGCAGATTTTCACAGGCGGAAACCAGAGTGACCGCCGCTGTAATTACATACTTAAAATACACTGACACCAGACTTGCTTGTTTGCATGCGGGCTGGCAAACTATTCTAGATGCTGGTGCGCCGACGCTCCGTAGTCATCTTGCATACCAAAACCATTTTTTGGTTGCAGAGCGTGTCGTGTGGCACGATTGAAAACAAATTTGGATCCATTAATCAAATGAGCCTTTTAGTCACTGACTGAACTTTATATTTACAGAACAGTGAAAAGTCATTTGTCAGTTTGCGCAAATAAAAAAGGCAACGCTGAATGAGGCAATGTTTCCGCTAAACTTAAACAACTCTTTTGTTGTTGTTTCAAAAGATCTCTAAACTATGACCCACCTTATCATAAATGGCCCTGGTTATATCCAAATGTCTCTGGCAACAAACCAGCGCTTCATCATACCGTCCCAAAAGCTTTAATGTGTTCCCAAGGTTGCCACTGGCTTTTGCCTCACCGAGCTCATCTCCAATTGTTCTGGGATTTCAAAGGAGAAAAAACATTAGGAAATAATTAGACAGGAATATTAGTGGATTACTGAAGTGTATTAGTATGAAAGCACAAGAGGAAAGAAAGTAATTTACAGCCGCAAGCAGCAATACAGTGGAGTGGAGTAGCAATTTAATCATGGGGGGGTGGGGGGTGATTAAAAAAGTTTGAGCGTTTGTTAAGACTATATTGTTAGAGTTTTATCTGAGGTTATTCACAATGGACCCGCACAAAGCTGGAGTGCACGTTCAAATACCACACCAGCAGGTATCACAAGCTGATACGGTTTATAAAAGTGATTAATTGATATTAATAACACGTCGATAAAAACCTATTGTAATTGTGAAACTGTCTACCTGGTAAGTGTGAGGTCGTGCTGATGGTACTCCAAGGCTTTGTTGTACTCTTGTAGGTGAAAGTAGGCGTTTCCCAGCTGGCTGTAGATGGCGCTGAGGATCTGGAGGTCCTCAGTTCCAACCTGGATGGCAGATTCAAAGAAGGACACGCCGGCACGATAGTCCCCAGCCTTACAGAGCCGCTCCCCTTCCAGAGCCAGGTCCAGACAAGATGACTCCATCCTGCAGGAGAACGGGATCATGTCAGAATATTGAAATAGGTCCTATAGAGAATAAATAACTGAGATGAGGCAAAGTGAGAAATCTAATGAGCTAAATTAGATACAATGTTTGAGCCAAAACACAAAACAATAACAACGCATTATCAAAATGAACCGTAATTAATATTTGTGAACTGCATCTAAGGATTATATTCGATAATCAGATGATTCGTGGCAGCAAATCCTGACATTTGACACCCTGACACTTCAAACGTAGCTGTCAAAACTTTGGTCAGGTAATTTTCTGATGATCAACTAATAAATGAACAAACATCTCATTTCTACAGTTTTAAAAACAACCACACACTCATCCCAGAAATGTCAGAATTCAGATAGCGATTTAAAAATCACGTCACAAAACACTGTGCGCAAGCAGGTTTAGCGAAGTTTGCACTGTTTGTAGCATTAAGCCAATCAGCCTATCCGGTAGATCACTAAATGAATGATTACACAAAGTCCTCTTAAGTAACTATGTAGGGATCCTTTCTCACACTTTTAAGCATTCACAAACAGACACAGTAACAGGAAATGTAAAGCACAGAGTCCAGACTACGTGAAGCCAGAGACAAGTGCTATAAATCCACAAATAGGACAGAGCATTTCCTGTCTGTCGTGAGCCTAAAAAAACTCCCAAATTACCCTGGAATGAAAATATGTGCCTTACATTTAACCATGAACACAAAGTAAACTCAGATGTGTCTGTGGTCGGGACTACAATTTTATCCTCCACACCCTTCCAACCAAACAGGACTGAGCCTTTTTGTCAAACTTTAAACCACCAGAAATGGGAAAAAAAAAACCAAAAACCTGAACGTAGCCTGAGTGACTGCATTACATCACAAGACTGTAAAACAAATCCAGTCATGCTTGGACGCACAGGTTTTCCACTTACAAGTCTGTGAATGAGGACGTGCACTAATTTCTTCTAATGTAAGACGAAGTTTACAGGCTAAAGGTAATATTTCAAAAGCTGAACGTACTTTATTTCAGTTGACTTATCATAAATTTGGACCACACAACCGTGTATCTCCCTGGCTACTAATACACAATTTGAATTGTGAAGTTTTTAGTGGGGATCACACGAGAGGAAAAAAAAAAAAAAAAAAAAAAAGGCATTTGCATGAATTTTCATTGAAGACAAGTTCGGGGTTCAAGCTGCACAAGTGGTTTTTCCACAGAACGGCAGAGTAGGTTTCTGTGCAAAGGAGTTGGAGGTGTGCCGCCTATCGCCTGCAGCTGTTTCAGGAGTAGTTCGGGTTTTCCAAAGTGTGTTTGTGTGAAGTTCGTATCAGTAATATTCCCAGACTCATACGACTTTGTTAAATTCAAACTAAAATTGAAAACATCAGAGACAATAAACTAACTGATTAAGGCAGCAGCTCAACAGCATCTCCAATGATTGACAAGGTAACATTACACTTTAATGTCAGAGAGTCTGATGGATGTGACGAGAGAACAGACAAACAGCTTCTGTTTCCTGTCCGAAATGGCTGTTGACGGCAAGATAAAGTGGTCAAAATATGCTAAATATAGCGCACACTTAAACAGATATATATATTTTTTAATATATTGATTTGGCTTTTTCATCTCTTGTTGCCTCCGTCCACAGGGGTTCACCAGTTTGTACTGCTGACACTGGTTCTCCAAGTGAGGGGGTTTGGCAGCATCTATCTTCTGTAGGTAATGCACTTTAAAAAACCCGAACTGTTCCTTTAAGGTCTGCCACTCCCTGCTGTGCTGCCTTAACTTACTGCTTTCCAAGCTAAGAAGCTTCCTCGTCTCCATTCACCAGTACTACTTAAACACACCTTGGTGGCAAGGACATAAGTATTTAATCCCGGCTGGGCAACTGAAACTCTCTTTTAATTGTGGGAGATAATGCAGAGACGTTAGAAACCTACACTGAAAAAAAACAACAATAACAATGTTCTGTGTGTTTTTTAAAGCTTTACCAAGTTAAAATGATGTATTTGTTTATTTGAGAGGTAAACCAAGGCTTGTTTTGAATCTGCCATGAGTATTATTTAAAGATAACTCGTATCTAAATTGAGATTAATGTGCTTCCTGACATCTAACAGAACAATTCATTGCCCTAAGTCAATCCGAAGTGAGCGCATACCTGTTGCCTCTTCCCATTCTGATGCACTCCAGACAGTTCGACACGACGGACATTTCAAGCTTCTCGATCACTTTCTGGAGCAAATGCAGCTCTTTCAGCACGACGCCCTTTAGTTTCTCTTCCTTCATGTGCATACACATAACGCACGCAACAACGGTGTCCCAGTTTCATGAAAATAAAGAATAAACGAGTCCCTCGGATGTGCTGCCGTCTCTCAGGGTGCTCCGCTAGACTGTGGTAGCAGCAAAACAAAGGACTTAATCCGCTCAGCGCTCACATTGACCTTAGCAGTCAGGTGCCAGGGGAAGAGACCTTTCGTTAAAGCGAATACAGATTAACACCAGGTTGTTACCAAGCAGAAATGAACAAAGACAGAGTGGTCAGCTTGGCGGCCATGTCTAGATGATTGTTGCATTTCTCAAAACGTAGCCACTGGTAACCTGGCATCTCTAAGCCACCTGATGGTATGTGTCACTTCTAATTAAGCCAGACATCAGTGGTAATTATAGCCACTTTAAGTGGCTCCAGTGAACCTTAAGGCTATTTGCTCAACACTCCATGAAACAATCATTTAGTGGCTGGCTGCCTGGATGGGTAGGATTTTTTTTTTTACTGAACTGTCAATAATTTACCTACATGATCATATAAATTTTAATGAGATGAATTATTCATTGCTGATTTTCATAATTATCAATGAATTCTTGGGGCAAATCTCGACAATCCCGAAAAGACAACATCATAATGTATTAGATAAGAAATAAATTTAAACCATATCACAAATCCTCAAACCTTCTCCAAAGCTCCTAGTAGCTCAGCTGTAGGGGATCCAGAGAAATCCACTTGTCTAAATTAACTAAGAAGTCTCGACCAATGTGCCCTCTAGGGGGAGAAACAATATGCTGCTTGACTATTAGGTTGAGCAAAAGGAATGGAACAAGCCATGTGATGTTCAAACTGCTACCCCAGTTCACCGAAAGCTGGCTCAATCATTATATAATCAGGTTTAATTCTGGGAACAACCTGACCACAGTGCATGTAGAAACAGAGTAAAATTCACAAGGCTTTTGTGTAAATGCAACCAGGAGCAGAGGGTCACGTATAGTGCAACTGCTCTAGTGCAGACTTTTTCTTGTTGCTTGCAGACGTAACCATAACTTTAAAAAAAGAAAAAAAGAAAAAACACCTTCCTGTTATCTCCTGTGTGGAACAGACACAGCCGTTAGTGCTTGAGACTGGACCAGCAAGTATCTGGTTATCAGATTGTAATAAGCTGCAGGTCGGTCTCTTACCTGTTACCAAATACAAAGATGAATTCATTCAGAGCAAAATACACTGACTTGACCAGGCTTGTATGCAATACGTAGCATTACTATAAGGTGACGCAATATATGCCAACTCTACATTACAGTGACAACATGACCTGCAAGCAGGTGCGTATTCTCACAATAGTTTAAGCCGTGCAATAAAATATTCACATTGAGGTTAGTAAGGACCTCCTGTAGCCTACTCAGCATCCTTCATCGGTAAGTCAATATGGTGTCGTGTTACAGCCACAGAAAAACAAACTTTAAACAAACTGTTGTCACATCATTGCATCTGTAAACATCCCTAAGACACTATGCAATGAAAACAGACACCCTGCAGTCATTTCAGAAAGTAAAACAGCAGCGTATGTGACATCTCATGCGTTAAACACTCAATGTGCGGCCTACCTTCGGCGGACATGAAGTAAATGGTCCCTGTCTTGTACATAGTGCAGAGAGGTGCTGCCATACATGACAGTCAGGATACCAGTTTTAACAAGATTATTGGGGAATAAAGCCGCACAACTAACCACATGATGGATCCCTGTCAACTGCCAAGCTTAAGGGAAAAATTAATATCACATCTTGGAGGCCAACTACCAGGAAATCTACTCACTACCAAACGTGAATGTCCTCGGGAAAGCCTGAGTACTGCCATGCATGGCTTCCATTGGACAAAGCGAAAATTCAGCAGTCACACTATCTCTGTCCCACCTCTTATCTTGAAACCGGAGCTGGGAGGCAAGAGTAAACACTTACTGACACACGCCGTCATGTGTTTTCTCTGGCAGCATCTTATTACATTAACAAGTCCCTCTGAGAGGATACAGAAGGGAAAGCACTTGAGTCAGCAACACTCTAAAGTTTAAATATGTTCATTACTGCTCACGTTGCCATAAATTTCGCAGAAGCTGTCAGATCAGCTGTGGCACGCAAGAGATAAGTTGACTGACAGATTATTCTACAAGCAGAAAATTAAGCTGACGATTTGAGCAAAATATAATTCACTCTTTGCAGATTCTTATATGTGATATAATAAAGATAATATGTGAATATTATCTGGTTTTGTTAGCAAACTGTTTGGGAGTTTTGGTCTGTTTGCTTTCTCGTAAATTCCCTATTTTAGGCCAAACATATTAACTAAAGTATTTCACATATTTTCAGGTGACACAAATACAAAAGCAACTGACGAAATCATTTGCAGATTAATCCATAAAGTAATAATAGTTAGTTGCAGTTGTATGAGTCATTTCCAAATTTTGTTCAAGGCAATGTGGCAATTTATGCTCTTTCTTTGAGATGCGTGCAGCAACTTTAGCACAAATTGTTAGCACATTGTTTAGCACACTGTTTCGTTGAAAGTATGCATGTATACCTTCTTTGCACTTCCTGTTTTGCTCATCATGTGCCTGCAGTGAGCTTTTTGTTTTGATATCTTCTACCCATACTGCTGCATTGAGCTGTGCTGCACTAGTTTGCCTCCCTGTTGGCTTGAATGAGTCAATTATCCTATGACCTCATTCACTGGCTGAAGTGTTTTCACCCAAAGAACTCCAGCTGACTCCAGCATGATTTTTTGTTGATTGCATCATCCTCTGTAGGCTCTCGACAGTGTAGTGCACGAAAATCCCAAGGGTGCAGCGGTTCCAAATGCAGGGACCACAATGTCTGGCAGCAATCACGCTACGTTCAACGTCACTTTAGGTCTTTATAATATCTGTCAAACCGTGACTGTGCTGTACTTTTTGACCCGCTTGCATGTTTTATATCATTTTTTCGAAATGTGGGTTTTAGCTATTTTACGCACAAATACAGAGTGCACTAAAAAAAAAAAAACAAGAAATAAACAATACTGGGAACATGTAACTTAGCAGTTGCATGTGTGCAGTCTGTTTTCATACCCCTGACAATGTAGCACAATACAAGGTTATCAAGAAACAGTGAAGGAGGTCAGCAGGAACTGAGACGTTTGCCCAAGTAAAACCAGTACAGAAAGTAGTAAGTCCCTGCCCTTTCACTTTTGATTTCATCTATGTAAAACTATATTTTATGTATATCACACGAATAACTGGACCAATGCTCGTGTAGACCTCTTAAATGACGGGGAGACCCTTTGCAAATAAAGTCAGAGCAATTACCTGTCATTCAGGATTTCTGTGAGCCAGAGTATCAGCCTTGTATCAACACTGCAAACACAGGACCAGGACCAAAAAACTGAAGTTTGTGTGCATTTGTCTTGAAAGTTGGCGATCTTGTTTTTGCTGTCGGTACGGCAGTGGTGTGCCAGGCGTAACAAATGGCACAAATCAAATGGCAAATCTTTCTTTCCCAGCACCTGCAACATTTGAAGTGTTGGTACTTCTCTTTCTTTAGTTTTTACTTTCTCTTCACAAGAGAAAGACTGCTTTTGTGTGGGGAAACTATAGAACTATAAGCATTAAAACAGTCACATGTGCTCATGGTAAAAAAAAAAAAGTCCCAAATGCGGCATCCTAAACCATAACTATTTCAATATGAAAACGCCCAAACTGAACCCTCTCCAATTAAGCGATGCTCTCTAAAGTGATAACCATCTTTTCTTTTGAGGAAAGATGAGAAACCATCATTAGAGACTCGTCTCTAACCCCGCATGAGGAAAAAAAAGAGGTCACAAGCAAGTTTAAATGGAAAACTGGGCTGCAACACCATCACTGTGGGCTACTCTGTAATCAGTGCCTTGGGAATACGCATACAAACGTAAAAGCTAACGAGCAGCGATTTAAATACTGAGAATTAAGTGCAATCCTGTGTCCTAACAGCACGAGATGCACAATAGGGAAATTCTCCTCTGACCTCAGCTCAGTTATTGTAAGTCTAGTCACACTATGACACAAGTTTCGTGATGATGAGTGTTTGGGAAATCTACTACAATGCTGGAAATGAGTCAGTTTAGTATGAACATGCCATCACATGCTCGCCGTCTGACTGGGCGACAGGTAATTAAGAGGCGAGACGTTTAGTTTATTGATATAAAAACGGGTTCAAAACCGAGTAGAAACTTGAAGAAGAGGCTACTAAATGAGCTAAAAGTTAACACAAAAGGTAACAGAGGGTCGTTTTAGAAGCTAACTAAAAGTGGAGTACGAAAACAACAAAAACTTTCCAGGTAATCATTTCACCTACCTCAAAGTGAATTGCGCGAACACACCACAAACATGGCCTCGGCTTCAGAAATGTATATTCACCAACTCGGAGTTCGCCAAATTAATCTCTTTTTTTTGTCTTTTCACGCAGTTGTTTACAAAGCTAACAACTCCTCCATCTGGGAGCAAGATGATGACTCCGTTGTCTCGGGAAGCAGAAGTTGAAGAAGCCACTCCTCGCGCTGAAAATCTGCCTCCAATTAGGATCCAACCGTTGGTGCCTTCATGTGCCATCGGAAATGTTGGCTCCGCTAAATAAGTGCAAACGCTTAACCAATCAAATCTATCATGGATAGGCTTTAAATGTGACGTTTAGGGGCGGGGGAAAGTTAAAGGCGCTAATTGATGTGTTAGTCATGTTGTATACGCAAACATACTGCTAATGTCGAGCGATGACTTACGTGATGGTTGCATTGAAAGATCTCTCTCGCCCCCTGCCGCACAAAGTAGCCATGTGCTACAGGATTTCTGAAACACAGCTCCTAAATTAAGCAACTGTTCTACATTTGGTTTGGGGAAAAATACAAACAAAATTAAAGCCAAGGAATATATTTAAAAATATGTTTTGAACTTGGAGCAAGGGGATTTCCACGAAACCCTTGAAAGCAGCAAGAGGTTTATCAAACATTCTACGATTTCAAAATAAAAGCCTTAATGTCTAATGTAAGTTGTAATTTAATGATAATATAATGTCCAAAAGCACCCACCAGGTAAACCTTCCCACCTGGTAAAACACAGCTACATCTGTTTAGGATTGCATTGTGACACAGTGAAATGCTCAGATACAGCAACACAGTGGACCTTGTGGTGGTATTGTTTAGTCAACAGATGTTTTCCAAGGATGAGAATGCGCTTTCAGTCTCAACATTTCTTGTTTGTTTGCAGTCATACGCTTTTTGCACATTTCAGCAAAGCAAATGTCCAGACACCACATCCCACAGCTGTTACCAAAATAATTCTTTCCCAACTGGGTCTATGTTTGCAAAATCATGCTAAAAATACTGCAACTATGGTCCTATCTGGTCAATAACGTGACAGTGAACTAAACTTGGTGTATCACAAAAGTTCATAATGACTGAAGGATCAGAGGATCACTTGAGCCTGAACTTTCCTTCTCCTGCAGCAGCTGGGAAATCATCCAGTGCAGAGAGCTGACACAAAAACCAGGAAAAGAGAGAGAAGAGGAACACACACACAGTTCATCCTCACTGTTAATTTGTCAGTCTGAGGTTTTATGAATATTGATCATGGTGCTGTCAGGAGTCTGAAATCAAACTTTCCTGTTCAGAAATAAACAAAGACAAGATGTTACTTATTTAAACCCCTGTCGGTCTCTGCTGTGATCTCACATGTATGTCACTAACTAGATTACGCCATCGTGTGGGTTTGAACAGCAGTGTCGCAGCCCCTTGCACTTTGTTTCTGGGTGATTATTTTAGCCCTTTTCCGCTCATCTTTCAAACCACCTGTCCCCTCTGTCATAAAATGTGTACTTTGCTGTCCTCTGAGGAGTTTCCACTGCCCTTTAAATGAAGACAGAGAGCTGCCTCTTGACCTGTGGGCTTTGCGCTATCTTGGTTGTGTTTCATCTTCTGATGTATAGGTCTCTGTGGTTGTCACGGCTTTAGATTTCACATCGCTCTGCTTATGTTTGGTGAGTGGTTTTATAGAGGATGGGTTTTCATTCTAGCTGGCCTTGGAAAACGCAGGGATGCTGGGTTTATTGAAGGTCGGACTGAGTGACACTCCAGTGATGTACTGCATTACTTCACATCACATCCCCACCGCTTCACCCCTCTGTGTTGGTCTGCTCTTTCTAATTGCTCTAGTTTCTGTATTGACAAAGACCCACTTTGGGTGGCTGCGTGCTTTTAAAGCTTTCCCGAGATGTTTGCACTTGTCTTTCGCCTCAGTGCTATTTGGCACAGTGTCGGGCCTGTGGTGAAGAGTCCTAATAAACCCTGATTTTTCTTTGTAAAGCTGTCTCATTTTCAATGACCACTTGATGATGTTTGTGCTCACTCACAATTTCATCGCATCCCGTCCCAACGCTCCTTGCTTATCTCGCAGCAATTTTCTGTAAAATGTGTTCTCTTTTGCACCATTTTAGGGCGAGTTCAAAGAAATATTAAGTTAATTTATATATTACCATGCCATAGTTGAAGCTAAAAGGAAATTCAGTACATGTGTTGTGAGAAAACACTGCCGCATAATAATTAAGGGGTGGAACTAACATTTGTTTTTAATGGCTGATTAATTGTGACGGCAACAAAAATGTCAGGTATTAGTGCAAAATGATACATTTTCAAAATTTAAGTGAGAACTAGAGAAGTATTCAAATGTTGTGTTTTGTGTCACCAACACCAACTCCAAAATCTAAAGTCTATTTAGAAAGATGACAAAACACATGAAACTTACATTTATGAAGCAGGAATTGGCAGATTCAGATCTTAAATATCTAGCTATAAAACCACTGTTTTATTGTTTTAGTTAGAATTGTTATAGTTATATTTCACATCAAGATTTATTCAGATTGTTCAAATATTTGAAGCCATTTTTAAATACATTTTGTTTGAGCTTTGGCTACTCTGGGAGCAGTATTACATTAGCAGCAGAGAGGTAATTTCAGGGCCAGTGAGAAGGGATAGCATTCCTCTCATTAGCACAAATTATTGCAAGCCTCCAGTGACAGCGAGCGGAGCAGTTTCTCGGTCCAGCCCCTAAGTGGATAAAACATGAACAAATGGACTACTGTGCAGCACCAGTTAAACCGTGGTGTACCGAGAAGGACCAGGACAGGAGCGGAAAGGAGAAGGCCCACTGGGGAAATCAGTGAGGAAGAAGGGGTTGTGAGAGGGCGAGGTCTCTGCCAAGGCCTGCCGTTTCTTCAGCTGACGCCTCTGGTAGCGGAAGTTGAACGGCGGCCGCAGAGCCACAGGGCCACCGATCTCTTCAGACGATGAATCCAAGGGGTCAGCAACCCGTGTTTGCTGCTGCTGGTTTACTAGACCTTCAGCAGACTCACTGGAGGATGAGCTGAGGGGGTTAAAGGGGTTAACTACAACAGAGGGGTCAGAGGGTGCCGGGTGAGCAGGCGTGGGGTCAAATGGCACTGGTTGAACAGCAGGGGGCAGCGTGGGGTCAAAGGGAACAGGCTGAGGATCATTTCCAGGGTCATCGATCAGTGGCGGGAAGGTTGGGATCACAGGGTCTTGAGGGAGCTCGTGGCGCTGAGGCTGCACTGGTCTGAGGACGTCCACATTCTGCACACAAAACAGACACGGCGGCACCGAAGTGACATGTCACAAACTCACTGTCACTGGAGAAGAAGAGTCTCAGTCATGCGATATTACATTACACACCACGGCTCTGAAAGGGAGCGAGAAGACAACGTAATTATAGCACAGAAGCATACAATTTCAAATCTCCCACATACATTTAAACACACACGCGCGAGCACAACATAGATTTGAAGACACAAGATATGACAGTGTAATTATATGGCCAGTGGCATTCATTCAGAAAGTTAAATTAGCATTTTAAAGGTTGCTTTTGTGAAATCTGAAACAAAACAGAGCATAAAACATTCATCACGTCTCGACCAGGCAGCAGGTTATTACATTCCCGACTGCAGTCCCTCAGTGTGAAGGGATTGGCACTTCATATTACATTTTGCTGAAGTTTTTGCACTTTACTCACTTACTGACTTACATATTTCATTGCACTCAAAGCTTCTGTTCTTTTTTGGTGGCGTACCACTTTTTTTTTCCAGTAATGCAACAAATGTTAAAACTCTCCCGTGCTGTCTCCCTGTTGTTTAACACACTCTCGTGGTTCAGAGATTAGGACAGAGGAGAATTAAAATCATTTCTTTATCCCAAATTTCAACGTGAAAGCTCTGAAAACTGTAGAAATATATGTTAGTGATAAAATGCATGTATTGCTGCATGGCATGCTTTTGACCGACCAGGGAAACTTGATTGTACATGAAAACCTTCTTGGAACCAAACCCATTTCTGACTCTGAAGATAAATGTCTCTGTACCTGTACTTTGAACATCTCGCAGGACACCTGAACGTCAGGGTGGACGTTTAAGTCTCCGTGCACGGACCCTACGCAGAAACCTGCAGTCTGGAGAAGAAGAGGTGCAACATTTGGTTCAGTTCTTTTAATACACTGGGTCAATTCAAATAAAAAAAGAGTATTTAAAAAACAGATAAATAAATAATTATATGATAAATGAAAAAAAAGACCCATCATGCTTCTTTAATAAAAGACAATTACTTGCAGCCTTTTAGCGGTGTCACTTGTAAAACTAGAAATTAATCTGTCATGTCATCAAGTAACACTTCCAGGAGCCGCTCTACTGATAGTAAACAAGATGCCGGCTGGCTGGTGTTTATTTAAGTTTTTAGAACAACATTAATTTGCGTCATAACAGTGTCAGATTGTCAGCACAGCAAACCGTTTATTTTTCTAAAATAGCACTTTTATTCAGTGATATCCCTTTTTGGGTCTGTTGTAGAAAACATTTTTATGCATCCAAGTGGAATCCAGTTTGAAATAATTAGCAATTTGTGTTTTTTGTGTGCATTTTGAAGTAATAAAGCCCCGTATAACACCCATTTAGCATTTTAGCATCTAAATTTGAATCTAATACTGGCCCAGACTCTCTGTGCTGAGTACCTCTGTGTCAGAGTCGAGTGTCAGTCGCTGACAGGTGCCTCTTTCTGTCACTCCTTCGGGACACTCTTGGACAGTGTACTCCACAAAGGTGGCTTTCACTGGCACAACCTCAAACACAACAAATAACAGTAATACAGCGAGAGAAGGACCAGTGGCACAAATAAACACACATTTATATGCAGATACGGTGTGATGGTATTGTTGCTGCGATGTAATGGCTATCATCTTGGTTTTAGAGCACAAAAGTGTTACCTAAGGTGAATTACCATATGCAAACAGGAGCAATATGCTGGGCTTTCATCCCCAAGCGAACTATTCAATTTCTCATTTGATCCCCAAACAAAAGCCCAGCCTGACAGTAAGGTCTAAAGCGCCTTCGGTAATCCTTTGCAACCTTGCCAGACTCTTGTATCATTATGGTTATTGTGGAGCAGTAATGGTGCTCATCTGGCACACGGAGGCTCAAAGGTGCACTGTGCCGTCTGCTCATGTACGTCCAGAGATTCTTCTTAAGCGTAATCTCCCCATAAACCTATCATTTAACACACTGTTGTGTGATCTAATCAGCCCCGGAGCTTTGTCTATCCGATCAAAGTCAATAACTGTGCATCCATTCGGACCTGCACCGCAGCCCTGGTGATCTTCTTCACACCGAGCCCTGCGCCCAGTGTGGACTGTCTCCTATGGGACGCCAAAGTGACTCGGGCAGCATTCACAGCCTGCTGACTTTCTACAGGCAGCAGGAGGGGGCAGGTTGGACAGGTCTGCTGGAGCTTCTCTGGTGGATCTGCAAGATTAATATAGTTTATTAAGTAAATGTTTACGCTGAAACTTTAACAAACAGGATTTTGTATTTAAAATATGTTGGGCAGAGACACATGGGCATTAAATAAAGGCAGTAATTAGCAGCAGTAAATTAAAGCTGAATTAATAATAAACATATTTTGGAGCAACTCTTGTAAATTTGATTTGATGAAGCCTCCGTGCACCAGTGGTACACCCACACAGGTGCTTTTATTCATTTTGGCTGATAAAACATTCTCACTGGCTGTCGGGGAAGAGCAACTAAAATCATTTTCAGAGTTTGAGCACAAGTCAGAGCCGCTAAAACAACTGTGTGGGTGTTCGGGGCCTTTATGTGTTCTTAAAAGACAAATATTAATAAATATTAAATCTCCATTTGAGACTGGGGTGAATCCAATGGGCGTATTTCATGGTCGGCATTTTGATTTGTCACAGTAAGCTGCACAGGTGTAACTAATTACATTCATCATGGCTCAGTTCCATTTAGGTGTGCAAGTTATTAGTTACAACTGATTGGGACAAATTAAAGTGTCTCCAGTGATAAATGTTTTCTCTTCATCCCAACGAGCCTCGTGCACTGAGTGAGGTTACTGCCACAAAAAGCTTACAATAAGCCATGCAGCACAATATAGTTATATCCACACATCTCTCTGTGATTTTGTATTGTAGATTTTTGTCCTCAATATATTCAAGGTTCAAGGCTTCAGCGAGATTTATTGATATTCTCTTCCTGCGTGCAGGGAAATAAAATACAATCCCTCAGGCTTCTGTGTGTATCATTATGAAACCAAAAACGGGCTCAAAGAGCTTCTTATACAAATCAGTGTTTACACTCTTTGGTCAACTGCCACACAGAAATAACATAGAACCAGGTGCCAGTATCCCACTGCTAATCTGAGTGCGTGTCAACATTACCTGGAACAAGAGTGCAGTCGTAGCTGTACAGGTAGGAATATCCCTCCGGTGTGTGGAGAATGGTGGTGTTACAGTTGCCAGAGATTTGCTGAAAATGATAAAATAGAAAGATGCTCAAGTGACAACGGCCAAAGCTGCTTCACATCCAAACATCTGGTGACAAGAGACATAAATAAACCAGTCTGAGACAAACTGACTTTACATGCATGCGTGCTTTAGTACTGCTAGCTTTGTGAGGACGTGTGTGCTGTTTGTCTTCTTTAATGTGCTCTTGACTTTGGTTTCAGGTTGAAATTTAGAATTTGGCTTGAGTAAGGTTAAAGTTAAAGATAATGAGCAACACTGCAGTAAATCCCATTCTGCAAATGGGCAAAATATTATATAGAAATTTGCTAGTGTCATCAAAAACAGCTGCACAAGAGGGAGGCAACACTGCGGTACATGTGTGATGATTAAGGTGATAAATGCAACCTTCTCATGCTCTTAAACTGCTCTTCTTCCTCACAAGTACAAACATGCGATTTTGTTATTTTGTAGATGCGTTTGCGGATCCCACCGTTTCCATGAATGGTCTGACGTCACAGCGTTTCCATGGTTTCGGGCTGCCTGTGTGACACTTGGTCTCCAGGACATCCAGGTCCAGGTAATACACATTGCCCGCTGGGCCCTGACATGCACAGTGCAAACACGAGCAACATGTGAGGGCAGATACAAACAATGATGTCCCAAAGCACCAGCAATACACAAACCATTCGACTAATATATGAGAAGTTTTCTGTTAAACAGCTTCAGTTGTTTGGTTACAATTTAAATTCTCTAGAACATTAGAACAGCACTGACAACAAATGTCTACACCTAACAGCAGCATTTTCAGGTCATGAAGTTAAGCTGAGCCTCTTAAGACTTGATCTCCTCCGCAGTTGGGCTACAACAGCCTTCAGCAGCTGACAGCATGAGGTTCATAAAGCCTGTTGTGCAAGGTTTTGTCCCGGTGGTCCTGGACCAAAATGACCTGGACTTTATTAACAGTCACTTCAGTCCTAAAGGCCTTTTTTCATGAGGCGTGAAAGGAGGACGGCCTCTCATCTCGCAATATAAAAGCCTGTGCTTCTATTTAATGTAGCATTTATTATAGGCGACATGCACTGATGGCGGTCATTCACGGCAAAGTACGAGTGACAAATATTTATTGTTGTTTTTAGTCTTTGGTGGTTGCACACTGATGTAACTGCTGCTATTTCTCATATCTTTGATGTAGTGTAGTGGTTCCCAAACTAGAGTCTGGGGACCACAATAAGTCCTTGAGAAGCAGAGTTTAATTTCATTATGATTTCCCCAGAGTGAGAGTCAACACATTGTGACAATATCAGCGGATGATTTCTGATTAAAAGTTTGACGGTGCACAATCATTTCTCGCAACAAAATAAAATTCTTTTCAAATGGGATCCCACTGACATGAATATTGGCCACGGCTGGTTAAATCTATCAACGTGTGACTTCCTTTTATCGCAGGGATGTTTTGATATTTCAGCAACAACAGAAGGGAAAATAACCTTTCCACTCCACTTCCCTTGTTAAACATGAACAAATCACCCACTGGCAGAGTATTACTGCAACCCCAGGCAGCTTTCCCCACTGGGCATTTGTCTCCGTACTGACCTGAGCGTGCAGGTGGACATTTGCAATGCGGTTGAGGGCAAACTTGTAGCCGTCGGCGCGATCCTCATTGATGTAAGTGACAGCCAGTCGAGACAGCTTCTCCACTGCCTTGTCATTACAGGGGATGGGAGCAAGTTCAATGGGCGCCAGAGCAAAACCCTCGCCGTACACACACACAGTGTGGATGGATAGCAAGGATAATAGCAGTAATAATGTGCAGATGGATTTGTCCATGGTGGCGGAGGTTCAGACGGGGAGCTAAAAAGACTGAGGAGATACAAAGTGAAGTTTGTTCCCTTGTGTTTGCGCTCCGTCTCTGCAGTGACTTTTGGAATCAAAACAGGCCGCAGGCTGATGTTGAAATGGTGCCAAGGACAAAGTTTATTTGATGTTAGAGCGCTGATATTTGTGAATGAATGTTCCAGTGACGTGTTTAACCTGGAGAACTCTCACTCCTGTAGTAGAGATGAGACATAAAGACTGAATGAGTGAATGATTATTCAGAATATAGATGCATTTATGTGCAAGCTAGTCATTTTCAGTACAAGGTGTGTTTCTATCCTGATCAAACAACACATGTAATGTATTTAAAAGGAATAATTTAACTCAATAATCCAGAATTACATTGTAAATTGTACCCAAGCAGTACACTGTGGGTGATACTCTGTGGGTGTAATATGAGCACCTCACCATGAGGGGTCACTGTGAGTCTGGTGTGCTGCGCTGTAAGGGAAACCTGGTAAAACTGTTTGTCCACCAGGCAGAACTGGGTTAATGATTCACTCATATGCAGTTAATTAGACTTACTGTTGTATTAAAACCTCGTAACTCTGAGGATTCTGTGCCCTGTCTTGATTTCACTAAAAAAAACCCCAAAAAACCCAAAACGCCAATGAGCCTTAATCTGACTGAATTTACTTCATATGTTAAATGATCAACAGTAATTATTTCAGCTGCTCCATATCACTGTTTTCTAAGCCAAAAATGAATTCAGACGAATTTCTTAAGAATGGGATGAACAGAGCACTGAGTGTGCTGTATGGTGTTTCTTTTCATTTCAGAGCTGTAAACAGTTTAGCCGAGCAGCACGGCGTGTTATGGGTGGGGTTCACACTTTCGGAGCAGTCAGATTGGTTCCATTGTTCATGACAAGATCGATTAATGTCTGCAGTCGAGTGCAAAGTAGGAGAGTAGGACACAGGAGAGCAGACAAGCTCTTCGTATTTGGGGGTGACGGCGTTTGTTGATCCACCGCTTTGATCCAGACTGAAATATCTCAGCATCTACCAGATGGACTGTCACTGGTCAAAGTTTGCAGCTACAGCACAGGTGTTGCTCAAAATCCTTTTTTAGTCATTCGTCACAGGAGCCTATATTTCCACTGGTGTTTTTTGTGAAAAAATCCTATGTGACTAATGTATGACACAGAAATGGCTGTATCTTAAAAACTACAAGGTGGTTTCGATCAGATGCTTGATTCAGTACAACTTCAAATTCAATAATACTTGCTTTGATTCAGTGTATATCTGATATTTAACATGTCAACTGATTGTGTATGTAAAAAAAAGCGTTACAGAATGATAAAGTTGTGAAATCAAAATTCGATTTTCATCATGTGTAGCCATGTGTCTTGACAGTTTCCACACCAAATTCAGTTTTTCACCTCTGAAAGAAACATTGTGTGGGGCTTTTCCTTAAGATCCTAGCAGCAATACTTGGGCAAAGACCAAATATCTGCAAAACCTGATGTCCCCCATCAGCCTCTGCTGGCTTTGCTGTTTAGCGTATAATGGCCACAGACAACCTATAAGCCTTACATTCACCTATTAATATTAACTAAATGAATTAATAAACATGTGCTTCATGCTATCACGCTGGCATGCCAAAGTAAGATTGTGAACATGGTCACTATTATATAACTACCAATCATTAGCATGTTAGTGTTGCCATTGTGAGAATGATAGCATTGTGAGAATGATAACATTAGCATGTTAGAGTTGCCATTGTGAGAATGATAGCATTGTGAGAATGATAACATTAGCATGTTAGCGTTGCCATTGTGAGAATGATAACATTAGCATGTTAGCGTTGCCATTGTGAGAATGATAGCATTGTGAGAATGATAACATTAGCATGTTAGCGTTGCCATTGTGAGAATGATAGCATGCTTAAGCTAGCAGTTAGCTCCAATCTTCTCTTAAACTCTTGCTTTTAAGTTTAGTCCAAATTCGTTTTCAGGTTTAAATCTATTGAGCCGTCAGGTGGTTTCAGTGCCAGAATAATCTGAGAACACAGTTTGTTTACATGTTTTAGCAAAGTGCTTTGTTCACTTTGGTGGTGAGTACACTTTGAGTGGTTTAAAATATTTAACATCAAATTCAAGTGGTTCTTTTTTTTTTTTTTTGCAAGCATCTGTCCGGGGATAATCATTTAACCCATTTCAAATATTCACTGAACCAGGTCCAGCTCTCAACAGAGGCTGGAGGAGGGAGAGAGACTCACTCAGCAGAACAAATTCTGCTAATATCAGAAGGAGAAGGAAAAAAAAGAAAAGAGCTGCCTCAGTGTTGTGTGCATGTGTGTCTTTGTGTATGCGCGCGCGAGCCTGTGCGTGTGTTTTCTTCCAAGAGAATGTGCCCTAGTGTTTGTCTGTGTGCACATTTGACCGTGCAGAGCCATGATTGCATGCGTCACTGTTACCGGCAGCTAGTTGTGTTGCAGCAGAAAGCAGAAAGAGTCTGTGGGGGAGAGATAAGAATGGCGAGGCTGCTCCAAGGACTCGCTCTACCAGCACAACGCCAGACCCAAGTTAGACAAACCTCCTTTGATGTGAGCATAGAGTAATCTCCCCTTGTGCTCGCTGCGGAGAGATGCCACGCTGTAGTGATGCCCGGGCGCAGATACGATGGGGTTGGTGCCACCGGGGCTCCTGCTGCTCACTTTGTACAGCGATGGGCCGCAGCAAAGAAGAGAAGAGCAGGGAAGAAAAGGGAATTTCAGCCTGATGTGGTCTAAATACCGTTCTGAAAGGGTTCACTGGAGGTACTGGGTGGTGGAAAGTTTGACTCTGACATGGCCTTAATACTGTTTCAGGGAAGTTCATTAGTATTGTTTTCAGCAGAGAATTTCAGTATAGCATGGTCTAAATGCTGTTTCACAGACTGTTCCACCTTGCCAAGAACACATTTCTGGGGGAAATACTGGCAGAAATCTCCTCTTGTGTCACATCGTCTGCCAGTGGGAGAGGAAAAGAATTGGTTTCTTCACTGCACGGCACATTTGAGAAAAAACAAGGCCAATGCCGTCAAGGCTCCTTCCCTTTATAAGCACATTCTACCTGGGATTCGTGCTTCTCAGTCAGAGTGTTTACGTTTTGTCTTTTATCATTACTTTGCCCATCTCTCACGGAAAACATGCGAATGAATGGGGCAAAATTACAGCATGGCAGCCAGCCTGTATCTTTTCACAAATCATCCTCTTTATCTCCATCTCACACGCTTTCATTCGCGCGAAACACCGCCTTTCCTTTTGTCTTCTCTCTCATTCTCCGTTCACTTTTTCTTTCTGTTTTGTGTTTTCTCTTCTTTCACAAGATGCTGCCGGGATTTTGTTCTTATCTTATTGGTCACAGTCTGCACAGAGAAAGGAAGACATTAGGATGGAGAGAGAGCTGGAGGACGGATAATTCCCTCATTTAATTGGTTTCAAACTTTTTCCTCCCCTGGAAGACCTGCTTCCTGCACTGTTGTGGCCAAAACATTGACGCTAAACCTATTAAATTTCACTGTAATTGGTCAAGCTATGAGCTGGCTATGCTCACATTAACAAAGCTTTCACTGTTGATTGACATTCTCAGCAGCCGTGGTCACAAATCCTCATTTTAGTTGGATAAAGTAGTCAGCTTCTGACTCCTAATTTCCCCGTCATGTATTCAGCGTCTGCTGCTGCAGCCGCAGGGAGTGAAGGAGATAAGGGCACTAAACACTGGTTGTAATATGAGAAGTTTCATGTTTTTATGGTCTAAGTTTGATGTTAGTGTCTATATTCTGTTAACAGGGGAGTAAAAGCAGAATACTCTCATGAATGTGAACCTTGGACACTTTTATAAACATCTTACCCTTAAAATCTCTCTCTTAAAATGTTTTGCATTGAAGAGACTCAAGGACTTCTTATTTTACTACGGCATTATCATGTTTAAAGCTGCTATACCAAATGTGTTGCCAAACAGTTGCCTTATTAAACATCCAGGAGAAACACAGCAGTATTATAGTTCAGCTGAAGGTGTGTTTCTGGCCACTTAATGAACGACGAGTTGAAAATTAACCCTCGTGATGGTTAAATTATGGTTAGGCAGCATAAAGACTGAGTTGAATTTAGATTAAAATCAGGTTTTTTCAAATGCAGCCCTACTTAGATTTAGTCTCAGTCGATTTCTGAAGTCACCTTTCGTCTTTTTTTGTTTTGTCACTGTGAAGATTCAGTCAGTGGTAGTGTTTCGTCTAATTTTAGTCAGTGTTTTAGTTTCATCAGACAGTGTCATGATATCGCAGGACGGATATAAGGCAGGAAGATGTTTCTCCTGGCTGTTAAATATAGCAATATTAAGTAAGTATACCTTGGTCATCTCGGCTGAGAACGTGTTACTGACTTCCTGTGCATCTAATGATGAAAATGCACGGAGGAAGTGAGAATTTGTTCTTTCACTTCCAGAAAAATGGTTAAAGAGGAAACCAACCAACGCTCTGAGATGGCAGATGTGATGTACATTTAGTCATCTGCCTAAATAGAACAAACTATTTAGTCTTGCAGAGGCAGAATGAACGCAGGTATATGGTAATAATACCAATGAGTCCATGCTGCAGACCTTGCTTCCGGTATTGGCACTAAATGCTGTTATTGGAAGTAAATTAGGAGGTGTAGAATCACTCAGTATGGAAGTGCTAGATTACTTCAACAGTGGTGTTATTAGACATTGTTTGCCCAGAGCAAGGAAATATAGTTGTTGAGAGCAGTGAGACTCAATAAATGTGTCATGAAGCCAAGTAGAGCTGAGTTTGATTGTTTATGTATCTCCAACACGTATTCATCTGCTTCACTGTTTGATATGCTTTTACACGTTTTGGCTTGACATTCACAGAATCGCCTGTGCTACAAATTAGAGGGAGTGAGAACAAGAGACATGAAAAAACAGATTTGACAGGACGCAGCCATTTAACGGTAAATGACGCTGTGAGCACGAGTTTAAGTCGCAGAAGGGGTGGGGGCAAAAACTACAGAGGAGCGTCATCATGTCAGGGCGTAATGCAAAAAACCCAGAGCTGGGATGATGACGCACAGTATGAGAGACTGGCTCAATCACTGAATGTGATTGAAGTGCCATGTGTGATACTCCAAACTCTGGCCCTCGCGATGCACTGCCCACTCCTCGTTTTACCTCCTCGGCCAACTCTAAGATGTATCACGACCAGTCACCTGCTACCCGCCGCCACAAAAATAATTATTTGGCAGTAATTTTGTGGTTGTTTGGAAAATGCTTTAACCTCCACTTGCTATTTATATTTCTGGCATGCTGAGTATACTCCAATGTGTTTGGATGCATGTGTTTATTTGCTCATCCTGTGTTTGAAAGCCAGCGTGCAGCTGGTTGTCTGCCTCTGTGTAGCATCCATGTACTCTTGTCTGCGCGTGTGTGTGTGAGTTTGTGCGTGAAAGGGGTTAGGGAGAAGTCACTGAGTCAATGCATGACCTTGTCTAACCGACTGGGTATCAAACTCATGACAACTAAAACTTTTCCAGCCCTAAAGCCTATTTATACACCCATACGGGCCCTCTTTGATGTCGGCACTTAAAAGCACCACTAACTCACCCTGGAGGAAGAGCCTGGCGCACAGAGGATGCTCTGGATGTCTCAGCCAGCGCGTGTGTATGTGCGAGTGTGTGAGAACCGGCGCCCGCGCTCGTGCACGCAATGTGCGCACGTGCGCGCTCGCCGTCTGAGCCGAGCCTCATGATGACTAACCATTTTTTAACTTTCATATCTCTAGACTTTACACCTCTCATCCCTTTTTATGTCCATCTGCTCCAACGTCTGAGGTGTCGTCTTTGTTTTGGGGTGAGATGTTTCAATTTGTTTTTCGCACATTTAAATTCTCCCTGGACATTTCAGCATCTCATTTAAAAAAAACACAAACAAAATCTCTTCAGTTTAAATTTAAACCCTTGCTGTAATTTCTCAGATTGTTAAGCAGATATACTGTACCGGTGTCTCTTCCGTCAACAAGCCACTGATCTGCGAGCCTACATTGTATTTCTCAGACTGCCTTATATACCACGGACCTGGGATGTCCTTGGCAGCAGGCCATTTCAATTATCTTTCGCTTTCACTTTCTCTGGAGTAATCTTTTAATCTCACTGCTATCCACCTCAGTCTCAGCCCAGTCTTTGAAAATCACTTAGCATTTTTTTCCCTCTCTTTAATGTCCATCAAATATTGAATCTTTTTTTTTCTCTCCCCAGTTTCATTTTGCCTGTGTGTCTCGCAGCCGCCCGCTGCTGTGCAGATGCCTGTTGATTCATAGTAATAATCTGTGACATTTTCATTTTTAAAAAAATGCCAGTTTTGCCGCTTGGCATCTGCGACTGATATGACACAACAGTGATTCAACTTATAACAGGTTCACGACCTCACGATGCTCCAAGTACTTGTTGTCTGAGAGGGATATTCTTGAAGTAGCCTGCAATAATAATAATAAACCAGAGATGACACTTGTTGCATTTTAAGTCCTCTGAAATAATAAAAGCATTTATCATGTTTTCTCCACTAGAAAGGGGCCCAAGAGGGCACTTTATCATGTTTTTCTCAACTGGAAAGACACTCGGATCAACACTTTATCAGATTTTCTCCACAGAGAGGACATTGCATCATGTTTTCTCCACTGGAAAACTGCATTTTATCAGGTTTTCCCCACCTGAAATCCCTACTCTTTTCACATATACACACTGGGTGACTGTCGATGGCTCTTTATAATCTTTAAACAGTGAAATCACCATGATTTTACTACAGAGAGCACTACTGCTCACATGAATCAACAGGTGGCTTCTCTATGTGGCTTGACAACATGCTGGATAAGGTTTGATAATCCTCGGGTCTACACCCAACAGCGATCTCATGGGGTACTGACTGTAGACCTTCTTTTCTTATTTGCGGTGTAAGACCTCTTAAGCACAGCGAGTGAGCTGATTTTTCCTCAAGACCAGTGGAAAAATCACGAGGTGCAGCACACCAGACCTGTACCACCTGCACCTGACAAGGCCTGTCAGCATCACCACCTGCAGTAGGGTTTCAGCCACTGGCTTCTGGCTACAGATACAGACCCTAAAATGAGGATCCACTGTGTAGAGAAACATATTTGACTGCTGCTGTAATACCACAGTTAAACAAGGTGTGGAAACCAAACCGGTGAGGTGCAACTTATGAATAAATTCATGATTTTAGCAGAGGTCAGGGTGCATTTTATATATTTCTTTATCCAAAATTTTCAGCATGTTGAATGGGTTGCAGTTTATGTATTAATGAATTGAACTGCCTTGACTGGAGGGTGATGCATTGTTTTGCTGTTTCTAGTGTTGTTGTTCTCTACTTTTTGTGATGTGTCTCTAACTGCCTGGTTTTGGACGATACTAACAAAAGTTACAATAAAGTTTTCTAAACGTATTAAATGGATGCGTAAAAGATCACGGCCAGCTTTGAAGATAAATAGAAACAGCTAACATGTCACCAGCATTTGACAACGCTGGCTCCCTTCGCTCGAACTTCACCTTTCCTTCACATCAGCCCGATTGATCCTGGTTTGATGTTTGAATGAAGATGCCTGGTTAGGGTAAAATAAAAATTCAGGACCCGGCACCACTCCCACACAGTCTGTCTCTTTGTCTGACTACCACTCTTTGCTTGGCTGCCTCTGACCAACTATCTGCCTGATTGCACTCTCTCACTCTCTCTCTGCCCATCAGATCAGTGTTGCTCACAGCCAGGGAGAGAGGAGGTGTGAAAAGCTCATGCAGAGAGAGCAACCCCAGGAAATGCCAGCCAAAGAATGACTGAAACAAGGAAAGTGTGTCAGCGTGAGCGTGTGCGCGAGTGATTGCGTGCGTGTGTGCGTGCACATGCAGTTGTTTGCGTGAAGTTACGTGTGTGTGTGTGTGTGTGTTACGTGTCACTCCCTTCTCTCTGCAGTTTTCTGCCTGTCTGATTCTCTTCACTTGAACGGATCAGACCCTCGGCCTGACAGTGTTATAATGCACGGCATGAACTATGGAATATCAAAACCTTGTTGTTTTAGTCAAAGTGGGGCTGCTATAAATATGCTGCAACTTCCATCAAAATGCACAAGCTCTCTCTCTCACACACACACACAGACACACACACACACACAGACACACTCCAAATATAGAACACATTTACATTTAGGTCTAACTACTGCACAGTGCACGTAGAGTTTCAGGGCCAGACATGAAATCCATTTTAAGACGTGTGTGCACACCTAGCATGATATCACTGGAGTGGTTGTCCCAAGTCAGGATGCACATGAGCGGCACACAGGGAACACGATGGTGTAGTCATTTGAACACTTTAATCATAGATGTTTCAACACTTGAATGCTGTAGGAGAGGAAATGGAGAGCCATGCCCTCTGTGAATGATATTAAGCATTAATGGATAAAAGAAAAACACTCCACACACACACACACACACTTCAGTGCCTCCTGAGAGGAACAGTTCTGCAGCTTTATCAACCCTGAAATGGGAAGTGGTTTGTGGTATTAAAAAGGAATACGTGACTGTGGGAAGCAAGCGGAGGCGAGTGGGGTGTTGGTCAGGGGGAAGAGAGAGGAGAGGATGGTCCAGCGGGCAAACAGGGTCTCTGAAATCCTAATTAACCCTCCCATGTAACATGATTGTGGTCCAGAGAGGAGCTTCCCTCTGGATCTGGAAAAAATGGAGAAAGGAGCACATCAGGACGTATCACCGAAAACTGGAAACGTAAATAATCCCAAGCTACAAACTAAGTGCACACAGGCAAAGCAGAGGACTGTTTCAGTGTAATCTCTTTTAATTCGATGCATGAATCAAGCACCTCATGCCCCCCCTGATAATAAAAATGCAGAAGTACATCCACAACAGTTCCTGAACACACTGGCTTCTGGTTTTAGCCATGATACATTAATTTATGAACAAAGCGCGGCGCCATTGCGGTTCAATCATGCAAAAATTTAACCGTGTGTGCCAAACAGCATTGATGCAAGTTTGTGTTTTCTCAACATCGTGATTAATTTAGCTTACAGCCACCGGCACAGCACATGTGACAGCATCTTAGGCTCTGCGATCAGCGGTGTCATGCCAAAATGCATCTTGGGAGTCACAATCAACATGCCTCTTGACATTTTTATGTACACACAGGCTCATACCTTTGACTTTCCATCAAAGAACCATATATTTATATATATATATATATATATATATATATATTTATTTATATATATAAGATTTGTTCTTTCGCTGTGTGTTTGATTCATCTGTAGAGAGTTAAATGAGTCAGTCTGGGAGACAAAGAATCACAAATGTGTAAGGATGAAAATATGAGTCTCCAGACCTGGCACACAGACTGGTAAAAGCAACGCTAAAAAGACACGGTGAGAAAATTCTGTAAAACAAATGCTTATTTGAAGAGAGATGCAAAAGACAAGACGTGGCTGCTGCAGGTTGGACCATCAAAGTGGGACCACAGGTGAAGACACAGGGCTGGTGCATGATTCACAGCATTGTAATGAGCTCCAGCCATTATGTTTCTGCATGTATAATTATTATGTGTGAATAATGCCACTGAACTGTGTGGGTACCTCCCACTGTGGGTCTCCGTGTAGCCAGTCCCTGTGCTTTCACATCTGGCTGGAGCTTTGAAGTGGCAGGTGTGCCATCTACATGCCGCGCACACACACACACAGACACACAGAGAGACACGCTTACCAACTGCCGCCATGTTGGCGAATGAGAGAGAGACATAGGCCTTTGTTGGCAAGTACAAAGAACATACACATTGTCGTTTTGGTGTTCAGGGACTGTTTTTGATACAGCATAATCAGATTCACACATCTTAGGTTACCGAGGCTTTAATGAACAAAAGGAAACAGGCTTGAAACCCACGTGGTTGTCAGGCGCAAGTCACCCGGGATGAGCGTTGACTTGAGTCTCTCTACTCATGTGTGAAAGACCTGATCTAACACGATTTCCCCTCCCAGTGGCACGGCAGAATTGTATTTCACATTAAAAAAAAAAAAAAAAAAAGATGGGGCTTAACACACACGCACGCACGCCCACGCACCTGCAAAAGTGCCTTGAAATTACGTGCAGGTGAACCAAAGCTGCGGCGGAATAAGCCAAAGAATGACAAAAAGTTGTCTTGTCTCGCTATTCCACACAGGCTCACACACATCAGCATGCACGTCTTGTTCGGGAGGTTGCAATGAGCTAAAAAGTTTGACAAAAAAAACCAAAACAAAACTACTGGGCTAAACAGAACTATTTTCCCCCTCTCTGGGGACGCATAAATGTGATCCCCAAAAAGACTTTGCAAGCTAATATGTAGATTTTTCTGACAGCATGTGTTGTGTTTTAATCCCCAGTTTATCTTGCTTGGCAGGGAAGCTGAGAGGAAAAATAGCACAGCAAAACAGCATCTGTAAGATCATTTTGGAGGCTCTGGACCAGTGATGGAAGAAGTACTCAGACCCTTTGCTAAAGTAAAAATACAATACTGCAGTGTAGAAATACTCCATTACAAGTAAAATCTTACCCTTTAGGTCCTTATTAAAGTATTAAGTCTCGTTTACTAGACCCTCTGACTGAAATATAATCATATATTACATTATTAGATTGGTAATAGTGCCTCTGTAGCATATTATTGCTTTGGCTAGTTAAAGTGGAGCTGGTGTTAACTCATTTATATACTGCAAATTAAAGTATGTCCTCCTTAAAGGGGTCAAAAGTTAAACCTGAGAGGTAAAAAGCAGATTAAAGGGGAAAAAACAAATCAGTTTTTCATGGACTGCTCAGTTATCAGCTTTTTTTGTGAAATTTTGGAGTATTTTACGTCTTTGGGCCACGACTAGTTATTAAAAAGAAGCTATCTGAGCTGTTTACTGAGCTAACAAGCTCCTACTCGCAGTCTGGGTTCATCATGTGTAGGAGTAGGCTTAAAACTTTATAGTAAAGGGCTCGCAGAGTCGAGCCCTGAACCAGCCCTTTGTCATGTACTTTGCCATGGAAACACAAGGAGTTGGACCTAATTGCAGACAAACTGACAGAGAGCACTGGTAGTCCGAGAGGTTCAATGAAGTTCACAAAGTAAATAAATTCCGTAAATCCAAATGAAGTCCGCAAAAACATAAATCCACAGCCACAAAGAAAAGCAAGGAAAGCAAGGAAAACACAGCTGGGAAAGGGGAATGAAACAAGTAAACAAGGGAACAGAAACAAGTTACTGTACGCTGCTAAAGGCTGAGACTCTCGCATAGTTTCGTGCTTTCAAGTCTCTCTTCTATTCCTCCTGTGGTTCCCTGGAGGCATTTCTGGATTTCTGGAGTCTGGATCTGCGAATGCAAGCCACCTTATGCCCCGGCGTTCTTGAAACTTGCATTGTGCTACTGAGTGCTTTCTTTCTTTCTCCCTCCCTCACCAACCGGTCGGAGCAGATGGCTGCAGGACCGAAGCCCGGTCCTGCCCAAGAATTTCTGCCTGCTTAAAATCAAGTTTTCTCTTGCAACCGTGGCCAAGTTCTCGCTCATGGTGGGAACTGTTGGGTCTCTGTAAATAATACAAGATGTACTGTCTAGACTTGCTCTGTACGAAAAGTGTCCTGAGATAACTTCTGCTATGATTTGGTGCCATATTTATAAAAGCTAAATTGGTAGTTTTGAGGGAAAATGTGTCTTTGGTTGAACTCCTAATAACTCTGACACATCTAAAATGTGACAACAGACAGTTCGCACTTACACAACATTCAGTAAACAATAGTTTGTTTAGTTTGTCAGATGAATCTTATTTAACACACCTGTGTTTAGCGCTAACATCTTTAGCGGCTTCCTGAAACCTTTCCTTGCATATCCTTGGAATATAAAGCACAGCAAGCTGCTCCAGGGAGACACAGCATAGTTTTTAAAGTTCATTACTGTTTTTCTTCATTGAATTTGTCTTTTCTTTGGTTCTTCCTGTTCTTGTTTGGCAGCACCTGACCAAATTACTGAGCAGTAAAAAGAGAATAAAGTTACACTTAATAAAGTTGCATCAAGTGAAAGCGCTCAAGTTAACTAAGTTGCACGAAACTGTAATCACGCGCAGTACTTGAGTGTATTGGTTACTTTCCAATTACCCCTCAGGTTATGTGACAAGCGATGACTTGGAGATAACATTATATAATAGTGATGTAAGGTTGTAGGGTAGCCCTGATCCTGAAAACACACACACACACACACACACACACAGAAAACACCCCGAAACAGCAATCCTGGTTTAAAAATAACCACAGTCTAATTAGTTTTCTGCTTTGCTTTGTGTGTGTGTGTGTGTGCGTGTGTGTGTATGTGGGTGAGTGTGTGTGTAGGATGGGGCTGCAGCGACAGAGTAATTAAGAGAAACAAGTCTTTGATCTTAATGAGGTTTTTCTACTCTCGTCAGTGAGTGAGGGGATGTAAGAGGGTGTGTGTGTGTGTGTGTGTGTGTGTGTGTGTTCATACTTTCCCCCCCCAAAATAACCTCCTCTGAAATGAAAAGTAAACTCCAATTCAGTGCAAAACAGCAGGGGGTGGGGGCTTTATCTGTGTCTGCTCTGGTGACTTTCTGCCTTTTGGTCACAGACTTCGTGTCACTTCTTTGAAACAGCAGATTTGGGTCATTCTGCAAAACAAAAAAAAAGATGAGGAAGAAGAGGAGGAAAAAACACTTCCTGCGTCAGTTTCTCTTCTAAACTTTGTGACTAATTGACTGGAAGATAATTTGAATGCTGAACAGTGGCAGCAGGAGTCCACTCCATTCAGCGGTGAGATTGATGCATCTGAACAACACCAACAAACATGGCCCGCAATCACTCTAGAGGGGGTGCTCCACTGAGAACATCATTACCGACTCTGTGTTGTCTGCTAAATCAAAGTAGCTTCCCCGGCTTTGATAAAAGAGCGTGGTGCCGACCGGGGCGGGAGTGTGCCGCTGGGTTACCCAGTAGAGAATCGTCGAATGATAAAATCAAGATGTGCGTCTGCTCTGGCTCGACTGAAATTATACAAAAAAGACCCAAAAAAGCAAGGTTTGATATGGTTGCTGTGGAAATTACAGAACTTGACTGAACTGCTGGTTGAAGCCAGATGGTAGCCGCAGCGATATCAAACAGAATACAACGAGACGGGAAATATACTATCAAACCGAATAAAGTATGGCCGTACAGTGTAACTGAGCAGAATAAATTAGTTCAAGCATCGTTTATTTATAAAGCCCTTTACCACGAGAGAGATTTTGTACATCTAACGAATCAATAATCAGTCACAGAACACATGATGCAATAAAGGATGCACAAACAGAAGGGGGTTGGGCAAAATAAACTGTGACACAGAGGATCGTGTGTGGAGTACGCATCCCAACAAATCCTCTAAATGTAAAGACGCAAGAGCAGGATGTTCGCATATAAATGAGGATCGGTTACATTTTAGCCAAATGAGTTCACGCGATGCTGGGAAATCCAATCACCACCAGATAAATGTCTCTGTAGTTAACCCTTTAACACCTGAGCCTGTCCTGTCAGCGCTTTTGCCCATTTTTCCCAGAATACCTGCATCTTTCAACACCTGGCAGTTATATACTATTAACTGCATGTTAGAGGAGTGTGATGACAGCTGAGAAACACAAAAACAGAATTGGATCTTAGAGTTTTAGTGAACAAACAACACTGCAATTATACATGAATAGCAGATTTTGCATGTTATATTTGAAATATGAAAAATATAAAACTATTTCCGATGAAATTCGAGAGTCTGTGTCTCATAATGTAAATAAAATGGAAACTTTCTCCACCGCTGTGTGTGTAGTGGGAACAAAGCGGCTGCTTCGCGGGCTTCCGGGACATTCGTGACAGTGAAATTACCGTAATAACACCATTTTGACTGTAAAGTGCAACGTCTCGGCTTTCAGAAACCATTAGAATTTTTCAGATAGCACAAACCGTGACGTAATTACTGTGATCCAAAGTGCGCTTGTGCAGTTATGGTTACATGGATTTTAAAATCTGGTGTCTGGTGCGACATTCCTGTGATGCTGCATGGTGGCGCTTCACATCAGTCAGCAACAACCGGCTCGCTTGCAGAGGAGAGCAACTAGGGATGCACTAACCTTCAGCTGGGAACACGACAGAGCTTACAGTGCCAGTATGCACATTAACAGTGTTTTTGTAGTTCCTGCCAGAAGGAACTGTACCTTTGAGCAACAGTATTTCCTTGTCCTGCAGAGTGACATATAGAAGTGACATCATAAACAGAGAAATGATGACAACGCTGTGGTTATTTGGCCCGCCAGTAGTGCCATGAAGCAAAGAAATGCAGTCGCGCAGGGAAAAGACGTTGGCTTGGGTTAAAATACGATGGATACTACGGATAAAGAGCCCAAACTTTCCCTCAAACAGCTGCAGGTGGCAGCCAACTCCTCCGCACAGTAATCAACTTCACTGTGCTGTTGTGCGGGAAATCTGCTTGTGCAGTGTGAAATCAGGTCGCGATGGTTAAAGGACGTTGGGGGAAGACCGGTTATCGACTGACTTCTTTATTAAAACAACATGAGACCGTTCGGCTGCACTGCAAACAAACATGCCGGTTGCTCTGCTGTCATAAATCTAATAAAGCAGCTGCTAAGGGGGCGTTCGCTGTAGTAAACCACACTTCATTTTACTGCTGGTGTCGTCAAATTAAACAGGACTGAAATCTGAAGGAATTTAACTTTTATGTGTCCAAAGATAAAATGTCAGCGCGTCACGCTGAAAATAACTCTCTCATAGTTTGCAGAAATACAAAAGGGTCCAGTCGAGTTCCATTTAGCCTGTTTGTCTGAGATCTGCAGTACATGTATGCATAATGAGGCATCGAACACATTAAACCACTCTGTGAGATGCAGAGAACGACGCTGCGTGAATGAACAAATGTTTCTCACTTTCTGGAAACTTGACCTTTTTAGAGCGCCGGCCTGTTTTTCTGTTTTGCGGGATGCAGACGATAAGTGTCTTAATCAAACTGGAGCATTTGGTCCGGGCTGCCTCTGACAGCTTCAGACAGTTTCTCATTACTGAGCTGGCATTTAGCATTTAGTCATTTTAACATTCAGTTCCACTCTTGTCTGCTGACTCAGAGCACGGTCTGTGCCCTGCTACTCTAAAACACACCCAGAGACGCTCCACAGTGGGACATTAACAAGGTTTGAAAACACGTAATGCAACGGTAAAGCTGACTAATAGACTGATTAGGAGTGATAAAGAGAACTACAGGCCGATGTAAAGGCAGAGTGAAGGTAACGGAGGTTTTCTTGCTTGGTTTGTTCATTTTTAGCTTCATTTGTTTGGTTCGTTTATCCTGTTGGTGGCTTGTGGCTCAGTTAATTTAGTATTCGCACGTGTTTACACGCACTTTCACCGCTATGAATTCATTCCCTTTAGAGATGAGTAACCAAACTTGGCCCGAACGTGGATGATAAACAAACTTGTCAAAAGCCAAACAAACAGTCGGCCACGGCTGAACTTCTCTGAATCAATGGGCCGTCAGCAGCCAATCAAATCGGCACACTTCTTTGTAGCCGCATCGCTGTAATTTTGTTTCGTGAACAATGGTGGGTGCGAAATGGGCGAGAAGCTGATTACAACCATTCAAAGCTCCGCTACTTTGATTTGAAAAGCCACGAGAATAAAACCACACTCGGAGGACGGCCGCACCAATCACTGAGGTCAGTGTTAAAGGACAGCTCGTTGCGTGATTGGACATTTTGCTCATCTCCTGCTTTGTCCTCCAGCTTCGCGTCATGTTCCAGTGCTTGTCACATTTTGGGACATTTACCCGTCTCCTCGGTTGTTTTTGTTTGTTTTTGTCGTTAATTAATATTTCAAAAGAGACGTGTCACGCTGACAGCAAGGGTTTCAAATGGATACTGCAGTCCATATTTAAAATACTGGAGGGACTACTTGACAAATGTGCCGTCTGTTGCATTGTGGGAAACCTTATTTTCTCCCTAGGGACTAAAACTTGGGATACCAAAAATCAGTGCTACCCTCGTTCTCTCACCTTGTTTCTTGCGCTGTTCGGACATGAGTTTATTCAGCTGTTGATTTGCTAATGTTCAACAGAGGGGATGGCCCAACAGGAGCAACTCCATGCCCCCACACCACAAACCCTGATCAACAATCATAGAAACATTATAGGAATACCACAGGCAGCTGTGTGTCTCTATGATCCTCTCACTCTTTCCTGACTCCATTTGTAACTTTATCATGGTGCATTAAGGCTACAGTATTGTATAACATTGGGTATATATGGTAAATAGTTAGACTGAGAGAAAAAGGTGCAGTTACAAACGCGTCCCTGACTTTACCACCACAGACAGAGCCAGCGTCCCCACGCTCTCCTTGCTACTAGAGGATGGAGGAAGGGGGCTGGCACAAGAGGGCTAACATCCACCCTTATGTCTTTCAAAATATTAAAAATCATGATCTGACAGCAATGCGGTAGCAGTTTAGAGAACAATGTCACCACAGGGTCCATTCAGTAGCTGTTCTCCAGTGGAGTTTGACTAGTTTTCATGTATTTGCAGACGTTCATGTGTTAATTTTTACCTAAAAGTGCAAAATAAAGGAATTTTAATCCACACTTAGTTGCATCTGTTAATGAAGATCCTTTGATATGACTGAAAGACAGTGTTGCACGATTTTTTTCCCCCCCCAGCTGCTGTTTTCAAAGTGTCGAATGAACTTGAACTTTGCAGACCCTTCAAACAACTATGAAAAATGCCATTACAAAAGTACGAGCCGGTGGTTTCCAAACATCCACCACTGAGATGCATTTTTCTTGCAGCCCAACACTGCTCATTTCTCCTCCGGTTGACCAGCTGGAATGAAAACCTGCGCACATATAACTCAGTAACTCTGATCTGCTTCTGCTTCCAAATCTCATAGTGACTCACTCAGGGAAGGCTATCCCCCCTGTCGCACTGTTGTTGGTAACCCCTGCCTCTCTCAGGTGCAATAATTTGGAAAATCCCACAGTACTAAGGCAGCCTACTTGCCAAGTAATGGGACTTTTAAATGACAACCGCATGCTACCTGTACTGCACACCCCGCTGCTACACAACACAGTATCAGGAGATTATCCCCAGGCGTACAGTCAATCCTTATCTTTACGCTGCAGTCGGGATTATTTTGCCTGGTGTTTTGAAGGCAGTAGGAGAGAAGACTTGGTGATGTAATGAAAGCTCAGCCCATCAAATTAAAAAATAGACCCGGACACCTACTGGAACTCTATATTATCGAATAACTCTCCAGTACACGCAAGTTAACTGCAATAACATTCGGCAGATTTATTTCTTTTGTAGTCACAGCACATGACTCAGAAAACTGGCACCACACAACGGCGGCGCTGGATTCCTGAGCCAGGAAATGCCTCTGCCGTGGCAGCACATCAGGTACCACAGGTGACACAGAAACGTCCCAATAATTTCCACAGCAGCAACAGTTATGTGTCAGCCAAACACGCACTTAATCAACTTGAACTGAAAAGACTGGTGGAGCTGTTTAATCCAATATGCATAACGTGCAAAGGGGAATTAGCGTATTTATCAACTCCTGCGTGCGCACGTGCGTTCTTGCGTGTGTACATATGCGTGTGCTTCACAGGGGGATGCTTGACTCCCAATAGATGTCATTATTTCCCACTTTGAAGCTCTCATCCCAGCATGAGTGCAGAGGTATTTTTATTATTCTGTCTGTGTTATTTTGTGCGTGCGCGCGCGGCGGTTCGTGCGCACGTGGAGGAGCGCGTGGTGCGCGGAAGGAGGGAGGGAGGCGCGCGTGTGTTCTTGTGTGCGCTCGTGTGTGTGGGCGTGCGCTTCGCAAAATGTTTGTCTCCCAAAAAGTTCCAGACACTTTTCTCGTGCTTTCTGCTGAGCTGCAAAGCGCGGGAAAAAAAAAAAAAAATCTCATTTCCTACTAAAATTTCTGCAACAAAGAAGCTACGGCGCATCAAGTGACACAGTGTCGAGGGAATCGGTTCAAGTCACTGGCACAAATACAATCTTTCATCTTGTTCAGGAGCAAGCTTTTGAATTAACTCTGTATGTGGCGTGACTGCGTATCAGGCTGACAGGCGCAGGGCTCATGTGTTGGAGAGTGCGATGGGATTCACCCTGAGAGGAAAGAGATGACACGATCAATTACATCAGCAAAAAGCTTGCAGACGGTGCTAAAAAGTGCTTTTGTGAGCGCTGTACCTGGATAAAGGCAGCCAAGCGTTGCTGTCGGCGCCGCGCGCAGCGGTGTTGGATCAGCACCACGGACAGCACCCTGCTCACCGCACCATGACTTCAGGTCTGATCGCTGACATTCATCTCATTTTTTTTTTTTTACCAATTACGCCATGCAAATTAATGTAAGCGATTAACGAATGAGTCTGAAGTCTGCAGTCCAGACGAACTAATCACCACAATGGACGCAGGCTGGTGCAGCACTGTTGCTCCTGTGGCTCAAATGATGCAAATGTGACTTTCTGAGCTCTGGACAACTCAGGGGGTTGTCAGTTACAATGGTGAACATGTGCCCGAGTAGATGGACTGTAACAGTGAGTCAGATATGATCGAGTCCAGCTGTGGTGTGTTGAGTTAGTCCAACCATACCATGTCAAAAGAAATGTAGTATTATATAAATGAGGTACCTGCAGCATATACTGCAAATGTACGATAACGAATGTACGTTATTCACCTACAAAAGAACATTTTCTTGTTACTTTCTTCCACTTTTCTTTAATCTTTTTTTGTCTTTTATGTTTTATTTCAAATTGCAATGGATATCGCTTCATTTTAATGAAACCCTGTGTGACTTTTCAACAGGAGGCAGCCAGGTTCTCCATCCTCAGACACATAAATCAACAAAATATGAAAAAAACCTCACAGCACACATGCATCACACTCTCCGATCCTCACATGATGCAGGACTTTGTTTTGTTTTTGTTTCGATTGCCAGCTTTTTTGTTTTTATTGGTCAACAAAGGCTTAACCGTAATGGTGTTTTCACCTTTAAAGACCCTTTTAACAGCAAGCAGAATGCAATTTAATACAGACTTTAATACAGAATTCACAATTATAGCATGTAAAGTATGAAAGAGAAACCTGTGAGGATAATGTAACCCAAGAATTATTGAATATTTATTTATTTATTTCCAGTATTTCTCTGCTTTAATGACATAATGAATCAGATTATCATGGATTTCAATACATTTGGACAGATAAGCAGAGGAAAACAGGCTGATGTAATAGCCGTCCTTCATCATGAGTCAAGGAGTTTCACGGCTACTGAACAGTAGTGACTGTGCTACAGGTGTGATGACGCTGACTGGACCTCCACAGATCAAACCTTTTTCCAACACAATCAGATTCAGAAACATTTAATAACTTCGATTACTGCCCACAGACAATATCTGGGACTGTTTTAGAAACTTTCTTTATTTTTATTTTCATTGAGAAAACTAGATTCAGTGTTTGTTTTTCTGAGACCTGGAGATACCCTGTGTAAAAATTACATTTTCAAGTTATCCGTCCCAGTTATTAGATTTTACTTGTTCGAATTTGGTGCAAATACACCCAATTTCGCCCAAAAGCACTATGCTCTGTCCTTTCGGTCCACTTTTTTATTTCAGCCATCTTTGTATCTCACCCTTAATGACTTCATAGTTTGTGCTGAGAATCATTCCCACTCTCCCTCTCTCAAATTAAATGAAATAAAACTCAGTGTCTCCACTTTCGTTTCAGTTAAAGTCAAATCAAATGAACGAGGTTCCCTGCTATTCACAGCCTTCTTAATGTTTATGAGAGGGCCGGCGCTGAGCTTGTTCTATTAAAACACACCCATGAGTCAATGAGTTGTTAAGATTTTTATATGGCGCTCCGCTTCACCTTTCACGGTATTTCCCAGGGGCGCGGTGTGTCGAGCTATAGTGACTCTCACAAACCTTTTCTCAATTACATCACAGCTTAGAAAGTTGTTATTTCACTTCAGTCTTTATCTCCATAAGTCTTATTCACCAGGAAACTTAAAAAAAGAACAACATAGAGATTAGCGATGCCCTTTCACCCTCTCCTTCCTCTCCACTCTACCCGCCTCTGTCCTCGTCTTCTCCTTCGCTGTGAAAACTGAGTAATTTGATGCTGAATAACTCCCTGCAGCTCCGAGAGAGATAGAAAGAGACAAAGAGACACTGGGAGGGCAGATGAGGCGAGCAGTCAGTGGAGAGAAAGGTGGAAAAGTGAGACAAAAGAGGAGGAGAGAGGCAGACACAGAGAGATGGATAATGAGGACAGACAGAGCAGAATATTTCACCACTGGAATATTTCACACTTCACATAATATTTCATTCTTACCGTCAGATTCCCGGGTTTGAGATTCTACCCAGGGCAGACAGATTGACAGACTATTTTTCATCAGCTGCGCGTTTCCTCCCCAGCTCCTGCAACTGTGAACCTCTCCCTAAATGACTGCCATAAATCCTCCACAAATCCACATACGTTTCTGCCATATTTCTGGTGACAGCTGATTATTCCTGCCGCGCTTAATGTGTGCATTTCACAACTACAGTGTATTAATCTAAGTAACATAATCAAATCGATGGAGCCATCATTGCTCGGCGTGGGTGTGTGGCGATTCAATATAATCAGGCACAAGAGGTCATTTAGAAATATACACGAAACATATACGTTTCCTGACCTGAAAAAAAAAACTTAATCATTAATTCAAGAAGTCCCTCTTGATTTATGAAATGATCCATTTACATGATATATTGTGTGTACAGTTACTGTTGCTACGTCGCCTGCCAAGCTTCCCCGTTCTCACGTTTTAACAGTGATAATAGCGGCAGATTTATCATCGATGCTCATGATCATTATTAAAACAATGGGTGTTTTGTTTCGGGCAGAAGCAGTAAACAGACCCAGGCGGCGCATTTTCCAATCTGCCAGCTGAAACGACAACTGTTGCTAGCAGGTTTCATTAGCTGTAGCCAGCTAGCTAATTAAGCTAATGTCGATATTTGTGTTTAAAGGACTGAGGCTGAAGCCCCTCTTCTTTAAATCTTGAACAGTCAAGGGTAAACTGTATTTGTTTTATTGATTTTGTACTGTAGTGTGGCGAGTTAGCTAGTTAGTTTTAGTATGAAAGCCTGATGCTATCACACCTGTCAAGCTTTCCATTTTCACACCACCTATACACAGTTTAACACGTAAAGGTGGTACATTTACTCTCAGTATTCATAATGAATGTTAAAACAAAGGCTCTTTCTTGAACGTGAGTGGTGTAAAAGTGCTCGTTTTCATCCAGCGATCGCACATGTGCTAGCTAAAAATAAATGTTGCTAGCAGTGGCTGTGGACAGCTAGCTAATTAAGCGAATGTTCATTAAAGGAGCTGGTTGAGAAAACTGTCTCCAGCTGACTTTTTGTCGTCAGCAGTCTAATTTTCAAACGAGAATATAAGATAAGTGCCAGCAAGACTGAAAAGGTTGGTGAGACCAGCGACGTTGTACGGTTCAGAGACAGTGGCTTTGAGGAAAAGACAGGAGCAAAGCTGAAGATGTTGAGGATGGATCGGATCAGGAATGAGCACATTAGAGGGACAGCTCATGTGAGATGTTTCGGAGATAAAGTTAGAGAGGCCAGGTTGAGATGGTTTGGACATGTTCAGATATGTTGGTTGAAGGTTGCTGAGCTTAGAGCTGCCAGGCAGGAGGCCTAGATGAAGACCAAAGAGGAGGTTTATGGATGTAGTGAAGGAGGACGTGAAGGTAGTTGGTGTGAGGGAGGAGGACACAGAGGATGGGGCGAGATGGAAGCAGATGATTCGCTGTGGAGACCCCTGAATGGATCATCAGAAAGGAAAAGAAGATTGTCTCCTTTTAATGTCACCAAAAAGAAAAGGCTTTTAGGATAATCTTTTTAAAAAAAATCAAAAACAGCGCTCATTTGCTCATATCGGCGTCTCTAATCCAAGAGCACAGCAGTCACCTAACGGGATACAATCCAGAAAAGAGAGACACATGTTTCGAGTCACAGAAATCCATCCCAGAAATCATAAATAGCAAAGTGAGATGATTACAATGATGAACTGTCTGTCTTGTATGACCTCTGACCCTTATTCTACCCTTGAGGGCTCAGCATCCCTGGAGTCTTAATTATACTGTGCTGTAAGAGCAGAATTAAAAATAAGTGTCTATATTAAATGCGATCTTGTGCATTGCTGTGTTTCATTCTTCGCCCAGCCCCCGCTGTCTTGCCGGGGAGAGCAGACCTTTGTGACATTATGCAGACCTCACGATGCCTTAATTCAGTGTTAGAAAACATTAATAAAAAGTTAGTTTCTTTATTGTGTTTAAACCTCAGTCACTGCCAAATGATTTGAGCTACCCTTGTGTAATCAATGTAAACAAATGGCACCATGGCAGAGATGATTGGTAATGTAAGCACCATGATGCTGTCTCTGCTTATGTTTCTCTAAATTAAGACCATATTTCCCCCAAAACCCATAAACTTTAAATCTTCGGAACAGGAAGCAACACTTCCTCTCAATTAAGAAGATGTTGCCTCTTCAGACAAATATTTTCCTTTCTACTCTACTGACGAGGATAAACAGTTAGAAAGTGATTTTCCATCTGTCTTTCACTCCTTCTACCATCTGCCTTTGTGAGAAACTCCGAAGCATTAGCTTTGTTTGCGCTGGAAGAACATTAATCTCTTCCTGGTTTGTGTCATAAAGCAATCCAGTACATCTCTAGTTAAATCTGCCCCTGTGGTGCAAAATGTGAAAATTTAGCGTTCGAGAGAAGCTGCCAATCTTTCCCAGGTAGCCAGCCAGATCCAGGCCGGCTTCCGCTGAGTGTTGGTGCACTCGTCTGTGTTCTGGCATCAGAGGGCCGAATTGTTCGCCAGCTGAGACCCGTAAATGGCTGCCAGATCTGGCTAAGATGTTGGGGGTATAGAGTCGGGCTGAGAAACAGCTCCAGTTAGCAGTGCTCAGGCTAGTGTCAACACCTGGAAGATGACCAATGAACCTGGGATGAGTCTGGCATGTGGTTCGTCTTAAGTCTGGCAACCAGGAGTATGGGATTTAGGAGGCTGTTGGACATGTTTTGGCTACCTGGGTGCACTAATACAGTGACATGTGTTACATCCGCTTTAAGACTCTGTCTAAAATTAAATTGCATGTCTTTTTCCTGCACCAGGTCTGTTTTGTTACCCGCCTCTCCTGTGTTTCCCCAGAGAAATGTACATGTTGTATTTTACTGTTTAATGACAAATACATGAAAAACACACCTATGCTAATTTCTGTATTTATCCGGTCCTTTTTCTTAAATACTACTGCAAAAAAAAAACAGAAAACAGTGTCCACACTTTGTAAAGTTTGTGTACTTTGTCTGCAGTTCTCCTGCTGGGATTCAGCCTGCCTCCTGCTGTCAATCAAACACAGAGACGCCCCTCTAGTGTCTCTTTTAATGCTCAAAGTGCTGGTAACAACAATCTGTTTTCATTATTCTTTACTGTAAAAATGGATGAGGGACTGTAGCACAGTGCAGAAGAGTCGTTAGCTGAGTTTGTCTCATTTCACATCTTTAGTTTTCAACTGATGATGTGATTCAACCAAAGTCTCCTTTTCATCCACCGTCAATGCTGCAACATCTGCATGTGTTTCCAGACTGCTCAGTCTTTAAACTCTGCTAATGATGCACTTTTCAAGAGTTGTCAAACTGCTGCAGCCTTTTTGAGAAGTTGAGACAGAGAAGAGAGCTCTCTAGATGCAAAAGATGCACGAAAGATTGAGCAATTCAGACAAGGGCTGCTTTTTGTATGAGGTGATGAATCATGTTTGGTAATGTGCACGATTGCTATGTGTCACTTATTTTTCATGGAAGCTGAATCAAAGTCATAATTTTGTAAAAGCTGAAAGTTAAAAAAAATAAAATCAGAGTTGAACAGAAAATCAAGAACCGTTCAGGAGATGAAATGAACTGATCCACCCGTTCTGTTTCAGTGCTGAGTTTCTCTTCAAAGCTGATTTTTGGAAACAGGCTGGCCTCCTGTTAACATCGCATTCATTCCCACTTTCAGCCATTTTTCCAATGCTGGGAGAAGTATTACCTCCTTTACTTAAGTAAAAGTAATAATACCACTTTGTGAAAACACTCCTAAAGTACTCATTCTGCAGTAAAATGCTTCCTGTCAGTGTTTCACCTTTAATTGTGTTGTTTTTGGATTAATATTACTGCTGTAGATGTTAATGGTAGAGCCCATGTTAATGATTTTATATATTCTTGGCAGGTTTAATCAGCAGCAATGCTTCATATTCTGTACGATCATCATATGAGTGCAACATGCCCTTCTCAACATGTATGTGAACACTTTTTTATTCAGCTTATCAGAAAGAAATGTCGCATTCAGCGACGTTTGGAGCTATGTGTTTTCCATTGGACAGGGACTCATGTCGCATGGCAGGCGTGGTGCAGCAGAGAGCTGAGGAACAAAACTGAACAACTGTGGAGCCACACTGCAACAATCAGTGTGTCACCAGCCCTTTGCTGTGCTGGTTAGTATGGAGATTTGGTGCTGGAGGTTAGATGAGGAGAAGACTTTCCCTCTGGGAGAGAACCAGGCGTCTTCTCTGGCTTCTAACCATGTGAAATATTAACAAGGCCGGGGACTGTACAGCGGCTGCACAGCCCTGGCCCCTGCATACAGTCAAGACACAGAGTCGGCATAAAAAGAGACTTTGTTCTAAAGAGGAGGGAGATGAAACAGCGGGGAGGAAGCCACGGACCGAGGGATATTTTCTGAAACTCCAAAGGCTGCTGTTATTTTGAATAAAAGAAAAATAGCATAGAAACTCAGACAGAGAAAACCTGCGAACGGTTGTTATGCGACTCGGGCACATGGCTGACACGCCCGGTGAAGTGTCAAACAGGTAATTAATCGGTAATTTAAAAGCAGATTATAATTTAAAGTAACCTCCTGAGCCCCGCTCCGTGTGGCTCAGTCTGAGCTCAGCGCTTCAGCTAACTCTGCGATGATGCAACAGTCCTGCAACTGAGACACACAGAGGGGGAAAATATGCAGAAAACCCTGCCACAATATGCATCGCTTCTGTTTTTAATCATTTTTCTAAATCACATGTTGGTCGTGTTAGTCTTATGTTATGCTGGGGCTGCTCTGTAAACCAGAGGCAGACACTGACTCATTCCCCATGTAGCACAAAGGCTGCCCCTCGAGAACTCACAATGATGCTCATATCAGCAAAATTGTAGGGTTTTTTCCAATCGCTGCGAGCAGAGACCGGAATTCAGATTTGTACTACAACAAGATTACTTGACATTTGTTTACTGGAGAATGGGAAACAGAGGTGGTGGGCAGAGGGGGGGTGAGATAAGGAGAGAAGAGGATATGAAATGCAACAAAGGATGCAAATTGGATTTCAATCTGACATATTTCAAGTTCAACTTTGCCGTGTACGTCAGAGATTTTTTGTGTTTTTAATCTTGACTCTTCCCCCGGCCCGGCTCGCAACAAAGCATCTAACCACTTAAATATCTAATTTAGCCTGTGAAGGGAGCCCAGGCGTCTTCAGGGAGCTTTGACTTGAGAGCAGGGGTATTCTCTGGTACACGAGGAGACAGGGGCCAAATGAGGCAGGCTGATTGCTATTCTGAAAAACGCGGCGTTGTGCAGGGAGGAAGACAAGGCCAGCGCGTGAAGAGAGAAAATCTGTACACTGACAGAGGAGGAAGAAGTGAAGGGCGTGCGTGTGTGTGTGTGTGTGTGTGTGTGTGTGTGTGTGTGTGTGAGGGGGAGAAGGTGTGGAGAGAGAAAGACAGAGAGAGAGAGAGACGTACGCCACAATTACTTCAGAGATTCATTCTCACACTCAGAATATTTCTTTCTCACACACACACACGCACACACACGCACACACACACACACACACTATTGTCACTGAGCCATCCCATCCTTTCAAAGATGATTTAAAAAGAGATTAAAAGAGAGAACCAGATTTCTCTACAGTTCCCCGTTGCTATGACGATACAAAATTGAGTCGCTCTCCCTCCCTCCCTCTCTCTCTCTCTCTCTCTCTCTCTCTCTCTCATGGTCAAATCATGAAATCAACATGTAGGTGCAGTCCTGAACACAGAGGCAGGCTAACAGCAGGGTGTGTGTGTGTGTGTGTGCGTGTGTGTTTGTGCGCGTGTGACAGTCCTGTTATCTTGGCTCACTACGCCGCCTCCCTCTTGCTGTTGTTGTCGCTTTTATGTGGTGACAATGAGGGAGCCTGAATGAATCAGACCGGTGTGATCTCATGTGAGGGGCTTTCTCGCACCAACGCTGCTGCTGCAGCCCGGAAAACCTTGTATGTCCACACGGCCTTGCTTCCTGAAGTCACAGTGACAATTAATGCCCTAAAACTGCAAAGTTATGGATCTTATTACCATTTAAAGTGTGTTTTGGCAACATTTAAGCTAACAGAGCTGTACATCAAGCTGACATCAAGTCAGTGGGTCACACAGTTTCCCGTGCACAGCTTTGATTTTAAAGCCAACGTTTGGTTTCGTCCCGTTCAGACTTTATTCCAGCAGAGGACCCGCACCGTAAAAAACAAGATTAGACTGAACTACTTCCCCACAAACACTGAGGGCGTCCTCAGAAAGCAACGCGAGCACTGATCCCTGCAGAAGAATCGCCGGCTAAATTTAAACTTCAGAGGCTCCGGGGCAGAAAAGAACAATGGGAACGCAGGAAAACTCGGGGAGGGAGAGGAAGGTAAAAGGAGGGGGGATGAGGTGGGAGGTAGAAGGAGATGAAGAGGTGTGAAGAGGGAAGAGGAAGACAGGAGAGTGAAAATGCTGGAGACGCGGTGATATTCTGACCTGTGATACTGATTTAGGGTTTTTAGGACAACTAAAAATACACAAACGTCTGCAGATTAAGCAAGACTCTTCTCACATCGACTCGGTTTAAAGGTTTTGTTGCATCAAATACACGATCCCGGCTACTAGCATCTGAACTCACAGTGCTCTTATATCACAGATAATAAGGGCATCCATGGTTTAAATGTAAAAAAATCTTTTTTCCGGATAAATCCCTCGACAAAAAGAAGCTCTAACTCGACTAGAGCTGACAGGTCACCCAGGCTGAGGACAAAGTTGTTTATCCCACCTCTGAATCTCCTTCATGGGAGACTAAGTGGGGAACATTAAGTTCAGATAAAGTTGAAATAGTTGAGCATCAAAGTTACATTTGACCCAAATTCCTCAAACGACGGAGCTTCTAGCGATTCCCTGAAAAATCATTTCATCAGAACGCGGTAACCCGGTGAATCTAGTCAGAATGGAAGCCAATACTTTCCACATTCATTAATAATCAACTGCAAAGCACATGTCTCCCCTTTTTTTTTTATAATTAATTGTTTAGTCATGCACTTTGAATATCATGTTTTTTTTATTCCAAGGCTGAGCTTTCCTGGCACAAAACACCCCGCAGACCTTCCAAAAACACAAAAACAATACTTTTCTCGGCTTTTAGTGGATTATTCTGCGTCCCATCCAAAAAGTTATTTCAGAGGCCTTTGGTTTTTTTTTAAAAAATCATTACAAGAAGCATGAAAAGGATTCAAATTTAAGTTATTCAACACACAGCGGAATGAACACCAACCCAAACTCTACCTCCGTCATATTTGCGCTCAGTAAAAGTAACGTGATACGGCGTGACCCCCGCTGTGAATCGCTGGGCCGAAGGTCTCGCCACGTAGCCGTGACATGATGAGGTCAGAAGTGATTTAAGTCACACGTCGGCGCGGCAGTTCACAGTTCAGACGAGGCAGGAATGCCATAAACGTTGGATGTTGTTTTAAACAAGGTGTTTACTCCCCGCTGAGGCCGCCAGCCACTCTCATGAGATATTTACGGCGCTGTTGTTGTCGTCGTTTCTGGAATTTCCTCAACTGTTTTAAGACCCTTTGCTCCCCGCTCACCTCCACAGATGTTCACGCCGCAGCTTGCATACCTCGGTTTTAATGAGTTGCTTTAAACTCGGGTTTGTCATCGGGTTTGATTTAAATGAAAGCTGTTTTTCCAGTAAACTAATTGGCCTGGGTGGCGGATGTGTTCGAAGAGCAAAGTGTCAAACTCTGAGAAGCCCGGACTCCAGCGCCGTGAGCCTGGCTGACATTAAAACTTGCCACACACGGTCTGTTATTCATTACAAATTAAAGTAATTAGCCTAATGGAGTGCAATAATTAAAAGGTCAGCATCTTTAGCTCAAACTCAAGACACTGAAGGTCTGACTTTGACAAAGCTCTTGGGGATGATGCATAACGGCATTTTTAAAGTCACTCTGCGGTTAAAGCAACAATTTAAAGTGAGCAACCTGCGAGCACACAGCACCGGTACAACTTTGATAAGTGTACTTTAACTCAGCCATGCTCAGTCTTGGCTGTCACTCTACAAAACTAAGAATAAGCTATCTACGGCTGAAGATTTGCACACTAAGTTCTTGAATCAGTGGATGTTATGCTCTGCAAAACTTTCTCTATTGCCAGCAACAACACTGCAAATATATATTGTATCCTAATATTAACTCCAAGTGATGTAACACTTTAATTTGTCTGAATTGGATAATGAACTTTTTAGATTATACTCATGGTTATGTGCAAACAGGAACCAAGGAAAAACAGGGTTAGGGCCCGAATGCAGACTCTGGAGGCTGAGCTGGTGCAGTTTAATATTATTTAATTGCAAAAATACAGAAAGTCCACTCAAAAACAAAGCAGAGCAATGCAAGGACAAAGGCAGAATCAATGAGCAACAACGAACTAGCAAACAGAGCAGCGAGGACACAGTCTAAATACACCAGAGAAGGGGGGGGGGGGAGGCTAACGAGAGACAGGTGGAGCTAATTAGCACACGGGGCACAGGTGACACTGAAAACAAGCGGGAAAAAGACAGAGACAGGAAGTCAAGACAACAAAAACTAGACAAAACAAACTGTTAGTGGAGACAAATTACGAACTATTTTATATGTATACAGCATAAAGGCTCACAGAGTATTATTATACTGACATAAATTATGGAAAGGAAGTCAGCTTCAGGCCCCTCGTGGACTTACCGCTCCACCTCACGCACCAGCTCCAGCTTCGGATACGCAGAGAGGTGACAGTCAACGCTCCCGGCACCGCGCTGCCAAGTCCCACAAAGCCTGAATCTGGTCCCGATCCCGTCTCTGTGCCTTGCAGATGGCAGCTCCACAAGGTTCAGATCCCGCCTTGCTTTTCACCTGCATGCGGCACCCCCAGACTTGGCTTGGGGTCGTCTGACTGGTCAGTGGCATTTCCACCAGAATTACATGCCGCAAAATCATCTTTTGTTTAATTTGGTGACACCGAAGCAACAGAAACAGACTCGGTGAACAGATAAACATGAAGTTCTTACATTTTAGGTTTGATGAATACTATCAGACTTTTATTAATACAAAATATATATGACCTGACAGATGAAGCCCCACCTTTACTGTCCCAGTGATATGTACATTAATCTATCAATATGATCCAATAGGTTGTTCCGCGTAACGCGTGCTTTTACTTTTTGTACCTTAAGTCAAGTTTAACGCTGAAACCTTTGTACTTTCACTTCAGTGCCATCATGAGTGCAGGTGCATCCACGCCACGGTATTGCTATTTTTGCTTTAAGTAAAAGGTTACGAGTTCCACCACTGATTGAGGCAGTCAGAAGAAGAAGAAGAAGAGGAGGAGGAGGAGGAGGAGGAGCGAGGCTGGAATGCTACGGCAAAGAGGCAACTCAGATAATCAGCAAAGGAGTAAGTGCTCGCTGGAGACTGTATGCACGGCTTTAATTAAAGGCAGAGTGAGCTGGATTTTCCTAGAAAACAATTGTATGGACTCATATAAAAATAGTCCCTCTTAATCATCACTTGAAGTCTGTTGTTTGCAGGGACCCTTTCCTTTGCACGTGGTTTCTTATATCGCCAAAGACAGCGTGCAGGGTGTGAGGCTGTGACTCTGCAAAGCGTAGCCCAGAGAAGAGGGGTCAGCTTCGGATGGTGCGTTTAGAAGCTGCAAACTAACGAGGGGCAGTTGTGCATGTAGAAGACTCACAGATGGACAAGTGGGGGATCTGGATCTAAAAAGCAGGGTGGTAAAGCAGAAGCGGTTCAAGTGAAATACGGGAACATTAAAATCTAAAGAAAGGGAAGCAGAGCCACCCAAAGAAGATTTAAAAACAGCTCTGAGAGCAGACAACCCTTCTTTTCCATTCACTCTCACGCATGGCAACGAGCGTCTGTATTTTCATCAACTGTGATGTTTCTGCGTGACAACAGCAACAAAAAATAACATTTTATCTGCAACTGGCTTGTTTTTGGCTTCGCTTTGTCGGTAAATGTGTACCTCAGAACGCTGCGAGCACAAGAGGTCTCAGTTCAGATCTGTGCAAATCTCTCCAGCGCCCCGTCATATTTATTTTAGCAGCCTAGTAAGATAGAGATAGCTGCTTCTCGCTGCTGCTCAATAATACATAACCCGTTCATTCCTTAAAAAAAAGAAGACTCTCACTATTCATCGTTTCCTGCAGAGAGTTCTGTGAGGGGAAGATATAGGCGAATGAAAGAGACAGAAACAGAGACGGAGGGAGAAAGGAGGAAGTCTCATCTCCAGGAACGAAGTCCGGAGAGCAAAACGCCTCACGCCGGCGGACCAGCGTTGGAAGAGAGGGAGTCAATTATTTATCCGCGGTGGTGGGTTGTTGGGGGAGGAGAGGAAAGACAGATTTGTGTTGGTGAGGCTGTGTGAAGATGACTCACTGTATCTGACACACACACACACACACAAGCTTTCATAAAGAACCTCTTCCTTTCCTGCTTCCTCCATCTCTTTTCTCTTAACCTCCTTCTGTCAGTCACTCTTTTCACCGGTGATGAAGTCATGCCACCACGCCCCGTGCTGTGCTCCCCACTAACACGCCTGGCCAAGCTTTGGCCCGTTACCACTGAAAGCCATTAACCCTTGAAGCAGAGGGTTGGGGGGGGGGGCACGTACGACATTATGCATAAGACATGAGGCCCGTTTACCACCTCTGTCTGGCCCCCTTTAACTGTGAGGACAATGAGACACAGGCCACACCTCAAACTCACAAAGAAGGGAAGCGTCAACTTTAGTAAAGATGAGGATTAGAAACTGCTGCGCTGAAATCTGGAAGTCTTGATTAGCCTCATTGTTTTCTCTGTGATTTGATGCTCCTGTCTCAAAGCTGTGTGCTTGCTGTCAAGCTAAACGCCTCAAATGCATGAAATTAAACTAAACTCAAGTCGGGAAAAGGTATTAGCAACCAAACTAAACCGGGATTTAAAAAGGGTAAGAATGGCGTTATCCATTATTTGTGTTATTGTGAACTAATTCCACCAAAAGTCAAACTATTCCCTGTTTTATCTGCTTTTATTAGTAATCTACAATACGTTGGATCAGTGTTCATTTGTATTTTCAGCAGCAGGTTGGCGTTTGTGGGGACCGCCCAACAGGGAAAAACAAGGGGCTGGACCCTAACGCAGACTCTAGGGGCTGAAGGAAATGCCATTAAATGAACATGAATACAAAAGCTTAGGGGTTGCAGAGGCCAGCAGTGTCAAAACTAGACAAACAAATCTGTTAAGGTGAGGGCAGAGAGGCAAAGGTTCATACGACAACACAGGGAACATTTGGGGGAAAAGGGATGGATGGCGAAGATATGGCACACCGGGGAGGGAAGGCTAACGAGGCACAGGCAGAGAACAGAGACTCAAAACCTGTGACCGTCAGCCCGTGTGACCGTGGCTGATCCTTGCATTTTTAAGTGTTTTTAAGACAATTTCAGCTCTGTGGCGCAGGGAAGCTAACGTTGCGAAGCAGGAATCGTGAGATCACGTGATTTAAGCTGCGTGTTTGCAACTAAAACTAAAGTGTTTTGCAGCAATTAGCTAAAATATGACAGTATAGAATTGATGACCTGACAAAGATTATTATATTTATTACTGATGATCACACCGTAGTCATTGTGTTGTGACTAAATATATCTTGGACCATCCCCACGTGTCCCCTAGTGGGAGAGACACCTGGATGAAGACCTACCGACATTTACAGGTGGGCATTAGGTGCAGCAAAAGAGGCGGATCTGATTGGTCGCACTTAGCCTGTGATGGACCTTGACAGACGGATGGTTCATCCAATCAGAATGCCGGGCTGCAGTCAAACCAACGTCATCAAACTGGCAGCTCGGTAACGGATCATATCATGGAGCTGATTATATCCGCAGGGGCGTTTGATACCAGTGACCTATACGGAGAATGTATTTATTACTGTGCACTCGCAGGCCGCACTTGATTGTAATCAAATCTCATTCTCCGTCACTTAGCTGCAGTTAACGGTTTTACGTCAATGACACTCCTAACATGTATTCATGGCGCCCATTAGCAATTTGCAGTAGCCCCTGTGCTGCTAATCTGTTTCATATGAATTGATGGGGCTCTCACTGCTCTGAATAATACGCCGCAGCAGACTCCACAGGCTGTCAGGTAATGGATTTCTTTTATTAGTGAATCTAGCTTTAAATGCGATTCAATTTCGCCCGCCTCGTGGGCTTTTTTTTCCGGCTTTTGTACAGGTTTTTGTCGGCTCAGCTGTGTTAAATGCCTCCGAACGGTCTGAGGAGAACTCCGTCAAAGTCATCCTCGCAGGTTGTAAACTTTGCCATTTATCAACAAGGACTTCCAGTCGCAAACATGAAGACTTTAAAAAAAAAAAAGGAAAAAAAGAAAACCATCTCCCATGAATGATTAATTTAGTCTGCTCGCATAAAAGTGGAGCTCATTATGGACTTTTATTACCTTTTTTATTACTTTTCTGAATGCAGTTGTCTCCTATAATCTACTGAGGCGTTTATCGTACAGTGTATCAGGTAAGATTTAGGCTTAACGCTAGTAAATATCAAGCAAAGACCATTTAGCATTATTATTATTATTATTATTAGCAATATGACCCAACCACATGCCTACAATGTCCTGAGTAAACTTGGCATAACTTCATTTGGAAAGACTCCATGTGTCATAACATTTGATTTAATCTCTGCCTGTGTTTTGTCAGTATTGGCTATATTGTCTCATGGTTTAATGAACAATAAGTGCAAGATCAACTTTCTTTTCCCTTTTTTGGCAAAACACTTCAAATATTGCACATTTTATGTTCTTACGTGTATGTTTAGTTTGCTAAATACCAATTCACAGACAAATAAATTATTATAATTATTACAAACAAACTATTATAAATTAAGGCATTTGGGAGGTGAAGGACCGCTTAAATATCCCGTCAGTGGCAGTCACAAACAACGCGAAGAGAGGCATTTCATGTCATCAGCTGAAATGTTGAGTTTGTTTTGTGAGCTATTAAATAAATAGTTTGTTATGAGCTTCTTTGGCTCTTCGGCTGACACCGCTCTGCTGTCTGCAGGTTAGCCTAGCTTAGCATAAACAGCGGAAACTTGACTTGACTTGAATTTTTAAATATAAAGACAAAAGAAATGTAATCTTGTAAGGTTTTTACTGAATGTTTGACTATTTTATAGCTATAAAAACAACAAACTCTGCTCTTTTACATCTTCCGCTCAAAGGAAGATGTCTAACGTGGAGACCAAGTGCTCAGAAAGACATTAATGACCATACAAACCCTTCGCTCTCCTCTCCTCCTGTCCTTCATGTTCAGACCCGACCGCTTGTCGATTGATCCCCGCAGGCCGATCGGTTTGATTGATTTGTCTTCTTTATTGACAAACAGTGCATTGTAAATGTGGGACTCAGAAAGTTAACAGCTACAAACTCACACACGCACGATGTACAAACATTTTACTGTACACTGAACAGCACGCGCACACACACGCACATTATAATACACGCACGCACGCACACGCACGCGCGCACAAAGTTGCACAGGCGTGCGCAAACTCACATTATATTACAGTACTATAATACATTACAGTGGGATGCTCCGACTATATGAGCAGTAACACCTATAACAGTATTGTAGGTAAACAGAGAAAGGCAGACGACAGCTGAGTACTGAGCTGTTTTTTCTTTTTTCAAGAGAAACCATATACATTACATACATACTGAAAGGTATGGCAAGCAATAGAAAATTAAATAAAATAATAATTAAATAGGAGAAAACCCTTTTTCCGCACGTCCAGACTGTTAATTCAGGTTAGTTCGACGAATCCTAAAAGGACAGAATGAACCTTTTATTTATGTTAGTTTCACAGTTTGGGAGTAAATGCTCTCCTAAAAACCCACAATAACACGCTGCAAGGTTTTTTTTTGTGTGTGTGTAAAAGTGATACTTGCCAACACATCTTAAAGAGATGAAAGTTAAAATAGTGCATCTAAGAATAAAAAAAAAAACAAAAAACCCCCAAAAAGTGAGCGCTCGACTCGCTCGCCTTTCAACGGGCACGTCAGCGGGAAACGCAGGCTGGAAGCAGAGTGAGTTGTACAGAGAGGTTGTGGGCATTAGGAGAAGAAAGACGACAGCCGGGTAGAGCGGGGAGAGGGAGAGAGAGAGAGAGGGAGAGAGACAACAAGAGAAAGAGTAATCTCTCCACACCCAGGCTCATTTTTATTCAAACACCAGAGCCGAGCCTCCCGCGCCTCCACCCCTCCTTTTTCTCTCTTCCCCTCTTATCCTCCCCTTTTCCCTCTGCCCCCTCTATTACCTATTCCCTTTCACGTTTTCCATAACTCGCCTCCTCTCATCTCCAGCCTCACGTACAGCAACTATTACACCGGAGCAACAGGAGAGGAGCAAAGCAGCCGAGTTGGTCCGGCTTCACAGAAAATAGCTGCAATTAAAAGATAAATCCACCCCAAAGCCACCTCGAGGAGCTAACGGCTCGGTCTATTTTGTGTTTCCCACTGGTTAATTGCCCCAGCGTTAGGTGACACCATGCTGATGTATCACCAGCGCAGTCACGGTGGAGTCTGAGTGCAGTTTTCCATCTGAAACATCTGCAGCACGTCAGATTTTAGTGTGGGTCCCTAAGAATCGAAGAGCGAGAGCTTTTGTCTGCAGCTGAGAGAGACTTCACCATTGGCATAAATCCCAGCAGACCAGAATGCATTGCAGCTGCAAGATGTTGAGTTGTGGAGACCGCAGGCTGTGGTCGCAGACGCACCCACGTGCTCGCAGACCGGTCAGGTCGCTGTGTCTACGCTGACACGCACGCAGCAAGTTCCCAGAGACGCTCGCACACATCGGTATCATGCGACGTGATTAAATTACATCCAACCAAACAACATATTTATGACCGGATTGTTCCTTTAAATGGTAAATCTGCCTTGAAACCGTAAAACTGCCCTAAATCCATACTATAGAGTAAAGTGTAAAGTGGGAGGAGCCCCTGATTCTGCAAATGTCCCACTTAGTTTCCTTATAGACAACGACCATATTTACACTTAGTCACTTCCTGTGGGCAGATCTGAAACAGGATATTTCAAACTGTCTCCCGATTGGCACGACACTCTCCCGGTTGACTCTTTAGTACCAAAGATGGGTAACGGCTTCAGGAGATCTCTGGTTCTCTGGAAACTCAAAGCCTGTGCTAAAGATGCTAATGCTGTGTTGAGAAAAACCTACACCACAATCTGCAGTTCATTTCCCTTAAATTTTGGATGAATTCAGCCTTTTTGGTAAAAACTGCAACGGCGAAGCTGTTTGCATTCGCCCCTACCCTGGTTTGCTTCAGCTGTTTCCTCTTTGTGGCAACAGCAGCCAAAGCTCATGATGACAAAATGCAGATTTCAAAGCTAAAAGCATTAAAGTAGCATAAACTGTTCACATAACTGGCACATTATTCCTGCGGGTGGTGCGGTTATTGGATATTGTCTAAAGAACATTTTAAAATGTCGATCCAGCTCCTTCAGAACAAGCTGCTCCTCCCACTTAACCAGCCGTCATATTTTTAATAGTATTCAAATAAAAATGAAACAAACAAACCTCAGAGGTGCCCTGTAGAGGTTTTGACCACTTGTAGCACTGTGGATTTACGTTTTTATGGCCACGGTTGGTGTGCACGCGCACAGGCACATGGGCGACGCGATTTCACATTCCTGCCAACGGTGCGACATTGTTCCACCGGTCTACAGGCGGCGACGACGCACCAAGAAACGCTGCGGTGCACGATTAAAGGTTACAGAAGAAGAAGTAAACGCGAGTGAGGATTGAAACAAAACAGAAATACATTCAACATGAGTTGGTGAGCAACAGTGAGCGTAAACAGAAACGGCCTCAATCGGAAAACTCCACAGGGCACCTCAGCTGCAACGGGAACCCCACGCGCATCGATGCGTCTCAGTAAAACCTTCATTTGACAAGTTTCCATCAGCAGTTAAGGTCGGTTCAGTTTTATATACCTATCCACAGTGAACACGACTCCATCTTCACTCAAAGCCTGCGTAGAGTTAGTTGTAGTATAGAGTCGGGACACGGCTTCTGTCACAATGTCAAGCCTTGACTCTCACAGGAAGCTCGAAGCTTTTCAAGACGAGAGCCTCGATAAAAGGGGAAAGACCTTTAAAAGCTGAGATGTCAAAACTCCAGGCTTTCAATAAAAAGTTTTAGAAACACAGTTTTGCCTTGAACTGTAAGATGTGCCCAGGCATTCAGCGGCGATATAATCAGAGTGTATGTATTATTACCGTTATTAGTGTCTTGTGCACATTCGCAGAGAGCTCTCAGAGGATCCTCTCTTTCATGGTTTGCATTCAGGGTGGATTTAAACTTTTAAAAAGCAGAAAAACTAAACCTCAAAAACAGTTTTCCCTTAATCTATTTATACAGTGCATGATTTATCAATAACCTATCCCATTTTATGCAGCAAATAGGACGAGACTCACTTCTGTCGTGTTCCTGAGATACGTCCTCCTCCGTGCCGCGTGTGCTCAAACCGGGACATGTTTCAGTGCGAGTACAAGACGTGCTGCGGATCGTTTGTGCCGCCGCCGTCGTCTTTTCACGAAACGCCGACACGGGAACATGTGAAATGCTTCTGGAAAGCTCACATCTAACCTTGTTAAATAGCAGGAAGGCAAAGGACAGACACATTACACTTAGCTAAGGATGTTACATAATGTATTAAGATGCCTGCGCGTGTTGATAGCTTTCATTTCTGCATGACAGTTGTTTTTCGTGGCTTTTAGGCACACTCGTCGCCTCGCTCTTTGTTGAACGCCCGAGTCAGCGCTGACACTGTTTTTCCAGAGGCATCTATTTACAACGAATTACGCCTCTGAACCACTGACGCGCTCCCAGTTGATCTCAATACTTCCTGATAAAATGTTCAATAAGCTACCGTTGCCAGGCAACAAATGCAATTCAGGCAGAAAAGTGGAGACCGAAATGTTTGGAGGTTTTAAAATAGTCGCGGACCTCTCTGTGTCACAGCGTTCATGAATAAAAGACTCTGGGCCGTCCCAGTGGTGGAGAGCAGTGGTGCGACACACACACACACACACACACACACACACACACACGCACACACAAACAAGTCAGAGTCATGCAGCAGTAAAACGTGTTGAAAGCACACAACCAGACGCTGTCACGACCGGCGTTGCGAGCGGGTCTCGCTGCGGATGACAACTAGAATCATGACATCCAATCAGTGCTGCAGGCTGGTAATCCTCGGGATGCGGGTGCACACGCATGACCAGAGGTTTGGGGCTGAAGGCAGAGCGAGGCCGCTGTTGTTTCACAGCTGCTAATCTGCTCGGCGCTCAGATAAAAGAGATCTCCCAGTGCTCCACCACCAGCGGGCCCCAGAGTGAGATCGGACCTTCCTGATATCGCATTTAGCTGAGACGAGGGAGTCAAACGTCACATTTGCGCATGAAAAACATGATAAACACGCCGGCAGTTTCCTCCCTGACCTCCCGGCATTGTGTATTTTACTATCTATCGTGTTAGATCTCTCACGTCTGAGAAATCAGTCCTGCAAACCGGTCGCTGCACGAGGTCAGGCACCAGAAACAGGCGGCCGGCCGCGGGTGAGAGCGCGGATAGGTCGCCTCTCGCCACGGCTTCCGCAAAACTGATGCAACATTATTAATCAGTCCTGTCAATGGCGAAAATGTGACTGTCATAAAAACAGACTCCCATAACAATGACACGTCCAGCAGCCAATGAATAAAAAAAAAAAGAGTTTACACAAAGGCCTGCCTGCCTGGTGCCGCGGAGCGATGATTACCATCTGGAGGGCAGCCACGCAGTTTTGACAGAAATGGAATTTGCTTCGTGTTTTGCGGACGGTACGCGAGCATCGGATTTCTGGTCCGCTCATGCATTGTATTAATGCCCGACTGGCAGACGGCTTCGGGGTTCGCAGCCAAATCACAAGAACATTGGATGAGAGTACCTTTTCTGTCTTCTGAGAGTCTCTGGCCACTGCTGTGTGTTCACAACAGGTGCGTCTCAGCAGCTGGTAATGACTCAATACCCACAGTCTCTGAAGCGCTTCTCCCTTCTTCTTCCACGCAGTGTTAATTTTGACAAGACTGTTAAATCTAGTTTGGATCTTTGTCCCTTTCTGAAGATTGTAGTTTAAAGTTTAAAAGGGACATATCATGGCAGCTGAAAGCTGTTTTAAAAACAAGCCTTTGAAATGTTTTGCATAATAAATCTGAAGTCCAGCCTCTGAGGAGGGTCTGCAGTCTCCCACTCTCTACCTTCAGTATCTATGCGGAGCTCTGATTGGGCGGGGAGGCTATGATAATGAGGCGCTGCTCTGATTGGCTGCCTGAATGACGTATGGAGGGGGAGGGTGCAGAGCGATGCAGGACCGGTATCCAACATGGCTGCCGCTCCCGACGAACAGCCCGTGGCTGTACGCTATAGCTACGACCCAGAATCTGACGGCGAACAGCGGAGGAAACGGTTGGAAAGAATCAAACGCAGCCACGGTCTCCTCTGGTCTTCTGGGGCTGGGACAGAATATCGGCGTTTGTGTTGGTGTTTACAACCAACAACAGAGCAGTCTGCATGTCCGGCTCTGACCGACGACATCGCCACACACCGCTAGCTTACCGCCAGAAACAGAGAGCTTCACCTGGCGGGATGAACGCCCCCTCTCAGCGGTTTCACTCAGAGGAGGACGGCCTCTGTGAATCAGTCCTGTGGTTACGTAACGACAGGAGCTGGATCTGAACGGCCTGTAGGAGCCCCATGTTACCAGAGGGTGGGCTGCAGAGACGATGCAGGACCTGTCTGCCTTCCTCACTCTCTGAGCTGGTTCAGCTGAGGGGGGACTAGTTTAAATATGTACAGGCAAGAAAAAACCCTGTTTTTCATCATATGTCCCCTTTAAAGTCCAATCTCTTGGTTTCGCTTTAGTCGCTGGATCAGTTTTAATCCTCGTCGTATTCTTTTACAGTTTTACAGAAGCATATTTATGCAAAACATTCCAGCGAGCAGTAAACACAACCTGAATCAAATGTGTTCGGCTGAAATGTGTTATCGACGAACTGAACGTCTTCTAACCATGAATATTAACTGGCTAACAGACACTGCTGCTAATGGTCAATACCTTGGGTCAATGACAAAACCAACTTTTTATATATTACTGAGACCTTCTGCTATAATTTAATAAATCCACAATTGGAAAAACGTGTAAATTGCGTCTCTGTCATCTGGGAAGCATCGCATTTATTCACTTTACATGGAGCTAATTTTAATACCAGTTATGTTTAACGTTTGCCGATTGAGTCAGTGTCTGTTTATGAGAGGCAAGAAATTGTAAATAACCTCACAGAAGATGAAGTAAATGTTTAGTAACTCGGTTTAATTTGAATTATCTCAATTTTTTCTGCTTGCGAATGAAATAAAACTTTAATTAATGCTTCGAGTTGGCTAAATTAACACTGTTCTAAACTTTAAAGTCTGCAGCTGCCTTGCTTCCGAGCTCGGGAAGACTCGTCACTCCGCTGTGGTTTAATATTTCTTTATCTGATTCTGTTTCCGTTTTCCTGTCTGTAATTGCCTCAGAGGGCTTTTGTGCCGTCTGTAAAACACCATCCATTGTTGGGCTCCCTCTGAATTAGTATTTTAAGTAGGCCAGGCTTTGCTTGCTCTCTGCATGGAAGAGTTTATCTTTTCGCGGCTGCGTGGAAAGTACAAAATACAGACGAAGTATGAAACTTTCTTTTTTCACCCTTTTTGTCTGCCCGTCCACACCACTTTAAAGTTTTGTTCCAGTGACGAGTCGGGCAGAGGAAGATAATCACAGAGAGCGCACAAATACTCCAGTGGCAATTCATCAATTGTCCGATGCTGTTGGCAAAAGTGAAAGCAAATGAGCAGATAGGAAACAAACATCCCATATCATAATATGTACAGACTCTTCAATGTGAAGATTCATAAAGTCTCACGTGACTGTCGGCGCCCGTCATACGGTGGCAAACTCCACCAGCGCGCTGACAGAGATAACGAAGCCCGCTGTGGGTTTCGTCTCCAGAAGACACCGTTTTCGTTCCGGCTTCGGCCCGGTTTGTGTCCTTTCATACAAAAGTCTGTTCGGCGAGTTTCATCTTCACAGTAAAATGTTTGTCCGTACAGAAAAACCGAGCCACGTCGTCCTCGAATCGAACAGTCGAGCTGGTTCAAACGCGTCCGCAGGTCTGTAGGCGACGGAAGTCAGAGTTATCTTGCAGGCAGATTTCTGGGTGAGAGGCAATGAGGGTTTGTGATTGTACCCGACAGACATATTAAGACAGAAAAGTCCAGACACTTGTTTTTTTTTGTTTTTTTTTTTCTTTTTTTCCTTGCACTAACGTTTCATTCAATCCCCTCCAAGAAGAACTTTAAATCAACACGGGAAGCTAAATGTTACGAGAAGTCTGAGCGAGTGACCTTTTGCGACCGGTGGGGCCAGAAACATGTAAATTGGTCTGAGTCTTCAACAGCGGCAAACTGAAACAGAGGTGCAAAGACGACATCCCGCCTGCTCGTTCACACTGTACACTTGCCACGTGATTCGCGCCGCATCCCGGGCTCCTTCCGCAGCCGGTCACACAGACTCGGTAGGAGACTGGTCATCCAGGTTGTGCCTCATTGACTGAACGCTGGTCAGGATCTTCTTCTGGTGTCCGGCGAGGGACACTCCAATCCTCTGCAGGTCTCTGGGGGAAAACACAGACAGAGGCGCGGACGCCATCGTCACCAGGAAATTGCCTAAGGTGCATTCAAAAAACGGGGCCGCGTGCAGGTTTTTAGCAGCGATAAGTCACTGCTGCATGAATTAAGAGCGGTGCTTGAGACCGGGCTCTAAGTTAGCGCGGCGTGAGCATGCAGCGTAAGGGATGTTTAATTCAAATGATGACAGCCGTGTTTAACTAATCGTTTCCACAGAGAAGGAAATATCTGCGTCTCACACAAACACAGCCTTACTTTGTTAGTCCAGACACTACGTCCTGCAGCCACATCAGGTGAAATATAATGCGCGTGAATCTTTTTATTTCACCGATCGCATATTTTGTCGCCGCAGCGAAAGCAAAATGGCCATATATGTATATCAGACGACTCTTCATTGGGCCTTAATTTTAATAAAACACATACTTCAACAAACATTTTAAATAAAGTTCACTGGCTCGTAACCAAGTTTGTGCGGCCCCATCCGCTCCCTCCACACTTGCACGTTACGTTAAGGTATACTTAATTAATCCTTGTGGGAAAATCCCTCCTCTCATGTTTGACCCAGAGCGCAGCGCGCAGGGACCCGCGGCAAAATGCGCGTCTGCCGTTTAGTGCACGTACACGGGCGAGCGAACTTAAAACTTCAGGAAGTTCTCTCAACGGCAGATGGCGACGGGAGAGGAACGTCGATTGAGATTCTCACTTCCAACACCGTTCGCTTGAAGAGCGAGAACAAACCACGAGCGGCAACACCGGGTATGCCAGGTACAGGAAGAGCCACATGAAAGCCCGTGTTTGTGGGAACATGTAAGCTTCATTTAAAGAAGCACCACCGCTGCTGCTTTAAAGAATAAGGCGCCTTGTTATTTTGATAGTGGTTCACAGCCGCCGCAGTTTATCACAATTAACACGGGTGTACATGGATGTTCTGTCGTGGTGCTTGATAAGAACAGGAAGAAAGGCCCGGGAGGCTGTTCAGAGAGAACACATGGACCAGCAGTCAGCCAACCAGTCGTCCAACTAACAAGACGCGGGCTTGGCAGGTAAAGCGGCGCGAGACGTAGGCAGGTGGAGACAGACGAGGGAGGCGGTTAAACTCACTCGGCCGTGATTTGTGTGACGAGCGGCAAGGAAGTGAAGCCCGAGCCCAGGAAGGAGTCTCGGTACTGGGTCATCTTCAGCGCGGCCAGCCAGTCCTCCACAGAGCTCACCCTGCTCAGGTCTGGAGCTCCACGGTCTAACAAGGGATGATGGGAAGGCCTGCAAACGGCGGATACCACAGGAGAGGCAACGTTAGGAGAAAGAGGCCCTGTTTCAGTGACAGTGAGAGTGTGTTTGTGTATGCAAATGAGCTTGTATCTCTCCTCACCCAGGGGCGACGTTGTTGGTGCCGGCTTTGAGAGATGCAGGGTTGCGTATCATTTTGTCCAGCATGCTGACAATGTCGGGGAACTTTGGCCGCGCGTTCCTGTCCTTCTGCCAGCAGTCCAGCATCAGCTGGTGCAGCACCACTGGACAGTCCATGGGCGCTGGCAGCCTGAAGTCCTGCTCGATGGCGTTTATCACCTGGGACATGGGTGAATAAGAACCAGAGGAGGTTTGGAGACAGTCAGACACAAAACAGGGCTGTGAGATTAATCGAATTATCCTCAATTATGATTTTGGCTTTCGTTGACCACAACAAACAAGATGATAAAGCCACACGGCAAACGACTATTGTGCCGCGTTCTGTTTCGCAATCATGGTTATGTTTCGTCCTCGTGTTTTAAACCCAGTGCACTCTCTTCCTCCTCCTAACAGCCCGAACTCGCTGCGAGCCAGGCTGCGGCGGGTTTCGTTCAGCTCGAGCCAAACTGACAGAAAGACAGCCTTCGGGGAAAAAAAAAAAAGGTAAAACCAATCCAGCTGTTAAACGGGAGAGTATCACATGGCACAGACGCACAGGGGCGGTCGTTACCCGCTGTGGCCATGTCCAAAACCTTGCACGAATGAGTGAATGCACGTCACTGGCCGCCACGCAGCTTCAAATTTATAGGTTTTTACTTAAATCGCATTTAAAGTCCATGTAAATCCATCGTTTAACATCTTTAAATGAGTCATTGTGTTGAATTAAAATTAAAATAATCACAACTGTATATATATTTTTTGATTACAGTTGATGAATGCGTAACATGGAAGCTCTTCAGAGGATGTCAGCATCTTTGAGCGCGTCACTTTGTACGCTCTGACGGACGGCCTGTGCGCTACCTGCACGGCAGCAAACGGCAGAGGGGCAAAGTTCATGACCAGCCGCAGAACACAGATGCAGATTTAGCAGCTTGAGATCCAAAAATGACCCTCAGGAGTTGCCGGTGACCAGAACAGAGGCAGGAAATAGAGTCAGGATAGAGTCGGTAGCTGCGACGACTCCAAATCAATGCTGATTTTGCTTCATATCAGTCTGATTAAAGCGTCTTACGTCTGTGATTTTGCAGGTGTAATTAGACATGTTGGCAGGGCATCATTTCAAGATCTGATCAAATCATTTAGGGACGTGAGAGGCAGGTAACCGGCTTTGATTTGGCGAGCCGCGGCGTCTCCGGGGAGCTCCTGCTGTTTGAAATTGGGTTGGATTGTACAGGAGTGCTCGCCTCCACCCACACCTCCATCACCCACGCTGGTGGACGGGGAGGAGTAAGGCGAGAAGCGAATAACAAGTCTGCGTCCACGGCGGATACGGTTAAATGTAAACACAGCTTTTGCATTCAGTTACCCGAACACTAGTCTGCGACCTGCAAGTTAATGAGGTCAAGTGAGGCTTTACACAGTGGAAGTGCTTCAAGTGGTGGCCCTGAATACACATTTGATTTATGCACGTGCTCCCTGCTGCAGCATAAGTTATATAAAGAGGTAAAATGCTGGTTTTTAATATATATTTAACCCATGCCGACAGACAGCGCAGCATCTGATGCCAGGACACGGGACGAGAACTTGGAAATGTTTTTAAACAAGCCCGGTTTTGTAGCACGCGGGGGGGGGGGAGTCGGAGCTCTGAACGGCAGAGGGGAGAAAATATTTTGAAAGAAATGTATTTTTTGTGATATGACATCAGTAAATTGCACTCAGCGTGGCGCTGCTCTGTGATGCTCAGGATATCAAAGGGATGAAAGAGGCAAGAAGATGCACAGTTGAGTCCGGCTCTCTCGCTGCTGGTTTAGAGGACACGTTTCTTTTTTTTTTTTTTTTGGTCTCGGGTTTTGATTTGCGACTTCCTGTTGGCAGGTTCAGCGGGGAAAGGGGACAGTCGTCTCCGTTACAGCTCCGTTGTGGTTCTGGCTGATGAGACAGGTGTATTTTTAAAACGGAGGGATCTTGCCTCGTTCAGCTTTATTTAAAACCACAGAGGGGGGAGGAAAAAAATGAAAAGTTGGATTAGTTAAGAGGATTCAATTTCCGTTTGAGAACCTCGTCCTGACGCAGCGTGCAGCCGCTCACTATATTCAGATATTCATCGCGGAGAGGCGGCGATGCCCGCTGCAGTCTCTGATGTCAAGGCAGGTAGTTTTACAAGAGGAGCTTCTGATTTCATTACACGGGCGCAGGTATCGAGAATGACGAGGACCTTTCGAGGTTCGTTTGTCCCGCGACAACTTTCAGAAATCGTGCTAAACACGGCGGCGTACCTTTGGGCGCAGAATGTAATTATCCTGAACATCACAGCGTTCGAACTCCTTTGACTGAAACGGTATCTAGCTGCCGTGCCACACAAAAACAATCAAGGAAATGAAATATCAAGTACGGCATCCTCAAATGAATCTGCCCCCTGCGCCACAGATGTTAGGGCAGTCTTTTAAATGTCTCACCAGCTCTAATAATGACGCTTGTAGTGACTGAACCTCACAGTGTTGCGCCTCAGAACGTTGAGATGATCTCCATCTTTCATCTGTTTACCCGCATCTTTCCTCTCATCGGTGCTTTTTAGGTGTTACATTCGCGAATCATTCACAATTAATCGTGCAAGCAAACGTTTAATACCACTGAAAATAACGACAACTGAAGAGGCAGTGCGCTATTTAAAGCAGGGCTTCCCAAATTGGGGTCCGTGGGCCAGAGTTGGCCCCGCAAAAGTTTAATTTGGCCCATCCGATGTTTAAATAAAAAATAAAAAATGGAAATTTATGATGATTTCTGTTCATGTTTGACATTTTGCATTTTGGGGAATAGTCTTATTTTCTTTCTTGGTAAGAGTTACATGAGAATTTCAGTTCTTCTCTCTCTCTGTACAGTAAACATGGGGCTAACCAGCAGCTGGTTACGTTAACTTAGCACAAAGATCTCAGGGAATCGCCGCAGCAGGCTAACGCAGAGTCCTGCACATGAAACCAACCTTCATAAAAACTGTATTTGTCTATATTAAACAAATAAGGTAGAACATGTTGGTTTGTCAGCTTTAGAGGTGCAGCTTTAGTTACATTAGCAACCTTTTTCGCTAAGCTAAGCTAAGGTAACCAGCTCCTAGCTGTACCTATGTATTGTATGTATGTACTTCAGTCTCTCAAGACTTTGATGATGTTCTGAGATAGTTTGGGATCTTGGGAGTTGTCGCCGGCTCTCGCTGCAGGTCTCAGTGTTTATCAGGAGGTTTTTTACTGGGAGCTGAATTATCCGCAGAGGACTCATCGTCTCCAAAAGAAATGGGCTCGGTGATTGAAACCAGTAAAAACACTGAATAAAGCAGTTGCGCATTAAAATCTGAGTTTCTCCAACACTGTTTGGTGGACAAATGACATCCCAGAGGAGCTGTGAATGGAGCTGCTGCTGACATTTGCTCAACATGTTTCTCTGGTAACTGGTAGCTCCAGATGTCTGACAACTAAAATACTGTGTTAGATCAGAATATATAGTTCTATAGTAAATGAGCTATAGGGTCTCCTCCTGTTTCAAGTGAGAGTAATCACACTAACGATGTCAACATGCTTACGGCGCTGCAGGCTCCACCGTGCTTTAGTTTGTGCATGTGACACCATTGAGAAAGGCACTTTTGATGAATATTAGGAATGTCCCTGGGTTTGACAAACATTTGGGATAATGTTTAGTGCTCGACTCAATAAAATATGTAATTTTCATGCATTTTAATGTGAAAGTGTTACACATGAATTTCGGCATTTTTAATAAACCGTTCGTTGTTTGCCAGTCATTTCATACCCTTCATTTCCTCCGGTTGTCCCCACTGAGTTCCCATCATTCCCCATCACCTGACCTCCACATCCACCCGCACACCTGCTCCTCATCATCCTCCCTGGTTCCCCTGCCCTGTAGCCTCAACACTCTGCCAGATTCTCTATTGTGTCTCCCTGCCAAACTGCTCCGGTTCCTGCCTGCCTCCTTTCACGACCTCGGCCTGTTTTCTGGACTTTTGCCTGCCAGCTTTTGCCCCCTTGGACCGCTCCGCCTCCCCTTGCTTTGATCGTTGACCTAGTAAATGCTGTTTTAACTCGGCTTGTTCTGCCTGTGATTCCGGCTTTTGAGTCCAAACCTCTCCAGCCTGAGCCGCGTCTGCGCCGTGTCTCCAGTTTTGTGTTTGTGTTCACGTTTTACAGACGGACTCTTCCTTTCCACGGGCAGAGGTGCCATAAAATTCCTTGAAATAATACTTTAACGTGTTTTTTTTCCAGCGCTTCCTGTAAATTTGAAGTTACAAGGCCGTGTCAATGCACTTGTAAGCCTACCGAACGGTAAGCTGAGGAGAATACGGCGCCTCCACTACTGTAAATTCAGCGCCGGGGATTTGTCTGCTCGCCGAGTGAACTCTGCTTGACCCCGGCACACTTCTCAGGCTTTGTGCCGCATAAATTCTCTCTAAGCACCGCTGTCAATCAAAATAGCAGCGAGTGTAGTAAAACATCACAGGTCTCTTTCATGATTAATTCATGTCGAACACAGCACCTGTGGTGGCTCCGCTGACAATTTCCCCGTTCCGTGTTCTTTTGAAATCTTGCGTGTGTGTGTGTGTGTGTGTGTGCCTTTACGCGTGTCAGCTTGCATGTGTGAGGTTCAGCTGTGTGTGTGTGTGCGCTCAGGGTGTGAGGTTCATGCATACTTAATGCCCCGGCAAAACCCTCGTTAGCTATAGTGGTAACACACACTTTCCTCATCATTATACACTGTCTGCGCCATTATAAAACTGACTCTGTCATTATACTGACTCTCTGTCATTACTGCTGCATGGACTGCTTCTATACCGCTCTGCAGCGACCATAGGGGAATGAGGGGTGAGGCTGCAAGGGAGGTGGTGAGGAGAGACAGCAGGGGGGAGGAAAGAAGCAGGGGGGGGAAGTGTGAAATAAGGGGAAAGGGATGTTTGAGGTGAGGCTGATGCTTGACAGGGAAAAATGTTATCCGCTGACGAAAACGGGGCATTGTTTTAGTTTTTAAGTTGAAAATGTTTGTCCCTCCTACAGCAGGAACACGAACTCGCCACCGATTAACTCCGCATCGGTGAGTCGGCTAACCGGATAACCAAAAAGAACCTCACGTATGGTGAGTTAATGGGGTTTAAAGCAGGTTAAACATTGCCGGCGTGTAACTGCAGTCTGAAAAAGTTTTAAAAAACCCCCAAAAAACAGCTTACTGGGAATATTTTCTGGGTGATAAACACAAATGAAGCCACTCAGCAATGTTTTGGAGGATTTTCCACAGCGATAAGATATATTTTCAAGTTTTAAAGACAAACTCGCATAATTCCCAGGCTCCCCTGTGTCAAAGCCACTGGATATATAGTTTCAGAAAGCAAGAATTGGGATTTAAAGCCTCGGCGCTTTGAAGTAGGTTTTAGTGCCAAAAACTCGGTATAATCTGTGTATCACATTTCTGCTCCGAATGGAAACCCAAAAATAAAAATGTCAGCAATCCGATCTCCTGGAACCTCCTTTTTCATGTACTGTACGTGATCCCCCTTTAGGTTTAAACAGTAAAATTGAATACTCGGCCTGAAGGGAGGATGAGAGAGAGCGGTTTTTTATGATGCATTCTGTCACAAAACCAGCAGAGAACGAACCTCAAATCACCCGATGACACAATTATGAAGCACGAGAGAAGAAGAATAGGGATAGAAATGCTGCGGGAAAACATACTGCGAAGGTAATTGGGATAAAGTTGTCAAGACGATAAAGTATTCCCAGAAGAAACGATCAGCTGGGAAACAAAATTCCAGATGCCTCCTGGTCTGATATTCCAGGGAACAAACATTTCTGTGACACTGAAATTGATGTCCTCATTTTCCGTGTGTTTTCCTAGACATGCAGGCCCCCTGCTGCGCGAGACGGCAAAGGAAACAAACAAGTGCAACCCCCCCCCACACACACACACACACACACAAACACACACCCACACGCACACACATGCTCCAGAAAGACAGTCTGCGACAAAAGAAAGGCTTATACAGTCACACACACACACACACACACACACAAGCCTGCAGTGACTCACATCTTGGTTGCTCATGTCCCAGTAAGGCCTCTCTCCATATGACATCACCTCCCAGGTGACGATCCCGTAACTCCACACATCTGAGGCCGACGTAAACTTCCTGTAGGCGATGGCCTCCGGAGCGGTCCACCGCACCGGGATTTTGCCACCCTGGGGACGACGCGCGATGGAAAGACCAAAGGGAAGAAGATTATTTTTGTTTATTAGCTCTCAACGCGCTCACTCGCATATTCATAACAGAGTGTTAAACAGAGGCAGCCCATATATCTACTGTAGTGTGTCATAAATATAAAGGTAAAGAGTGACATTTAATGCAATGCTCGTCACAATCCAGACCAATGAGAGCAGTGCGTGTACTCTGCGTGCACGTGCATACTGTTTATGCATCCTGCTGCAGCGTTTCATTATCAGCGGTATAGCGGTGGACGGAAGCTGGAAGCTGACGAGCTGAGTTTGCCCTGAAACGGCCAGTTCGTGTATTTTCTCCAGCACCAACCTCGGGGCGAATTTTACATTCATTGTCCCACTAATGGTTTTAAGAGTCCAGATAAGCGAAGTCGAAGCTTCACCTTCACACTTCATTTCTGATGTATTTACTACACGCAGCTTCAAAGGGCCCGCACCCTGCCTGTAGACTTTAAGAGTTTTTTATCAATGACTACGGAGCAGTCCAGCCTCCTTACCATATGCAGTAAAAATCACCATGGCAACGGGGTTTTTCGTAACACAATGCAGCACTGGCGAGTCCTGTTTTGCGTGTGTTTGCCTCCGTGCGTGTGTGTGAGCACTCACCAGCGAGCTGGTGTAGGTGGGGTCAGAGGTGTCCTCCTCCAGATATCGTGATAAGCCGAAGTCGGAAACCTTACACACCAAATTACTGTTCACCAAGATGTTGCGGGCGGCCAGATCGCGGTGAACATAACTCATTTCCGCCAGGTACCTGTAACATCAACAGGATTTATTGTGTAAATGTATGTGTTATCCATTGCCAGCTACCTGGGCTACTATAAAACGGTAATGGGATTTGGTGCGTGTGTGTGTGTGTGTGTGTGTGTGTGCGTTGTCCCTGCCAGATACCTTTGATAAAATGGCAATGGGATTTAATGGTTGTGTACATGAGCATGTTTGTGTGTTATCGCAGCCAGATACCTGCAATAAAACACAGATAGGATCTAGTGTGTTTCTCTGTGTGCGTGCGTGTGTGTGTGTGTGTGTGTGTGTGAGGGGCTTGCAGGATGCGGAGGCAGCACATCTCAAGCCGCTGATGCCTGATTGAGAACAACACATGTCCGAACAGAATTGGATATCGCCACATGGAATCTCAGCGCATTAAGGATCGGTATTGTTATGTAAAAATCTAATTTCACACAACGATTATGGAGAGGTCTGAAATAAGTTTCTGACTCGTCCTTATGATAAAGATGGATTCTTGTAGCAGGTGCGTGTGTGTGTGTGTGTGTGTGTGTGTGTGTGTACCTCATTCCAGATGCGATGCCCCTCAGCATACCAACCAGCTGGATCACTGGGAACTGCCCATCATTTTGCTGCAAAACCATGAACCGTGACAGGATTATTTTTATTTTCCGTTATCAGGGGCTTTTTTTTTTTTTTTTCATCCTCCCCACTTTACTTACTTAGAGAAAGTCTAGCAGGAGAAAAGATATGTCAGCGCTTTTACATAAAACGTCATGACAGGAGCCACAACAAACAACATTTGGGGGAAAGAGTAGCTTTTTCATGTTCAGGAAATGAGGCTGTGATCTGATCAAGACGACGGGAGAAAAGGAAACGCAGTCTGATCACGCTTCTGTTGTGGAAATATGATTTTCATCTTTTGATTTTAATTTTGTTTTATCTCAGTATTAAGGCCCTTAGTCTTGGCTTCAGGTGGTGGAAATCAGTATGCTTCTAAAACCCTCACCGCTCACAAACGTCCAGTGTCAGAAGTGGACGGCTTTGACCGACAGCTTCTCCTAAACTGATATAACCACAGCAGCCTCACACAGCGATCTGCCGGGTGTGCAGAGGGTTAAAGGAGGCAAAGCTACACCAAAGACATGACAACCTATATAACATGACAACCCAATATGAGTGCTCAAAGCAGTTTTCAAGCAAACTTCCTACAAACTAGTTCACTTTAAACCTACCGAATGTCTAGGGAGCATCCATAAACTGTATTTAGATGCAGAAGAAGCCACTGTGGTTGCTGAGGCGGCAGCTTGTCAGTCGGACCCTGCTTATCCTCTCTTTTACTCAATATGGGGCCAAAATTCACAAAACTAGCATCGAACCGTGTTAAAGATGACTTAAAACAAACGTCTGAGACCATAAATGTGTTAACTATGGGACTAAATAAGTAAGAAATATGGTCATACTGTCATAGACCTCCGTAGTATAACCTGACTTTAGTGGAGTCGCCCCCTGTTGGCCATTAGAAGCAGTGCATGTTTGATGCACTCAAGTGTTCGAGGCTACAACAACTTCTACATGTCAGTGTGTGCAGCCTGACATCCTTTAAACATTAGTTATCAATAGACACACCGCACGTGGCTTCCGTATTAACAGGCTATTATGAAAATGACTTGTCAGTGGACGTCTATGTCAGGTAATAACTCGAGTTTCTCCAGTACAGCGGGAGCTGCTTGTTCGTCACTGTCCCTTTTAAACTGAATGAAGCAGGTTGACCACTGCTACACACCCAAGTGGCTTCAGAACCGGCTCGTGCAGCTGAGGAAGTTAAAGTCAATTACGCTGTTTATTCCCTCTGGAGAACAGTTCAGTTAACCAAAGTTAAGCGGGGATAATTAAACAGGGACCGAATCCGCGACAGGATCTTTGATACTATTCACAGACGGGCTTCTGCGGTCCCAAAGATGCACTGTGCAGTATGCGATGATTTAAAAATAGTTCTTGTCCTAGAATTGCATTGATTCCTTTCCATGTGTACATCAGATTATTAGAAAGTGTTTATTTCTGTTATCTATCTTTATAGTTTGCAAATGATAGAAACAAACTTCTTGGCCTGAATATAAGAAATCAGGAGTAAAAGCACATATTTTGAGGAGCTGGAGGCTTGTTGTTGCTGGTGAAACCCAAAACATTCGCCTTTTTGCTATTTTACTCTTTCACCTTTGGGCCAGACAGTTTCTGTCTCTTATAAACATCACTGACATCCCGGCTGACATAGTTGCAGTCGAAGGTGTGTGTGTGTGTGTGTGTGTGTGTGTGTGTGCGTGTGTGTCTTTTAATTCACTTTGTGCACCAAACTGCGCCTTTGATGCTCCTCTAGCCTAATCCTCTGCAGGCAAAACCTTCTTCTAGGTACACACACACGCACACACACGCACACACACACATTGATCCTCTGGGTCTTGTGCCTGCAAGATGGTCACGCTAGGACAGCAACACCAGTGAGATCGATCATTGTGTGTGTGTGTGTGTGTGTGTGTGTGTATGAGTCAGCGGATGATTTTTGAGTCAAAAGGGGTCACGCTGTGAGAACCAAACATCAAAGAGTTTCTCTTTCTGTCTTTAGAGGCGCCTCGAAAGGAGGGCAGGATCAAAGAGGCGGACGGACTGACAGACAGACACGCTGGCAGGATGAGGAGGAAAGAGCACAGGAAGGAGGAGAGAGGAGAAAAGGCAGAGCGGGAGGTTGTTTCTATCTTTGTGTCTCTTTCTGAAAGCGCTCCCAGTCCTCCCCTGTCCATCTGTTTTTCTGTTTGGCTGTTTACGTGTTTGGACTGTATCTGAGTCTGACTGAGGGTAAATCCAGTAGACTCTGTGCGTTGTGCTCTGACAGAACAACATGTCACCGTAAATGATGCAGCAAGTTTAACATCAAGAGTAAAAGTTGTTTCATAACGCGGCAAAACGCTCAGTGTGATACAGCTGAAAGTAAGAGCGTCACGAGGAAAGTTCTGTAACCGTTGCGCCGGCAATGTGCGTGCATCCCACCGAGCATCACGTGATCAGCGGCGGGACCGAAGCCGCGTGCGTTCATGTGACGACTTGCAGGTCCACTTGCAATTTCACCAAGGACACCCAAAACGTGAGCAGAGAGCGAAAACAAGAATGTAGACCTCAGTTTGATGCCGTCGACGACCGTTTCCAAGGTCAAACATGAACTATAAAGCTCATTAAAACTGTGGATAAGTATATTTTTAATGTTAATGTGTCATTTACCCTGAGAAACGAGTCAAGTGCTCCGTTCTCCATGAACTCCGTGATGATCATCGTGGGCCTGCTCTTGGTGACCACGCCCTCCAGCCTGATGATGTTTGGTTGGTCGAACTGGCCCATGATCGACGCCTCGGACAGGAAGTCCCTCCTCTGCCTCTCGGAGTAGCCGACCTTCAGGGTCTTTATGGCCACGGGAATTTCTTTTTTCCCCACGGGCTTCAGGCGACCTTTGTACACCTCCCCAAACTCACCTGGGGAAGGAGGAAAGATTGAAATCACAGCCTTCACTCTCAACGCTTAATTACAAACGTGCTGGAGCCACTCGAAGCTCCTTAGATAACATTATGTGACTCAGCAGGGAAAGCAAGTGCATTGTTGGGGCTGGCTGTTTTTGTAATGCAGAGCCCATAAATAAATTATTACGTAATAAAAGAGGCTAATAAATAATTGCATCTTAATCACACTTTACGATGTAAAATTGGTCACCTGTGAAATCAGACGGGCTGTAGTTCGTACCATTTGGCTACCGTACATTATTTAAAAGTCCTCCATCAATCAAACGAGCAAGAGCATATTGTTCCGAGCCGGGCAGCAGTCAAAGGGAGGGCGGGGCTGGGTTAAAAGCATAAACACCGTCTCGGATCGAGGGAGCTGCCCTCTGCATCCTCAGCCTCAGACCGACGGCCTTTGAGCTGCTCTGCTCCAGCAGATTGAGATCGGGGGCTTTGCTCAAGGGCGCACTGATGGTATTTTTGCCGACTGAAAGGACAACAAATTCCCTCAATAGCTCCTGCGGGCCAGGAAAAGACTTCTAACAAACAAGGTAAAAGGGACAGCGGCAGCGTTATTGCTCGGGTACTTGGCTTTGCAAACCACACCTCAGCTTTCATCTTGTGGTCTTAGACGAAGGTGGCCAGGTGACCTCCCCGGGTAAAGAGGCTGCACCGAAGCACAGTTTAAGCCCTGCCTGCAGTTTCATTTGTCTTATTGGCTAAAGCATTTCCTGTGTCTGTTCACGCGGCCTGTAGCATCAATCCATAATGTGCAGAGGTCCCTGATACCAGATAAGTTGTTAGCCAAGGCTAAACAGCATTATCTACCTGACTATAAGAATTAGCAAGATTGGACTGCGGTGCCTGCTGCAAATGAACTGGTGACTGCTGCTGAAGCCTGAGGTAGAGGGGCTGCTAAACAAGCACGGCCTCTTGTTGTTTTTAGCTGCGTCACAGGACACACAGCAGTGCGGGAGCAACGGCACGGCAGGCTGTAAGGTTTACAGTTTGGAAGCACCAAATCATAATCTTGTCCAGGGCAGCGAAATGGCAAGAGGCAGCCCCGGACTCTGCTGACAGCGCTGTCAGCAGCCCGTCAGTGGAGAGGGAGAGAGAGAGAGAGAGGAGAGAGAAGACAGGTGGGAATTTATAAGTGAACCATGAGAAGCATGGACAAGTTTACTTTCTCCGACTGCGCGGAAATCAGATGCTTTCACGTCGCAGATGACGAAGACAGGCGCAAACAGTCTAACAGGCAGAACACGAGTCTCCTAAAATCCTGATATTAGAGTTAAATGTGGCGCTTAATTGAATAAAGAAGGGGATTAAACAGCCAAATCTGATTCTGCATGAGCCGCGCATAACACCAGTCACGTGACCGATCCGCAGAAACGCATTAATGGTTTAATAACATGGTTTCTGTGGGGTCAGCATGGTCCAACCGTTGTGACACCAGTGAGGCGTCATCGATTAGATGTTGTTTCTGTTGACAGCGAGGTTGTTTTTGCTTATTTCGACGGTGTCAACACAGCTTTGTTGTTTACAGCGCAGCGCCATCCAGGAAAAATAGTGCATTTACTGCAGCTTTGCAGATTTTCAGTGCTTCGGGCGCACGGGATGCAACGTCACTGTATTAAGCAGCAGCATTTACCTGAGTTAATGACAGTACCTCAAACTTGTATTTACTATATGTACAGTAATCGAGTAAATGTACTCAGTTGCTTTTCAGTGCGTACATTAAAAGGCACGTTAGAACCTAAAAGCTTCGACGCTATCTCTCGTCTGTTTGTCTTCTTTCCCCCTTTTTATGTTAAAGATCGATGATCTTTGGTTTGTTTACATTGACAGAAATAGAAACTTACAGAAATCTGCCGTGCAGTTCTGCAGACGCATACGTCTTTTGTCAAAATAAATGCAGCCGCACGCCGCTCGGGGACACGAAAATTGAATATCACTTCAAAATAAAAGTCCTCATCCCTGAGATAAAAATCAGCGTGTGAATAATGGATGAGTGATGGGAATTGGATGACAGCCTCCGTCGTCCTGTCTCACTGTGATCTCTGCTCCACATCTCACTGCTCATTAAAAACTATCTACTGTCACCGCTGTAAACCAGCAGCAGCGGAGATGGATGGAGGGCGAACTGGGAGGGAGAGTGAGAAAGAGTGAGGGAAGGGAATGAGACAGCAGCGATAATAAGAGAGAAGGAAGGAAGGAAGGATGGATGGATGGGCGAAAAGGGATGAAAACTAATTTTTGCAAAGGGAGGTGAGATCAGATCACGCGTCGGAGAGGAGACGGAGCGAAACTGGACACATGCGTCCCCAAAACCTCAAATCCACAGTGAATCCCGATGTGTTTGACTGACCTGTTAGGTGAGACATCACTGCTCCCTTCCGTTGCAAATGTTCAGGACTTGTTTTAAGTCACATAACGTGCTTTTTTTTTTTTTTTTATGAATGACACTTCTTGCAGCGTGGGTGATAGTAGTAAGGAGCGAGGAATAGAGAAGGGTGTTATCACAGAGGGAGAGGAAGAGAGAGTGAGGTGAGATATTTTTACTATCTCCGCAGGGTGCTCTCTTCTTTTATCTTCCCTCCTCAATATGTTGCTCTGCCTCCCCCCCCCCCCTTGGTTCTTTGTTTTAGCTTTTCTCTATATGCAAACAAACTCTAAAACTCCAGAGGGGCTGAATCGCAGAGAGAGAGAGAGAGAAGGAGAGATGGAAGTAGGAGAAAGAAAAACAAAAAAGAAAGAGAGAGAGAGCAGCGGATGTGTTTCCACTCTCTCTTGCCGCAGAGTGGGAGAGATTGGACCGTTTAAGGGCTCAAAGTCCGGCCACATCTCGATCACCCGGGCTCATATTTTCCTCTCCCTCCCCGTCGTTTTCATCCCTCCTCTGTCACCTCTGGCTGAGGTGAGAAACCTTCCCCGGAGAGAAATAAAGCGAGAAACGGAGGACGGGGTGGGGGGGATTACCGAAAGCCTCTCAGAGTGGCTCAACAGACCAAAGCCGTGAGCACATACTCTCGGCGGTGAGGGGCTGAATCTGGTTCATGACCTTTATCACCCAGAGCTCCGTGGCCATTTGGGTTTGATTGGTTTTGGTCCAAAGGAAAAAGAAAAAAACGAGTTTTCCGGTGGAGTAAAAACATCCCTCCACCTTTTATGGCTTGAGGAAGAAGAAGGATATCACTTATTTATCATTTAGCAGATACATGGGGCACTGGGGTTGGGCGATGCAACAGTAGACACCCTGAGCTAATATAAATATTAAATATTAAATCAATTTCTCATTGATTTTCCAGAAGACGTGTTAAATCCTGAACTAAACTGTCCATTTTGTCACTTTCATTCCCAGCCTACCACCCTGCTTTGTGCTGTGTTGCACTTCAGTGTACGGGCACGGCAGCACTGCAGACTGATATATTCCTCTGTGTGTGTGTGTGTGTGTGAGGTCTTGTGCGTCAATTAGTTTGCGTTAATCCAATTAAACACACATCTATTCGTGGACGTATGGCATGCGAGTGCAATATAAACTAAAATAATTAATTAGATTTCGACACAAGGACTCCCCGCGGGTCTGGGCTACGAGATAAGTACGATTTAAAACGAATGAAAGCGCCAGAGGACGACTGACAGGGCTTTTGCAGACCTGCGTGGCAAGTGCGCCAGCGTTGCCCCCTGGAGTGAGAGGCATTGAGCTTTCATGACAGAGTTAAACATTTAATGCAGAAAAGATATACGTCCCCTGAATGTGAGCGCTTGAATACGTTATTTAACTGTAAATCTGATGCAAAGATCCCACACCAGGCCTTGATATGGCCTTTAAAAATCTACGTGTGACACAAAATAATGATTTCATTATGTTCTGGCGCAGAGCTTGAGGTTATTCTTCAGTATTTTATATTCCCTGTAAGTTTCTTTTTTAATGCAAATGAAATCACGAACAGATGTGGCTTTGATCTGACGGAGTACGACAGCGATAGAGGTGATAAACTGTTATTTGTCTCTTTTTACGCAAACGGCCCTACTGTTGGTTGGACGTTAGCGTCTGGATGCACTCCTGGTTTTACGTGGAGGTGGATTTCATCATATGCTTTAACATATCTGTATACACATAAGTGCATTTTGTGCTCAGATCTGCGCCGTCTGTGTTTTACCTGACCTGGATCGCCTCGGGGACAATTCAGCGCTACAGTATTGCGTTTGATCGTTGCGACTGTGCATCTTTATTTTTTTTGGTTTCCTGTCTCCATCTTTCTCTCAGCTGAAATAAAAAAAAAAAAAAAAAATCTGCCCAACCCCCAGTTTAAAGAAGAAAAAAAAAAAATTGCTCTGGGACTCCAACTTTCTCTTATTTGCCAAACATCACACAGCATTTTTACAGTCAGAGCTCCGATAGCCAAAGAGAATGCATGAAGACAGTTTTAATTTATTCTGGTGAAAGTTTTCCACATGAATAAAACATCCTTCCCGACTTCAAAGGGGGAAAAAAAATAAAATAAAATAAATAAAGCAAAATAATAAATTGGTATTGCGCGTTTCCAGATCTTCCTCATTGACACAAAAGTGCGGCGCGGTAAAAGAAATTGATTCATTTACTTTTAGAGGAGCCGCCGTTTCAAGTGACAGTTGGTCTCATTAAAGGAAACCGAGGTTTGCTTCCCTAACGCTCACTTGTGGAGCAGTTCATAGTATAATTATTGTTTTTATCTTAGTTGTCAAAAAAAGGGGGGGTCTTGTGCGAATATAATGAAGGCGCAGCGATATCTGACATAATAAACTCTTATTTTCAACGTCTGAACATGAGATGCAGACTGTGAGTCCGTAAGAATCTCTACCTGAGCCGATTACTTCCTCTATTTTCACACAGGACGGGTCGATCTCCTTGGCGAACTCCCGCACAGCCTCGTTGGGGTCCTCGTAGGTGAAGGGGTCGATGTAGATCTTGACCCCTGGTGAACTGTGACCCTCGGACAGGGTGGGAAAGGTCACTGTGGGCGTGGGCCCGCTGAACATGTCGGGCCTGAGCGTCACCTCTGAGGAGCAGAAATTAGAAAGTGCAAATATAAAAACTCGCTTCTGGGATGTTCGGTGTGTGTACGAATACGGTTTGTTTGGAGTTCCAGTGGCGGTCGCACCTCCTCCGGTGTTGTACTGCTGCAGCTTGTCGCCGTACACGCTCTCCTTCAGCTGCCGTCTTCTTCGGGCAGAAACAGCAGCGATTTGGGGCGGAAAAAGAGGCGAGGAGACAGAAGTGTTACGCAAAAGTTAGAAATACTAATTGGTTGTCTTCTCTTCAGCTGAGTTAAAATAAATAGTCCTACTGAATGTCCAAAAAAAAAAGTGCTGGAGGGAAAGAAAAAGTCTTTCAGGAATTCATTAGTATTGGGTGACTTGTTATTGTTCTGTGTTGTCAGCTTTCGTTTCCCGCTTTCACCCGAGAAATACACCGTGTAATACTTTAGCGCGTCAACTGATCCTCGTAATAGACGCTTTACACCGCACACGGGAAGGAGAGGTTGCTGTTTCCTGGGAGGTCAGTGGGGGGGGGGGTCACAGAAACTTTCAAATAAAGACCCGATCTGCTTTAAAACCACTGTGAAACCAAATCGTCTGCGTGCAAACGCCGGTTGTTGTTGTCCCAAAACGGTGCTTCGATCGCTTTTTATTGGAAATGTCATTAACAAATCACGGCAACGTGGTTGTCACAACAACCGAGCTTAGAAATACTTGCACAGAGGCGATTGTACCTGCATTACACTATAATTTGTTTGCGTAACAGTCTCGACTAACAACTCTTATTAAATGTGGACGTATACAGCAAGCGGTTATTTGTTAAATTTGAAGAAAACGTACTTTTTGGTGGATTTAAACACCGACCTCCTGTTGTTAGCAAAGCTTTTAGGCAATAAATGGTTAGAAAATGCAAATAAGTTGCACAAAATCTATAAATGCCTACTGGTAAGGCATTATTAATGCCTTACGTCACACACCTCAGCAGATATAGTTTGCCCAGTTGTCATGGAGATTCAGTTTTCATCACGTGACCACTTCACATGATAACAGATGGCATATAAGGGGGGGTGGGGGATCATAAACCTGTGATCACATGACTGAAGCTCCAGACTGTGAGGCTCTGTGAAAAGATTTTCTTTTTTCTTTGTCAAAGACCTTTTTCACAGACGACATCTTGACATGTCACAGTGGAAAAGGCACAGGTGTGATTTAACGACGGCCGACTCCCCTTCGGCCGCTTCGCTTTCAGGGTCCTTGTACTGCGCGTGCCGGCTCGCTGTGCATCTGCGCTGCTCCTGCTGTGACAGGCCAAAACGTCCAATGTGCACAGAGTTTAAGAAACGACGAGCCCAATCGAACCGCATCGAGTCAGTTCATCTCGTTTGGGTACAGTTTGTTCAGGCTGCTAATGCAAATCTGTTTTTTTGGCAAATCCAGACCAATTTTAGAAAGTCTGGACAAATAAATAAATAAATAAATAAATAAATTTGTTTTTTGCAAATCAGATCCAGGCCACATTTGGCTGTGATTTTAAATGTAATTCTACAGATTATATCTCTAAAGACGCGTCTAAGTCTGGACGCTCCGGCCTAATGTCGAAGTGTCTTTTGCACTTTGATGCAACACACAGCGACGATGTTAAATCCAGATCCTGCTGCTACGAGCTGAACGGTATTGGAGAACAGCATTGGCGTAGAAACAGCCCAGACGTTGTATATAAATGATCTGCTGGCTCTTACATCATTACCACAGGATCCCATAAGGATAAGGTGGTGATAATTCAAAGTACGTGACAAATAAAATAGCATATTACCTTTATTAGTTTGGATATTCCCATGATACACTTGTATGCAGCATGAGTGTGTGTGTGTGTGTGTGTGTGTGTTTGTGCGCACGTATGCCTGTGCAGTACCTGGTGCAGATGATGGCGATAGCCACCAATGAGACGATGCACACTCCGCCGACTAAAGAGCCTGCAATCAGGGAAAGCTGCTGTCCCAGCTCTGACTTATACTCATCTGCAGAAACACACACACACACACACACACACACACACAAACACACACACACACACACATTGAAAAGAGATTATTTTGATATTTTGTATATGAGACTCTCTCACGTACACACACAACTGAGCCTGGAAGGGAAGATATACACCAGACAGTTTCCCTCTGTCAAACACACATAAAATATCATTTGCAAGGCTCATTTTACATGACTGCACGCACACACAGATTCATGCACAAACACACGCGCGGCCACACACACACACACGCACGCACACACACACGTAGGGCAGAATTTAATTACTTCACAGCCAGATTTTCACTCTTGCTCAACCTCTCAAATTCCCTCTCTCCGTCCTGCTCCCTCCTTCCTCTCCACCATAAAGCCTCCACCGACACACACACACACGCCTCCACACACTCACAGCAAACCGCCCACCTACTTACCGTCGGTAAGTGTTTGGAAGAGCATGTCCTTGCTGTAGGCTCCGTAGCCGGCCACGGTGCGGGCCCTCACCTGGACCACGTAGCCCGTGCCAGGCCTCAGACCCTCCAGGACGACACTGGGTGTTTCGCTCAGGACCACTGAACTGTTCAGCGCTGTCGCCTGGGACTGAGGAGGAGGCCGAGAGCGAGAGAGAGAGAGAGAGAGGAGAGATTAATATGTTTCACAGCCATCCAAGACAGACTGTAATACTTCTTCAGTCACAGACTCAGAGAGACTAAATTTAGGACTCAGCTTTGGCCTTCAGCTAAGACAAGATGAATTCCTCCAAAGTTCCAGTCCAAACTGAGACATTCAACGTTTCCAGACGGTGACACCGCAGACATGCTGGCAGGACGGTGCGGCTGCAACATCTTGAGTTCGAGTCCGTCTGGGATCATCGACGCACCGAGCCAGACCGTTGTCTTTTTCAAATTCTTTCACCGACGGCAAAAAGGAACCTCAGCTACATTAACCCTTAACTTTACTGCATCTATCTATCTATCTATCTATCTATCTATCTATCTATCTATGTTGCACAGTGGCGTCAGAGTGCTCTCACATTGCGAGGAGTCCATTTCTTTATTACAGCAGCAAAGGGAGATGTCAGCAAAACAAGTATTTCAGTATTTGCTTGTCCTTTGGTTGAAACACGACTATGTCAGTGCCTAAAATTGAAATTGCTTGAATTTGCCTTATTTTAATCACCATTTTTAAAAGATCCTCTGCAGAAGTATTGCCGGTTTTACTCTGGGTGACGCAGGGGCTGTGACCGCGCTATCAGCCGGAGCTGTCCCAATGAAAACGGGCAAAAGTTCTGCAGAGATAGTGGGTCATTGTTCCGGGAAATACATGTTGCAATTACAGTTTTAAAATGTCACCCTTCAGCGTTTTTGTGCAGCACAAACAGAACCCCCGCTCGGTGCCATTTTACTCGGGTGGTGACAGAGAGAAGGCAAAATGGGCATAATTCAAAACCTCAGCACATAAAACCCAAATTATCTGCATTGCAAGACACCAGTAGACACCAGAACATCTCCCTCTGTCCCACTCCACTCTTCCTCCCAGCCATTAGTAGTTTATTCCACAGCTACAGTTGCCATATTTTGAAAAAGGAAACCCTTTTCTTCTTGACTTCTTGCTCTCTTCCCCACTTTTCTGACCCATTCTTTACTCCGTCTCCTTAAAATATAACAAACCGATAGTGCAGTTAATTAGCCGTTGCCCACAGAGACGACTCTTCAGTTCTCCTTCTGCCTGGTCTTTCTCCTGAGGTGAATCGGGCATCAAACCTATCAGAGCCATCAGATAAACCCAAGGCTACAACCTTTTACCTCCATCTTTCTAAACCCTCCTACTATGCTTCCTCTCACCCATTTCTTCTTCCAGATAAAAAACGTTTTACTGCGGCAAAATCGAATCGGCCCGTGGGGGAACGCCAGATATGGTGTGGACGGAGGGGGGGAGGGAATCACGCCTTGAGGATGAAAGGGGTGAAGGGGGTCGACGGAAGAGCCAGGAGGAGGGGAGAGGAGATCAGGAAGAAAGTGATGGTTTGGGGGTGAAGAGAGAAGAAGAAGGAGTGTTATGAAAAGAGGGCATGCACATGAATAAATAAGGGTTGAACATAATTGAATTACTACTATAGCCCTTAATGACAAACGCACATTTACCCCTCGACAGTGTCTGTATTGCCACTATTACACGTGTTGTGTCATTTTACTGGTGTTAATCCAGGACCTTGATGCACCGCATTTAGCATCATTAGCCTGTAATTTCTTAGTAGTGGCCACTTGATGTAGTGTAGTACAAGCAGCCCGACTATTATTGTCATAATTAGGACACGACACAAGGACGAGTTTGCAGCATTAACAGCTTGGCGGGAATAAGATAAAGAGTTATATTTGGAAGTGGCCGTAGAAATGGGGGTATTGTGTCGGGGTGGGGTTTGGATTTGGAGGTGTGTAAGTTTGTGTGTGTGTGTGTGTGTGTGTGTGTGTGTGGGGTGGGGGCTACACTTGCCACAGTGAAAAGGTTAGGGGGCAGCCCATCTGGGAAGGTCTGGTAGCCAGAGATAAGTAGTGGGTACAAATCCTGCCTCCATGTGCCATATCAAATTTACTACATTAAAACCTCATTATCTATAGAGTGGCACTGGTGGGGGGTGGGAGGAGGAGGGGGTGGAGGAGAAGATGGAGAGAAAGAAGGTGGAGAAATGACAGAGTGTCAGAAAAGGAGGTGCTGTACAGCTGCCTGGCTTGAAAAAAGCCCCCTGTCCTCTCTCTTCCTCTCTCTCCAGGCTTATCAAACTGCTCCCCGAAGACTTCTTCACTTGAAGCTATGAGCTAAAATTAGTCACTTTATGTGGTTGGCTTGTCTACAGTGGAAGATACAGAACGTCTGCCTTCTTAAGATGTGCATCAAGGCAGAAGGAAACAATGAAAGAACAAACTGTCAGCTTTTGATTCCCGAGCCTTAATTGGCTTCCATGTTAAATGATGTTAAAGCAAAGGCGGCGGCAAATAAGGCCGACTTCCATTAAAGTCGCTGCCCTGATTTTGACAAAGTAAGGATTTCATCTGTGACTGTCAGACTGCAGCTGCAGTACATCTCTCAGTGAGTGCAGTGCCTCTCACTCTGTCCTAAACTCACTCTAATTGCTCTCCGAGAGGCAAAGATCTCAGCTTCCTCTTTCCGCTTTCCTCCATCTTTCTCTGGAACTTCATTTTTACCACAGCAGTGGGATGTGAGGTTGCTGCAGCGCCGCCGCCTTCACGCAGCACCCTCGCCTCTTGAGATATATTTGTTATTGTTGCAGGAGTTTGTTCTCCGTCGCGTTACACCGCATTTTCTATAGTGTCCTATAGCTTCAGACCGCCTCTCCTGCACAGACAACCTGGGTTTTCACTGTGAGGTTTAACAGACAGTGGAAACAGTGTTGACTGTGCGTAAGAGACCGAATCTAAACTGGTGAAGTCAGATAGTCAGCAAACGGCCCACCTGAACCGCTCCTTAAGAGGTTTTGCTGCAGTAAAACAGCGTAACAACGCCTCAGACTTTAGCTTTTTAGAGCTGAATTTGTCAAGCAAAGTTGAAATTTAGCATCAAACACCAACGCTGTTGTTTCATTTCTGGCGAGGGCAGTCAACAGTCAACAATATAACCACAGTGAGCTCTGCACAACAGAACCTGCAAATGCTTCCTCTTTGAACAACGGATGAAATGCTTTCAGGTACCACATTCTGATAATGGCATGAATGCATTTGACTAATTGGGCTCTGAAAGATCTCACTGAATTGTACTTAATGAAAGAAAATCAGTAACGAGGAGAGTTCACACCACTCTCCTGTCACACAAGACATTAGACGCCGGATCTGGATTTTAGTAGCATTTTAAAAAGGCATTTTTTTAGAAATTGTGCCATATTTAGGTTAGGACTTTATATATTCTTATTAAAGGTGTACTTTTGTTGGTCACCAAGGTTACACTGTGCCTAATTAATGCAAATCACAACAAACATAAAGGCAAATCAGTGGATAAGCAGACAGAGTAAATCAAGAGGAGCAATAACAGCCATAATAATAAACACAACGCACAAACACACACCCTCCGTTCCCCCTATGCAGCCCAGTACATTATAGCCATATACTATGCTGTGCTGGGAAATTGGACTCTATGAGTGATCCCTCTGGAGTCATGGACTTTAGGATTGTGCTTCAGTGTTTTCTTGAGGAAGGAAAGATAAGAAAAAGAGTTGACAAGAGAATTGTGCATTTAAAGTTTTTACTTCTGTTAGTATCCCAGAGTTTTAGTGAGTTATAGACGTGTCAACTCGGTGACAGTATGTATTAAAAAGACAAAATGTGTATAGAGACTAGAAGTGGTATCCCCCTCCATAAAAAAAGAGAAAATGCCAAAAACTATTTTCTTCAGATTTGTAAAGAGGATTGGAAGATGGCAGAGAATCAAATGTGGGCTGCCGATGAGGAGGCATGTTGTTCTTTTTGGTGTATCTCACACAATCCCTTGTAGGTGCTTTGCTCTTTGTTTTTAATCTGTCTGCTGTGAAAGTCTATCGGTTTTCGCAGCTGTTGGCTCCGCTTCAGAAAAGATGAGGATATTCTTATGTTTGGCTTTGGGTGATAGATATGCTTTTTAATTTAACTTTTCCGTTTCCAAATGCATTGTGCTTCCCACTGACTGAATTGCAAAGAAGACAAGATATGCAGCCACCGTTTGTCCGTCCTTTGGAGGTTTTTTTTTTTTTTTTTTCCTTTCCTAGAGCAACAGTCTTTGATGGGAAAGCAATCAGGTCCTGCATGTTTCACCCCTGAATCAGAGGCCCTCATTGCTGCTTCGAGTTTGCAATCCTTTATGCAGGCCGGTTTGATCACTGGACTCTGGCAGTGAAGTGTTTTGTGCCTTAGTCTCCTGGTAGATACAGATTAGGAGCTTGTCCACTACAGGACAGCTGGAGGCCTGATTACTTCAGTCAGACAGCCTCAGAGAGCAGAGTGGTAGGAGTTTTGATTTCAACCGCATCCAGCGGATAAATTGGTGCTTTAGTCTTTTTTGTATTTAAGTGATTCAGCTAGGGAAATAGAAAGATCTTCCAGTGCTCTCAAGATGTTGACAGCAAAAAAGCAGTGGAGTGACACTGCAGTTGACACCATTTATCGTTGTTTGCAGAACAACTAAAACAAGTGAAATGGCGCTTTCGCGAGGGTCAAGAATATTACTTCTGTTGAGAAAAATCTGATTTCTGTCTTTCTTGCAATCTTAGAAGGAACCTCCGCAGATGAGAACCAACTCAAAGTATTGTAAGCCACACAACCACGGGTCAACACATCGAGGTCGCCTGCTCGCCACTTGGCTGCCAACGCACCTGACCCCTGCGGCTCCAGATTACTCTTCAGTCCAATCAGTGCCCACAGGTCAAGGCCGAGACACCAGATGCATACTGTTACCTTCCCCCGGACTGACTTCTAAGAGGGGTTATTGGTCTTTCTGTCTCAGACGTTCAGGATCACAAGGATGAGCAAACGTAGGGGATTATCAGAGGAGGCAGCCGTCATGTGAGCACCACTGTTGTGGTTAAGAGGGAGCTGAAACTGTAGGTGAAGCTCACAATTCACCAGTTCATCCACACTACAGCATTCACCTATGGTCACAAGCTTTGGGTAATGCCCGAAAGAGGGAGAGAGGGGATATAAGTTGACCCCCACAGGGTGGCTGTGCTCACCCTTAGAGACAAAGAGTAAGGAGCTCAGACATATTGAGGAAGCTCCCAGTAGAGTCCGAGCTCATTGGTATTGACAGGAGCGGGTTTAAGTTGTTTGGGTATCCGATAAGGATGTCTTCTCTGCAGACTTCTAGGTCCCTGTGTAGATTCAGGACACACTAACCGGATTATGTGTTATTTGGCTTAGGAGTATATCAGGATCTATCAGGAGGATATTGCTGAGTACAGGTGCAAAATGCATTCAAGACGTTTCCAGACCGTGTCTCCATTTCCTGAATGCTGCAAGCAAGCAAGCTGTTACATCGCGCAGTCACCAATGGGAGCACAGTTACAGGCCGTCATGTGCCTGTTTGCCTGTACACGCGTCACCTAGGACTTCAGTCTTTTGCAAAAGGCAACAAAAGCTTCATGGTGCACATCGTCACAGTCTACAAACCAAAGACAAAACAGCAGTCTCAGCAATGGAAAAGGTCAGTGTCAAAGAGGGAAGTTGGTGCATCTGATCAGAAGGACATGCTGTTTTTTGTCTTTGGCATGAATTCATCTCTTACGGTCAGACTGTCAGCAGAGAGCTCTACTGCGCAGATCCGAGGAGTCTGAGGGAGGAAAGTCATCACGAATGATCAGAATTGTGAGAAGAGGATCTCTTGGTCTTCATTACGGCACAGCAAGTTCATCGTGCACTGCTTTTTGGGGCTGCACAGACGAAACGGTCAGTCAGCGCAAGCCGTACTCCCTGGATTTGGCGACAGTGACTTTTTCCTCCCATCCAAAATGAAATTCAAGCTGGAGGGTGGAGACACAATGGACTGACACAGTGGAGGAGGTCTAGAGGACATCACAGGCAGTGCTTTACAAGGTTACAGGATGGCCAGGGAGCGATCTGACGGTGGGAGGAGCGCAGGGAGCGACGTATCATTGCACAAGGTAACAACTTTAATGGGCCTCTCTACACCAGGTATGGTTATATTGATTGCATTTGTCCGGACTGCTTTGGCCTGGCCTTGAGTAAGCAATAACAAAACTGATAGACGGACATGTGGAGTATGTTGAAGAATGTGTTGCAAGGTGCTTCTGTGCATTTGTTCATTTCTTCCAAAAGCAGTTTAGGGTGGAAGGCAAACTCCTGTTCTTCACCGGTGTTCTTCACCATCCTCTGGCACACGCCGAGGCACAGAGGTCCACAGAGGGACCTGAAGGGCCGCATCAACGCTGAGCCGAATGAATCTAGGAAACAATCTCACTCAACAAACAATACGGCGATATTAGTGGCTGCAGTCAACAAACGCTGCAATGTTCCTCCCTACAGAGTCTGCAATATGTGCAACCATCCACATGAAACCTCTATTAGAGAAAAACTGCAGCTGAGCTTTGAACATGTGACATGATATAACGCAGAAAGCTAAAGCTTCTGATGTGAATATATATATATTCATATAAAACACGTGGTTTGGCATCGAAATGTGTAGTGATTCAAGTCGGACGGTAACATTAGCACATCTTTTCAGGCTGATTTAAGTCTCTGTCCATAATTGTCTTCGTATTTTTTTAAGTAGTTCTGTTTCTTCTTGTGCTTAAGGTGACGAGCGGCCTCCATAAGGCACTCCAAATCAGCTCTTTCTTTTGTGAGTTACTTTGGCCAGTTAAACAGTTGATTTAATTGGATCTTCCAGAGCCCACGGATCTTAATTAGCTTTCATATTGTGTGTTACGGCCGCGGAAACTGACTCAAAGTACTTTATAAGTTTCCCATGAAAGAAACACACAGTTCATCTTCCGGTTCGACAGGGCCCCGCTGTAGCCACTTAATAAATGAGCGTGAATTTCTGCTGCATGACTACGATCAACAACTGATGTGCGCCGTAATAAAGAGAGACTTGCCCGTCGCTCTGTGAAATATGCATTGTGGCTCTAAGATGAATCCAGACTTATTAGGAAACAACATTGTATAAAAATGATGCATGAAGCCGACTCTTTAACAGACATCGAGCATAAGCGAGGGAGAAAATGCATCAATTACAAGATTATAAATCAAGGAAACGTGTTGACACTTTCCTGCCTTCAGCTGTCCTTAATTAATCGTTGTGCCATGCTTATGAGAAGCAGCAGTCTTGAAACTGATAATAGTCTTTTATGAACCATTAGTACTTATGCAAAACACACATTATTGACTAATCATTATTATTCTGAGTGATACTGTGGTGAATGGTGTCGCCGTTTTATGTGTGCGCGTGTCATGGTTGTGACAGTCGTAAATACATGTGGTGATTTGCTGAAACAGCTTGAGGATATCACAACATGCGAACCTGAATCATGACAGGTGCAACAGAGAGCAGCGACTTAAACACAGCTTACTTCATCTCAACGTGAGCCAGGATGCAGTTAGCTTAGCTTAGCATAAAGACTGGAAGCAAAAACTTAGTAACTGAGTATCTGAGTATCTTTGTGCAGGGCAATGGCTGCAGAAAAGGTCACTTTCACTGTTCAGTTCTGTCGCTCCAAACTTCCTCCTAATCCTGCTGCTTTCACGTCTCCGTTTTACACTAACTTTCGATTTTTCCTTCAAACATTTGCTTCTAATTCCCCTTCAAACCCAACGTCCGCCTCTGCTCTAGTTGCTTGCAAACTATATCATTTCTCCTGTTCCAAATCATCATAATTTCACTTTACCGCTTCAGTGAACATGCATCCTCCCTCTCTCTTATTAACAAAGTGCTGTTCATTGTTTCTCCACAGACATTTAAAGTCAATGCTGTATGTCCTGTGTTGTCGGTAGTTGCTTGCTGGTGAGTAAAATGGAAAAAGATGAAGCAGCGCAAAGACAACTTCTGGTTTCCACCTGGAAACTTTATTCATTTTCTGCTTCCACTTTATCAGATTACCAGATTGTGATTGTGATACCAATCGCAATCTCTTAACTCTTAGCAGACAATGCTAATATGCTGGTTTTCCAGAAATGTGAAACTATTTAACTGCTTTAAGTAAAAGTACTTTTTTTGTTAATTCACTGATCATCTGTGTAAAAATAATGTGCGTCGTCCTTTAATGGCCATAGGTTTTCTTTTTTCTTTTATTCGTTTTATGAGCTGTAGTATTTGAGAAGCGGCGAGACAGTAAACGTCCCGATAACAGATGACTTTGATGAAGTCGATATTGATTCGCCGGTTTTATCAACTCTAATGGATTACTGGCTGTGACCATAACACCGAAAAGCAGACACAAACACTCACAGACATTTATCATCCCGCTCTTACCTTGTCGTAGTATCGTATCTCGTAGTCGAGGATGATTCCGTTGGGCTGTTCGGGCGGTGGCCATGACAACGAGAAACTGCGGCTCGTCGAGCTCACTTGATGCATTATGGGAACTGCTGAGGGAGCTGTTAAAAAAAACCCCAAAAACAACATATACACACACACACACGCAATCAATTAGGCAGTTAAAAGATTCGGTAGCATGCTTAAACACCATAAATACGGAAATACAGTGTGTAATGTAATGACATATTGCCAAGGATTATTTACACCCAAAGGAGAAAAATGTTTCCTCATCCAGGCTCATGAAAACAAATTACTGCACTTGTCACTGATGGGGAAACAAGAGTTATGTCTGTAATGCATTTTTACCCATAATTTTAGGAACCAGAAGCTGTTAGCCATAATGTATTTCGTGGTTTTTGCCTCTGGGATCCTTTTATGAGATGGTTTTTTATCACATTTGTACTTGACTCGATGGCGTTCAGCAGAGAGAAGCTGAAATCGAGAGCTGGAGATTGATACTACACCTGTAACAAGTATCAAACTGACGTAAGTTATGCGGACAAAGAAAATGTATGTGTCTTACACGGCGGAGCCACGAGGAATATCACGGGGCTGCCATAATCCTCGGTGAATGCGGCGATACCTCACGAGCCGCGTGCGTCCTCTATAGTCATAATTTGACGGCGCGCGCGAGCTGTCGTCAGGAAAGCTCACAGTCTTTTTTTAATATCGCCGCAATTGACATTTTACAGGGTTCTCTATATGTCGACTGGGTTTCGTATCCTAAGGGCCCGTGAAACGCGCTAAAGCCTATTGCATAATTTAAGCACCCGACCACCCCACCACCCATCCCCCCCGCTCTCTCTGGTGCAGTCAACCTGAAAATAAATCAGTTTTTGTTGAGTCCTAAAAGATTCCAGGGATAAGAGAGTTTTTCATCCGGCAGCGGTAACAAATGCGCTCAGAAAGCAGCGGGGTGACAATGGATCATGTTTCGATTAGGAATGAGCCCGGGTTGCCGCAGATGAGGTAAATGATGTGTTTTCCATCAGAGCAAAGCAGCTTTTAAATCTAAATTTGGGTAGCGGTGGAAATATCACTTGTGTCTGTCTCCATAAAGTATTGATGGAGTAGTAAGTCAGCTCACTTTATAGTCTCTAAGAATTACGCTGCCACAGACTGAGAGAGGGGGACAGAGGGAGAGGGAGAGACTGAGGGAGAGCAGGGCAGGGACAGGGGATAAAGGCGAGGGAAGAGGAACTGAGGGAAAGTCGGGAGGGGGAGAGAGGAAAACAGGATGAAAGCTGTGGATGTACAGGAAAAACAGAGAAATAGGGGGAGAGAAGGGAGAGAGATGACAAGCTTATAACATGTTTTATGAATTAAAAGGCTGTAGCTCAATTTCCTTTATCCCCCTAGCCAGCATAATCCACAGTGCCCCAGGGTATGCTTACACACACACGTACACAGATGCTTGCACACACACACACACACACATACATGCACGTGGCTTTTGCGCTCCCCAACTCACCGGCCTGATTGGTTGTAATGTTGATTGACAGTTGCTGGGCGGGATAAGGGCTCTTGTTGGAGACTCCGTTGACGGCCTGTGAGAGCACAAAGCACGACGGTCAGCGATCCCGCCTTCCTCCAACATTAGCAACTGTTGCTAAGGCGTGAAGCTCTCTCGCACAACACGTACGCAGGTTGAAGGTGGCGGATTTAACACTCGGAATGCAAAATCGATGTTAAAACACTTGCTCTCGCACCGAGGTAGACAAAAACAGCTTATGTCTGGACAGCAATTAATGATTTTTTAAAATGCATTTGAAGCCTGCGTTTATTATATTTTGCTAGTCCAAAGCATTTCACCACTTAACGATCCAACAGGTATTAAATAAACAGCACTGTTCTGGCTGTTATCAAACTTTAGCATGATTAGGGAACATATAAGATCACGTTATTCCTCCAAACACAGCCCTATCCTGCTGCTTGGCTCACACGCTTGGAAAGGAAAGATTCTACGTTTTGTGTTTCGTATTTTCTAATGTTTCACTTCAAGGCTTTTAGGATGAGAGCTTCCCGATGAACGTGGCAAACATGATCATATCTAGCTGGAGTTGCTGTGAGTGTGTTAGAGCAGGACAGAGTGGGCAACGCTGTGCTACACTTGGGCAAATATTACAGAGAGTTTAGGTGCTAGCTAGCCATATATGCTAACTTGTGCAGCTTTAGAGGCTAGTTAGCCATATATGCTAACTTGTGCAGCTTTTAAAGTAGGCAAACCCACTGCCCGATTAATTAGTACACTCTAATATATATTCGGCATATCACTCAAACTACAGCCACCTGCTGTGCAGAGTTGAGAGAGTTAAGGTATGATTGGAAAATGGCTGCTCAGCGGGGGGGAATTAATCGCCCGTCAATTATAAACAACAATCAGATGGTTTCCATTTCGGTGCAGAAGCACAGCCAATGTCTTCCTCAAACTGTACGGTCTCACCGTCGTTCCTATCTCACCAACACAAAGGCACAATTAACAGCATCCCAGTGCCTTTTAAAGACCACCTAATTAGCTGTCACATATTGTTTGTCATGGGCTCAGTTAATCATTTTGGCGCACCAAACAATGTCTTCAGTCATAGCAAATCATTAAACAAAGGCGTGCTAATTAGTGAAGCTAGCTTAATGGCTTACTCCGTGCCCTAATTTTATTTATTAATTTTTTTTGGTTTCATTATCATTTCAAATTTTATTTTGTGTTTTTCCTTTTCCTTGAGTTTCCGAAGATTGAAAGATGTTAGTTTGACCCAAGTATTTCAGTGAGTGATTTAATAGATATTTAAATCTACCATCAAAAACACATTCTGCACGTCAAAGTGTTCAGCTGACAGCTAACTCTTATACCACCATTCGCTTTGTTTAAGTGGCTGTCAGTGTTTTTACTGGGTGGATAAATTAATTTAGGAAAAAAACAGAAATCTCAGCTGATATTCATCTCTGACCTTCAGGAAATGCATCAACTTACAAACAATAGTTCACAATCAACACTTTCATAATCAGGTCAGTGTTTCAGTAAATTATTCATATGCTTTCAAAATGGATCAACTCGTCCATCCTGGACACGCTATAGTAATGTGCTATGTTGTATTCCTGCAAGTCCTGATGGCTTTCAATTAGTCTAATGGGCTTTAACATGAACCTATGGGATGTTTCTGGACAAAAGACCGATACTGACCACATTTCGATTAAAAGATCGGATTGGATTTCACAATTTGAGACTCAGCGGGAAAAGTGAAGGAACAAGCCTGCTGCCCTCACAACGCGGGTCACCTTGATTTAAACACCCAGCCTTGATGGTAAAGGCTGCTGATGGCAGGAGATTGAAGGTTCGCCATCGTATAGGCTTTATAGGCATCGTGGTGTCCTTGTGGCTGCAGCAAACACGCACAAAAGCCTCTATGTCAGAGAGCATCTCAGTATCCTTCAGCACCACGGGGAATATCATTGCATATTAAACAACAAGTTTTGTTTCGAGCACATTATTGGGTTATATTTAATATAAAGCATAAAAACTTGTTTCATGAAGGCTCGAAAGGTGGTTTTAAAGTTTTAAAGTGCGTCACTTGCTTCTTCGTTGCACCGGACTCAACCGTGCATCAAGACTGAGGAGCCAATAGTGTTACGAAGAATCGCGTATGTTGAGAGAAACTCACACAGATGCATACAGATCAGCTGGAGAGGACTGGATTATGCTGCAGGAATGGTTTTCCTGAAGGTCTTTGATACATTATGATTCAGTGATTCTGGATAGCTACTGGTGCCCATTTAAAACTCTTGTGAATCCAAGTTACCTTCTCAGACACACCTCACAAGCCTAAAGGCAGTAAAGGTGTGATGGTCAAAATGAAGATTAGCTTTGGATTATTCATTTAACGTCACCGAACCGCGCACACGCCGAACAGAACTCTTCCAGCTGCCCAGTGGACGAACCTGTATCTCGAAGGTGTACGACGTGTGGGCCCGCAGCTTGCTGATCTCCACCCTCGTGTCCTTTAACCCCCGCTTGCCAGGAACGAACACCACGCTGTCGTCACACGGCTGACAGGCCCGGCGCTCGCTGCTGTGGCACCGGCGACACAAGACATTGTATGACAGGTCGTCACGGTGACCGGTGTCTCGCGGCGAGTGCCACTCCAGCAGCACCGATGTCTGGTTGACGACTGAGACCACGTTGCGCGGCGCCGAAGGGACACCTGGAGGAGGAAGGAACGGAGGTTAATGGATTGACACTGCGTTTCCAGTATCCGTGTCAACAACACTGTAACTGGCCACACTTAAGTGCTGCTGGTTCCAATCAGGTAAATTGAGTCCGTCAAGCAAATCACTCCTCCACACCTGGATGCAATCAAACTTCATTATGGGAAGCGCTTCAGTAAATCATTTGGGTTTTTTATGAAGCAGTGGCTACTAATGGCGTACATATGGATAAATGTTTTACTGTCACAGGTTTGGCTGGGATTTCATAGCGAAGCAAGCTGTCGTATAAGCTGAGCATCATTGAGTGTAGGCAATAAGCTATGTTTGAAATGTTTCTGTTGATGTGACATTAAAGCAACTAGACCCAGAGTCTGACGGCGAACAGCGGAGGAAACGGTTGGAAAGAATAAAAGAATAAAACGCAGCCACGGTCTCCTCTGGTCTTCTGGGGCTGGGACAGAATATCGGCATTTGTGTTGGTGTTTACAGCCAACAACAGAGCAGTCTGCATGTCCGGCTCTGACCGACAACATCGCCACACACCGCTAGCTTACCGCCGGAAACAGAGAGCTTCACCTAGCGGGATGAACGCCCCCTCTCAGCGGTTTCACTCAGAGGAGGACGGCCTCTGTAAATCACTCCTGTGGTTACGTAACGTCAGGAGCTGGGTCTGAACGGCCTGTAGGAGCCCCATGTTACCAGAGGGTGGGCTGCAGAGACGATGCAGGACCTGTCTGCCTTCCTCACTCTCTGAGCTGGTTCAGCTGAGGGGGGACTAGTAATCTATCCATCTTGTAATTCATGTTTGCCTGCATCATTTTCAAGACTTTAGTTTGAACACAACGCTTAGGATTTAGGGGAAATATAGAAATACACGGACAAATGCTTCACTTTTACTTTTTGTCAAACGCAAACATTTGTTTCTGTCTGCACGCAACGTTACCAAGTGCACTTTTTAACAGTATTGCTGGTACAGATGTAGGGAGTCTGGGCTTCAGCCAGCGCCGTCTATAACAGACAGAAGGTGACCCAACAGCTCAACACCAGCCAGAGAATCTCTTTTGTCTGCCACTCTTCAGTCGGTCGGGTTCTCTCTCTTCCCTGTCAGCTCGTCTCTTTGATCTGAACCGAAACTCTGGTTTTCTGGGGTGTTATAGCGACTCCTAAACACACACCCGGAGTTTTCACAAGGTTAAACCTAGCGGGTTCACTTCTCCTTGACTGTTCACACACACATCACATCACACAGGCGCACATGTGACACGTTAAAACAGGAGGAATGAAATGAAACTGATATTCAACCTTGGCATATGTTAAATCACAGAGTCACATGATCTGAGATGGCCCTGTGGAATATGTGCGTGTGTGTATTTGTCAAACAGACACTCAGACACCAAGCTGCAGAATCTAACAGTGCTAACAATCAGTAGGGGGTTGAAAACTTAAGTCACGGCATCTTATAAACGTCCCTACTGAGAGAGAGGGCCCGTCAGAAACTCTGCATTCATAATTATACACACGCGCACAGGCACATGCAGTGTGTTGACACAGATACTCACTCAATCTTACTTTTGATCTGAGCAGTACAAATACGAATTCTTCGACGCTGTCAGACGCTCACGCAGAGTTCACAGAAAATACGCTTTCAAATGCAAACAAAGTAAGAGAAGAGATGATAAAAAAACGTTTTAAACTGAACATTTTGCTGCAACAATAAAAAAAAAAAATATTTCGAGGACTTCAAAGAGTTACGCAGCCCGAAACCACACTCTGCACAACCTAGCTGCTTTGTAAGCGGCTTACGCGGTAAAAATCTGACCTGTACACACACACACACACACACACACACACACACACACACACACACACACACACACATCCTCCGTACCTACGCAGCCCACGAGGCACGCTGAGGGCCGACTGTCCGCACACTGCAAGCTCGCTCTTCACATTTCACAGATCGGATTGTGATTAAAACCAAATAAAACGTCCCATGCTGACGTCCACTTGCACAGTGCTCGCTCCTCTCTTTCACTGTTGTACAGTAGCTCCATTTGTTTGTGCCCTTGAATCGAAAGTACCGAGGTAATTCTCGGAGCCGTGTAGGCTGAGTGGGTTGACACCTGACACCTTTTCACTGGGGAAGCTGATTTTTCTTCTGTCAGCATCAATTTGAGAGTTTGCTGCCACTTTGAGGTGAGGCTTTTCATGTGCCTTCTCTGTTGTCAGAATAAGTTAACCCCACAGATTGTTCCACAGCCACTGTGGCAAAACCATTCCCCCACCCCTGCAATATACAGAAACAGATGATGAGTAGTGACACCGTTTGATTGCAAAACCAGTGAAAGGACAGAAACAAGCGCAGTTATTAGCGCAGGTAGCCCAGACAATGGTGGAAAACATGAAATTAGTCCTTTATTAGATCGACAGGTGACACATCTATTAATATGGTGCCTCTATGGATGTTTTAATGGATCACCGTGTCCCTATTTTACAGCACTGATTATGCACCTAAAACCACTTTCACATTCAAACCAGCATAATTTGAATGACGTCTGGTGCATTTGGCTGTTTGCTTCGGTTTATATAGTCTGGCCCTGGACCAAGACCACCTGAGCCGTTGTCCAGTGCCAATTGTCTGTGGTGTGAATGCAAGGCGAAGGATTGTGTGATAAAGTTTTTAAGATATGATGAATTTCAGAATTAATTTAAATCTTAATCTACTAATAAATCCACTTAGAGTCTCTTAGGTGGTTGCTTAAGAACTGCACTTAACTGAAGGTATTTAACTGCACTACAGAGGCAAACATTGCACATTAAATGAAAGATTGTACTTTTTACTCCTCTGCATTTGTTTAACATCTTCTGCTGGTTACAAAAATACAATATCATACCCTACGTTCTGATAAACTGAAGGATTAAGTGTTCCTTTACGAGCCGACGAACTCCTTTAGCTAAATATGTTGTTTTAGTCACAAAGCTGAAATTGCCGTTTCTCTGCGCCCATTAAAACCAGACGCAGTTTCACAAATGTGTGGTCACCACAGCACAGCAACACTGCTCACACACCATGAGCTCATAGAATATGAGAATAATTGTAGATGTAACCAAAAACAAACGCGCGTAAAGCCGTTCAAAGGCGTTCTTCCTTAAACATCTGCAGCCGTGTGCATTATGAGAACGTCTGCTTGAGTAAAAGTGAACTGCGCTGATTCAGAATCCACCACTAAACTATAGGCAAGGTTTTGTCAATAATGAGAACACGATGGCACCGAAGTTGCATTAAACGGCAACTCTTTGTCATTCTCGGTGACAGTTACATTTAAATTTGTTCTTGAACTATTTTATGAATTATGCATGACTGAAAAAAAAAAAAAAAATCTCACGTACCCCCTGCAGTACTCCAAACTACCCTTGGGCTATGCTTACCACCATTTGAGAAACGCTAGTGTGAGCCGTACTCAAGCTAGTCTGGTTACCGTGGTAACACCATACGACTCTATGTTTACACCTGTTGGTTAAAAACTAAAAGGCCGAACACCCGAGCCAGACAAACCCCCAAAATCCCTTGCTGCTACACCGTTCCCGAACAGGAAACGCAGTGATAACAGCAGCGTGTATAAAATAACCCACGGTTGCGTTTCAGGCAACAACACCCGCGGGAATATTTTACAGTTTTTGGGGCAACTTTTTATTTATTTTCCTGGCTGAATGTTGCAAATTCATTCACGAATGTAAAACAGTAAAACAAAGACACGCCCCTGAACGCAACTGAGCTTTTTTTTTTTTCCAGCCCCTGAAAAATGTGAAGTTGTATCCAGGTCACCGGGACGTGCACACACACACACACACACACACACATGCACACACACGGTTTCACAGTTTGAGACTTGCTGCAGAGACAGTCCAAATGATTCATGTCTCAACCTACTTACACCATCTCTCTGTGGAACTGAGAGGCAGCGTTTTTCAAATTCGGTGCCTCGTCTTGCATAGCAATACAGCCTCTTCAACACACTAAACACATACTCGCTTCAATGGAAAGCCTGAGGAATGTGGCAGCGTTATTACTTACTGCTCCCCAAATCCCCAAACAAGGACGGGAACACTGCGGCACGCTCGCTCTGAATGAGGTGCATAAAATTAAGGTGGGGATGATAAATCAAAGCAGATATTGGCCTTTAATTCAATGATGAGGTATTGGACTGTCAGACTGTCCGATGTCAACCTCTGATATTCAGGAACACGTCGGCCGTTGTTTGCTCCAGTCCAAAAATCTGCCGTGTTGGTCCAGGATTAAGTCTCGTCACGTGCATCCCCGAGGCATAATTGGTTAAACGAACGAGAGGTTTATTGTTTATGTATTTTTGTTTTTCTTTGTGTTTGTCTGACAGAGAGAGAGACTGACTCACTGGTGCACACATCCTCCGGTTTGTCCATGTCTCCCCGGTAATAGCCGTTCCGACAGCCGCAGAGGGTGGCGGCCTCGATGGTGGAGCGGCTGTTGAGCGGACATTGCTGACATAATCCTGCCCCCTGGAGCGACTTAAAGGTGCCCTGAGGGCAGGCTGGAGAGACAGAGGGAGAGAGAGAGAGAGAGAGAGTGGAAAAAGCAGGTAAATAAAAGAAAAACTGCAGCTGAACACGAACGAAAACACATAAAATAGGCAGTGTTTATGCGGCTTTCGTCTGTCTTGGGTTGCAACACGTTAAAAAGATGCTGCGCGAGTCGAGTTATTACACAGCTGCTGACGTTAATGCACAGAAACATGTTTTTCTACGTCCACAAACTTACACTGATGATCTTTGGTGTAGATTAGGGTTTCAAAACTCTTTATCTGGGTCAGACTTGTTTCTGTCCTTAAATATTAATCGTCCTTTACGACATGAAACACATATATGAATTCTTAAAGACGATGTCCCCCTTTATCCAACTTTTACACATCCAGGGGCGGCTTGTGCTGTGAACATGCCGTGCATCCTCGTTATCTGGCTTGTGTATAACAGCGTGGAGTTTCATCATCTGCACTGCAGTCTGCCTGGGATAAGACAAGCCTGGTTGACAAATGCGGGAGTCGGCGCGCATTGGATTCTTCTGCACCACTTAAAGAAGTCGCTTCTGTTGTGATGCCGTGCCTCTGTCTCTCATTAACGGTGTTCAGGGGGCTGCACAGAGGCGCCCCCCCCCCCCCTTTCATTTAATTAAATGCCAGCGCCACAGCAGGTCTTGCGCGTGTCCCTCCGCAGCCTTAAATTTGAGGAAGTGCAGCATGATGTGCATTTAACGCCCATCTGCTACGGAATAACCTCACAAATTTTCGAGCTTTAGGACACAGGAAGCGGGTCACTTATAACTCCGTGTTGCAGCACATCTTCCCTCTCTCATCCCGTGGGAATCTTCTGGAAACTTTTCAAACCGTTTCGCGATTAAAAGTTCTCACTCGCTGCCTCAGAACTGCCCATTCACACCAGCCCACTCTCTGTATTTTCATCCAGAAACACTCGATATATGTGCACGCGCTTCAATTACCAATTACCTTTTTTTTTCTTCCTCGGCAAAAGCAGCGTTGCATTTTTAATTTCTGGCATGCATTTTTAATCGCAAAAGAGCACGACCCTTGCTCTAAATATAATGTCGTACACCAGAAATGTGGCTGCTACTGTCGTGGTTAAACGTACAATCAGCAATATTTCATCAGCTCTTTCCAGCAAAATAGGAACCATATGTTAGTAACAGAGCAGGTGATCAACACTCTGCCTTAGGTCACAGCTGTTTTCTAAAACTCAGATATCCCTACCTCACTCCGCGTCTGTTATTTATTAACCCTTATTTTACACCGAGGGTCGTCTTTTTCAAGGATGTCCTAGCTGAAATGGGTTGCCAGGCGAAAGAAAAGCTCTCAAAGCGGCTGTGAAGGAGAAGAAAAACCCAAGAACAACTCGGCAACCGTTCATCTAATCAGATGCGGCGAGGGTTCACGTTCCAGGCCGGAGTACTTGTCAATTATTTGTGAGTCGTATAAATATTATGTGCTGTTTTTAAAAAAAGAAAAGAACCGAGAAGCCTGCTGGACGTGAAACACTTTGCCCGGGCGCACTCTTGAGCCTCTGGGCCTGCAGAAACACCGCAGCGCTTACCTGAGCGGGACTTGACGACGTGATCGTGAACTTTCTTTTAAAAAAGGAAGGAAAAACTTTTAGACGAGTGATTTTTGTCCTTGAAGTCCAACAAAACGTCTTAAATACCAAACACGAATAAGAATCTGAGAGAGAATGAAACTCACTGAAGCGAAGGCAAAATGCATCTCGAGATTAAAACATCAAGCTATCTGTGTTACTGAAATTTATAACTTTTCCATCTGGGTTACGGTCAGACTCTTTGGTCTCTGCTACCTGGCTACAGTTTGCACTTCACGTAGAGGGGTCTGTCGGCGGGGCGCCTCCCTAACCTTTTAAGTTTCTGAGTGACAGCTCGGTGCCTCGGACGGGATTTGCAGTTTTAGCGTAGATGGCCGCCCTAAATATACGATAAAATACTTTTACTGGGTTCTTATAAGATCGATAATGTTACAAGAGGTGAGCTGACTGTTGTTTAAATGAGGGATGAACTGAGAGGTGCTACATATAGTTGCAGCATCAGGCTTAGCTTGAAGGTTAGTTAGCTAGTTAACTCCCCGCTCAAGCAACAGATTTGTGTCAGAAATGCACATAACTTGCTGCAAGTCAAGTATTTTTTTATTTTAATATTTGAGACTGGAAACTTTTCTCAAACTCTTATTTTGTTGACATTCGGGGACGTTCTTCTTTACATCGACAGATCTGACCTCACACACGCCACGTCAACATCTGAACTGAACGTGTCACGGCTAAGTCAGATAAGAATGTATCCCCAGAGGGCACCTGTTTATAATCCACACGGGATTGGCAGTGCCTTCAGAGGAAGTAACACATTTTAAATAATGACTGAGTTAAAAAAAAACAGGGAAACAGAAGAGGTGAAATGATAAAATAGACTGAAATGAAAGTTTCTGCCAGAAAAAAACCAAATAAGGTTTTTAATGTTACTTTTTTGAAGTTTTGATTTATCTTTTAGCACTTTGTTTTCCCTCCTCCGCTGTAATGAATGAAGTTCACTTCATCTCCGAGACGCTTCCAGATGCAGCGAGACCGAAATGCAATACCGTACAGATTTATGGTGGAAGACGCAGGGGAGTCCATGTAAACTGGAGTCCGAATGAACTGAGTGAAAGAAGTAAGTGAGACAAAGCGCCCGCGAGTTAAGAGCCGCGGAGTGTCGCTTAATCAAACGTTAAAGAGTTTAAGGGTCAGGAAGACTTTTGTTCAAGAGGGGAAAAAGAAAAAGAGGCGAACCAGCGAAGAAGACGCACCAGACACGAGAGAAATGAGAAAGAAAACAGCGAGAGGAGGCGAAACACAATGAGGTTTTATTCTTCAGTATCACCCATTTCTGCACTTCTGCTCCATTGTGTTCACTCTCCTGAAATGTTATATTGTTATTTCCTGCTTTTGCTGATGCTTTTGTTCTAACATGATTTACAATGGAGGAATCTGTCTTTTGCCCCACCCATACACACACACACACACACAGAGTTTCCACTGCATATTACACTGTACATGGGCCGCAGTCAAGAAACCACTCAGGATCTCAGATTTGAAGTATAATTTTTATGTTATATTGGGGCTTGATCGAGCTGGCGCTTAATGCAACTATTTTATACGTTGCCGCACTTTCAAATAATGGCACGGAGGAACCGGGCTTCCGCTTAGAAAATGATGCAACATCAGTGAACTGCCTTAGTGCTTATGACTCTAAGTGTCCTCCCTACTGCGCCAAGTGTGGGAGGAGGTCGCGCCGGAGCAGCTGGCCAATTTTCAAGGGGGTATTCAGGATGGGAATGGTGCTCATTTTGGGCTGAAATCACTATTATATGAAAAAAATGCTCCTAATTATATAATAATGGTCTGTTTAAGGTGCCGCGCATACATGTTGTTGCTGTAGGAACAAAGTGTGCCAGGCTGCAGTGAATTCCTGCCGTTGTGAGACCTGAAAGTTAATTTTATTTCACACACGCCAAGAAACTTTGCAGAATGTTAGAACTGTGCAAAGATTATAAATAAAAATTAACTGAATATGAAATTTCCTTGCCAGACAGGAAAAACAAACAAGCTAATTATGATTTATCAGATGTGCCCTAATCAAGTAAATGCAGTAAGTGTTTAAATCTCACTTCTGCAAGCGAATGCATCGTTCAGCAGAGCGTATTTGCTCTAACGTGGTTTAGGATCATGTAAAAACAAGCTCCAAATGGGAAACTAAGCACAAAGTATACTAGTGAAGTAAAATTACAAAACTAGGTTATTAGCATTAATTAAAAATATAGTTGGATTTAAACTGGTATTACAAAAAAAAGTAGAATGCATAAAAAAACAGTGTTTGCTTGAGCTTTGTTGAACCAGCCTACAGTCACAGCTCACCATCAGTTTTAATGTTTCTAGTCTCTGCTGTTTACGTAGGCACCAAGCGTTAAAAGAGTGGTGCAAACGCAGTAAATATGAAATCTGTTTGCGTGGTTGCAAATGGAGTTAAAGATCAGCCTGTGTAGTCAGCCCTCCTACTGTAAACCGGCGCCTTTAAAAACCTGTTGCAAAGCCAGCCATCCCAATCCAATAGCCATTACGCCGCGAGCCGATGTTTCCTCCATCTCCGCTTGTCGGACGCCTCTCCCACCTTTTCCTCTCCGTCCGCTACTCGCTTTTTAGATTCAGATGTCTACCTTTCTTTTGAAGTCGCTCAATGCATTGCGCCTCTCTTTGTGTGCGTGGTGTGTGTGTGGCTTTGAACAGGCAGATAGACATCTGGCTTGGTTGGCTGTCATTTATTCAACAACCTTGCTCATACACATGGGGTGTGTCAACATGGCAACAAGTGTCTTGCTCCTCTCGTATTAGTTATCTCTAGATACAGTATCTCTCTAGTATGGTCCTCGCTCTTTTCAGTCCAACTGTCGGCGACCGTCAGACGACAGCGTGTGAGGTTTTACTTCATCACCTGCCTCCAATATGATACAAAGTCAATTACTGTATATAACGTGAAGGGAGCTCGGGAGGCCTACATGCACACGCCTTGTTCTCACTCGTGTCAGTGAGTTTAGATTGAAATCTTCTTCTTTATATGGGCAGGTTAAGTGACAGAAGTGACACAACGCATCTCACATGGCAGAAAATCCATTGATAAGAGAGAGAGAGAGAAAGAAAGAAAGAAAGAAAGAAAGAAAGGAGAATGGTTTCCCTCTGTGCCTTTATCCAGCTGTGTGGAGTCACACAGGACCATGTGATGACAATTGTCTGAAGTTGGCATACAGGCTCGCTAATCAATTATTAAAAAACTTGTGTGTGTGTGTGTGTATGTGTGTGTGCGGTGGGTGTGTGTGTGTGTGAAAATCACTTGCAGGGCTTTGAAACTCTTAGAGCATTGCTGGGGTCCAGATGGGGTAGTTTGTGTGATCGCCGGTGCTGGGGCTTGATTTGTAGTGTGTGATGCACTTGAAGTATGGGTCTATCGGAATATTCATAAATTAACAGACAGACACACACACACACACACACACACACACAATACTTTGATGTTGGATCCAGTTTCTGGTCGGGATGGTTGCACAATATGCTGGCTTGGTGCAAAATAAAACACAACCTCTGTGGCCTGTCTGTCTCTCTCTCTCTCTCTCTCTCTCCTCTCTCTCTCTACACACACACACACACACACACACACAATAATATTTATTGCATGTAAAGACACAAAGAGAACCATCTGTTCTAATGGTGAGTCCAGTTCTTCGCTGTTGTTATCAGCTGATTGGGCAGAAGAGCACACCAAAGAGACGCTAGCTCGGGCGGAGACAGACGGGACCCGCCTCCGCCCCAGACATCTCAGATCACTGTTTAGGTGCAAAAGCTCTGGAATGAAACACAAACGTAGGTGAACGACACACGACGCCATTAAAGTGTCAGCTGAGTCCATCTTTGGTTCAAACCAATCAGACGTTTCAGAATATTAAGTGAACTTTACGTCCAACATCCAAGCAGGACTGCTAAAACCACATCTCACAGAAACAAAGCTTTTCAACCAGTCATACTGCTAAATCCTCCAAATGGGTGTACCAGGTTGGCTGGTTCACTAAGAACTACCACTGGTATCATCGATAAACTCGGCCCTTTGTGGGAGAGCTTGAAAAATGGCGACATCGGAGGGAAGGTTTCCCCACAGCTGTATGCTTTCAAAGCAAAGAGAGGTCAGTGGTCGGAATTGCTTTTAGCCAAGTTTAAAGCCACGTGTTGGACACAGCGGATAGCGTAGGAACTCGAAAAGGCGGGGCTTAATGTTATCAAGTGTGACACTTAAACCTGGAGTTAATAAGAGTCGTACGGTGGAGAATTTGCTTATGATCCTGACAGAGAAGCAAACCACAAAAGTGAATTACAGACATTTAGCACTATGGTTTATTTTCCAGGAGCTAATTCATTGTTGTGCCTCTTGGTCATTTCAGGCTGTAAATCAGGCTCAAAAAATCAACAGACAGAGTGAGAATTCATATTGCCTGTGGAAAACAGTTTTGTGCTGAAACAAGTTGCAGTGATCTACTTTCTGGTTCTAGTTTTTCTGAAGGGCAAACAATTACAGGAAAAAGACTGAGAATATAAAAAATATAATAATTCCAAACTCCCACCTTTTATTCCTTCTGGCGCAGTGGCATCAGAAGATTACCGCGGGTATTGTCAGACTTAATCACTCCTGGCTCTGGCCTACCTTCTACCCGCCAAATATTGTATGAAGAAAAAGTATTTCTGCGCAAAAAGAGACACTGACACCAAAGACTAAGCTGATTTCAATCAGTGCATTTAATGTATTTTCACAGGAGGCAGACAGAACGGCGCTCATCAGTGCCGTCTTTGCTCTCTGTCTCGTTTTATCTGCCACAGTTTTTACCTTCTGTCCTTGGACTGTCCTTCTTAAAGTAAATAATTCTTTTGTCAGTCCATCTCCAGAGTCTTCCTTCCTTCCTTCCTTCCTTCCTTCCTTCCTTCATCCCCTCTATCTCACTGAGACGCTCTCCGACAGCCCCGGACTAATTTCCAGGAGACTAATTCATGGGAACATAAACTAATTAACATGGGATGAAGCGGCCTCGATTTATCATTTACCATATGTACACACATCACACGCACACGCCCCACCACCACCACACACACACACACGCACGCACACACCAAGGCACACATGGCTGTGTGGATGAGACTCTCCGGGGAGAATAAGAATGATGGGTACCACCTGAGAGGAAATGAAGGAGGCCAGATATAAAAAGGAAGGGAAAAGAAAGAGGTGGAGATATATGGAACATGGAGAGGAAGAGGAGCTATTTACGAGCCAAGACTGTCTCTGCTAATATTAACATATGGAACATCGTCGGCTGCACCCTTCGGGCAAAGCACGCAGCGGAGAATGTAATAACAGTATGTGATTATTCAGCCAGGGACTGCCAGAAACACATACTTTGCTCTCCTGCACAATAAAAACATTTGCATTTTCCTGCAGCACTGACTCAGCATACAGCAGTCGAGCAATAACGTTGCTTTGTAGGCTGCCAGTGGTTTTATATATATATATATATATATATATATATATATACAAAAAACACATGTCATGGTTAATAAAGGCGATCTTTTGATATGCCACATTTTGTTAAAATGCATATTCCATGCCACAGTTGTGACATGCAAACACATTTGGTATCAAAAGCTAAGGTTGTAATCGTTTTGACGCCGGCGTGCTCGGGGATGCTTTGTTTGTTATACGCTTTTCTCCTGCTGCATTAACGCGGCTGCTATGGCTGATTATCAGAGGCATGTTCGCCGAATATCGATTTGCCGTCATAGCGGCTTGTTAGCTTCCGCTACAGAACAACGTGAAGTTTGTGCGCAGCATGCAACGGCGTTTGATGCAGGAAGGTCATTAGAACAAAAAGGAAAAGGTAATTAATTCGGCCCACACGGCATCGTCCCTCGCATGTTGTGACGCAGTGCAGTATTTGCAGCCGTTCTTCCTTCTCTTTTTCTTTTTTTACGAGCAAGGTTCGAGCTGGCGCGGCCTCATTAATGCACAGATTTACCTCGACACACGTTGCCATTGTCTGGTTCGTAACCCGCCTTGCAGCTGCAGCTGCCGATGGGTACCATCCACTCTCCGTCTCCGTTACAGTAGAGCTTTATGGGCACGTCGACTTCCTCAGCGTTGGGGATGCAGCTTCCCCTAGCGATGACTAATGAGGTGGACTCTGCTCCAGTCAGCGTCTGCACAGGATCAGAATCATAAAAATTTACATGTCGGAAAACAGTAAAAGGAGCGCCACGGTGTTCGGTTTGTTCTGGTCCATACCTCTGGGAAGAAAGCGAAGTTCTGCACTATGCTGGGACATTTCTTGTAGAATACCCTGACGGCCAGGAGGGACATGCAAGCGCCCAGATCCTGGAAGGCCAAGTGGAAGCCCCGGCCTTTGGACAGCGGCCCGAAACTCCGAACTTCTGTGTTCACCTTCATTAGCCTTCCCCCAAAATCAACCTGCGAGAAACTCTCATCCGCGGCAATGGTGTCCACCTTAGTGAACAATGGGAAAAGAAGCAGCAAGAATAAAAGTATTTATTTAAGAGTTTTGCTTTGTAACTTCATCTGTGACCGCATAAGACCTGATTTCATTATTTTAGAATCATAGCCATAGTTTGCTCTTTCTCTAATGAACCTTATGCCACCAGAGGCGATTGCTAGGCGATCTCCAACGCTTGGATGGTTTCCAACAGCGATTCATCAACATAAACAGTGTGAAACTCCAATTAAAAAGTTGTGGTTAATTGAAATACTGCAAATGTATAAATCTGTATCCTGACATTTTAGGGAGAAGTCAGCTATGAATCCCAGGGAGCACTGGGGGGGAAAACAATTGGCGAAGCTACAGCTTGAACTTTCTTTTTTTTCATTTAAGCTAATGGGAGCTATTTTTCTTTAAAAGCAGGTATGCTTTTAAAGAAAACCCCACAAAATTAAATACTAACAATGCACAGATGTCACATTTCCAGCCTCTGGCCTACGTCTTCTTCATAATAAACTGATGAGGCTCATTTATGTTGCAGCACTGAGGAATCCTAGATACCGTGGCATATTATAGCCCATCAGTATTGGTGTCACTCAGAGGTTGTACTTTCTGGATCCGGTACCTTAAGAAAAGGGGCATTGGCCCAGTACTCCACCCCTTTGATGCCCTCTGACACAGTCCTGTCAGTCTCCAGGTAGTACAGGTTGAACGTCTCTTTGCACGAGCCCAGCACGCTCGGGATGGAGGCGCAGTCGCGTACGGTGAAGCGGATCTCCACGTAGATGCGCTGTGCCGCCCTCCGGTCGATGTATGTGGTGAGGAGCCAGTTGTTCTGGCTGGGCTCAAACACGTTGCACACCTGGTACGTCCTGATGGTGTTGAGGTTCTCATCATAGCCGCTCACCTCCTCCCACTAGGGAATGTGTGTGTGTGTGTGTGTGTGAGGAAGGGGCAAGGGGTATGGATGAGAGGGGTGGAAGCAGAGGAAGGCTAAAATGATTAATGGGTTTACCAAGACCTGACACAAATTAAACTTTCTCCTTCCCTCCCTCCCATTTTGTCTCTCTCTCTCTTCTGTCCACCTCCCCACTCCCCTCCCTCATTGGCTTCTTCTCTCCCCTCTGCCTTGTTCTTTTCTGAACAGGGACAACCATTCATCACAATTAGAGCCGCTCACCTCAAACGCACACACTCACACACGGAGCAGACCATTGTGACCGGCTAGTGGCCAAACCAGCATTTACACAGCAACCCAAAGAGTTAAAGGAAGGAAGTGGAGGTTCCCTGCTCTGTTTGATTCAGTTCTATTGTATTTTATATATTTTATTCTGTTTCATTTCTTTGTCTTTTGTGCACTATCTCTCTCTTATCTATCAGAGTCCATTCTATTCTGCATCAATGGCGGTTAATTGGTGTCACCTTGCAACTGTAATTAAGATTTTGACAGACTCGTTAATGGAGCACTGTAAAGTGTACTCAAACTGCTTTCCCCAAGGGTACACACACACACACACACACACAGAGTACACCTTTGCACACTGTTCTTACTCCATTGGCAGGGAACGATATCCAGCCAAGCTCAGCCGTCGCTGTCCTTGTATCCATCACCGTCTCTGTCAAACAGAATAGGGGAGACAGTCAGAGGGAGAGGTGAAGAGTGGGAGCTGCAGGAAGGGGGACACGTATGACTTTAATTAATAGCCGGCTCAGTCGCCAACTTTAGTACTGCATAGTGATTTGTGTCATCCATATTCATAAAATCCCACTTTACACCTTTTCCGTAAACGCTTCTGCTACTTTCCTTTCCACGCCTCCATCGATGGTAGAGATACGAGTAAATTAAACCAGGTCTCTGGATGCAGCAACACAGCAATGATGTGACACCATAACTGCTAATACTGCAATAGTACTACAAGACACTGCTGCTGCTAACTGTGCTGCAGCAGCAATGTCTTGTGCACTTATGACCGTATACAGTCACGTCGTCTCTAAATATAAGTATTTTGTACTGTATTAGTAAGAAATGATGATTGCTGGTCTGTAAGTAGTAGTTAGATACAGTAACAGCGGTTAGTTACAACAGACGGCAGTCAGCAGCAGTAACGTCTGTGTAGTTTAATACTTTTTAATACTCTGACCAGACTTGGCCTTTGATCCCTGAATGCAGGCTTGCCAGCGGCTCGTTAACGAGTAAACCTGATAATAAGACCCCCGAGTAGCTGACATGACGACACGCACCACAAAAATAATTTAAACTTAATTAAATGCACTTTCTTTATAGCTGTAGTCCCTTAAATATGAAAGCCCTCAGCTAATCTGGTTGCCGTTAATGACTTCCCGTCCCCACCTGAACCCACGCTATCAGCCCTATCTGTTACACTTACCTCGCACGCCAACCTGACACACTGATAAAATCACAGCTGGGTGACACACTGACACAGTAGCGTACATCACGAAGCTAATTGAGCTTCTCCCCAAGACGACAACAAAGACGTCTGAGAGCTAAAAATACCGTACGCGAGACGGCTCGACAACCAAACTACGTGACGGCAAAAGCCCAGTTGGCAACGCTCGTTGTAAAAGCACGTCACTTCGTATTACGTCCTACCCTGTCAATGGTGGAACATTGCTACGTGCGCCGGCCTGTGAACTATTTTCACCGTCTTTCTGAGCAAAGCCTGTCAAGCTGGGAGAAATAAATTACATTAAAACGCCCGTGCACGCTAATGTTGCAGTATAGTGAGGGGAAAGAAAACAACATGCTATCTGCAATTTAGGGTAACAGACATATGGAAGACACTTTTCACTACATACTGCGAAGGCAGCGGCGCAAACAGTGAGTCAGATAAAAGTCTTAAAACGTGCAGAGTTGCTCTCAGCGGCCAGGAGGAGGGAAAAATTAAAGGAAAAACAGTGTTTGCACCACACAGAGGGCCGAATCATAACATCTCTCTGATGTCGTTTCGGGTTTGGGGGTCTACCGTGAACTCATTTGCGATTCTTCGGCATGAAACGCTGCCGTTATTGTTTTTTATAATACACGTTTTCAGGCTTGTGGGCGAAATAAACTGCTGCCTGACAGCGACGCAGAGCAGTGAGCGGACGCGCCGAGACACACGAGCGGGCGCGAGTTAGCTGGCACGCTGGCAGCGCGGACCCTAACACGGAGCCCTTTGTAATAAAACATGGAGCAGATTCGACGACATCACACCACGAGGCAGCCGCAGGCAAACAACCCCCCCTTGATTCTTGACATGCTCTCCTCCTCTTGCACTGTTTCATTCTGTCACCCTGCCTCTCATTATCTCCTCCCCACCTTCATCCTCTCCTTCCCTCTACCTCCCCGTCTTTTATCTCCCCCCTCTACCTTGGGTGCTTCTTTTTTCGTCGGCGAGCTAGCCTAATTACAGCAGAACCCAGTTTTTCAGCTCTCCCTCGGGAGTGGAGGTCGTTTGGGAAAATGAAATGCTTGTCACGCGAAAATGTAGTCGACTATCAAAATCTTGGACCAAAGCTTACTCAAACGGCGACAATTGTCACTGTCTAATTTGTAGCTTCAGTGCGTTTAGTGACATGTTGTCAACAAAGATTTTCCAAAACCGATCCGTAGCAGAATGTAGACCCGGTTTATTTTTGCCTTCTGCATATTTTGCCTGTTCAGATGTCTTTGAAGAAGATGGGGCTAAAAAAGAAATATGGTAATAAAGAGCGAAATCCACCATGTTGACAGAGGAGATGTTGGAAGAGCTCATGTGGTCTTACGAGCTCTACCTTCCTGCAAAGTCTTGCAAGACGGGATTTGATTCAGGGCTTTGCTTAAAGAATAGAACAATGGCTGCGCGCTCTCCACCATTACACCATATTTCTACTTCAGAACGGGTTGTTGAAGGTGTATTCGCAGGCAATTTTAGCATACAGTGCACAAAATTTGCTCAGCAACTCTTGGAAAATCTAGATCATTTATCATTTTACATTGTTGTATCCTTAACCTGAGCGATAAGGCGCTGGGTGAGTAGTCTGGCAAAAGCAAATCTATTTAATGTATCCAGACTTCTTATTTTATATGAAATTAATACAAATACATTAAAAAAACCTAATTTTCTGATCTTTCTTCCTTCATTAGGTCTGATAATGATGATCTCCATTAAATTAAGGGTTTTTTTGGAAAGAAAGTTGCCTCGTTAGGGGTAAAAATCAGGTTTCTCTGGTTTCTAACAACAAAAAAATACTGAAAATCTTCATTTTAACAACAAAAAGAGAAGGTAACAACTGTCACGCTGCAACAGTCCAACACCCGGCTTTAAAACCGCCAAGTGTTGAGCGCTTTTGGCAAAAATAAAGCAAAATAATCGATTATCACAACAGCAAACCTGCTTTGTCTCAGTTTCAAGGGAAAAGAAGTGTATGCTGTTCTTATTATAGTGCGTCAACTCATCAGTCTAATTAACAGCACACAGCACACACCTCTCCTCTGCATAATAGGGTATACACTCCGATCAGCCTAATTACTTTTGACATATTGGAGGCTGTGATCGTAGCGCGCCCACCTCCCCCCACGGTGCCGCACCTCGCCAGCCAACACACACCAACCCGCACCGCTGAATGAAACCAAAGCCGGTTTTATGGCAGAGGAAACAGCAGGTAAATCTGCGCGGCGTTGTAGCCGTCAAAGAGGCTGTTAAATCCTTGTTGTGGCCAACGAGGGAGAAATAAAAGTATTTCTATCACAGACGCTGAATTAGAAGTAATTTTACTGTTTTGCTGCCTCCTCCCTTCTCTCTCTTTGTGTGTGTGTGTGTGTGTGTGTCTTGTACAAGTACAGGTGGTCAAATGGCAAGTGAGGTCCTTTCATCTTCTCCTAATTAGCCTAGTGTGTTCCAACCAGATTAGTTTAGTGCTCAAAGACACAAATTGTGTGATTTATATGTCTCTGGATGTGTGTGTTTGCACGTGTGTGTGTGTGTGTGCGTGCAGTATATACTGTATGAGAGAAAGCAACAGAAAGGACAGCTGGGAGCATCACGCTTGCGGTTAAGGGGGCTCACCAAAATAACACGAAGTCCAAACACACGCTAAAAGCCCTCCTGGAGTGAGAGACGTCACACCGCCCGCAGAGACAGCCGTTTGACCAATCAGGCGGTGAAGCGGAATGACACGGTATCACGGAAGGACAACTGAGTCAAGAGCACACATTCAGATGCAGATGCGCTCTCGCACCAATCGAATATACGTAGGCTATACAGACACGCGCGTACACACACACACACACACAAAGATGCGCTCTGCAGGACTCAAGCAGAGCTGCTTTTCTTTGAATCCAACACCCCCCACCCCCACCCCCCCGTAACCTGGACTCACATTTACCTCTCCATTAGGAACAAAAAGCAGGCTTGGATTATAAGACCAAAGTAAGTATGTCATTAGTCTTATCAAGTTTTAGGTCCTGTCAAAAGATGGGTTCCTGTATTAGGCCCACAGGAGCTCCACTAGGCTCACTATTACACTCCAGTGTCTCCAAACTGCTCTTACTCAACACGCAGTTCCCTGCAGCTACGCTCTGGCTCGTACGCAGCACTGCGAAGTCTCACCCGATAATTTCCACATTCAACATCAGTCTGAGGCACTGGCTAATGGGCTGACCCTGTTGTCTTAAAAGCAGTCTGCTCAGCGGTTCAAAAACACATCGGATCAGCAAAAAGCAGACATAACTATGCAACGGCGGTAGATTTACACGAGGAGCCGCGGACGTTGGCGGCGAAATTACAATTCTGCTACAAAAGCGTGACACCGTCATGTCATAAATTAAAGAGAGAGGGTTTTGTTTTAGGGGCGTTTTCTGTTTTTTTATCCACTTACCCTGAGTGGAAGAAACACATGGGACCTTTTTAGGTGCAGCCTGAATCCATATTAAATGGCGTATCACCTTTAAATTACTCTGTTACTGGATGTGAACATGCACATACTTGGAGGACTTGGACACAGTTACATATATTTCATGTTTGTCTTATCAGTTTCCTGCCTTCGTGCACCCAGTGTAGGATCAGAAGTATTACACGGTAACTGCTAGGATGTATTCATGAAAATGTTCAGTTATTGATCTCGTAAACATCCGGGTGCTGAGCCCAGATCGACCCATCAATGTTTATTTTACCTGCAAAAATGCAGAGGGGCTTTATGGACCTGTCTCGAAAGGATACAGCTGAGGAATTCATTATTACACCGTAATCCGGTGATGTTAGGGCAAGGCTCCCAAACATTGCTCCTTTTATTTTGCTAATGCAGCCAAACGCGTCTCAAAGCCCTGTCTTTCTTATTCTACAGGTCTAGTTTACACTGCGGGCATTTTACAACACTTTTGCTCCGATTAAGTCCCAAGAACGAGACATGCCATGGAGATATCAAATAGCTGTTACCAAAGACAGAAAAGTACTCCCCATTAAAAGTAAATTAACCCCTTTGTGTCAAATTAGTGTAATGCCCCTTTAAAACCTGTTTGGTTTGATGACTTCAGCACCTCTTTAAACCTGATGCCCTGATGTAAGTGTGAGTATTATTAATTACCAGCTCAGTGTCTTTTGAGCTTATAGCTTTAGATCCATTACATTTTCCTTAAACCCAGCGGGCCCTGTGATTAGCCCATTAAATGCTGGACAACAAATCTAAGCCACGTCTGCGGCGTCTGCTGACAACATCTGAAGGTTCCTCTGCACCTGCACCATCACCCCCCTCATCCTCTGCTAACTTTTCCTGCTAATACTGGTATTAATTTCCTTCTTGATTTCTCCTCCTCTGTGTGCTGCGAAAAACAAATTAGACACATGGGGCTCTTGGTCCTCGTGTATTAATAGCTAATCTCTGTTTATTTGCTTTCACACACTGCAGGGACTTGGGTACTTTGGGCATGTCACCATATGTACCAGCTCCGGAAAAAGGCCAACCTGCAGCCTCAGAGTATATTAGTGTTGATGATGAACAGGGAAACGCACTTCAGGAAATTGGTTGTACTTTTGGTTGTTCATATGATAATTCTTATTAAAAATGATTCAATATTCCAGCTCAATGTCTTCCTCTGTACCTTTAGTTGATTTATTTGAAGCTAAAACCTGTATTTTCAACCACGGACTGTGTTATCCCATGCTTCTGTGTTTTGCAAAATGATCAGCAATGTCCTCTGGGGCAACTGCAACAACTAAAATTGCTTGTTTTTTTGCCACTGACAACTCCAAGTTGTTAACCAGAGTGTTTGAAAGCTTCCCTGCAGACAAAGACAATTTTGTTGAACGGTAACTTCCTGTTTGTTTAACCAGAAACAGCCACTGTATCACTTTGTTTGCGCCAATGAGACTGCACTGATACAAACATCAATTTTAGCCTCGAGCTCATCGTAAGATACAAAATCTCAACAGAAACCAATTAAAATACACCATTAGTGTCTTGGCTCATCTTCTACTGCTCCAACAATCGCCAGCTGTGGTTCAGCAGACATAAACTCTTAATTCATCGACTCAGATGTGGAAAATATCAACAGAGGAGTGAGAGGTAGGTCGGTCATCGGGGAGGCAATGAGCATTTAGAGAAAGAATACTTCCACATCTAAGTCGGTACACTGAGGGTTCACTTTGACCGAACCAGATCTGGTGATTGTTTTAAACAGTGAATAGAGGAACCAAGGCAGTTTTAGTGATTTTAATTTTGTTTCTGCCGATGAAATGTGTTTTACTATCAGCTTGGAGCTAAAATGACCGTCTTTTTCAACGGAGTTTGGTTAATTTGAAGAGAGCGATAAGCGGCTGTTTCTGGCTTCTTCCTCTGTAACAAAAGAGATCCATCTCTAAAGGGACCCTCTCCATATTGATGTCAGCCACTTTTGCGACTGCTGGCTGCAGCGCTCTCCTTCAACACTCGACTACTTTCAAAAATTGTTGTCCCCCACACAAAAACATGGGGGAAACGGGTCTGAAGAATATAAACGTGTTGACAGATCTTATTGCTTCCTTCCTTCATCTTTGTTTAATTTGGTTTTTAACAGAGCTGATGCTTTTTTTTTTAAATTCAGGTGTTTTTGTCAAGAGCACAATGTTGCTCATAAAACATGTCAAAGTTCCACTCGAGGTTGCTGAATTGCTCTTTTTAGGTTTGCTCTCCGGTTCCCAGCTGCTAAATTGGGCGCCACTCCTCCTGATGTATTTTCGGTTTCAGCTACTGTCAGCTCCACTCTTATATATGCACATTTTAACTACTCCTAGCAAGAGAGGTGATTCAAGAACCTTCATTCCTGCTCAAATAGTAGACTATGGCACATGAATCACCGCAAGTAGAGCAGTTAAACTCAACAAACTCAACTGTAAAAACAGAGTATTGTTGTTTTATTAGTATCAGTTGTTTATGAATTGTTCATACAGGTAGGCATTCCTTATTATGCTATGTAACTTCTCAGTTATCATGAATGAACATCGTCTGAGCTCTCTGGTTAACAAATATCTGTTTTATGTTCAAATTTATATTTTTTTAGTTTATAAACAAACTAAATAAGAAGGATCTCGGTTTAAAGTTTATAACACATGTTGGATGCAGTCATACTTTTACTTAACTGCTTATTAAGTAGCCAGTGGTCTACATATAGTTGTACATAATGTTTTTGCATGCATGTTATTATGGCTTTCACTATAAATTAATAAAACATGACAGCAACATGCACCAGTGCAACATGTTGAGTGTCACGCGTGTGACATATGAAGGTGGTATATGAGCATTTATCAGCGTAGCTCTGTGAGTCTGCTACAACAGTTCCCACCAGCCGGGTTTAACTGGATTGATCTGAACTGTCACGACTCGCGTCAACCGGGAACCAGGAAAGCGATGGCTTGGACCCAAGTGCAGATTCAAAGAGCAGAGCTGGAGGAGTTCAAAAGATTTTAATAAACACAAAAATCAAAGGCTTACAGGAGCTTGAGGGAGGCGAGTTCAAAACCGGAACGCAGTCCAAAACAGGCAAGCAAATCCACGGGAGCGGACGAGAATCAGAAGCCCATGAAGCAAAATATAAATCCAATAAACATGAGAAAACATGAGGAAAGACTAAGAAAGAGGCTAGACACAAGGGTATGTAGACAAACTGCACAGAACAAAAGGAAGACACACTCACAGTATACACTCCAGGGGCAGACTAGCTAACAAGACACAGGTGAAACAAAGGAACAAATAAGACACAGGCGACAACGAGAACAGGCAGAAGGTAAAGTGAACTGAAACAAGACAACTCACAAAATAAAATAGGAACTAACTTAACAAAAGTCAAACCTGTGAAACTGAATTTAACCGAATTAAAGCCGCAGCAATCTCTTTTTTATCGCTATAGCAATGAAGCCAGTGACTAAGCAAATGAGGAAAGGGGTCACTCACATTGACCGTGAGTTCCCCTCAGTCACGCTGTGGAGCATTTTAGCGTTTTTAACACCCAGCAGCCTTCGTGTTTTTGGTTCATACTCAACTTATTTTCTCCAGCTTCAACAAACAGATGTCTTTAATAAGCTCAAGTAACCTACCAGAGTTGTTTGGTTCTGATACTAGCTGGCGAACACAGCGATAAATAGTTAAATTAATCGAGTGACCACCGTCACAGATCAGAGTGAATGCTAATGCTGACAACAGACTCGTGTTAGCATGTTAACGCTAGCCAAAGTTTGTGTTTTTACAGTTGTGTTAGCAGCCAAGCTAACTCCGCGGCTCTTTTAAACTAATATTGTTTAATTTCTGTCATTATGTTAGCGCATGTGTTAGCATGTATTAGCGTTAGCTGCTGCTGGAGGTGTACATAAGCTGCTGTTTTGCTAACAAACTCACCATATCAACTCAATAAAAGGCAGTAATCTGTAGTCATGTGTTTACAGCTCAAGTCTCCAAGTTTTTTTTGAAAAACAACTGTTTACATATCTTCAGAAAAGTACAGTATAAAACATCTGACCCTTCCGTAACACCAACCCAAAGCACCAGCAGCTAGCATGAACAAAACAACCTGTCAACAGGTAAACAAACAGCACACAGTCAAAGACGTTCATCCGTCAATCGGAGGGAAGCACACTGTAGACGTTTTCGGGCCAAGCGTGCCCACAAAGCAGTGCGGTCACACAACAACTGAATCTTTAGGATCAGACGCGTGCACCCAAGTGCGCCGAATGCCTTGAGGTATCAGGATGTTTTTCGCATTGCTGACACGTCGTTGGTGCGGTGAATGGGAGCTGGGAGAGGCGCGGGGCGGCTGTGTTAAAAAGAACAACCAAGCTGTCACACATGAGCACTTATCTGTGTCACGGCTCCTTATTGAACAAGCAAACCCTCACAAGCACGACGCACACGCACGAACTTTTGGGTCTCCGGACTTTCTTTCTTTATCGTTTCCTTTACGTCTCCTCTCCCTTCATCCTGCGACTTCTCCTCTCTCATTCCCCTCTCGCGTCTGTCGTTAACAGCCTTGACCTAGAAAATTTGTGGTGTCATGATTTCACTTGATGAAAGAGGACACGCTCGTCACTGTTGGGGGATGAGAAAATAACACTTCATCGCTGTCCTACACCAAAACCTTCTATCTCGGCTTTTCAAAAACTGAAAGAGGCCTGTAAATCTCACATCACCTGTGCATTTGAACAATTTACAGCTTTCTCCACTGCTTGTGCTTGAGAAATGCTTGCACCTACAAGGCTGGATTTCTTTACAATAGTATAGTTTGATGACTTGTCACTAAGACATATTATATGTTAGATAATTCAATACAACACAGTAAAAACTGTCAACAAAATACATGGTCTTTAAAGAAGCAGGGCAGGTTTGTGGCTTTGAAACACGGAAGATGTATCGCGGTTCTCCAGAATATGATTGCTTGTCACAGAAGAGGCTTGTCACTATAAATATATCTGCAACATATTGCGTTTTTAGACAACCGGGTGTGCTCCTCACTGTAAAATAAATAAATAACTAACTTATTGTCTTTTAGAAAATAGGAACGGAACAACAATAAAAAACGAGACCATATTGAGGGGTTTTTATTTTTAGAGCCGAGCACTGTTGAAGCCTGTCTTTCTCCCTCTCTGGAAGAAAACTTAACATGAAACTGCCACCACCACAAAAAAGAAAGGCGCACGCGCAGATACACACACGTGCGCGCGCTCGCTCGGAGACACAGGCGCTGTGTGAAGCATCCAGTCTGTCACTGTGGCAGCATCCTTTGTGCCTTTTGTGACTAACACAAGGGGGAACAGGCCTCTAACTGACATGCTCTGTTTTTTGTTTTTTTTTAAGTAGAGTGACGCCTTTAGACGCCGCGTTAGACATCGTCACGCGCCGGATCGTTTGTTAAAATGAATGTTCGGCGGCTCGGAAAGGGCGGGTAATCCAGAGGGCTACATGAGCGGGCTTCTGCAAGCATGAATAAAAGGTTACGTGCTCGCTGTGCAGCATATGGTGAATTGGACGGACAAGTACGAGAGGACGGTGGGGTTGCAGGACAATGGGTATACACTTAGTTAGTATGCATGATGTCTGGTGTCGACTCTAAAAAGAGCGTCTTCCATGTGCCTTATGGTGAGACGTCAACTGGATGTGACTGATACATGATGGATCTGTGAATGACGTTTACTTTGAAACATGTCAGATTATATCTTGAGGCTCAGCGAGTGAAGAGACACAGGTGAACTGTTGAACTGACAGGCGGAGGATCATTGAGTTGAGATCATTGCGTCCTTACATTATCCCAAATGTTTCAATAAGTTTCAAAGTAAGAAAAGTCAGATTGGTGCAACTTCCTGAAGCTGAGCTGTTTGAAGTTTTCCTGCAGAATTATATTAAACTCTATTATTGCATTCTGCACGCGACACAGTGGGGTTTGCAATTGCAGTTGAATGCTTTAAGGGTCACATATAAAGTAAAACGGGCATAATATTGCACTTCCATTCAGTAAGGGAGCTCACAAGAGACAGATCAAAAAGCAATTGACAGCACTGAAGCAGCTGGGGCTGAGATATCCTGACTTTCAGTCCTGAGTGAGGCTCAAGCTGCAGAAGTGTTGGATCCCACATTCCCCCATAATACAACCAATATCACATCCCCCTTCCTGCTCTGAACACCCACTTTATCCAGTTGTAATGCACTCTTTCTGCTATAAATGTGCAGTCCCCAAAACCCAAATCACAACTGTACTTGACATTAGACGTTATATAACACATATATACACTGAACGGCGCCAATCTTGACTGTTTCAAAGTGTTAAACCAGTGGAGTTCCCCCGTTTGAAGATGATATTACTAATTTAAAGGAATTGCCTGTCGTCTGGTTGATATCAGTATATTTATTAGCATGTAATATGATTATAATGCACTTTAAATGAACTCGTGCTAGCATCTGTTTGACACCCACTCACTTTTAATGTGACAGCCAGCGCACGCCGTAAATGAGACTACGAGTTCGACTCTCGCAAAACTCACAAACTCGCAAAAAACTGTGCGACAAAAATCCAGCAGGGCTTTAAGAGTATCAAGAGATTTCCAGTGTTTTCACTGTGCACGTCTCAGAGCTGCCAGTCAGAAATGAAAGATGAGTGGGGCACGAAATCAGACGAGGCAGAACCGAGAGCGACACACTGAAGCATTACAGCCGAAAAACGCCAACATTTAATCTCCAAGCCCCAACATCAAAGCCCAGATCCCACACATTTTTCATCAAATCAATCTTAAGTAAACATTTTATATTTCTTTTGCATCTTGACATGTAAACTGACAATAATTTAAACCATTAAAGTGGGGCGTCTAAATAATTTCCGACGCGATCAGAAAAAGAAAAAAAAAAGCCTAATGGAAGAGGACTCGGTAGCTGAATAGAAGTCAGCTGAAAAGGAAATGGGCCACAGTGTGTATTGTGTGTGTCTAAGTACATCTACGCTGCATCTCAAACGGTGACAAGCTCATCCTATTCACAAAGAATACACCCACAGCAGCATTACAGCTTCTTAAGTTTATATAAGCGCACAGAGAAGGCAACGTGCAGACTGAAGAATGCGGATCTCCAGCTTGCTGCAGACTGCAACAAGCTGACATTTTCACCCAAGCCTACGATTTTATATACTTGCAAGAAAAAAACACCTTATTTCTCCATATAAGCTTGTTTTTAGCCATTGTCATTACTGCTTAATGAGCTGATTGTGTTGTCAGTAAATTAATCATTTGATTATGACAACTCTTGGTTGCTGAGTACCTTTGCCATTTTAAGACGCCTCATATTTTGAATAATTCAGATATTTGTGCAGTTACATAACGGCCTAATTATGTGACATATAAGAAAAAAAAGGCTTTATCACTGCAACCAAACAGCATTCTGTCACCACCGATAGTTTATTTTGTTATTAGCTGCGCCTTTTCTTGCAGCCTTCATCTTGTTTTGCTGCTGACCTGCGTGCGACCTTGAACCAGTAAACTTGATGCGCCTCTTACTGAGGTGTGATCTTCTGTTAAATACAAATATGGAAATCTTTATAAATTATTTAACTATTTCAATTCACAAATTATTATCATTTCAGTTGTTTTGAGGTTGCTTTTTGCTCTGTTTATATGTTAAAACATGTTGCACACCAAGACTTTTCTGCAGTATGTGCTAACTGAGCCCAGCCACAGTGAAGCCACCCATGTTGTCATTGTTTGCTGCCAAAGATAGCCAAGCATTAATGTTGTGCTACTTCTATCCTGTAACCTCTTTCATGGGTTGACATGTCTGACTCCTGCCATCCTCTATGCATCGACCACAGTCTGCAACAAAGCCAAGAATGTAATCCTGCTGTCCGGTTTGGATTATTACTGGTGGATCCACTGCGCTATGATAATACTTCTTAAAGAGGACAAACACATGATAATGTATCTAAAAGATGAAAATCAAAAGTTCATAGCTGTCATTAATTAATTTTCCCGTGTCAGTATCATCACCGCCGACTCCAACTAACAACAAAAACCAAAGACTGACTTTTCATTCTCTCTTTTCCCCCTGCAATGCCTTTTGGGTTGCCAGGTTGTGTTACTGACATAGTTCGGTGTGTGAGCTGAGGCAAGAGAGAAAGAGACTGAGCGATCGGTTCTTAAAACTTCCTTTCAGATTCAGGGAATCGACGTCAATTTTCAGAGGAAACAGCAAGCCTGCACGCTGGATTTCGAAGAAAAAGTGAAGAGTTGGCAGGTGTGTAGTCGATATCCAGCGGAGTGAAATGTCACTGACTGACAAGGTAATTTCAGCATGAATATATTATTTACTTTACAGACATTGTATACCAGGACAGGCGCGGCTTGACAAGCCAATCAATATTTCACAAATCAAAGCATACCACGAAGCCGGTGTGCTAGTTTTGGTCTTACACCATCCCCCACCATACAGAAGGGATAGATAATTAAAAACCAGCAGACTCTGGCTTTAAGCATTATTTTTGTGAATGAGGTAGTCTAATCATCTCATTTGTATTCTATTAAAGCAGACCATTAGTCACAGATCTGTTTATCGCGTGTCAGCATGTGTCTCCGCTCGTCTCCCCGGAGACAGCGAGAGAAAGACAGAAATGAACAAAGAGAGAAAGAGAGCGATATCAGCTGACCACATGCCACCGAGCCTCTGCTGCATCTCCCCTGACAGTCTCAATCTATCAGCGGGTCAATCTGCTGACAGATGTTCAAGCCTGGAAGACATCCGCTAGCTCAGTGAGACACCTTCTGCTAAGTCCGAACGTGCGACGTGGCTAAGAGACACATGCTCGCGCAGTGTGACGCTTGGTCATGTCAGCGTGGAGCCGCACGCTAACGGAGTAGACCGCCGTAGACCACAATGTGAAGGTGGAGCGGCAGCTGGCACGAGCCCTGAGAGGGAGAAACCTTTACAGAGCACGAGGCGGTGCTGGGCTGCTTTTATTATGTTACTAAACAACACAAATATATTCATAAAGTCTATAAGATTAATCACATTTTCTGTATAAATGTTAAGAGGAAGGTTTAATAAATTACAAAAACTAACAATCCTCACTTCTATCTATTTATTACGTTCACTTTAATTTGAACTTTTCACTTCGCTGCATTTATATAAGAGCTGTGGTTAGTGGTTCCTTTCCAAATTAAGATTTTAGATCCACTGACCTAAATTAAAATAAGAAAAGTGTATCAAGTGGTTAGAATAAGCTCCATCCTAACCAGCAACGATACTAAAGCAGCCTACTGCTGGCTCATTAATGCCTCCATAGTAATGATCAATTCACATAACACTGACTTTTTATACATAAAGTGCATTTTGTTGCCAATACTTCTGTACTTTTACTTAAGTAAGTGATCGGCGTTGCTGGTTGAGGTTTCACATTCCCGTAAATTTGTTTGTGGTGCTCGCGCTGAAAAACACTGCAACTGCAACAAGTAATTGACTAGTCGACTGAAAATTAGCACCATTGGTTTTGATGCTCGGTTAATCCTTACAGTCCCTTTAGCTTCAGCCTAAACCTATGTTGGATTTTACACCGTTGGTTCACATGAAACAAGACATTTGAAGACTTTTTCTTATGTAACAATAAATTGTGATTCATTTTCTGCTATTTTGTATAATTTTATGGACCAAACATTATAAAATTAATTGAGAAATCAACTTGGAGGTAACAGGATCATTTTGCTGACCCACAACACCTGTTTTTTGGAATCAGCAGCCTTTGCATAAAGATTAATGCGAAATCAAAACCAAATATAACCAAATAATCAATTTGGGCAAAGAGTGCCCCCTTTTAGAGGCTTAAGCAACAGCAAATCGAACGATGTCACGCTGCTGATCGGTCTTTGAACGTCAGACAACACTGAGATACTTTGTTCAGCGTGTAATTATTCAATCAGTCTGATCGCTTCGACGTAAAAACACAATACAAAAACAACATGGAGGATTTTCGACGGACCAAAACACGTAAGATAAAGCTACACGTCGTCGCACCCAACCTGCTCACAGCGAAGAGCCAAAGTCATCACTTCCAGACAAGCCCCTGCTGCAACAGGGCCTGTAATTTAATACAGTCTCTCATTTCCTGTCATTAGTCTTGCATCTTCCTGGGTTAAACAAGCAACGCCCATGCTCTCACACAAAATGGCATTCATGACAACACCTTCAGAAGTTCATGTTCTCATCTATTTTGGCTAAATGTGGCAATCGCAATAATCTGGGGCTGATGGGAAATGGTGTTTGCTTAAAAAGATATTGTATAACAAAGCTATTAGGTCTTTAAAACATATGGATTAAACCTCTGAACTGCAAGTTTTCCAGTTATTTGCATCATTACAAATGCCACCTTATTATTATAAGGCACCCTGAACCAGAACATGGAAGGTCCAGGTCCACCATACCCATCTCTGTCTCTAATCTCTATCATATCTATCTAAACATGTCATCATGTAATACATTTTTCAAAAACAGCACTTCAATGGCAACATTTGGCACCAGTGAATGAAGATGGGGGCTCACAGATGGTCCTTTCATGTCATAAATTAAAGCGAAAATTAAATTAAAACAGGTTCTATGAAATTATAGTTGCAAACAATTCTACGCGAGGTTTGATTACTGTTCCAAACTGTGGAGTGGACTTTTCTGATTGCTCCATGAAGTGTTTTAACATGTACCATTTCAGATCGCCTGTTACTTAATTAAATGCTGAGAGGCCTCTTCTACACATTTTGGAGAGGTGCTGCAAAATCGAGTGCGAGCACTGAACACGTGTGAAAAACTCTTAAAAATCCATTTCACTGTTCAGATTTGCGACACGGAGGTGAAGGGATCAGGGCGAGACGTGAGCTGGGACTCCGGCGGGCGAGTTCGCCAAAAGGTCACCCGTACCGTGACCCGCCACGGCTATTTTCTGCGTCAGTGAGGGTGATTATGTAAATTCTGCATGCAAGCTAAGGTAAACCAAGCATGCCTAAGCAATTTCAGCAATGTGGGAGATATGTTTGGCCCTGAGAGGAGACCCTTTTTCGCTGCTTGAGGTAGAAACCTGAGGAGGATCAGTTGCCGTGGGAGGTTTGAGTAAGGTAAAGGGGGGCGGAAAGAGACACAAGGACTCAAGGAGAAACACATGGTGTACAGCTCCAGAGATGACTCAGAGTTTTACCTTGTTGTCTTTTTTTTGTCTGCCTTGGGTTCAACCATCAGCAGTTTTATCCGTGTCACTTTGATGTGTACAACGCTCATCATCTTTGCCTTGAAGATGCTGCGTCTGTGTGTGGAAGTGCAAAGTGCACACGGCTTGATGTGTGTGTGTGTGTGTGTGTGTGAGAGGGTCACCAAAGTCAAGTGTTGGTGTCTAGTCGACCGCATTGCATCGCTTCAGTGCATTTATACACACACACACACACGCACAGAGTTTGACCTGCTGTCATAGAGATGTGCAGTGTCTCCTCCTGGATCGACCCTGAGGACTGCAACACAGCAGCTGCATCCAACTCCGCTCTTCCTCCGTGAATCTCCGCTTCCCTCCCCCTCATTTTGACCTCTGCCCCCTTTCACTGCTGTCTTTTACTTTCCGTGGCTCTCGAAGCAGAGTCTGTCAGCGCTCATCTTTAAATTGGGTCCCCGGCTGACTGTTACTCTCTTTGCTGTGGCCTTTCTAAGTTTACTTGGAGGAGCAGTGCAGAGTAAGTTGTGTGTACTTTGGAGTCCCATCCAACTGGTGTCATGTTTGACTACTGAGGGATGCAACCAACCAAAACAACTGTTAAATATTTTAGCAGTGTCGCCGGTTAGAGCAGGATTATGTTTGTCAGTCACGTTGCTAAGTTTTTGACAGAATTCATATTTGACTTTACAGCTTGTTTATGGCTACATGGTTACTACTGCAGCTTTCATTTCAGGTCCCTGAGCTGCAGTTTCCCACTCGACTGCAGGTTTTTCCTGCGAAGTGAACATCGGATAGTTACACCAATCGCTTTTGCACTTGTCTGGGCGCGAGGGTCTTCAGGATCTCTTCCAAAATGACACTGAAACCACCGTGATATATATCTTGAGCAACTTTATATCTGTTGACTTTGTTATTTCAGCAAAAAACTGGAAAGTTTTGATAAACGTTGGGTACGAGCTGAGCGACTTCAAGTGGACGTGGATCGCAACTGTCTTGAAATGTCGTCAAAGTGTTTGTTGAGAACACTTCAGCAAACTGTGCAGCAAGTCAAGCATCACCTCCAACTGAAGCTGATAAGGATGACAGTTGGCTTTTGAAGTATTTATCGGAAGCACTGATAAGCCTGAAGATGAGATATCGTTAACAATAAACCAAACCTATCGTAAGAATGAATTCGTTCAAGAAAGGACGTCAAATGACGCTCATTGGGTAACCTTTGTTGTCATGGTAACAATAAGTCTTTGGGTTGAAGTTGTGAAACAGTTTCATTGGGATAAGCTTCAAAATTATTTAGGTTAGGTTCAGGAAAAGTGAAGGTCTGGGTTGCACATGTTTGCTTATACATCAGTTAGTTAGTTAGTTAAGTTAGTTAAGTTACACACCTAATATGTTGATACCAGATTGTGTATTTTATGAACGACAAAGCGTCTTTGGCTGTCAGACGAATGGGCCTCGAGCACCAACCAGACTTGAACAAACTCTTTTTTGTGACGGTAAATACCCAGGAATCCAATTAATGTCCATGTGATGGTGAGTGCATAGACGTAAGAGTCAGTGGAGGTCCTTCTCCATGGGATTCTGTAAGTTTACTGCCTATGAGTATAAATTGATAATGGAGCTCTCAGATCACCATCGCACGCAAGTCAATAAACACGCCTGTTGCTATGGTGATTATAGCACCGTTGCTCCCTTCGGTGCGTCGGTCTGCATCAAGGACGCCCGTTTTAATTAATCTCAGTGTGTATGAGAGCCCAACTTCTCGTGAAACTCTTGTGTCCGTGTTGTGGCTGAAAAACAAATAATATAAAGTGAAAACTGCACATTTTCTGCGCGGTGTTGGGGCATACGCCGCTCAGAACCACATGGGCTTGTCGAGCTTTCCAGTAAAGGAGATTTCATACAAACAATCGCATATACTGTATGTTGCTGTGTGTGCACTGGATAATGCAGCAGCGGTTCAGGCCGGGACCCAAATGAAAAATTCATTTTCTCACTCCGCGAAGATGAAATGTGCTAAAGCTCAACAGTGTCCAGGTGGACCAGTGGCTTAAAGCACACAGTACATTGTATGTTTGCAGAGTGAATATTGATTCTGGCTCACGACCAACAGGATGTTGCATGCCATCCCTGGCAGTTCCCATCCCTTCGCTCTCTTTTTAGATCATCCAAGTCAATACCTTGAGAAACAACAATGCAAGAGTGTGAGTATTTTGGTGAATGAATGAATGAATGGTTAAAGGCAGAACTGTGATGCTGATGCAGATGCTGGCAGAGGCTGTTATATTTTGCTTATTTGTGCATATGTGTTCACAGCTTTATAATTTAAATTCCACTGCAGTCAGAAATTGCCAGGCTAGATTACAAGCCTGCTAACAGCCACTCAAATACTAAGAGCTTGTTAAAATGGCTCCCTGGTGGGAGGGACCTGACACTTATTGGCTCTCTGCTCTATATATCAAACTGCAGAAGGCTAACCACTGGGTTCATCGTCTCTCTCTTTATGTCTTTTCCTTGCTTTAACTCATTTTCTATCCTCCTTCATCCCTCTTTTGCTCTCTCCGTCTCTCAGGAGATTCGCTATCAAAACTGCTGTCACGCAGAGTAAAACTGTCAAACTAAAATTGCCCCCGTCGCTCTCCTGCCTGCCTGCTCTGCCCTGGTTTTTGCTGCACCCCCGTTGTGTTGAATTTATTAAGGAGAACAAGAGGGGGGAAAGGAAAAAAAAAAAAAAAAGTCTGAAATGTGGGGTCGTGCTACGTGCGCAGCTGAAGCGTGTGACATTTCGCCAGACAAAAGTCGACGCTTGGCGTACACGTGTCGGACCTGAACAATAATCTTTCGTTTTTTTTCCTGCGGTCACTTTCCTTCTGTTCCCCGCTGAATGCCCCCGCCACCTCCGACGGAGCGGCTTAGCGGCCAAAAGAACAGAAGCCCGTGGCTGTAAAAGCCAGGTGTGTGTGAAACCGAGCGAGCGTGGAGAACACGGACACTTGGTTGACCTACCGCGAGCTGATAAAGTTCAGAAATAGAGCCATAAAAACAATAAATAAAAAGTAAAAGCGGCTTAAAATGCCTGATGACAATTTTAATAAGAAGTTTGATCAGTCATTCGCTGGTAAACGTGAGAATTATATGCTTTTATCAGTTTAATCGTCATGTAAATTAAACATATTTAGTTATATTTGGTTCCTCCCTGTCAGTTAAACACTCAACTCCATTGTTTTGACAACATTTTGAAAGGACAGGTTCACAATTTACTGTAACTCCATCTAAAAACAACAGTCAGATGCCCGAGCGAACAGCTTGCTGCAGTATTTCTTCTGTTCACACCAGCCATTAAAAGATCTCTTCCTACTAACTCACAGTCCTCATTATTTGCAAAAAAAAAAACGTGTTTAAAAGTTCATCGGAAAGCTAACATCAGGCTGCGGCGGACCAGTTTGGACAAGTGTGGTGGATATCGTCCAACGTTCGAGCCTTTTCAGCACAAAACTGCTCCTGTATCCTTACTGCAGCTCGACGGGGAAACACAAAGTCGAATTTAAGATCGTAACTTTTTAAAAAAAAACATTACCTTGATTAGTCTGACTCACTGCTGCTCGTATTAGCTCTAAAAACTTTATATTGCAGACTTATTATATTGCAGCCCACTGGAAGCCAGGATCAACAGGAGGAATGACGACGTGAAGCCTCTTTACCTGCTCATAGGAGCACCTGACTGGTAAAAGACACTCTTGAAAACATGCGAGTCTATCATTTAATCCATTCGCCGAAAAAGGCAATTGAGACATCAGTCAACAATGAAAAATGATTGTTATTGCAGCCCAAATTTGTTTACACGTACGATCTCATTATCCCTAGACGCATTGTGAGATCTCAACATTTACTCTGTTCAAATCAAACCTGATTAAAATTCCTGATGAGGCACTCTTTCTCCTCCTCCCACAAACCTTTTCAAGGTGAGGCAAAACCACCGATGTGCGTTGTCTCACCCATTATGTCCTTTTCCCTCTTTTCTTTTGCTCCAACGGTGACACAGTCCTTAATATCCAGCATGGCTATCTGTGAGACCATATGCCCACGGCAGGAACCCTGAAGAGGCTGGCAGAGGGCCCACTCTCAACCAGCAAATAAATAATGGGCCATTATGTTCAATCATATGCTGCGCTATAAAGGTCTAAAGCTCAGAGCTGCAGTATGCAGCATGCAGTGTGAATGGAAGGAATAGAGCTGGGCAGAGTAGAAGGGCGTACTTTAAATGCTAATAATGTGTTTCTATTTCAGGGAGTCTAAATGTATCGGACACTTAAATTCAATGCTTTTTTAAAACCAAATTGAAGACGAGCTGCAGGTATGTTTGTGGTTGTGCGCAGAGGTCTGGTTTCATCTACCAACAGGCGAGAGAGAGAGAGAGAGAATAAAGTAAAAAGACTGTAATGAGTTCAGTGTCAAGGTTAAATGCGGCCTTTAGAGATGGAAACACTGATTCGTTTTGGCAAAATAAGTAATTTGGATAAAATATAGTTAAATGAAAGATGCCAAAAATTCAAAATTAAGACAATTTCAAGGCTGTTGAGACCTAATATTCATTAAATTGGATGTTACTGACACCTCAAGAGCTGTCAAAGGACCTTTATTTACACATCAACAGCTAGCTTGTTTTACTGTATCAGGACCCTTATCATTGGTGCCGCTGACTGCACAGAGCTCTGCAGAATGAGTGAGAACTACAGTGATTGAGCCTCCGTTCGACCTCCGAGGACAAGTTAAATACCTCCAACTTCCCCCACTACTGCAGCAGACAGATGCACTCCTCTAACAATGGATGCTGACGGCCTCGCCACACATGCAGCCCCGGCACCGAGCTTACGTGAACCTCACCGGTCTATCCGCTGAATGCTGAGAGAAGCAAAGCTGATCCCAACCTTCTGCCAAAGTTCAGTAAGAAACAAACAAGCAGATCCTCAAAAAACTGATGAAAACCGGTGCAGCAATAACAATTTAACTAAAACAATTCATGTTTTTTGTAATTTACTATGCAACGTTCGCTAACTTTAGTCATGCAGACCGTTTATACAATTTTATATAACTGTACTTGTGTATATCACTGAGATTAGGGTGCATCATCTCCACGTCTGCACTCACTCAAGAGTCGACCTCATTAGTCTTAGATGTAACTGTGCTATCAGTGTTTAGAAGAGTTTATTACTTGGTACTTTCAATGCCAGCGATGTACAATAATACTCACCATGTTTCTGAAGAGGAATAATGTCGCCGTGCCATCGCTACAAGTAAACTAAAGCACTGCAATCTGGAGCAATCTCTGCTGCTCTTTACGCCTGATTTGCATTTGAAAGCAGTGGATGCATATTTCAGATTCTCCCTGTTTTTCTTTTTGCACGGCCGGTAGGTAAAGAAGTCACTGAGAGGCCTGAGGTCAAGATAAATTAAGGTTTGGGGTTTTTTTTTTTATTGGTGAAGTCTAGTGTGAGAGTGGAGCGAAATTATTTCGCCTTTGCCTGAAACAAAGGGTAATTGATGCCATTGCTTACCTTGCATGTTGAAAAGGAGAAGGGCAGAGCAACTCAAAGAGCACGCCATTGACGTCTGTCTAACATAGCGGTGTATTGATGTGACTCTTTGAGCTGCAAATTAGTTGAAGTGACAGTATAATGGACCCAAGTGAAAGGAAGGGGAGAGTTTTAGGTGAAAACAAAGGATTCTTTCATTCCTTCTATGCCCACCAGTGCTCTGTTCTCTAACGGTATCAATTATCGTTTCATATCAGGGAAATATAATCTATTTAGACTGGTTTGTTATGCAAATAACCTGAGGAGTTTGGGTGGTGAAGTGTTTTATAATGTGCGAGCCTTCTGCATCGCTCTGCAGCCAAAATCAATTTATGCTTTTAAACATGTCAGCAATGGCAGCCGTGGAGGAGAAATAGTGATTGTAGTTAAATGTTTGTAATGAAGGTGGTTTAGATGCTGATTCATAGCTGTTGACATGAGCGCCATATATCCGCTGGGCAGGTTTTACACGGCGGGGACCACTTGTCTTGTGCTATAATTCACAGCACTTTGGATATGCTACATATAGTAAAGCTTGCAGTATTCCTCTCAGAGGTCAGAAACAGATTTTCCATGTCAAGCTGAAAGCTGCTATAATCAGAGAATAACACCCTCACAGCTCTACCGAGATGAGATGAACTGTCTTTCAGCTCATTATTATGGTTTCATCTTTCTTTCCAGTCTCACAGCCCTCAACCTTATTTCTAGCAGTCAGAAGAAAGCCCAGATAAACCCACCGTGCTCTATCTGCTGAGCACCGAGCAGCAGACGGACAGAGACGAAGCATCTGATGGACATTGTGGAGCATGTAGCAGCTCAAGGACTGGTAGAGACCAAAAGCAGAGCTAAAAGAAGGAGAGGCATTAATGCTGCAACAGTTAGCACTGCTATAGTGCTTTGCTCCTTATGAGGGTCATTAACGTCGCATTAACAAGATATTAATGTAGGTTTAATGCCATTCATGGGCTTCAGCTCTTCTGTCAGCTGAGATCTTGTTCTCAGATCTCAGACTCAGTTACAATACTTACAGCACACAATGCCAGATAAGGTCTGTGCACACATGTGTTTCATTTGGCCGCGCAGTATTGCAGCAGCCAGAACGGCAGACTCGGGATCTGACCTGAAAACTAGTTGGACAAAGTCACAAAAACGAGGACACGGCTGCCAAAAGACGTTTCATTTTCAACTCGCACGTTTTGAACTGTACAATTCTCGCGCAGTTAAAAATGAATAACGCCGCGTCGGGCCGGCCTTGCGCAGCCAAACAGCATGAATATTTAACCATTTGGCCTATGCGTTGAATGGATCGGGTCTATTAATGTACTATTAATGCAACTTTGAATGGAACTGTGTAATTTTAATGGACTGCATTCAGAGACTTGGGGCTTGAAAACAACCGAAAAACTGGCTACAGCTGCAGATACAGAATAAAAACCACTTTCAGATCACGTCGCCCAGAGAGACGTGTACATTGTGACCCAAACATTTGGTAAAGAAATGCTGCCAAAAGTATGCATTTTAAAAAAAAAAAAAAACCCAGACATTTTCCCTCTGTAACAGACGTGAGTCATCGCTGCTCCAGCGGACAAACAAGTTCTTCCTTGAATATAAGAAAAGGATTGTTGAGTCGTGTGAAAATTCACAGCCGAGGTGTGAAGATTCATAGTTAAGGATATATTTTTCACACTAACGGAACTTATTAATCACATCTCAGTAAACATTGAGCATGTTTTGTTAGAAATTACTTCCTGAACCACTGAAAACTGTGATATTGAAGTCTGATAGCCTGTGGGTGTAGAGAAGCGTAGTGTCTAATACCAGACTGACTGCTATGAAATTGCCTCTTGATGCCCAATTCACCGTGGGAGAGACGGCGCCGAAAGCCCAAGACTCGGAGGTAAATATTCCCACAGGTTCCGAGTACCTTACGGAGGAAGAAAACCAAATTTATTCTGAAACAATCTGGATGATATGTGGAAATAAATATTTAATACTGAAGGGAGGCCCTGAGGAAAAATAGGCCGGGAAACAGCGGAGTAAAAGCCTCAGGACTGGTGCGAACGATCTTCTCCCAAGCTCCTACTTTCCCCCAGTTCAACCATCCGTCTGTCACATTGATAACCTGTCACCAGATGAATATAGAAACCACATCTTTAAAACATGAGCTGGCAGAGCATGGGCGCGGGGTACAGTACATATATGTGTGTGTGTTCATGTGGCAGCAGCGCAGGGTGTCATCTGCATATCTCTTCGCAATAAGCGTGTGATGGGTTTCCCCGAGTACATCGTTCGTTCGTCATTTGTTGCACACACGTGCTGAATAAAGACACAAATTACAGCTTGTCATGTCGATACCAGCGTCTAAAAGCAGGAGCCGTGATGTTTAACCTTTAGCATTCCCACGAGATGACAGATGGGACGCGACACGTATGTGTTGGGGCTCCGGGGACGGAAATAGTTTACGTGCGGCAGCAGAAATAATATGTGCAGCGTAATCAAATGCACAGCCTCCGCAGAGCGGCGTATTCGCACAAATACCTAAATGAGGCTCCAGCTCGCAGCTCTCGCGTGGAAGGAGTCGAAAGGAATTAACTCCTCGACCCGTCGACACTCAACACTGACACAAATCAGCAATTCTCAGCGACGCAGCCTGCTGCTGACTGGGCATTTGATTCCAGGCACAGATGACTTTGCCACCCCTCCCCAAGGCTTGTTTGTGGGATATGTAGCACTTATACCCACCAATATCCGCTGGGTCAGGGTTTGCATTGACTTTCAAAATAACGGGGTCAAATGCTGGATTACTGCACTGCACTGTGGCCTCCCTGAAAACATGTAAAATCCCGAGGGAATGTAAAGGTCGCTGTATTAGCGCAGCAATTTTCAGGCGACGCAGGTGACAGCAAACAGCTACAGCCAGAATGATGCGTTTGTTATGTTGTTCGCATTAGCAAACTTGTCCGGCGTTTTGGCCTACGTATCTGTATTTCTTCCCAGCTCTTTGCCTGAATCCGAGAAAGGCCGCCTGACTTCACACGTTCAAAAAGCTGCCGGTACTTTTGTAAACAACAGATACGATCCAGACAAAATTTCAAACCCCAGAAACAGAAAAAAACAACAAAAAACCACAGAGGCAGATGGGAGAAGGACTAAAGCCCAACCGATACCTGACTTCTGAATGAGAAGATCCAATATTTGTGTTTGCAACCCAGACCGAGTAATCGAGCGGCGCTTTAAACTCACCTCCACGGGAAATGTCCATATTCCTTCTTATCAAACCCATATAAAACCAAATCATAGCTCGTATGACGTTTAATTCGACATTATGTCATTTTAGTCTCACCAATGTCTGGGCCCGCGTTTAAATATGAGACTCTGTTGCTCAACTTGGCCGACATGCATGACGGCAAACCCGATGTGTTTCAGTTTTGGATGAACGGTCGGATAAACAGATGTGTGAAGACGCTTCCTGCGCCTCTGGTAATGTTTAATGAGCAAATGCAGCCAGCCACAGGTATTTTATACACAAATCGTTAACCAGCGAATAAAAAAAAACCCATTTCTTAATATAAAAATGCCAATATTTAGCGACATTAAACATTAAATGGAGCAGTGTGTTTTGAACAAGCTTGTTTTATTAACATGAATGAATTTTTGATCAGTTAAAGGCCCTGTCGTGATTAATTTGTCATTATTTATTAATCAATACTTGAGTTCAGTGCTTTTTATGCAACGAAAGCTACGGGGAAGCTGTACCGTTAAGTGTATACTGTATGTCAGCACCTTAAAGATTATTCGTCAACTAAACACTTAGTTAAGGAATCAATTAGTGGATGGCCGTGAGCAGATGCTACAATACACTTGACAAAACCCTTTAAAATGCAAACCAGGAGCTGATCGACGGGGAAAATCATCGGCCGGTTGGTTGATGGTGAAAAGACTCGTTGGTCGCGGCCTTGCAACAAAGAAACGATGACTGTTTGATGACTCTGTGTAGGAAATCTGTAACACTGACACCAAGCATGAGAAACGAGTCCTGCAGCCCGAATTCAAAACGTTGAATAGAGGCATCTCCCCTCTTGCCTGTTCAGATTGGGAGTGCACACAGGTTTGCCAGGTTGAGGACACTGAACGTACACATGTGCATGACCAGCGACAATGAGTCCTAGACTGTAAACTGATTGAATTATTTATTGTTTGCAGTTTGCATTGTGTGCATTTCCAAGCTTCTTTAACAATTTGAGGGGTAACATATGAATCTCAATATAAATTATAACTTTCTATGAGTCATAGAGAAAGACTTTTCACTTCGGGTTGATACTTTGAGATAACAGCGCCTCTCCGAACTAATTTAAATAAGCTAGAGTCAGATGTGTAATGTTACTGTTCAGCACCGCCGGGGGAAGCGACGCCAGTCAGCGCGATTCCAAAACTGTTTATTACTTGTGATTTCAGGACATGACGTATTCTGCTGAGTTTCGGTTTGTGAAGCGTGGTGCAAAACGTGCCAGAGGAACCGCAAATGAAATGCGAAAAGTGGGTTTGATCGGGTGCATTGCATATTAAATGAGTAATCTGTTGCCTCCTTGCAGTCACAAACACTGGGCTGGCATGTTGAAGACCATACTAGCTGCAGCATTGTCGCCTGAGAAGACGGCGCTCAAACTTTAGCAATGGGTTCCTCGTGTTTTCTGTGCTGTAATCACATTACTTGTTAATCCTTTAAAGACCAACACGCTGGTACAAACACGTCTGTGAGAAGCCGAAATCAGCTCGGTCGAGATGATCGGCCCGGCTTTCAATTAAAAAGTCTAAAAGCTTGAAAGGAGGAGAGGTGTAAAAGCGTAAACAGAGCAGAGGTAGCGGCAGCGACTGTGTCAGCAGTGGGTCTATTTTACACCGACAGACTCAGATCAGCTTATGCACCAGTTCATTAGGCACCTACTTACCATGAAAAGGCCACCGCGACCACAAAACAGCCCACCACCCACACCGCACCTATTTGTCTCTCCTCTGTATCTTAACCTCCCACCTCCTCTCTCTCTCTCTCTCCCACACATGCACACACACAAACACAGGGTTTTGTTTAATCAAAATAGACCTTGCCCTTCAACACATTTACATGTCTCATAATGGGGGAGACTCAGTACGGAGTCCGTCATTACGCGCACCATTAAAACACAGCAGTAGACTAATCTAGCACCTCCATAAGGGACGGCGGCAGCGGCGGCGGCAGGAGGAGGAGGCGCGGGAGAGGAAGCGGTAGAGGACACGGGATCGGAGGCTGATGGGGGATGTTGCAGAAGCAGCAGAGGAGGAAGTAAAAGAAAGATGAAGAGGAGCGACCCGGGGGGGGTTTCTGAAGACTGGTAAAGACGGGAAGGAGAGTAAGGGGAGGTCTTTGGGGACAAGGGGCAGGAAGGAAAGAGTTAGTTGGGGATGTCGGAGAGGCAGTAGGAGCAGTAGGTGGAGCAAGAGGTGATAATTGGGAAAGGGCAAAATGAGAAATAGGTGGTAGTTGGGGAGGAGAAGCAGGAGGAACAGAAAGGGGGTAACATGGCTACCAGTTTGGGTATGATGCAGGGTTAGAAGGAGCACAGGATGGAGCAGTAGGTGAGGAGCAGGTGGAGCAAGGAGTGATGCATGAAGGCGAGCACCTGGGGGAGTAAAGGAAGAAACAGAAGGTGACGCCTGGGGAGGAGAAGACAAAGGATCAGGAGGTCATGCTTGAAGAGGATGTGAAGAAAAACGAGGGGGAGGATGAAAAGGTGATGCACGGGGAAAAGTGCCAAGATGAAGTCATGCTCAAAGAGGGGCAGCAGGAGGTGAGGAAGAACGAGGGGAACGGAGGCAGCCACAGCAGAAGCAGGCGGGTGTGGACAATGAGGAACAGGTGAACCGTAAGGATGAGGAGGTGTAGGGGAGCAAGGGTAGAAGCTAGAAGAGGAGCAACAGGAGGAGCTGGAGGATGCAGCAGCAGCAGCAGCCGAAAAGCGAGCAGCAGGAGGGTGATGCCTGTGGAAAGGCAGGGGCTGGTTCTGTGCGAGGAGCCGCAGGAGCATCAGTTGGTGAGGCTTTGGGAGAGGCAGAGGTAGCAGGAGGTCATACTTAGTGAGGTGCGGCAAGAGAAGCAGCAGGTAGTGTTTGGAGAAGCAGTAGGTGATGCTCAGGGAGGAGTGGGAGAAGGAGCTGGAGGGAAAAAGCTGATGCTTGGAGCAGGAGCAGCAGCGGGGAGGAGTTTGCTTTGGGAGGAGTAGCGGGAGAGGTGCAACAAAAGAAGCAGAAGGTGATGTTTGGATGGGAGCAAGGGGAGATGATGCTGTAGGGGGGGGGGGAAACAGCAGGAGGAGCCAGAGGTGGTGTCGGGGAGGATCGGGAGGAGGAGGAGGAGGAGAAGCAAGAGAGGTGGCGGCGGCTACACGGAGTAACCGAGCACCTGTGAGCTATAATCATGCTTCGCTTTGCCGCTCCAGGTGAGCAGCAGCATGTTAATAAGAGCTACAACAGTGCACTCAGGAGGGGGAAACACAGTAATGTGTTCACACGATTCAGTGTATTCATATCATAGGACGTTAAGTACATTTAAGTGCAATAAGCTCTCAAGCTTGATATTGCACAAACGAGATGCTCTATAATTAAAAAAACACTATTCTAATAAACATTATTATGTTATTTCATGCTCGCTAGTATTCTTATGAGCCTCAGGGTTATTAAAAAAACAATTTGCCTCTTGGGAATATGTCCGATGATCGCGTGAGTGTAGAATAAACCGCGTTTTAATGAGGAGGAGCACACAAAAGCCTGCAGGTTACTCTTCATGTGAGCCCTGTGACACATGGGCAGTGAGACTGAAGCTCAAACGAGACACAGTTGCATTCCTGCACTGTGCAAAATGCCCACTGCTGAAAGGCAACTGAGCCTCACACTATAAAACCCCAAACACACCCATCTCAGCCTTGACGAGCAGGGAAAACTTCTTGTCATAGCCGAAATCACTAGAAATATCGCAGTGTGTGCGGTTTTATGGAAAGCTGTGCAGGCGCAAAGTTGATCTGTAAGTCTGTCGCTGGAAAAAACAACAAACGGGGGCGCAGGACAGGGCAGCTTTGCTTTAACCACAGTTAGTGCAGAAATGAACTCGAGCCGTCACCCTGCATCATCCGAACAGTGAAAAGCGTCCCCTCTTTGCACACCTACCTTCCACTGCGCACACCGAAGTAATCACACAGAGGAGCACCGCAGCCCAAGTGGCCGGCATGGCCAAACCGACTCCCCGCCTGTCCTCTCCCATTATCCGGCTGACAGAACGAAAAATCCCACAGAAGCACGCTGTATTCCTCTGGTTAAGTCACATTTCAGCCCTCAGTGTGTGTATGTATGTGTGTGTGAGTGTGTGTGTGTGAGTGTGTGCTGCACCGGCACAGTCAGCGGGGACTGAAGCGGACAGACTGCTGCTGGATCTCCGCTCTCTCCTCTTCTCAACCTCCTCTCTCTCGCACCTCTCTGTCCAATCAGGAGACAGCGTGGCGGCTCGTAAACCAATCACCCGTTCCTTTCCACCTGACCCAAGCTTGAAGAATGCCCAATGGTCAGGTCTCCCCCCCACCCCGGCGCGCCGGCTGTGCGACGGGACAGCGACACCCAGCGGTCAAACCGGTGTGCGGCAATTAAAATAACACGAGACGAGCTGGAGCTGATGCTGATGCTGACCCACCAACCCTCCCCTCAGGGACACGTACAGGTGTTAGTGGCTCGTGCACTGTTATTATGAAAGAGGTGGGTGTCAGTGCTAACACGTGCAACTGGTACAAATAGTGATGTGACTGACTTAACTATATTGACACCAAATACACACATTAACAGCAAATATTGTTTGTTTTATGCATATCTACTGTATATGGCGATCTATAAGTAACATTATCAGTTGATTGATGTTCATAAGGAAACCAGGGAGAACCTCACACGCCATCCTGATGTAGCCAAAAATGTAAATGAATACTGGAAATGACTGAAGTCGACTAATGGAAAAACAGAATAAGCGTTTTGTCCCTGAATGAATCAACTCTCATTGTGAGCCTCTTGCTCCGTTTAAGCAAAATCACTGGACATAAGGTGGCTGTCTTGATCAGATCTCTGATCAGCGGGTGATTTAAATGTAAATACTGTCCCATCCTAACAGGTGCAATGGGAGGGGACTCAATCAAGTCCGTACATGATCCAAAGGTCCTGATAAAAGGTTAAACTAGTGCGCAGTGTGCTGTATGTCACTGCAAGTGCATTGAGCACAGAGCAAAAAGTAATTACTCTCAAAGCCAGAAACCGCAGCCCTGAGCATGTCTAGATTGCATTCTCTGGATTATTACAATCTACTCTCTATAGTCTGACTTTTAGCTGCACTTTGGTGTCTTGTATCAAGCTCTGGGATGTTGTTCAAGTTCACTACCAGCATACAATCCCCGACACACACCTGTGGTTCACCCGCACAGATGTTTTCACTTATTCTGACTAAAATAAACCACCTCTGCGGTCTGCGTGTGCAGGCTGCGGTTTGCAGCGCGTGGCGTTTTATCATCACGGGCCCTCTCAGCGGCACACGTTTTTATCTGCCAGTGCAAGACAACAGCTGCAACTTAATTATCTGCACAGCTGCTGAGTATTGAGTACTGAGTATTTTCAAGTGCACACTAATATTCCAGCACTACCACAAATGTGACGATATTCCAGGTTTTATTCCGATTGAATTTTCCCAATTAGGCCTTACTCCAGACGGTATACATTTGGAATATGTGTTTCATCTGGATCCCAGTTTTCCAGAGATGCCGCCCTGGTTTGGAAGATTTGGAGATCAACAGGTTTTGGATGTGTGCAGCTGATTAAAGATGTCTGAATGGTATTCAGCATGCAGTGGAATATTTATTTACATCAGCCGTGAAAACAGCTAAGTGGGAATATTGTCATTTTTGGAATTAGGGCAAAGTATTTTGTGCGTAGTTGTCCCTGACCCGGCTCACGGATACGCTTAAGGGGAGCAGCGCCGTCGTTAATGGGATTAATTACGCCCGTGCTTTTCCTGCTGTGACAAAGTCAAGTCAAAATGTCTGCTGTGATGATGATGACCTCAGCACGGCGCCATCCATCCGTCATCAGCCAGTGTAAGTGAAGACACCTGTGTGTGTGTGTGTGTGGTGCACATTTTGTCTCTAATAAAGGGCCGTCCCACTGTATTTGAGTTGGATTTTAACCCTTTAACAATCACTTTGTCATCATTTTGACTCTCTGTTTTGGTTGCTTCCTGTTTTATTTTGTAGAGTTTCTTCATGTGTCTGATTGTTCTTACTTCCTGTTTTTCCTTCTCTCTCTCTGTCACCTGAGTTAATTGGATCATTAGTTTTACCCATGTCTAGATAGCTTTCCCTCCCTGCTGTGTCGTCACACCCGTGCTTTACGTTTCTGCCCATTTGCAAGTGTTTTCCTGGGGTTCCTTGTGTTTCCTCTCCACTGTCCACGGTCTGCATTTGGGGTCCATCCAGTTTCAGCTTGTAGAGACTGAAACCCTACAAAATAAAACTGGAAAACAGCCAAAACAGAGACTCAGAACCATCAAACATACCTGTTTTAGAGCTGTCCCACTTAAATTAAAACAAAAAAATGTAATAATTGAGTATGAGCCTAAGATTTATTTCACTATCCGGCTGCTATGGATGACAATTTATCAAAAGAAATGCTATATATTCATATTTATGTAACTTTTAATATTGTAAGAGTGTTTTTTCATATTTCCTTAATGGGTTTAATACTTAAATTAAATTAATTACTTACATTTTTTTAACAAGTGAGTGTAGGACAGACCATTACTCTGTGGATTGGGTATCAGCCAGACCAGCAAATACACATTAAATATAATTTCTTTGTGAATTTCATTAGAAAATGTATGTTTCAGCGTCTGTGACAGTCATGTAGTTGTGACTGATTTAGCTTATAGTGCCACACCATCCCTGCCCTCATGTTCTCTTACAGTAGATGAAGAAACAGAAGATTTAGGCTTACATAGATTTGAAATTTTGGTAAAAGAGATCATGCGTGGTGGATCGGTGCTCAGTGCTGGCAGGCACTCTGAGTCAGGCTGCTGGAATTGGTATCAGGAGAGGAAGAAAGTTGGATCGGTGCATCCCCGGTGGCAACATTACGGAGCAGTGACTCAACAGGAAGCGCTGAAAAGTTTGCAGCACCGGCTGTAGCAACAATCTAAAAGTTTTAATGACAACCGTGTTATGAAAGCTTGAGACTTCACTCAGTGTTAGTGGAAAATAAAGCCGAGATACATTTCAGCCCCCGATGGCCTTGGATCAATTCAGCCTCTGTCCGGTCTCCTTCATCTCCTGCAGCTTGCTGTCTATTGCACCGTCTGTATAAAGTGAAAAAAGCTGATAAACGACACGACGGTGCAGATCATTGCTCTGACAACCCACCCCGCGGCCCATTTGCAGTCTCTCGGCATCACATTTCAGTTTGTCGACAGCTTTCCTTGACACCACACACCACGGTACCACTACAACAATCACCTTTATTCAGTGGCTATTGCATCCTGTACACAATGACCAGTATCTTAAAGAGTTGTGTCTGTATGTTTGTGTGTGGGTGAGAGGCAGACAAGGGGTGGGGGTGGGGGTGGGGGTGCTTCTTATCTTAAAGCCAGCAGTTGGAGGCATTTCAAATCGTTTAGAAAACACATCAGCGCTGAGTCTGTTTCTTTTTAAACCACAGGTGGAGACCCAAAAATCGATTACAGACCCGCTGGCTGCCACATGAGCAGAACAATTACATTTTTAACTGTGTCCAGAGTTGCGTTGCATTCCCTTAAATCTGTGCGGCAAGAGCTGTGGAGCCTTTTGTTTCAGGGGGCCGCTCTCACCTGGAAGAGGCGGGGGAGTCAAAACGCTGAGTAAAGTTTGATCGCTGTCAGACAGCTCGGGCAGGGTCGATAAATCGTCATCGCGTCTGGACGCAGCCGAGTCAAACCAACAGCGTGGTAGACTGTGGCTGCTACACGTGTCCTCCCACATCTCAGGGAAAAAAACTCCACGTCGTTCATGAGCACAAGGACGAGACACATTTCAGGAAAGACACGTGATGGAGGAAGATTCAGACAGATGTTCGGATTCAGGTCCGCTCTGTCACAGTCACGGATAAGATTCAGATGCTGAGCAGTGAAATGTGAGCCCTGAACACTGAAACATTTAAGACTTTTCCCTCATTTGAAGAGAGAGACTTGTAGTGAAGTCTTTGTGCCCGTGCATGTGCCTGCTGCTCTGTTTCACTCTGTTGAAAATAAATCATTCATTAACTCCGAACCCTCCTGACTGTCATCCCCACACACAACACGTGGCCCCATTGTTCTCAGGGCCACATGAGGCTTGTCAGCACCTGTTACAGAGAGATGTATGTTTATTTATAGCTGTAGTTCAGCTGGCAACTTGAATTTCGTTTTTCCAGGAAAAAGAGTAAAATCATCGCAGATTAAATATCTGCGAGTGGGCGTGGCCCTGCCTGGCCCTGCAGTGTAAACAAAGCCAGGGAGTGAGTCATGACTCAATCCGGTGGCCACAGAGCATCAGGCACAGACAGCGTGAACAAGAGAGCAATTGGTGCTTGGTCATGTCTCTGTGGCTCACAGATGGATTCCTGGATTCATGTCTGAGAAGCTGCAGCAGTTGAGAGACGCCTGAAAGGGGCACTCCACTGATTTACTGTCAAACAATCTGGGGGATTCACAAAAGACATGATAGAGGCTTTGCTCGCCACTGTAGTAGCGAACGTTTGCATGCTAACTAGCCAATTTGCTAATTGGACAAAACTCAGAGTGCGGGGGTTGATTAGGGTGACGTCTGTTCTGCAGGTATAAACTAAAATAGAGGGATCATATTGAAGTAGTTTTGAGACATTTTACGTGAAACCACAAGGCTCATGTTCACTGTGGCGCTAAAGGAAGAGCCAGGGGGTTCACTAGCGTCATTAAAATACAATCCACCTGGTTGCTGTTGAGATATTTCGGTTTGGACTAACAAGCCGACATCTCCATGCCTGAAGCCACGCCTCCAGTGTGGCTACAAACTGAAGCCACAGAAGAAGAGCCCAACTTCCCGGTGAACAGCCGCGTCTTTCACACTCAATCCACCCAGTTCGCGACGATGCTAACATCGGCGGAGCGCCCCTTTAAATGAGGATGCAGCTTCTCGATAATGGACGCCATTCAGCAGTAATCAAACTGAAGTGTACATGTCATAATCAGCTGCTACAATCAAACGGAGTTTAATGAATGAAATGTGAGATTAAATACACTGATGAATTAAAAAAAAAAAAAAAAATCAGCTTAGTACACAACCCCAGTGTGTGTGTGTGTGTGTGAAGAGAGTGGTGTGATTCATGACTCCCTCTACGTACCGGTATAGTAGTGCAGACTGAACGAAAGGCATGCCGAGTAAATGATATATCACCAGGCAACATGTATACATGTCAATATTCTGCAGATATCCTGTACTGTATGTACAAAAACTGAACTTTTCAGGAGCTGAACTGAAAACTTTCCTCCGCTAAACTCACTTGGAGTTACAAAATGCTAATGTTCAACAAACGTGGGGCGATGTCGGCTGTTGAAGACGTAAAAAAAAAAAAAAAAGTGTAATAAGTGCTTTGGTTTGACCTTCTGTATGTGAGTCAAGACTTCATTTCAGTCGGGTACTTAACGCAAGTGTGCGTTCAACAAGGAGTCCTCTTTAGCATGACCGCGGCATGAAATACGTGTTTACTGTAAGCAGGAGCGTCAGAATAAACGTGTTTTATGAGAACCACTGCAGAACTTATGGAAACGGCTTTGATGCGACTGCTTGTTTCTTTACAAAATCTGATGATTTACAAAAAAAAAAACAAAACACGAGATCTTTGCCTCTTTCTCTTGAAGCGCCCAGGGTGTTTAGTAAAAGTGAGGTAAAGTCCTGCGATCGCAACATGTCGCGTGCGGTTTTTAGGATGGTGAAAACAGATCCCGCCGAATGCATCTGCTCATGTCAACACACACCAAAACATCCGGACGACTAACATCACAGATTACGGGGGGGGGGGATTCATCGCCGATATAGTATTATACTGTACATTCACGGCTCAATATGGCGCCAGTCTTTCAGCTAATGTACACAAACATTTACAACTCACACAATGTTTGTTCGGGTAGACGACCTCGAGTTAGAAAACAAAATAAAATTAAAAAAAACAGCCTTGTTGAACGCACCACGTGTCGGGGCTCCAAATATGTATATGTATATATTTTTGCTTCTGACAAGAAACAGGAGCTAAACGGACCTGATAGAGCGTCAATAAACCGTCATCAGTAACCCCGTCTCTTCTTCTTCGTCTTCTTCCTCGCCTCCGTCTTCTTCCATGACAAGAATCCATTGAAACCAGCTCAACAAATCACCACATCAACGAATCACACCCAAACTACGACAGACTGGAGCCGAGCAAAAACAAAATAAAAGTTACTGTCACTGTCGGTTTTCGCTCGTCAAAGAAAATGTTCATTCATTCCCCGAAATGTCATTTTTTGGCAAAGTTAAGTTCCAATATTACCCCCACCCTCTCGCCATCCCCGCCAAACCCCCGTCCCCTGTGGTTCCACCCTAGTCCAGACTTCAGAGTCTGATTGGAGGCGGCGGTGGTCCATCATCGCTGAAGCAGCAGGATGGCCAATGGGAGCAAGAGTAGGAGGCCACAGAGGCGGGTTTGAGACGAGGCGGCGCCTCTGACTCTGTTGTCCGGCGAGTAGGTGTACAATCCCGGTCTGCTCCGTGAACAATGACCGCCCACGCACATCCCACTTCCCGAGCCGCTGTTGTCGTCACCTAGGGAGGTCAGGACAAAAAGAGACAGCAGGAAGCTTTTATTTGTTTTCTTATTAAAGACGTCACCTCGAATCCCGATAAGCTCCTATTTTCAGTTTGTAAGCGGTAACTGCAGGCGACCTTCATGAGTGAAGTCAATGTTTTAATTAAGTTTATTGGTCAGGAGTTGGTCCTCGGCTCTCTGTGGTCATCAACTCTGGTTTAATAAAGGGATTCAGACCATTAAATGACTTTATAGTATATAATATACACACTGCACGTTATAGGAGAAGCATAACAGAGTAGATAAGAAGATCAGAGTGGGACCCACTTGCGTCCTGGAAGTCCACGTCGTTGCCGTCCAGTGCGTTTTTCAGCCTGTTGCTCATGATTTTGAGTTGCATGATCTGCTGCCGGATGGTCATGTCTGGCTTTGTGATGTCGAGCTCCACCTCAGGGTTGTTGATCTGATTGGCTAAGCCGTCACCCATCACCTCTGGAAGGTACCTGATTGGGGGAGGGAACGAGACATTTTAAAAACAGTTTGGGTAAATTGCAGAAGGTCTTGGGTTGTGGCTGATTGGTCAGTTCCTAAATACTTTTCCTTGATCTTGATGGAAAGCATCAGTACGTGGAGGAAAGATGTGAGATTCGCCTTAGGCTACGTAATTATGCAACAACAGATGTTACTGATGTTGGTCAATGGTGCGTCGCTTCAAATGTTGCTGCTGCAAGGAGTTGTGGGACAGCATTTTCTCCTAAGGATGCTCCTATACGAGATACGACAGGAAGCATCGAAGCTCCTTCCTTCAGCATTTCCAGGATTCAGCCAGCACACATCACGGCCGCCACTTAAATACTTCAGGGTCGTTCAGGGTAACGTTTTAAAGCGCGGCGCTGCTGGGACGCTTTGTTTACTCGATAAACACAGAGCTCTTCAGTAAATCTGCACGGCCGAGCTCAGGCTTGTAAATTAGATGATGCACTTTGCGCTGACGGTGCCCGGTCAGCAGATAGACTGAGGTACAACAAACACACACACACACGTACACTTACACTCCTGCACTCATTTAAACTCCTTTAACACTGTTACACATACGACGTACAGTTTTGGAAAATGATGCATGTTTTGTCAGAATGTGGTGCCTACATTTCCCAGCATGCAACTTGATCATAGACAGTTAGACTGGAGTTTCAGGTGTGTCATGTTATTAAAGGAGCTGGGTGCAGAGGCCTGGTAAACTCACTTTAACGTCACCCATTACAACTACATACACTGGATTGTATCTGAGTTCATTTACACGTGAGCTCAGCCACAAAGCTAAAATAAACATTATCAATAAGAACATATATATATTACAATATAGTAAATAAATGCAAAATAAAATAAATAAATCCATTTTTTTGCTTAAAACTCATCTGTTATGTGTTTTATCATGCAAAACACTCTCTACTCTAAAATGTAATTTAATCTAATATTAACTAATTTACATTTCTTTGCTTTGAATGATTAATCTTGTTCTATAGCAACACCAAGCCACCTCATAATCACGGTACAAATTCACTTTCAAGAGTAGAAAAGACAATATTTTTTAACTATAACCGCCTCTGATCTTTGAATTTAACCCTAAAACTGAGTCTTATAAGATAAGGTCACATTAATTCAAGTCTAATCAGCCCCCCCCCCCCCGTGTGAATCCTGTCTTGCTTTAATCATCCCTCCTGTTCATCCCGGTCATTAAGAAACCCCATAACGTGCTTTCAGTGGAAGAGATGGAGAACATAATCCACGGTCCTTTTAGCACAAAAATATTAAGCCTCAGTAATCCCAGTAAGATAAATCAAACGGGTATTTTCCAAAATGGCCGTCTGTTTAGCAGGAAATTCCCTCGGCGCTGTGGATTTCACCTCCCAAGTCTTCCATTAGAAGTGTATTTTTTGGGAGGATACCTCTGAGTGGCCTGTCTGAGCAGGAGGAATGATTACAGTCTGGCTTCACACGAGTGAATGAGACAGCTCGGAAATAAATGTGGACCTAACCTTTAACTCCCAGATGCCCCTTTAAAAAGTGAGAATTAAAGTTTTAAAACTCTTTGTCCTCACAAAGACAGAGGGGCGCAAACACACGCCGAGTGTTTCGTGGCGGTGTTTAATTTATGTCCCCGAAGCTGCTTAAAGTTTTAAATAACCCCATTTAAACTCCGCACTCCAGCCCTATATTCAATCTTCCACTCTGAGAATTTATTAGAGCTGTAACGTTGGTGTGTGTGGCATTTCTTGAGCTCCTGAGGGATCCACCAGGGGTCGCTGTGGAGTCTCGGGCGGTTCATCGCAGCTGTAATTCACTGCGCGCTCGCAAATTTCATATTTCCTTAATCTGTCACACAGTCAGCGATTCATCTGTATTTCATGGCCTTTCTCACAATTCTCTCTCTCTCACACACACACACACACGCTCACACACATATCTATATTTCACGCCTGTTGACTGCCATATACCTCTGAGTGTTGTGCTCAGCGTAAACCTCATCTGCTGGCTTTGATCCAACCACTTTACAGCTCGCATGGTGTGCGTATAAGCGCGTGTGGAGCGAGGTGAGACGACACGCGGACAACACATCCAATGACACATGGACCGAGAGGGGCTGGGAAACGCATCGTGTGCGGCCGTGAGCGCTCCCGCTGCGGGGCGCGGGTCCTTGCGGGCCTCTGAATCGCTGCATGCGGAAGAAATGTCAGATCAGAACACCTCAGAATAAATTTCCATACGGCGCTGTTTTCGGTTTGTCTGAGGAGAAAAAGCTTGCTGCCTCTTTTGTTCAGGCACAAAGGATGCAAATGGCCTTCAGCGGGAAGAAAGGGGCCTGTACCATGGCAACTTTACGGGAAGGTAACTGTCTCTCCTTGCTTTATCCCCCTTTCTTTGCAAGCTTTTAGGTGCTAAAGGCCGCGCATTTCCTTTTCGCGCTGCATCGATGAAAGTTGTTCTGACCACATTTCTTTCAGACCTTGAAAGTGTTTCATTCAACACTCTGCAGCCCAGTTTTCTGCTGCGCGGATGGAGAAGTGGCTGGCGTGAAAGCTCGGTCAACGTGGGTTCAGCGATTGAAATCAGAAGTGAATGCGCTCGTGATGCATTGAGGGTCTGGTCTCTCGCAGCTCCTCTGAGGTGGACAGAGCGCTGACTGGAAACCGAACGGATGCACTAAATGGAAGTAAACTTCAGACGAAACTGATTCTGAAAATGTTCCCGAACAGAGAAAACATGAAGGGTAAACTGCAGCTTTGAAAAGCGAGAACAAACGTTTCAATTCAAAAGCATGAGAAATAACTGTACAGTATGTACTGCATACAGCTGTTGGTAGTAGTATGCAATATTCAACTGTCGAATGGATTCACTGTGTGGTACCCAAGGCCAGTTTCTGCTTCTGTGGAGCAGAAGGAAACGGCAGCACAGCTAATGCATGGACATACACTAAGAACAGATGAAACCTACATAATTAACTTGATTATTGTAAAAATACAAAATGCTACACCTGTAAAACCATTTGGCCCAACAGATGATACATTGGATTTGATGTTATAAGAAACCAACTTTAAAATATATTTGACTTAAATCTCAAAACTGCTATTTTAAACAATTAGATATTAGAAAATATAAATCTAGCCCAGTTGTTTAGGATATTCAGATGTTGTTGTTGTTTTTCTTATTTTTCCTTTATCTACACGTTTTGTGTACAAGTAAATTCACTTACGTATTATATTTAATACTGTGTAATATCTGGACTACAGCTTCGTCTGAAGCACTTTGCATTGTGGGATACAGCAGGTGATGTAACCTGCTCGGCTGCATACTGCGTACGTTTTGCTTTTGTTTGCACGCTCGACCCTAAATGCTACATTGCAGCCAAATCAATATGTCCTGCCAGCGTCGAGGCCGGTTTCGAATGATGCAACAGTCTGGATCTTAAGGGCATTTTGAAGCCGGGAGAAGAGGTTGGACGGATTTAGGTCTTGTGTACGTGTATATTTTTAAAAACCGAGGTTGTGTGGATCCAGTGTAGGAATAAAATATATGTTTTAATCAAATACCAGTACAGATGTAGACAAGACGTCTGACTGTGCCTGAAATCAAGTTTAAAGCTGGAACGAGCAGGAAATCTCTTCCTGCAGCGGGTTCCTTCCTCACCTGGCTTTGGTGATGCCGTTCCAGCATTTATCCTGGCCGCCGCCTCCTGCTGCCAGTTTGCTGCAAAGTGCCACAGGGAGCTGGACCCAGTACTGCCGCATCTCCCTCAGCTTACTGGACAGATCGGACACCTGGAGACGAGACACGGGGGAGTCAAAGACATGTTGAACATAAAATCTCATAACTTTTTAAACTTAAAAGGCACTTATAACATATACAGCATACACAATAACCAGGAATTCATCTGTAACGTAACTGATCATTTCATGCAACACAGAATAAATGCTGCAGTTCATCCTGCCCTCTCCTTTCACTCTCACACACCTGCATCTCCAGCCTGAGACCAGCCGTTGGAGACGGTTTGTACTCTGACGCCGTCAGGGAGCCGCTCTTCTTCCTCTGCTCATGAAGGGCGGGACTTCCTGTTCCTGGTTCCCCAGGAGCTCCACATGTCTGGTACACCTACACACACGCGAACACACATCAGCACAAACAGGTAGAGTCTGTACTGTAACATTTGCAGGTCCTAAAACGATCCGCTAGATGTCGCCAGAGAGACGCGTGTTTTGTCATCCATGGCCTACATGTTCGAGAACACAGCACCGATGTTGCCTGCGTTGATAAGCACAGAGGGGACATGGAAATATTACATTAGCTTGGCCTTGAAAACAAGGCCAGGGCTGTTCAGAGCTGCACTCACTGTGCATACATCAGTATAAATAACATGGACGCCCAGCTGCTCGATCATGCTGCTGGCCTCATCTGAAGGATATGTCTAATAAAATCAGTGAAACGCAGAGGTGAGAGGTCAGTCTCTACTTCAGGTATCCTCCAGGTAAATGCATCTCGAGGATAATAAATCTCTGTATGGTCTGGATTATTCCTTAATGCTCAAATAAAACCAACAATCTGATAAAGCGATTCTTAAAGGTGCGGGACTGCAGATACAATCACAAGCCGGCGTCTTACTGCAGATAAAACAAAATGTGGTACGTGCTGAGACAAAGTCGTACCTTTGCTGCGAACGTGTCCATGTTTTCCTGGAGGAAGTGAACTGCCTCGTAGATTCGGGCGGGGATGGATGAGAGAACCACGTCGAGACTGGGCTCAGTGCTGAAACTAGACACCACCTGGATCATCGTGTCTGAAAGGAGGAAGGAAAACAAGAATAAACTCTCATGGATAATCTTATTATTGACATATACTAACAACATTTCAATGCATGTCTGGTTTTCATGCTTATGCTTAAATTAGTCTCTTTAACTTGCTTTTCTCAACTTGGTCAGGATTATGATAAATGCACCTTTCACAAAAACACATTTTCATATTCTTCGGTCTAAATCGCTCTCAGGTCAGACAACAAACTCTGTATTACTGGACAAACTCAGCTTGATGAACGCCACCTGTGCGTGGCTGAAACAAGCGGGCCTATTAACATAATCAACGGCCCAGGCTGAATCTTACCTATAAGGTTCTGCCACTCAGGGTCCAGGTCAGCTTGGTTGGCCAGACAGCCCTTCATGACGTTGGAGCAGTAGTTGGAGCAGGGTTTGACAGAGGCCAGCCCCCGACAGTGGGGGCAGTAAACCAGCTTCATCAGGGCCTTCATGCACTCTGGACTCAGAGAGACCTGAGGGAGGTTCGACAGGAGAGCATCCAGAGTTGAATGATGAGAGTATGTTAATATGTGGTGGTGTCGAGTGGAGATTTACTTCGTGTTGGCCGTGCACTGGAGTACAAACAGCCTGGGAGAAAGGGAAACAACAGCAGAGGGCAGTATCGCAACACTTTACGGAGCGCAACCTGAACGAGACAGCGATGATGTCCCTTCACGTCTGTCTTTTGACAGTACACGGGTTCTGTTACACTGTCAGCTTTTGATGATGCACTCGAGTCGTGAAAGGTGTCCGCTTCCACAGTGGAGTTATTTTACCACAGCCCTGCACAGATGTGACGGAGGGACACTCAAAACCAAAAGCACATATATAAAAAAAAAGAAAAAAATGAGCTCAGGTTGTCCACGGCGACGTGTTTGCAGGATTTTAATCCTGTTTCTACCTGCAGGATTTACTCCATGTTTTTATGTTTGCATGCACATTTTGCGTGCATCACTCTGCAGACCTTTGAAAGTTACCTGAGCCGTATAATCCGTCACTGTTAGCACGAAGTCTACATTCATTTGCATCAAAGCTACATTATCGTTGCGTGGTAATGCAGTCGAAGTGCCGACTGACGTAAGAAGTCTGCTCTCATAATGATAATGCTGCCTTGACGAACACTGATGCAGACATGAGGTTCACTGTGATCGTTCACAGGAGTCAGGTTAGTTTCAAGAACAATTCGTCTTTTGACTATTACATTAAATAAAGATGAACAGAGGGTAATGGATGCCTGAGGAGTGAGGAAAATACGCCCGAGTTGCTTAAACACAGCCGAATATTTCAGAAAATAATCGCAGAAATGCGTTGAAATGTGAAAAATGTGACGTGCCCCTTTAAATTAAAGACTTTGGACGAGGTTAACGCAGTTTAACGCTTATCCAGCGTAGCTTAATGCCAGTGCACACTGAAGAAAACAATCACACAGTCACATCAGACATCTGAGTGTTGGGGAAAAAAACAAACTGCACTGCGAGCTGCAAAAACATCATCACACCCATAATTTGACAACGGTGTTGTCATCCCTCCAAATGAGAGCTTTGTTCTGATGGCAGAGCCTGACACTTCATTTTTGATGATCTTTGTGTTTTTCAGTTTCAGGGTGGAGACACGTTCTCTGACAGTTGGGGTGTGACGACCACGCATCCATCATATCTTCTTTCTTGTCCCAGCGCATGCACACATGCACGCACACACACACACACTGATTCTGAGTTTCTCTCTCACCAGCTCCCCCTGTCCCTCTTTGTCTGCCTCTATGTGTGTTTCTGTGCTGTCATGTACACACACACACACACACACACACATACTTACCTGCGAGACCTTCCTGACCACCTCTCCGCTGACAGTCAGCCCCTGGACAAACGACCTGGCTGTGACAAAAGCCCGGATCACCTTTGCCTTCATGTCCCGTGGGATGTCTCCAAATGGCCGCAGCGTCTCCTGTTGCTTAGCAACGCACTCAAGGTAGTCCTCTGACGGGTTGACCTGCCAGACAGAGGTGACAAAATGTAGGAAAGATATGTTATTGTTATTTGGGGTGGGGCAGAGGCTGGAGTATTTTCTTAACAATGGTGTGCAGCGCTGAGCTGACAGTGAATGCAACACTGGTCCCCGGCAAGACTCTGACTGTGATTACACTATCAGCCTCTTAAGCCACCCTGGAGACGCATGTCATTGAAGGAGATTTAAAAACGTGTCTGCCTCCAGACTGATATAACAACAATCAGCTCTGGTTATGAATTTAAGTGTAATATTAGATGAAAACAAGACTGTAAAAGTGATATTATGTTCTCCTTAAGAGCAGGAGCACAAGTGGGAGGTAAAGACGGCCTCTGCAGCTTTACTATCAGTCCTTTTTATGAATAGAAATTGCTCTTTTCATCGTCCTGTGCACCAGACTCTCATTCAAAATTGTCCTTGTCTTTACTCACATCTGTGGGGGCAGAGGACTTAAAGGTGCGCTCGAGGAGCTGGGACCAGAACTCAGTCAGGGTTTCGTCCAGGTTGAGGGCGGAGCCGCGGTAGTACCGTCGCATGTCGCCGTAGAGATCCCCGTAGAGGCGGGTGTTCTGGGAGTACAGGGGGCCGAGCGGAGACAGCACCTCCTGGAGGGAGCGCTCGGAACGGCTGTGCAGCTCGGTGAAGTAGGCTGGAAGGAGAGGCAGCAGAGAGGAGAGTTGCCAAGCGGAGGAAAAAACAAGTTTTACATCATATGTTAAATATAATTCGGCTTAAGCTTTAAATAAATAGCAACTGAATACTTAGCAGTTAGCTAGCTTTACCAACTCACCCATGTTGTATCAAAAGGTGCTGTGCATTCATTTTCATCAAAATCATAAATAACATGTTTAAAGTTCCTATTTGTTCTTTTTGCCTTCGGCCTTTAAGCCTTTATGACTCCTGACTGTTGAGTGCATTTTCCACTCTCATTTATCAGCTCCCATAATTTACATTTATTTAACATATTTTAAGGGTTTCTTCGCAGCCAGATGGATGCAAAGTGACAGAGAGGTCAAACGGAGAGAATAAGGGAGTCAGCTCGCTGTCTTTGCTGTATACTGGTCTGGGCTCCCACCCCCCCCACCCCCGCCCCACGCTTCAAAGGCTGTGTACCAGTGCCAGCCTGTTCTAACCACAAGCAGATGGGCGGCCACATTACTGCTACTGAGGTGGCCCCGCTGCCTTGAGACTAATAATACTGTCCTCCTCCTCTGAAGAGTCTTTCTCCTGCTTTCTGTTTCTCTTCGTGGTTTTTTCCTCTTCTGTGTTTTATTAAAGCTCACTGCCTTGACTCACGTCTAATGTCACTTTTCTCACTTGCCGTATCCTCCCATTGTTCGCGGTGGCACTTCTCAGTCTTTCTTTCTTTTCTTCCTCCCTCCATTTCTCTCCCGCTCTCTCTCGCTCTCTCTCTTTCTCTGATGTGCAGTGATCTGCAGACTCGGCTCCTCAGTGGGTCAACTGCTCATTAGCAGAACCAGCCACTGCCCCGGGGGACACCCCTCTGTTTGTGTGTGTGTGTGTGTGTGTGTGTGTGTGTGTGTGTGTGTGTGCGCGCGCGTGCGTATGCATTTGTACATGTGAGTGTGCGTCCCTTGGAGATCAGGGGGATCGGCTTATCACGTTTCATTGTGTCTGGCTGACTCCGCTCTCATTATAACACCCAGTCAGGGGTCCCTTTGACGCACAGGACACAAACACATCCTGCCTCACACACACACACACACACACACACACACACACTATCACTATTGAAGCTGCAGGAATGGGCACTGAGCGCAGTCAGAGCTTGTACCAGACGCAAATTCAAAAACACACAACATACAAATGTCACACTCCTCTGGGCCCGCTGCTGAAGCTTCGGTATTGAGCTGAGCCAGTAATGAGTGTCTATCCTGCAGACACACACACCCCCACACACACACACACACGCTCTCCTTACTGTCAAAGCTCCTGTGGAGAGCGTTGAAGGCAGCCTGCAGCGACCTGCCGGCCTCTCTGATCAGTCCCTCAGTCTCTCTGGTGCTCAGAGTGGCCAGGTTCTCCTCCATGGTGCTGGTACAACAGGTTGGACCCTGAGGACACATCCTCAGATGTTCCCCTGGCAAAGCAAAGAGACGCAGAATTAATTTAATTTAATTAGCTTTAATCAGCTCTTTAACATGTGCAAAGTAGCCTCAGCACCAGGCTTAATTAAATGGCGTTGGCTACACAGTTTTTATTAACATTATATACGGGGGCATGGCTGGCTGACAAACGCAGTTGTCTCACCAATCAGATTTAGACGGAAATATCTCAACAACTATTGCACAGACAGCTGCGAAATGTGTGCAGACATTTAGCGGCTGCATCTGTTGAAGAACATATCCTCGGCTCGACATTCCCTTGGCTTTGTGTTTGGTCTTGAGAAGCAAACGTTAGCAACATTACAACATTATAAGCTAATGCACGCATGTCAATAAATGCTCTTTTCTCCCCTCAAATTAGGAAATTTCTTCCTTTTATATGTTTTACATGATATTAAACTTTACATCTTTAGGTCTTTGTCTATTAAGCTGCATTTAAAGACATCATCTTAGACTTTGAGGGATTGAAACAGACTTTTTTTTTTGACATTGACATTTTACAGACCAATCAAATAATCAATTCATCTTGAAAATCACTAAAGGAATTAATAATGGTAAATTTGCAGTCCTTCTGTACTGTGCCTTTGTCATTGGGAAACTTTCTACTTTCTACAGAAATATTCAGAAAATCACGTCAAATCAATGTCAAAAGTTTTCTAAAAAGCCTAAAATTTCACAGAAACGTTGAAGAACGTTTGGAGCCGAATACCTTTTTCTGCTGATGACCACTTAAAACAAACCAACACCGCCTTAAAACCACTCCGGAGACACTTCTAGTCTACAGATTGTGATCGACCAAAACCAACGAGGGATTTTTGCAACGTTTGAATAATTTTTAGGGGCCGAAAAATAAACAAAACACTAATGCTCGTTTGCTTTTACTACGTTTTCCCAATGTGGTCCTGCTATTTTTACCCCAGTAAAAGATTTGAGAGGCTCTTGCCCAACCACATGCATTATTTATTGTGCTCTTGGAATCCTTTTATATCCAGTTACTATCCAGAAAAGCACTCTGAACAGTATATACAGTACCTGATTCATATAGTGACAATGTTTTTTACTTGTTTGTCTCTTTTGTCTTAAATTCACTGAATTCCTGGTCACTGCATAGATAAGATTAGATTAGATTCTGCAGAAAAAGCCTGTTTTAACCCATCCAGTGGTGGAAGAAGCACAGAGATGTTGGACTTGAATGAAAGTAGTTATACCACAGAATCAAAATACAAAAGTAAAAGTACGGAAGCACTTGGAAGTAGTTTTGGAAGTTAATGTCACCAGTGCAGAATATTACTGTAGTACAATAACATGTAAGAAACACTCTCAGTGATGGTGGAGAGCTAATATAGTGACGTAAAGTACAGTAATGCCACAAAATAACTGAAATAAACAGAAGTGCAGCACAGAAACTGCAGTTATGAAAGTTGAGAACAATAAAATTGTTTTTTCCTGACTCTTCCTTCCCTCCAGCCAACAACTAAACCCTGATCACGACACGCCCAAACTAAACCTGTTTCTCTTTCCATTCTTATGGGAAAAACTCTGGCAGACAGTAAAAATAAAGATACACGCATGTAAAGGCACAAACACTGACTATGCCAGACAGCCTAGAAACCAGCAGTCTGCAGCATCAGTCTCTTGACAGCGTGGATGTGTGTGTATGTGTGTTGCGTGTGTATACGTGTGTGCGCCCACGTCTGGGAAGGTTAAGGGTGAGTAAGTACCCTACAGCTGTGTACATCACTACACTCCTTCTTCTTAACAGGTCCTGGGTGTGTGTGCCTCTGTGTGTGTGTGTGTGGGTTGGGGGGCAGAATTGGTCCACGAGGGTAAGTGGAGCAGAAGAGGAGACGCCTTCATCATCGCTGCACCATGAATCTTTCATTGGCACTGGCTGGTGTGTGTGTGTGTGTGTGTGTGTGTGTGTGTGTGTGTGTGTGTGTGTTCGCTCATGTAAGTACAAGAGAGACACAGAGACTGGCAGCTCTAGTACCGGAAATAGCACCTTATGTAGCACCTTATTGCTTTTCTCACGTCTCACGTCTCTTTTTGGGATGTTTTAAGACATTTTTTATGCTTTATTACGAAGAAAAGAGGCTGCAATGACACACACACACACACACACCGGATCAACCAGGACACTCATTGATTATTCTCATATCCTCAGTGGTCCTCAAGTGCAGGTCAGTCAGTCTGGGTGAGACGTTTCCTCCGCTCACTTTCTGCCGATCACACCTGTTTTTGTCTCAGAGGCGTGTGTCTGATCATTTAAAGTTGGAAAAAAAGCTTTTTTTAAAAAAAAATATAATCGCTCACACTTTAGCTGTTTCGTGATTTTCATGCGACTCCCACGTCAATCTGGTTGCATCGGGTCTTTGTGTTTCTAAGTGACTGCTCACGTCAACGTCTGAGGGAAATCTCTTTGTTTAAAATCCACCTGCGCAATCTCACACAATCAAGCACAATAACAAGTTTGATGCAGTTGCTGCTTATTTCTACACTTGTGCCCAGACATGTCAGTCAGCTTACCCAGCGTCGTCTTATGTCCGGGGTCGTTTTGCAGCAGAATCACACAAATAACCACTCAGAGAGGTAGATAGATAACCAATTATTACACAAGAAGCAAAATCTAAACTGAAAAATAAACTATTTCTGTATATTTGTGGTCGTTGTTGTTGTTGAAGACACAAAATTAATGTGTAAATTTTGTACTATGTCAGTTTTGACACTGTAAAAAGGCCAAAAGCCTGATTAATTACTTAATAATTATAATATGATCACAATGCAAACGGGGAATATGCAGCCCTGCGGCAGCCCTTAAATGTCAGTCGGCTGCTGCCTTGGAAAACACCCACCCAGAGGATTGAAGTTTAGCTGCTGTTTCAGTAAAATCATAAATAACGTTTCACATTTCAGCCTGACTTAAAATAAACACATCTGACACGTTCTCGTCAAAAACGGGACGTGGTGATCCACAGATGAGAAGAGAGAAGAGCGCAGTTCAATTCAGTTTTATTTGCTGGGCGCCAAATCGTAAAACAATTTATTTCAGGGGTCCTTTGATATAGATCAGGTCTAAACTGTGCTCTGTATATTGATAACACCTGTCACTTCCCGGCATGAGAAATCACTTGGCGAGAGTAGCCTTTACCTGAACCAGTTGGACAGATTGGTCCAAGTACAGAACCTTGAGGAACTCCTCCTAACTTCAGCATGCATGGAGGATTCATTGTTAACATACAAACTGGGATCTATCTGATAAATAGGACTTGAGGTAGCTTAATTTGGGTCTTTTAATGCCAAATAAATGCACACTCACCGTCCACACTCTCCTCAACCGGGTCACCGTTCTAAAAACCAGGTAGGGTCTTCAGAGAGTGAGGCCAGATTCCTCTGCAGCGGTTTAAAACCACACCATCGGCGCTGCATATGTGCTTCACAGACAGCAGACACCATGTTTTAGTGCTCATGTGCTGCGGCTAGTGTTAGCATTTTGTTATTGGTTTGCTAACCAAGCTAGACGACGCAGGGCGTTCACCACGGATGCATATGCTTTACTGCATTCCTGGGTTGCTGGGTAATGGAAGCAGCTGGCATCCTGCTATAAAAGCTTAATTTACTTGAAACGGCAGAACTTAGCACGGCGGTGACACACAAACACATGTTCAAAAAGCAAGCTTGCAAACATGCTAACACGCGCAGACAGACGCATTAAAGTAGTCAAAGAAGGCCAGAGCATTGTGCGGGTTATCTCACAAAATCTGGGAATAAGTGCCTTGCTCAAGGGCTTCGTGATGGGAAATGGAAAGCCTTCGGGAAACCATCTGCACACAGCGAGAGAGTGAGATTATCAAAATGGCAGAAACCCCTTTTTAAGCAAAGCCTTGAAGCAAAACAGGGCTTTTAAGTGCAGCTGGGAAAAGAGGAGAGGAGTGGAGAGGAGAAGGGTCAAATCATCTTCTATAGGTGATTTGGATGCTCACACTCTTTTTACCTTCAAGCTTTAAACGTATATTTAGTTAAGTCCACATCCAGAGGGGAACACACACACACACACACACACACACACACACACACACACAGGTTCATACTGCACTTGTGGGGATCCTCATCATACATTCCCTGCTGTCTAAGGCCTTTTTTTAGATTAGAGGAGCAAGACGCTGAAGGCGTTGGCAGAAGGGGAGAGAAGGTTTGACAGGAGCTGTGACCAAACACAATAAAAACTGGAATATAAATTGGCTTTACAGGTGTTTTTGGGACTCATTGGTTGCTTGTTGTGCTTTGACAAGGAGCCGATGCAGCATCTCCTTGAAAGTTTAAATGTTTTCTTCTTATTTCACCTAACATCATGGGCAGTACACCCTTCCTCCATTGAAAGTTTGACCTGACCTGAAACTGCCTGGATGCTAAACCCCAAGCGTCTCTGCAGAACATCTCTGGATTTTACCCCACTGCCCTCACGTCACCAACGCCTCATCCCATCTTCTCCACGTGCTTCAACATGGGCGTGGGAGCCTTGAGTGACAAACAGTACACAACCTTGAGCACTGACCTTAGTGCCCTCCTCAACACTGCTAGCTGTGCAGGGAGAGGCAGGAAGAAAACTTGACACTATCTAATTCTAATCTAACTCTGATTTTAAACCTTGAACCTTTTCCACCTTCAAAGAGGTCTTTAAAGAAACGAGGACCAGAGAAATAACTGTTCTACCACCCAAGCTCTAAAATGCAAAGCGGCCATCATAAACATACAGCACAGAAACACACACACACACTCTCTCTCTCTCTCTCTCTCACACACACACTTATAAATATGCATAATTTCTGCCCAGCAGTGATAAGATAAACTCCCTCTGGGCCCTCAGCAATAAGTGTGATAGTGGGGGTGTGGTTTCATATTCATTTTATTTCTGTGGTTTCAGGTGGCGGTGCGGCGATGAAAGACTGAAGGGCAGGGGAGGAAAAAAGGCACACTGACAGCTGAATTCAATACAACCCTGTGAAAACACGCCGCGGGGGGCTTTTATTTAGGGCTGCTGCTGCCCCTGCTGATGTTTGCCATCCACTCATAGACGAGCAAATCAGACGAGCCGCTTTCTTTGGCGCATGGTACGCACGATCTCAAGTCGTCGGCCAAAAAAAGTAAAAGAGGCCGTAAAAATAGAAAATCTCTGAATGTGAAGAGTTCAGTGACGAAGGTGGGGTTTATTGGCTCCTGGATTTCCCGCGGCTTTGTAAACGACGACGACGACACTTAAGAGTGTGCAGCTGCAGATGGTAAAATGTGTGGAAGAGAGAAGTAACATAAAGTACAAGTCTAACTTTGAAAAGTCTCTTGTGCAATCACTGCTTACTCGGATTTTAAACATTTATGTATCCAGGAAAGGTCATCTGGGCGCACGCTGCACAGCCAGTAAAAATAAAAATTCAGCTTCACATTATCATAATCATCATTACAATCAACCCTGAGTCCTCCTTAAGTTCAATCACGGACCTCTATTTTTGGCCACTGCTCACCCGCTTTCTCCTCTTACACTTTATTAGCAGCTCAGGGACTCAAACCGTCAGCCTTAAGTCCTCAAATCTGGTCTCAGGATGTGGTCAAGGCACAGTCTACTTCAACTCAGACTCCCCCGCTTATCATACGAGGAACCGTTTATTCACCTCGTTAGACTGGCATGAATCCTGATGAGGTAAATTCTCCAGTATTGATTATGTGGGGATGTCTGATGTATTATTTATGGGGATTAATTCATTTAATAGTGGATATTATGCCGAGCAGAGATCACAGTTTCCCACAGCCCTCCTGGAGCTAAGCGCCACATTAGAAAACTTTGCACTTAATCATTAGTGAATCCGTTTAATTTGAAACTTGTTTTTGGTTTTGCCTGCAGACGTATGACAGCTTGCACTTGTCGCCATGGAGACCACATCAAGACAACACTGCTTAGCCATTCATTTCCTTTTCCCATCAAAAGCATCTGGCTCTCACTTTCTTCTCTCTGTCACGCCCTGTTTTGTCTCCCACCGCCCCCCCTGCATTCCTGGTGGCAGCCCCGACATACCTGAGCCTGTCTCGACAAGTAAGAGCCAACTTCGGCACGCGTGCCAAGCAGGTGAACAGGCATCCTGTGCCGCACTGCGGGCGGACAGGAAGCCATCCAGCCAGATGGCGAAGAGCTGAATCAAAACCTCACAGGAAGTGCGGCGATACGGACACTTCAGCGGTGACAGATCCATCTATGGCCTGATCTAAAACAGTTCCCAGAATCTTTCCCTTGGAATGACACCATGGACCGAAAACAAGCACCTGTATTGCTGAGATGTCAGGACTCCAAGTTTCCCTTAATTGATTGCCTGTATGAAGTTTCACTTTATGTAGTCAAATATGGAAATTATGGAAATTTGGAAGAAAAATAATGAATAAAACCACTTTAACAAGGAGTGATAGGGTTATTATGAGGTAAACTTTGGGCAGAGCTGATCTAAAACTACAGCTTCCGTCTCCTTTCACTGGAAACACTGTCGATGTGCTAATAGCGCCACGCTCCACCAGTTGCTGTAACCTTGTATAGTTGAGTTAGTGAATCAAATTATTTCTAGTCACTACCAGCGCACCGATGTGGAAATGTCTCACTGAACGCCAGATTTAAAAACCCTGTACACTTAATACACAGAGAGATTTATCCGGTGCTGATGGGCTTAATTAGCATTGTGTACACTCACGGGGGAAGTGCTTTCATTTATCTGTAAAAAGTCCCGCACTATAGCTCTGAGCAAAACCAAACAAAAACTCAAATTCAACCCCCCATTAAAACAAACTTTCATGTATCGAGCCAAACACTCCCAGATTTAATCTAAGACAGGATGAGCGCAGCAATCTATTTAAGCGCTTGACAGCAGCTGTCTGTTTATCTCTGTTTGACACTAAGAATTAATTAATTTCTCTCAACTGTTATTGTTTTTAAGTGTTATGGTGCCATGCTGCTCGCTTGTAAGTCAGACACAGGAACAGTTATTGGTTTGGCTCCTGGCTACAGACAGATAATTGGTATTTCCCCTCCGGTAAAATGCATTTTTAATGTTCATGGGAAGATTTCTTTGCTCACAGGTTGTTGCAAGTTACCTCTGCTACGTGACAAGGCAAGCAAATGTGAGCTAAGCTATTAGCCGCCACCAAAATGAGCCTAATTTGAGCTGGACCTTCTTGTTAAGCTCAAGCGGAGAGTGCAATAAACTGACCTGAGCACTGATCTGAGATTACATGAGACAGAATTAAACTGAAGTCATAATCAAACAAATTTATTATTCTTTTGACATCCCATAACTGTAATTAGTATCAGTGCTGTATTTAAAAACCACTGTTGTCTTCTGCTAATAGGAGCGGTTTGGCACTTTGTGAAACATGGTTTGCTTAAGATCCAAACCATCCAACCAGGTCTTTGTATTCAATACAAAGTTGGAGCCGACAGGCAATTAGCTAGTTTAGCTTTGGAGAAAAGCGCCTGCTTGGCTCCCTCTAAAACCACAAACTGTCAACTTTTCATTACTGTTTATGTGTGGTTTAAACACATATTGAAGACATAATGCGTTTATTAGATAGCTTCAAATGTGCTGGGGCCGGGCTCGTCGTTTCCCGCCGTTTTCAGTCTTTATGCTACGCTATGCTAATCACCTCTTGGCTCCAGACAACATGAGAGTGGTATTGATCTTAATATCAGAAAGAAAGCAAATAACAGAATATTTCTCCAAAAAGTTGAACTCTAAGAGCTTTGAAATCCTACTTTTTAATGAAAAAGATGAATTATCTTGTGGGATTATTATTATTTGACACAAAACGGCAAAAAAACACACAGACTGAGACGACCGAGCTCGATAGATGGCTACTCGCATCGACCTACAGTGTCTCCAAATGAGAGTAGTACTCAGTGAAGACATGAGCCACTGCAATGCAGGAGATCTGCATGCAGATGAGTGATTTCACTGATTTCAGTCTTAAGAAATGGTACGATCCATTTTAGGCGTGTCTAAAATCATGTTCCTAAATTAATGCAGGCATAAATTTGGGAAAAGCATAATATTTATCCCCTTGTTAATTCAAACCATGACAACTGTGCTGGTAACCATAGCAATAATACACTTTACTCCTCATGGCTTTGCATTTTTTTGGTTTTGTATCATCTTAATTTAATCAAAAATCACAATATACAACAAAGAAAACATGTAAACAGAGAAAGATTAATACAACTAAATGCAAAGGGCCCCATTTCCATCACTGTATGGGAGCGTATGAGCACACATACACACACACACCATCATGGCCTTGATTAGGTGGATCAGGGTCACCAGACATACAATTAAGCAGATCAGGTCACTGTATTTCATAACACACGCACACCAGTTACTAAAATTATATGTATACGCCTTTATGCATACACACACGCACAGATACAGGGACACACATCTCATAACTGCGCACACAGACAAAGGTAGGGAGGCATTTAATGTTACTTCACAGATGTAATACCCTGAGGCTGCAGGTTACGCTAAGTGGAATTTACACATAACATAATCTTTTATCTTTCCAACACACGCTGATGCACAAACAGACGACCGCACGCACAGCTTTGAATGTGCGCCATTAAGATATTAACAGATGCAATGCAATGCTACTAAAACCACATGGGCATCCTGACTTATCCCTGATATTTCACAACAAAAAACCCAAAACAGCTTGAATTTGCAATTATAACTTTAATCATAATTAAGCATCTGAATGGCTGAACTTTGCCCAAGTGTGTAAAAGTTGGGGTTTTTTTTGGCTGCACTTACTTGGAGTGTAAGAAATTAAACACAATTCCTGTACCATGAAAAATACAAGATCAATTTTGTTTTACTCGAGAAACTCAAGCGATGCTTCCAATATCTGAGATTGTCGAGGCATCTAGCAGGTTAAATGAGACGTGTAAATCCAATTACACCCTCAGCCACGGTAGAAGCTCCATCACGCATCTAACCTACACCAATACCAAGACTGTAATCTGTCTCAGAGGTCGGCACTGTATGCTGGAGCTGAATCAGCACACTGTAAAGCATAACTGAAGTCTCTCAAATGACTAGTTTCCAGATGTTAGACCGTTGCTCAACCTGCTGCAGCTGCTGACGAAGGAAAATCGGAGTTTGACAAACAGCTTTCCTGTTTGGGTGGAGGGTCACTGTTGTCCGTTTAAAAGAATGAAACAATTACTTTAAAAGTACCTGTGGCTGTTAAAGCGCTTAATAACCGTTTCCCAGCGTTTTAAAAGAAAATTACAGTTCATTAAACATGAGTCACGCTGGTTTGTTTTGGCCATCATTTACAACCAGATACAGGAACAATGTGTTCATCGTGTTAACTGCAGTGAGGTGGAGACACAGCAGCATCCCTAAAAAGTCAGCTTTGACCCACAGCGCTTGCCGTAGTCATACAGCTATAGTTAGATTGGGGTGCTGTTGCAGATTATTTCACCTTTGAATAAAGTGTGTTTTGGATCATCTGGTTGAAGGGCTTCTTGCCCTGTTGGACTGTGTCTTGGCGATGTTTCTGCATTGACTGATTTACAATGTGGTTACAACTCATAAATAATAAGTATACAATGAGTCTATATGCTTGAATGCATCTGAAAATTGATATTTAACACTGATAAATAGACAAAGAGCAGAGCTTTGAGCAAAGTGCTTGCTAGCATTAATAACATCTCACAATGGTGATGCTAACAGCGAAGGAAACGTCAAAGTTCATGGGGTTTATCCTGAGGAGAACATGGAGTGCCATCACAATCCATCCGGTAGTTTCACTGAGAGATATTTCAGTCTTGAACAACATTGTGGATCAACTGAAAGACCAAAATGGCGTCTGTAAAGCTGGTTAAAAACATGACGATATAACTGACTCTGTCATCACTGAACTCGACCATGTTCGGTCTCATTAGACGTCATATATGATGCAAGACAACTAGACTTTAACACTTCTTCTCTGGTCTTGACCTTCAAATATCTCCTCACCGTGTCTGCTTCACTTTCAACCCTCCTCCTGGTATCAGTTCCCATCTTTCTCTTCTTCTTCTTCTACTTCTCCATTTCCTCTAATGTCACTGCCTCGTTCCTTTCATCCAATCATCACACCTTTTCTTTCTTTCTTGCCTCTCTCTCCTGCTGAGATGAAAGTTAGTCATAGGAAGTGACCTCGCACCGTGTTACCGCGGTAACAGTCTGCCTCGTAGTAACTGATCCGACCCCCCCTGACCCTTGGATCTGCAGAGGACGGCTGCACGTACCCGACAAATGCAGAGCACAAATTGCACATCATACAGTGAGCAGAAGACAAATAAAATGTAAAATCAGTGTTAGAGGACATAACTACCACTCTGACACACACACACACACACACACACACACACTCACACGCCCTCAGCCTGCCCCAGCGCTGCCATCACACACCACATCAAAGCGGCTTATTGCTGAGCAGTAAAAGTGGCGCAGTGGTTTGAATTTATTCCCTTCAGTCAGACGTTTATTCGCTGCTTCCCTTTCTTAATGAGCGTCTTACAATAACCCTGTCACTTACTGCAGCAAATTACTGCTACCTAAATGAGGGGCCGGTAGTTCGTCTGCATACGTGCGTCTGTGTGTGTGTTTCCATCTAACACTCTCTTCACCATTTAAGGGCACCTGTATGTGATTTAACGTTCCACATGGCCTTCCTCCCAAAGTACACTTTTACCTTTTTTACTATCCACCGAAAAGCAAAGGAGGGGGAGAGAGAGAGAGCGGGGTGCAAGGAGCTGTAATGATGAAAGAGGGGAGCGATGGAGGGATGAGAAGGCAATAAAATGGAAATGAAAGAGGAGGGGAGGAGAGGAGGGAGGGGGAGAGAGGAGTGAAACATCATCAGCGAGGACAGAAGCAGAAGCGAAGAGGAAAAGGAGTATATTATAACGCCGCGGTCTTCTAAGTGTCTTCTAAGCGTCTAATAAATCTTCAGCTTACGTCTTTTGTCTGTGATTTTGAGATTTAATGTCACGCTCCTCTTTTTCCCCGCTGGCGTGTTCACAGCGTCTCACGAACGGCCGCACAATTGATTGACAGAAAAATGACCTCCAGCGCAGTTTTTGTGACGGGTCATCACATTTTTTTTTTTTTTTTTCCCCCACTGCAAGCGGAGCCATTCAAAGCTCCGGTCAACACTGCAAATCAATCAGGCCGCTTGTCTTGCAGCTTGTATCAATATTTGCGTGTTTACTGCAAATATGAGGAGTGGTGCAAAATGCCTCTTTTTGTATTTAGACTGTACTCAAAGTAAAGGTAAGAAGAGTAGTTGATTGATTGATTAGTTAATATTAGTTGAAGTCTCTTTTAGACACATTTCCAGACAAAACATATCTTGGTTCCAGCTTCTCCAATGTGAGCAACCTCTGCTTTTATTCGTCTTGTGTGATTATTGGCTGAATATGTCATGCTTTTATTTCACCTGCACTCAACGGAGCTGATTTGCAGTCTACAAACCAATTAAAAGCAACCTGAACGTTTCCATTTTCTTCCGTTTTACATGTATATTTACAGTGATTGTGTGTTGGGCTCCTCGAAATCGTGGATAGCCTGCAGGCTACATGGCTGCGTGCACAAAGTGTTAGGAATTTGGCGAAAACTGTGGTGATTAATTGATTGATTGAGAAAATAATTTTAAAAAAATTAAAAAAGTAATAAGAAGATAAATTGCTAATTAAAATAATTAGCTAATTCAGCAAGATTAGTAGTCTTCAGCCATGCTAGCACCTCTTAGAGGCTGTACTTAAGCTGTTTGAGCTAAATGCTAACATCAACATGTGAGCATGCTTACTATGAAAATGCTAACATCATCATGGTTGGCAGGTGTAACGTTAACCACACCGACCACCTTACTGTAGTTTTAGGGTATGAGCATGCTAACGTGCTAATATCACTAAATGCTAAGTGTAGCTTGGGCTGATGATGAAGTCTTTAGGTTTGCAGGTATTAAGTCACAAACCAGATATTATTATGAGGGTGCAGGAGGGATGGTCAGGAGATGTTATCAGAATTCATCCTGATGAAGGACATGAATCTGTGCAATCGAATCGTTGTTCGGGTTGTTGAACTAAAGCGGTGGACTATCTGACCGAGTTATTTCACACCTTCTAAATCTTTATATTTGCATATATAAGTGCCATCGCTTTCCTTTATTTTGCAGCCTTTATATAACACATTAACTGCGGGCAGAACTTGTGAAATACTGCATTTATTGTTCCTTATATGGGCAAAAAACAAACACGCAACAGTGAGGGAGAAAGAAAACACTTTAAAACTGTGAGATTTGAAAAAGACCTTGTAAGGAAGCAGAGGAAGAAGAAAGCGAGTGGCAAGCAAACAGTGTTTCGGGTGAACCTTTACTTATTTTATACTATTACCGAACCAAAAATACCCCACCACCCCACAGTCCAGCCCTGTCTGCTGCCCAGCCAGTGTGTGTGCGTGTCTGTGTGTTCGCATGGCACCAACTTCGCCGTATAATACCATAATTCTATGTCATTTCTGGGAGCAGTTAAAGGCTCTTAAACTAACTACTACTTTTACTCCCTTTCACTCAGTCTGTAAAAAAAGCGCAACACGTGCCAGCTGGTGTGTGCCACGCTGAGGAGAGGCGCTGCCTGACTGTGCGCATTTGCGCAAGTGCGTGGATAATTCCGGCGGGGGCAAAGGTGGAGGCAGCTATCTTTGACTGCTGGGATCATCCCTCATTACAGTTGAGTAGGAGATTGTGTCGTGCTGTGAGAAAATCTAAGGGAAATTTAAGTATTGTGAGAAATAATGAGAGCAACATGAGTGATAGCGAGGGTCAAACGGACAGAAACAAACATGGAATAACTCAGGGAGAGTGTGTGTTGTTCCCTCGGGGGGAAGGTCAGCGCGTTAGCTGTCACGCTGCGAGCTAAGACCTGCTAGCACATAGATTAACGAGCCGGGATTAGCATGAGATTAGACATCAGCCCCTAATCCAGCAGCGCAGTGTTGTTGGTGGCGATGGGAAGGTGGCAAACGGGAGGTGGAAATGTATGAATGTGAGCGTGTGTGTGTGTGTGTGTGGATGTGGGGGTTAAAAGGGGGCACATCAGAGCCAGAGTCTCCATCAGTGCTCTTTCTCAGCAGGGTGCATCAAATCCCCCGTGGATGAAGGGGGAACATTGGGTCACGGCCTGAGGTCGGTCGTTTCCAGGTCGAGTCCTCAGTGTCAGAACAGTGGAGAAACTGAATGAATGTGTCAACTAGTGCCTGATCAGAGCTGCTGGGAGGAAAGCCACGTGGTTTTTGGACTGAAGCGTCAACAGAGCAGAAAGTCTGGGTGGAGCAACAACTGTCTTCTGCACAGACATATGTACAGAGTTTTAAACCGCGAAACAAGGTCTTGTCTGTGAACTCGGTTGTTGTTTAACATTATTACTAAACTGTAGACACCCCTATTACTAAATTACTAAAGTTTGACCCTCCTTTTGAAGAAAATGACTGAAACACATTCCCCTTGTTAACCTGCAATCTTTCTCCATTTTTCCATGGTTACTAATAGGTGGACCATGGTCTAGACCTCGATGCCGTCCTATCTGGACCTGGTACTTCACAGATATTACTGAGAATTATTCATTTTCAATGCCGTGTTCCTATTTTAACCAGTGAAGAATTTCTAGCCTTTGCAAAACTGGTTTAGCAGCACGGGAAACTCACAAACTCACAGATCAGTTAAAAAGTATCTCATGTGATGCTCCTCAGCCAATCAAATCTGGACACAGCCAATCAAATCAAATATACATGGGCATTGTGAGTCGGCAGCTGATTAACACACACACATGCAGGACAACATGAGACACATTGGTAATTTAAAGAAACTAATGTCACATGTCCCGCATGTCACTGGCCACATAAGAAATCTGATTGGCCTCCACCAGTTCCCTAACATATTATTGGTTTTCTGTCAGGTCAGAGGCTGGACCATTGATGTTTTCAGATGTGCGTTGTTATTGTTGGCCTTTGGAAGCGTTATACCATGTAAATGATTGATTATGTATGTGTAAATGTGTGTGTTTGTGTATTTTATGCACACACACTCAATGCAAACCCTGTCTGTTTGTTTGTAAGTCTGGACCCCCAACTAATTAACCATTCAACAAGCTATGCCGCTGGTTTACTTGTTTACTGAGGTACTACCTGACCCCAAAAACCCAATGCAACTGCCACAAACATGGGAGATTAAGATTATGAAGTTTACCAGATAAGCAACATTTGCTCTGCAACATAATTCATACCTTTTTTTTTTGCAGTGACAAATGAAAAGCTTGAAAAACGCAGAGCAGCTATTTAAATTTCACGGGGACCACTTCTTCTCCTGCTTGGAAGTCTATTCGCAGAAATTCATTACTATGTCTCCCATGGTGCCTTCGGGCGAGGACCTGTAAGAGCTGCTGCACAAAGTGTGGAACATTTCGGAAACTCATATGGATGCCCTGGTGTATCGTCAGGATATGACGCACGCCGTGTCTTCGAAATGTTATGAGCCAAGGAGCAGTTTTTATGCAGTTCGCCACCTCTATCAAATAAACTTCCCCGGCGCTCCCGACGGCAAACTATCTAATAAAGCAGAAATGCCGTAAAAATAACAATAAAAAATAACATGAAATAGCCTCGGAGCTGACACTCAGGAGGTTAAAACGGTATAAAAAAAGAGTAGGAAGGAGACGGGCTGCATGGAGCGCAGTACCGCTCATAGAAACGCAAGCACAGCACGCGTGCACAGTTTGGATTTTCACAGCAACACGTCTAATTATAGGCCTCTGCCTGAGCCCCACATACAGAAACACATGAAAACACACGCCGTGATGGATTCTTTCTTCCGATGCAGCGTTTTCGTCTCAGGTTGCCCATTAACTAACCGCACCTCTCATGATATCCCAGGGGAGGGACAAGTGTGCGTGCATGTGCGTGTGTGTGTGTTAAATGTCAACAAATTACCAACTTGCTCTTTCCGTGTAACAGAGGAAGCACTTGGACTCAGGTGTAAGAAACAGCGTGGTCCCTTATTGATCTGGCCTTTGAAAAATCCACTCGCCACCATTAAAATCAATCACCTTTCCACACCGCTAACATGTAATATATCAGAGATGATCACTGTCACCCCCTGGTTGCTATTGGAAACCAGTGCCAAGTCTGTTTGTTTTACCTCGTGGAGCCGTGACAGATACACCTGCTGCAGACATCCAGTCACACTGAATGAGATCTGCCTCGGATAATCCTATCAGCGGGCGTGCATGTGTGTGTTGGAGGCTGTGACCCCGTCGGGTTGGGACACCGAGTGGCTTTTACACTAAACAAAGACATCATCTATTGCACAAAAAAGCCAAGTTGCTTTGCATTTTCCTCTACAGAGACCGTTCAAGCTATAAAACGGATAAAAAAACCCTGCTGGGGTTTGAGGGAAAGACTTACAAACTATGTGATTAGCTGTAATTATGTAATGTCTCCCCTGGTGATTGTACAGTACATTGAACAAATGTACAGCCACTCATTCAACATGCCGAGTCTAATTTGACAGTTAAATATTCTTTAGCTGCAAACTAGACTACATCTGCAGAATACTAATTCTCAGAGTGGAATACATTATGTCTGTTGGTTATTTTCATGGCTTTACTTGACACATCACAGTTTCGTGCAGCCCGTCACGAGTTCACGTACCCTTCTATGCATTTCTGAGACGTTGGATTAAAAAGACTAAGTGTAATCAGTTGTGTTGAAGCAGCAGCAGCCTGATCAGCCTATCAACACAAATATGAAATATAATGTACACTGCCAGTTTATTAGGTACAGTCCTGCATTAAATCCAAACCTTGTGAAGGTTAAATGTTCATTTTTTGCTGAAAGTGCCTGAGAGAGGTGCTGATTCAACTACATTGTCCCTTTGGAGGCTGTTGCATTGTACTGCAAGGGGCACGCACATGTTTCTCTCACTGACACCTGCAATAAATCCCTCTTCATTAAAGCAGGAAGCTGTTGTATTAGACTGCATTAGTTTCAGGCAGGTGTACCTAATAAACCGGCAACTTGTGTGTTAGACTAATATTATAATTGAGAGTAACTGCTTTTATAATAAGTAATCACGTTTCAAAACCAAACTGAAAACTAATTTTGCTTTCCTATAAACACAAATGTTTGCTTTGCTGTATCATTATTTTGCAGAAAAGAGGTATTGCATGAATCCAATTAATCCTTGTAATAACCAATTAATAGAAACCGGGCATTCAGAGGCCTTGTAATGCCCCACTGTACATTCATTTAATACATCTGTCTTCAGATAACCCACAAAGACGTCTGCGCTTGTGTCCCTTCCTGAAATTACAAGCCACAGTCCATGACAGTTAATATGCAGAGCTGCTAGCTGTAACGCAGGGTAAGCGCACTAAGCCGACACGTCTCATCCACCCGCCTCGTCTCTATTCACTGTCATGAGAAGTTATTAAAAATACTTCAGCTCCAGCTGAAGTGTAAGTGAAGGCTTGTGTGGTACATGTGGCGCTGTGTCGATGAAAACACATGAGCAAAATGAAAACACTGCTGCGCTTGAAGTGTTTGTTGAACGTGAATCGATGAGTTGTAAATAATAACAGTGCTGAAAATAACTTTTATTTTCTTCATAAAGGATCCTTTTTTTATTTTTTCTTTGTTATTGAATCAATATTTATACTACAAAATGACATAAAAGAGTGAAATATATTCAAACTGCTTGTTTTGTCCAATTAGCACCATAAAACACAAAGACAATTGCTAGAAAATAAGGAAAACCAGCAAAAATTCACATTTTTGAAGCAGTAACCACTCAACTATTTGCATTTTTGCTTTAAAAATTACTTATAGGACTACTTACATATTACCTATATGATAAATATTATTAATTATTATTTAAATATTCTTTGTCTATGCAATTTTAATCATTTCTCAACTAATAATGCTGCATCTTGCCCAGTCTTCTCCTAAAGGAACGGAGGAGTCAGCTCTGAAACCACCAGTATAACCAGTTCTGCACCACTTCATTTTACTACATACAGTAAATGCCTGTTATACCAATAAATCTCCATCCCTTTAGTCCAGACACACATCCGTGCACACACAAACACACGCACAGTGTATAGGGCCCCATGGAGCATATGTATGAGGAGCGTTGACTCATAAAGCAACCGAGCAACCACCGAGTCCACCACATCACACAAACAGCTCATCTTTTCATTTGGAAAACAGATGGACGCTCGGCTCCCAGGGAGGGGCGGGGGAGATGATGAGAGTAGGGCTGGGAGGAGGAGGAGAAAGTAAAAATAGCGGCTGATAAGAAGGAGGAAGTAAACATTAAAGGTAAGGGAAAGAACAAAGGGGAAGAGGAGAACTGGAGGGGGGAGAGAGGAGGGAATGCAGAGGTTATCGAGAAATGATACGGGTTTGCACCGCATTGATTTTCGGTGCAAAGATTGATGTTAAGGCATCGAACAGTTTGCACTTTTGCTCCCGAGTTCTTTTTCTTTCCCCCCTCCCACCACTCCTATTTTACGTGATCACCAGAGGGACGCGGAGGGGCTTTATGACTGCTGCCCGTGCATGCATCAGTTTAATGAGATTATACGCACGCAGTGGAGGAATTTAATCTATTGAATCTTTACCAACAGTCGGTGCAGCTACGACGGCGTCATGTGCAGACTGTACTGTACATTATCAGTGTGGCTGCATTACTGATGTCAACAAGCTTCAACACTGTAAAAAGGATACCTGCAAAGAAATTGTGCAAGTTTACTGGAAGAAATGTACGCTAAATACCCCGAACACCCCAAGCTTCCCGTTCGCCTGTGGGCCATACACAATTTATACTTATAACGATGGCAGAACCCACTCATCCTTCCTGGGTTTCACACAGGAGATAAGTAGGAAGCTTTGTTGCCAGCTAGCTAGCTAGCTAAATAAGTACATATGTTAGCCACATGGTTGAAAACACTTGACATTTTGATGTTCACAGGAAACTCCTTATAAGTTGTATAGGGCCTAAGCTACAGACTCCAGGCAAAAGAAAGCTTTTCCTTGTGGTACATGGCAGCCATGTTGTCCGTATTATTAGCATGGTGCAAAGGAAAAATGTCATTTGCATATAAATGTTGTTTTGTTGTAACCTAGCTCTGTTCCGCTGCTTAATGCTGCCGCTGTCCCTAAATGTTTTTTGAAAAGTACGGGTTCACTTTTAACATTACATGAAAAGGCTTTTAAGATGAGCGTAACGCTAGGTTCGCTGAAGCGTGAACTTCCAATAATCCAATAAAGAGCGGGATGGAGCCGCTAATGTTAGCTTATACTCTGATAATATCCAGGACCAGTTTCCGCACGTTAGACTGATGCTTTCATAACCTGTATCTCAACACAAGAATGATGTGCTTGTAAGTAAATGTAATGCTTAAGCTAGTTAGCTGAACATCCAAATATCCTCTTTATATCCTATATAGGATACTTTATATCCTACTTTAGAGGAGAAAACACACTTTTGGCCATGTATTTTTATGTTTTTAAAGCTGAAACAAAGACGTCAACCTCAAAACACTTTGAATGCTGGGTATTCATCTCATTACAGCCACATGTGCATAGCTTTAGCATGCTGCACTGCGATTGGAAAAATCATGGTATGCAGTGAGCGATCAGTTCTCATACACATAAAAAATATTTCCTGTTGCATGCACGTCGCATATGTTAAAGCGTTTCACAAAAAGCATCAGAGGATGATCAAATACGGAGCACAGGATTGGTATCAAACCAGCTGCAGTGACATCCATCCCGTGTCTGTGAAGGAAGGATGAAGGAGAGATGACAGGAAAGGCAGCCAGGACAGAGCTTCCTCCCTCCTCCCTCTCATCTTTCCTCTGGTCTCCTCTCCTCACATCCTCTCCCGTCTCTTCCTCCTCACCTCTATCTCTGTCTGTCTCCCTCTCATGTCGCTGCATCAGACATCATGAAAGATTCACAGCTCTGCTTTTAACAGATCTTGCCAACCACCACCCTGCTACACGCGCGCTCAACCCTGCACTCATAGATCTGAGCCTGTCTAGAAAAGCAACAACACAACAATGCACAGATGGAAGCAGCAAGACACAACAACAGTTATCAGGGAATAGAGAAATTGTGTGTTTTGTGTTTGTGCACGTGTGTGTAGACTGGGTATTCGGCGTTCCACTCGGTGGCGTGTTGGCGTGAGCGCCTGAGTGAGCGTGTGATGTGTGACAGATGACGGACAGTATCAATTTCCACTCTCACACACGCACACACCTGAACGCTCGCGCACACACGGGGGTTTCACAGACACTTGGGGGGAAGAACACCAGCAGATGTACAGCAGATAAACTGTGAAATATTGATGCTGACTCCAGTCCACACGTATATTTTGTTTTGAGCTTTGCGGCACCACGGTATCCTCGTAGGTAATGTAAAACTTAAAAATGCACAGAAAAGCCATGCTCTTCAGGCACTATTGGGCTGAGAAAGAAGAGACGTTGTGTTAAGCTTTTATTAACTCTTGAATCAGAGACTGGTTTTTGCTTTACACGTTCTTTATCATGGCAGAAAGTATGAAGATGTAGAGTTGGAGAAGATGAGCTCTGTGAAGACTTTGGTGTTTCGGAGCTTAGTGTCGTCTAAAAGATCAGAAACAAAATGGTCCGTAGCTTTGCTGCCTTTGCCAGAGGACGTGCTGAAGTTGTGGCTAGTTGTTGCTACGGATGGATGCTAACACTCACGTCCACACACTTTCACTGCTGACCATCGGGTCTGCAGGGAGCATTTAACCGGGATGACTACTGGCAGCCAAAGGGGAGAAGAAATGCTTAACTAAAGCCCAACTTCCTAAAGAAAGGCACTGGGGAGAGCTGCTGCAGACAGGGTGGAGCTGATGTTATAAGCTAAAGTTACTGTGTTGACCTGGCTCCAGTACACAGAAAAGCAGGTTTCATAATGCTGCATAATGCTAACACATGCCCTTTAATGCACATTGTAGCCAGTTCGCTTCCATTTATAAAATCCCAGGTGCTGCAATGACGTGAAGGCTTCAACATAAAAAGGGAAGTAGATCTCTGGACACACTTTACTTGCAGTTCAGTATAAAGTAAAACACAAAACACTGTAGTAAGAGTTATTCCCTTTGGCTACAAATTAGGTGGGAAGACTACGACAAAACCTGAGGAGACGCCTGAAGACGGGCCACCCTGCTGTGGGTTTACTCGATGTGTCGTTAATTTGGATAACAGAAAACCAGTGTTGTGTAATCACAGTAGTCACAGAGTCCCCTGTGATAACAGAAATTTAACAGAACAGTTGAAAAAAGTTTTGACACTTGGTTGAGGTGGAGAAAGCTGATGCAACAAAGTGCAACCGAAACAGAGAATAAGCAAATTAATGTGGGAATGTACTTCTGCTGCTGCGTTAAACATCTGCTCCACCGCAATAAGTGATGACATTACAGAGTAAAACTTCAAAATAGCCCCAGAATGAAAAATTATAAACAGTATATGAAATATAAATAAATTAACAGCAGCAACACATTTATCAGCTGCAACATTAAAGTGATAAACATTCATCTACTGATACAAGGTGTCATCTTGTCCTGTTTCCTTTGTGCTGCTTTAATGGCACTTATTTATGACACAATATTTGCACACCATTAGTGGAAGGGAAAAACAATATAATATATAATATATAATATATAATATATAATCGTCTGTTGCAGATATTCTATAAATGTGTGTTCTTTTCAGATGAAAACTAAAAAGTGATAAACTGAACTATTCCTCAGCCTCAGGTAGTCTATCTGAAGGAGGGGCACTGACATTGTGTAAATGTAAATGAATGGAGGCTCCCCAGCTGACTGAAGAGTTATTGACTGGTAACCAAACCTGTAATGTATCCTAATCTACATGTAATCTGACCTAAAACACGGTGTATTGCGTTGAACCCCGTCATTCAAACGCGCATCCTCCCTGCACGTTCTTTCAAGCAGGCAACAACGTGACAAATATGTAGGCTACATGACACACACACATAAACACACACACACACACACACACACACAAACACACACGGGTGTCAAAACTCAATACCTCCCTGTGCACAATATGAAGTGTGCAGGATATATGTGTGTGTTTCTGTGTGTCATACGATCACATGGGTGTGTGCTGCTCTGTGCAGACAATGCATGTGTGAGTGAATCTAAGTGTCTTCCCTGGAGAAGGTGTTGGCTTTCACTGACTTTTAAACACACGTACACACACACACACACACACTATCGGAGCTAGTCTTTAACTATTGACCAGGTGAAGGGCACAATGAGTGCGAGTTAAAAACCCTCGCAGGCACAGAGACAGACAGGCAGACAGCAGGAAAGACAACTTCCATTCACATGCTGTTAAACCCGCAGAACAATAGGCGCGAGAAGAATAGGAGCTTGGACACAAATTAAAAGCATCTGCTCGTCAGACTGCACACTGTTTATTTTGGAATTATGATATTTATCAAATCCACTTACAAATGCAGGTCTCACACCCCGTTTACTCCATGCAATATCTGCGTATATTCAGAATATGCTTTTTTTTTAAAAATCTGGTGCAAATTTCCGTTAAAAGCGCCGGGTTTGTCGGTTTGAAGGAAACGGGAGAGACAGATGGAGAATTTTGATGGCTCGGCTTAAAATACTTGCGCGACAACTAATTGCATGTTCGCGATGTTTGACTAGTTGGTAGCCGTGGCAGTTGGCAGAATGCATGAATGTCAGTAGGAAGACATGCCAGCACTCTTGATAACAACATTCCTGCCTGCGTTATTGTCATTATTACTGATTTTCTATGCACTTTTCTGTTGATGCCATATTTCTGGGGACGACTGAATGACGGAGATGAAGCAAAACGTGTCTGCAGTACAAAATATTTTCAGATTCATCAAAGATTTTTATAGAAAAGCAGGTTTATTTTCCCCAGGAAGGAAGTATTGTTTTGGCACTGACACGCAAGCATTAATACTTATCCCTAACTAAGAACACCATCCTGCATATTGAGGGATTTGTCCGCCCATGAAGTCAGTAAACTGAAGTAACCTTCTCTACCACTAATGTACTCTGCAGATAATGCTAATCATGAACTGATCGTGACTGGCAACAGCTGGGTCTTGTCCCAAATCATTAGGAGACCGTGTTTTCCTCCAAATCTGAGCCTGCACAAACAGGAAGGCCACGAGGCTGAAACGTGGATGCGTGTGTTTACTGCCCTGACTGATAAAACACGCATTTAGAAAATGAGCAACCCTGAATGTTCTGCTTTAATGTGTAAGCAGCTGTTTTTGCATCTGACGCGGATGTTTTGCTAGTTTTATAATATTTTCCCTGCAGTTAAAAAACATGTTTAAGCTCGATCTTAATAATTTGCAATCTTTACAATGAGGGTAGGGTCCCAGATCTTCTTTATAAGGGAGAGCTGTCCAATGTATCTGCATCAGAAACACTATTTTTATCCTTAAATCCATGCAGCATTACTCTGTCCTTCAGTCTTAAGACCTCTCATGAGTCCTGACAGGCAACAGGAACATCAGACCTGAATGTTTTTTATAATCAGGTCAGTTTGAACCTCGAAAAGAAAAGAAATACCAGGGTCGTGACTGGAAAGTCGTAGCTTTTCTGGTGGGTCAAAATTCTATATGCAAAATGCAGTAGAACTACGTCATCCAAACAATTAACAGTCTTCTTAATGACGTTTTTCCATATGCACCATGTTTATATGAGGAATGCAAACATCCTCCATAGTGACACTGACACAGAGGCACAGGGGTGTCTGTCTCTCCCTGACCGGAAAAAGCCAAATTTACCAACCTTGGGTCTCTGAGATGAGACAGATTGAAGAGTCCCCCGTTGTGGGGGATTCAACTGCTGGTCGCCATCTTTCTGTTCCTATCTGGCTGTCGGGTTTAATGGGCTCTGAGAGGGAAGAACTGTTGCTCAGATAACTAGAGCAGATCAAGGTCCAAGTGACTGAAGCATTGTGTTTTTCATCTGTCAATAAAAGATGAGTTTTTAATGGAAAGGGAGCGACAGAGCGACGTGTCGGGTCTCTTCCGCGGTCGTCCACGAGGCAGCGACGGAAACCTTGAGTGACTCACTTGCTCTGTCTCTGTCAACCTGCCTCGCTGTCTGTCTCCCTGTTTCCGTCCCCACCTCTCTTTGCCTCGATCTTGTCTGTTTGTTGGTCCCTGTGTCACTCACATACCCACGGATGCACAAACGTACACACACACACACACACACACACATACAATATTAATAACTCACCCGCCCACTCGAGACTATTTTCACCGACACACCACGAAATGACCTTCAGATCGTACACACTGAACGCACACACACACACCTCAATCTCGCCTGTCTTTCATCTCCCCCTTTGCAAGGCTTTCCGTGCGTCTTTAGGTGAGACACGGGGAGAGACACAGAGAGACAGATGATTGTCTTAAAAGGGGAAAACAACTCCATTTAACAATTCCCACGTTCACATTTTCCTCCCACTGCACTTTCCTCAAGGCCGAGGCAGTTTAATCAGCAGTGTTGAAGACCGGAGACCACAGAGACAAGACGCAGACACTTTGATGAGTGATGTCTGGCTGACCGACTGAGTGTTAAGCTGATTGATTAGTTGACTGGCTGGGTAACTGACTGATTGATTAAATGCATGATTGCCTGAATGCTTGGATGGCTGACTGACTGACAGGAGAGGGTACCAGGACGAAACAAAAGAGGCAAACTGAACAAAATAGCCAATTCTCGCTCTCCTTGCTTGCCCGACTCAACTTTGCTACAGCAGCTGTGAGCTTGCTGTGCTGTACTTGTTATTGGATATTGCCCCAGGCCAGCCTAAATTATTAGTTTATGCAAATGCCAAACAAGCCACTTCAGCATCTATTGAGTCACACATACACCACCACACCTGCAGTCCAGAGCAGGGGCAGACAATGAAAAATGCACATTAGTGTACCACCGCTATTCAACGTTGAGTTACGGCAGCCACCAGCAGAAAGCAAATCAACGTTTCCCTTTATAGTTCATGCTAAAAGAACAGTTAATAACACCTGCAGCGCACACCCCAGCAAGCAATCATAAATGCCTTGAATAGTCCACAGTAGCTACAAGACACATGGTTCACACCCACCTGCAATTCTGCTTGCAGCAGACAATGAAAATGCCCCAGAAAGGACGTTAACAGAGATGTGCAGGAAGGTCTGTGTAACACTTCAGTTAGGTTGGGTTCATTGCACAGCGAGTGGGAATGGAAAATGGGAAGAGAGACAGAGAGGCTGGATAATTCCACAATAAGACCCCCTGAACTGAGATGCAGCCTCACATGAGCACGGCCGCCTTTTGGGAACAATCAAACTACTGAATATGGCTTAAAACTTGGCTAAACATGCTTCAGGTGCAGATTCAACCCAAGCACAATGCAATGCAAGCTAAACTATATAAATCTATGTAAGTGTACTGATACCATGGGAGATAAGAAATCCCACAAAATAAGATGATATAACAGGAAACTCATTATTAAGAACCACCACATTATATCATTATATATTAAAGTAAGCGCCCTATTTCATGTTTTCAATTGTAGTAATAGAAAAAATAAAATGACTTAAGTGCTATGAAGCGCACGAAATGTGTTTTTATAAATGTGATTTTATCAAAAACTCACCGGAGATTTCTGCCTGGGGTACCCCCGCAAGGGTGAAGCCTTTCCCGGTGTAGAACTGCCGCAGGTCCGTGCAGCTCCTGTCCGCCCCGGTCACCGGGCCCGGTGCTGCAGACAGGCACACCAACACACAGAGGAGCACCGGCAGACGCATCATCTGAAGTGTAGCCCTTCCTCCTACAGTCAGCCTGAAAATCCTGAAGATTTCTGCTCCGGGTGAATCAAACAGGAGTTCTCAGATGATCCCTGGCTTCTGTGTTTTGTTGCTTATTTCGAAGAGTTTTCGGTCAGTGAGCAGAAGCGTTGTCCCCCGTTCAAACTGCAGAGCGCTCCGGTGAACTACCACAACCGGGGCGAGAGAAGAGGGGGCGGCAGTCCTGGGTGTCTCTGCGGGAGAAGAGAGCTGCGACGCGCGGCTGTAGGTGTCAGGTACACCCCGCTGCTGCTCCTCCTCCACCTCCAGCACCTCCTGAGCGCTGCCGGCTGCGAGCTGCAGAGATGTGAGAGACAAAAGAGAGAAGGAAAGGAGAAAGAGTGTGTGTGTGTGTGTGTGTGTGTGCGAGAGAGAGAGAGCAGGTGTCGCTTAGTCAAAGCCGGTGCAGATCCACTCTCACACTATCGCTTCATGATTATGGAAATCAGCCGGTTTAAAAGCAACAAAAGAGCAAAATCCGTTATTTTAAATAAGGTTTCAGACAGCAGAGGAACTGTCCGGGAAATCCTCCTCTCCAGGCTTTGGGACAATGAAATGTGTGTTTGAGGGAGTGTGCGGTAAAGAGTGGTGATGCTCGCTCTTCCTCCCTCTCTCTCTTTCTCCTTCTCTTCCTCCCTCTCTCCCTCTCTTTGTGTGTGAATGTGAAAGTGTGTGCGCCCCCGCCCCCCCCCGGCTGCAAGGACCAGGGGCTGAACAGCGCCACCTGCAGGTGAATACACTGGCGAAAAAGCGTAGAGGAAGTCGTGAGATTTCCCCATCAAAAATGCATAGTATTTATCCAGTTAAATTGAAAATGACAGTGCACACAATGAGAGACCATTGGTTTCATTATCTTTAACTCGAAGGCTTAAAATGATGATTAAACTGAGGTCAACGTTTTGAATCCTAAATATCCTAAATATAAAACACATTGCGGATAAAAAGGATTAAAAGTCAACATAAACCTGAAACGATGGCCTGAAAAAGAAAGAGCCAAATAGAAGTGGGCAAATAAAGGTACTGAGAATAAAAGATCACTTGATAATAGTAAAATAAAGTGCACAAATTATGCAAATTGCACGTTTTTCTATAAAGATGAGGTTTAAGTGGTTGTTTAAATGATCGTCGGGCAGGGAGTTTTAAAGCTAAAGGGCTCCTGACTGAGTTATTCTTCGCAGTGAGATTGAGGGCACGACTGCGAGTCAATATATGAAATGGGTCGTGCAAATGAAAGAAATGAGCCTCTCTGGAAACTATATCTGACTCAAGCACAAACAAAGACGCAGACGCGCCATACAGGCCCGTCCCCGCAGGGTGGTCAGTGGCCGGTATGGATTCAGATTTGGCAGCGTTGATGCACGTTTGCCGTTGAGCTGTCAGACGCTCTCCAATCTACATCAGACGCCCACGCCGCAACAGCCAGGCCAGGAAAGGTCACCGGCAACCCTGGAATCTGACTGACACCGCGGAAGTGCTGCCCAAATTAAATCCAACTGTAGGTGAAGCCAAAGCCACAAATGGTTCAAACATGCTCTAATTACTTTTAAATTGGTTTTAGCAGAGGAGTGTGAGGGTAATGGTGTGAGCGCTGCTAATGCTGCACAGGTCAGACTCAGGTTTAATTAATAACAATGCATGCTGTATATTAGCAGATAAAACTGTGTCTCTACCTCAGGCTCCGTTCCTCACAAGAGCAGAAGCTCTGAACACAGCAGCTGGTGCACGAGGAAAAGTAAAAAAAACCCAGCTGTTGCTTCATTAAACATACGGGACCAGTTCACGGCGAGTTCAATCCCTGGCCCTGGGATGTAAACTGGAATGGTGTCGGAACAAGTATGTGGACACCCTTGTCTGGGGCTGATTCTCATGGTTTAGGATGCACCTTGTAATTGGATTAAACGCTACAGCATCTTATGATATTTTAGACAACAACAGTTTCGAGATACTCCTTTAGTGTCTGAACATGTCAGCCCTCCCTTGCACAAAGCCATGAAGAAGTGATTTTCCCAGCGTGGTGTAGCAGAACCTGACTGGCTCTGACCTCAGCCCCATCCAACACCTGAACCGGTTGAGCCAGGCCCTATCAGCCAACATCACTGTTAATGCTCTTTTGGTAAAATGGGAGCAAATCCCTGCAGCCAGCTCCCAAACCTGTGTCGAAAGCTTGGCCAGGACAGCGGGATATCACCGCCTGCGGTTCAAGGATAAGATGCTCAGCAGGGCGTTGTGCTGAGGTGGCCGTGAACACCAACGTCGCTTTTAGACTTCAGCTGGAGCCCTTCGTTGCGTGAAATTTCCCATCTCACAATTGTTGATTTTAAAATAAAGAGATAAAGCTAACATGTAATTTTGGCCTTGCAGTCCACAGTAAACATCCAAACAAACATCACGTCATTACTCTTACCTCTGCTTTTGCCTTGGTACCCTCAGCTGGTCCCAATCGACTCGTAAAGTTGGGAATCGTCATGTGACCACGTTGTGTTCACCTGACATTTGGTGCAGGTGGCCATTAATCACCGGTGTATGAATTAATTATTGTTCTAGGCAGCAGCCTGAACATGTTGAAGCACGGGCCTTTACAGAGAGAGAAAGGGAAAAGTTCAATGTCACAACTTTTTGCTGTTGGGAATTAACGAATGGTATATTCTACTTTTTAGGATGTTTGAGGGAAACTTTCAGGTCAAACGCGCCATTTGTTTTTGTCCGGACCTCCTGATTTTAGAATAAAGGGTTCAGCCACACCTTCAGGTCAACTGAAGGACACACCTTCACAGACCAGCTCATTCAAAAGAAAAATTAGAGCTACACTTTCTCATAATCCATCTCACACACACACACACACACCTATAGTGTAAAGTCAGGGCAAGTGTTAATCCAGCCAATGATTTATCACCTTGGCAGGGTAAGTACCGTCAGGATTAATGTGTTAAAAGAGATTGGCACATACCAGCCACTGGAGCCCTCGAGGGAGAGAGATGTTTTACACCAGCTAACGGATGGAAAGTAATGAGAAACATGTCGAATACCAGCATTTATTCAGACTGTACCTGTCTTCAGATCTGGTGGAAGAATGGCTCCTAGCGATGCAGCCAGTTTACAATGAGCTTTGGATCAGAAAACCGTCAACCCTTAATGAACCCCCAAAACATCAGCACGAGCCAGTATAATTCGAGGGAAAGGTAACAAAAATCAAAGGTGTGATATATTAAATGTCAGACCGAACCTGGTTCAGACTGATATCAGACAAATATTCAGGTCGTTAATTCACACAACAATGTGGATACTGTCTGCAGACGGGTACGAGCGTCGTCTCAACTTTCTTTTTGGCACCACAGTTGCGCAGGATCTCGCCGTTGGCTCAGGCGGCCGAGTCTAACTGCTGTCAGTTAGGTAACCGGTCTTGTTGACAAGTTATTTAGTCGTTGTTGTCAACGTAAACCAGTCCTGTTATGTTTCACCTGAACATTTCCTACAAACTGAGGCTGAAGCTGATGAAGCTAGGTCAGATGCATCTGAATTAACCACGGGACTGAACCGTATTTTCTGCCATCTTCTTCTCATCTGACGCTCTCGCCATGTTTTATCCGCCCGCGCACAGTAGAGTAGAAAGTTTTAATACTTTGAAACTCAACATTGTTCAATCCGTTCCCTATTTTCCATCCTCTCCACACACGTGCGCAGCCTTTCAGTATCATACACGGGGTTCAGTATTTCCCCATGCATGCTTGTGATGCACCAGAGCATGAAGATGTCAGGCAGAAAAATAATGTAAGACCAAACAGCTTAGCCTGCTACGACCTGCAGTGTTTCAGCGTAGCTCTACGCCATCCCCCTTCAAGTCTGTAAGTCAGAATGACAGACATTTCCTTCTCTGCAGATTCAAACCCACATGTCAGCCAGTCTTGGTTGCAGCTGCAATAGTAGGACCCAAATCAGGAAACATCAGTGGGAAGCTGTTGCAGATGTAGCATACTCTCTCTACATGTCCATCAAGAGAATACCCTTTGCATGCTGCACACCCACATGCAAACATAAATCACACAGATGATGAAACTTTAACCGCTCACCTGCCACGCTGGATCCAAACTATCTGTCATTCAAGATAAGATCTCTGAGCTGTGGCCAATAAACATTGACATAATGGCATGGGAGTGAGTGATTGGCTGACATCCAGGTCAGCGTGAACCTGCTTCAACCTGAAGACAGTGAGAAGTTAATGCTGAAGGCAAAAGTCAGTCGGTGTAAACGTGAGAGAACAGACGAGCCGAGAAGAAGCGAATTGTTGGCTAAGCTAGCACCGCCAGCTGTCAGTCCATCAGTCGCTCCACCGCTTTGGTCCACACTGAAACATCTCATCGACACGTACGAGAAAAAAACTTTGACACCGGATCCTGAAACTGAATCAATGAGTGAACAGCGTTGCTAAACAAATCAGGAGCTTTTAGCTGCACCAAACAGCTAACAGACACAGTTAGAGACTAGCTGGTGAAATGAATTATTATTAGGAATCTGAGGAAAAACTAGAATATTGAACTTCTTTCACTGTATTGTCATTAAAACCACCCTGTGTATACACTGGATGTGAAAAGAGGCCACTGTTTGATTACCTGAAAAGCACTGGCTGTGATCAAAACTTGTCTGGGCTGCGCCCAAGATGTTGTGGGTTAATCAGAAACAATTAATGGTTCTGAGCATTGAAAGGATGCTTGGGATAATGTGGGCGTGTTAAGGTGAGTTCGATGATTCAGCGAACTCCTTTCACACAGAAAGTGATGTTAAAGTGCCCTTCAGCAAGACACTTAATCCCTGATTGCTTCGGCAGAGCTGCTCTACGCTGGCATTATAGACTGTGGATAAGGAGGCTGCCAACCACTGTGAAGTCGATCAGCTTTCGGGGTTAAATGAGTCCTGAACACCCAGTCCAAATTTAGATAAGTGCCACAGCGCTGCCATATAGATTCCATCAGCAGTCATTGATATTGGGGGATCTTTTACACGCCCCTAAGCTTTGGGAAACAATAGGCTTTTCACGTTCACAGCTTTAATGAGAGTAACTGAGAGATTTCAACACCCGAGGGTTAAAACAGACAAAAGATCGAATGTTTATTTGTCCAGCTCAGGGAGAAGAGTTTGTTTTTCACTCTTACGTTGCAGTGCTTCTGCACAAAGAAGTCCACACATCACGTTACTATTTGGTTTGGGCAAATCAGAAAAAATCTGTGGTCCCTTTCCAAACGGACGGAGTCGGATTTATAAAATTCAGGGCATATATTTCCTAATTTGACCTTCATGGCCGTGTCAAATCATGTTATATTGTTTTGTGTACATAAGGCAGGCAGGTGTGCTTCCTGGATGATCCTTATAACCACATTGCTCTCAATTCCTAGAAAGCCTCTAGTCATATTTCTTATGGCTACAACAGCCATAAAATTATGTGGAGCTGCAGCATGTACACAGTCATCTGATATAATGTGTGTCTCCGAGGCTGCAAACACTGGCGCAGGTAGTAACATAAATATGATTTAAATAGCACAAACCTCAATCACAACCCCTTGGACAGGGTTAGAATAATCAGAGCTCTGATTTCATTAGTGTTGGCACAGAGGAGGGATGTTATTCAGCGGAGCAACCTCACCAGCTTGTTGAAACAACATCCTCCAAATCCCTCGCCTCGCCCCTTCTCTCACCGTCATGAACTCTGACTCACCCTAACGTCTTTCTCACCCCCTTCACCTCTCATCCTGCCTGCCGCCTGCTCCTGCTGTCTCTTCGTCCTCGGTGTGTGCAGGGATGTGCAGAGTACAACGGCTCCTTGCCCTGTTTCGCCTAAGAGCATCACGAGCTGGCTCCTGGGTAATTAAATGAATCGTTATGAGAAAACAGGCATTTCCCACCACTGAAAAGAAAACGATAAACAGTTTAATACAAGATGCTGGTAAAATGTTGCATTTAAAGACATCTTAAAACAACGTTCTGAGAAAGAAACTGAATATATGGGTGGGGCTGCAATGTGCCAACATCAGGATGAGGAATGGAAACACCCTCGCTCTCCTTTGGTCTCTCGCCCTCTCTCTCAGTGTCTTCCTCTCTGTGGCAATTTGCATTCAATGATGTCTTTATTTCCCATCATCCCCTGGCATCCCCCTGTGCCAACCAAGTGATCCGTGCCAGCTTCCTGACCATGCCAATCCAATCACAGTAATCTCTCGAAAGGGCCAGAGGCCAAGGAGCTGCAGCTGCGTTTCCATATATATATATATTTATATACATGCACGCGTAAAGGCTGCAAACTCTAAACTCCATTTAAACCCGTTTTAGCAGCCCCAGACATGGTGAACGGTGAAATACACTGCAAAACCAAACCAAACCATATGTTTCTAAATGAGGTCTTTATTTTATTTTTAAGAGAAATTCCACAGCCATATTTTTAATCTGCGGTATGAATGTGCTCAGCTGCAATTACAGCGCAAAATCTGAATCATAACCCCTTTTGCAAACTCTGCGCCGAGCCAAGTGAACATAGAAGAGTAACGCTTCATTAAAGAAGTGCATTTGTTATCATTCTAATCATTTTTCAGGTATGTGTTTGGTATTTTAACACTTATGTGCGGCTCCCACTTCTACAAATATACAAAATATGCAAAACACTCAGCACAATATACATTTGAAAACTGTTTATTACTGAGGTTACTGACACAACAGAGCAGCAGAACACGATGCATTACAGCAGGTACATTTGCATTTCACATGAGAGCCACTGGTTTAGTTTATTAAAGCATAGCACGGTAGTTTTCAGGATGAGTGCTGCAGCTTTCTGGTTGTTTGATGCATCCTGGTGTTCCTGCACGCTGCTACATTACAACAACAGAATTAGGATTTCCAAACAAAAATCTGTTAAACCTCGCTAAAAGTACATTTAATGGTTTTATATAGCAATGACACTGCACAGCTTGCTCCATGGCACACCAGCGTGCCTTGACACACATGCTGAGATCCTTAATGACAACACGGCACCGGAGGAACAACGGACGGTCGTTTCTATTCTCGGCGTGGCATCGCTCCATATCGTGTACAGATACGCAGATTCGCACTTCATTAGCTCCGAGGACTTGTCGACATTTCAACTTGCTCGATTCACAGATGGAAGTTTGCAGCTCACAGATGAAGGTAAGCATCCAAAGTGTGGCAACTTTTAACGCCAGTTATCCGATTCACCTTGACTCTCCAGATTATTTAATTTTAATAATCACCTTAGTACTTATTAGAACTGCACAATGCAAGGTATGCAAAGTTTACATGTTTAGAAGCGTGCACGATATATGAAAAGCTGATGTCAATATCCCATCATGGTCTTCTTCCAGGTTGAGATACAAAACAGCGTGTATCCATCCATTGTATACATCCACTTATCTTTGTGTGCATGGGTGTGTGTTGACGGTTTGTTTATGTAGGTCGCCTGGTGAAGGCGGTGAAAGATGGAAGGCCTGGCCTGGCTCCAGCATCTCAGTTGGGTATAAACGCTTAAACACTAATCAAATAATAGCACATTTGTTTGGCGTATTATGTTGTAAAAGCATCAAAGCGTCCCGCTAGCTAACATGGCATTTGGGCCCGCTGCCCAGATAGCTCACATACTTCGCCTCTTAATGGTATTTCCAAAGTTGTCTCGTCTGCCAGTCACATTCGTCCCTAAATAAACCGTCTCAGGTGAGCGAGTTTGCAATCTTAAAAAGAGAAAAAACCGAGTGCGCTGACAGAAATGCACCCAGTGTCCTTCAAGCTGGTCTGTTTGCTCTGCTTCGAATTTATTTAATCAGTAGTCCAGTTGTCGGCCCTGCTGTTGTGCGCAGTTTTGGGGGTTTGAGACTCGACAGAGAGCTGGGAGGACTTGATGGTCCTTAATTAATATGAAGTACATCTAATTCACATGTTTGGATCCGGGGCTCGGTCTGTACTCTGATCACTCTCTTGACACTTCATCTCCGCTCTTCCCGGATACGGAGACAAACTGATAACACGTGCATCAGAAGTGGAACGAGCCGTAACTATATAACATTTTGACGGATGCCGTTTACGTTATCTCGCAGCGGCCTCGATTGAAACATCTGGAGACGAGCCAGCCTTTGAAATCTCTGCGACGGCTCAGTGTTTGCCTATGACAATGAGATGTCAAATAATCCATTGTTCAGGCAGACGGCTGTGCCTCGCTTATAAATTCAGTCCGTTCTTATATTAGGTGCTTTTTCCTGCTGGATACACTTATTTTTAACAGAGCTTACTGTTGAGGATGTCTGCGGCAGCTTATGATTTTGAAATAGCAGCCGTGACATCATCTTTATAACTTTGCACGCTGTACATCCGGAGAAAAAAAGTCATTTTTTCCCACAACTCCCACGACTATAGAAGGTATTAAACGTCTATAAACGGAGAAACGGCTTTTTCGGGAGCGATCTCACCTACAACGGCGTCTTTTTTCAAGGAGGAAGCCAAATTCTGAGCGAGCGTTACGCAGTTAAGACTCTCAGCATACTTGCTGCAGTAACAGAAAATAGAAATCGCCCATCTTGCATTACAAAGAGCATGTTTGTGTGGAAAAAGCAAAGTGCTGGACGGGCTTGCACAGGCTCGCAGGCCAAAATTGTCAAATTCTTCATTATGCTGCATGACCATCTGTAAAATGGTCCGCAGTATCACATAATTGCTCGCGCTGCCTATGGAGAAAGTGTCTGCATGTCCTCTCCCAGCCTATGTTTAGCGCCCTGTGCTGAGTTCTCCTCAACAGCCTCACAAGCGTGCCTTTACTGTCGCCAGCATGAACGTTAGCTGTCGTGGATCTTAATCTCTGTGGGGGATACATAATGTAAAGGTCAACCAAACGTCCCTCAACATCCAGGTCAGTTTGCTCCGCTCTATATTAATCTCTATTCACACACCAAGCCATTGTTATCTATAGAAATTCTTTATATAAATATATAATATATATTCGTATTTACATCTCTCTTCAAAAAAAAGTCAGTAGTGCTGTGCAATCTATCCTATCAGAGTTAAAAACAAATAAACAAACACATGTAGAGGTCAGTACAGGTAACATAAAAATGCATACTGTGCACCCGCAGCCACGCCGAATCGGCAGCTGAACCGACCACCCGACAACAAAAACAACCAGGCGGGTGGACCTGCGCTTACAGAAACTCCACATACTCAACGTCACCACAACACTCATGTGGTTGCCTCTCAGTCTTTTTGTCTCTGCCGGTCAGCGAGAGCATCGCTCCGTGCTCAGCGGTGTTCCCACGGCGACAGCAGCAGAAGCAGCGCGGTCACCAGGGTCAAAGGTGACCGATCAAGAGACGAGGTGCCGGCTGAGCCTCGGACAGCCACCTGACGGAGAATGAGAGCAAAGAATAACAATAACGGGGAAGTGAGAGTTAAAGATGTGAGGGCAGGAAAAGCCATGACCTACCTGCGGAGGTGAGCGGTGATGAGGAGGGACGGGGCGAGGAGGAAGAGGAGGGGGAGCGTTGTCCTTTATCGCCGGACTACGGCCGCTGGATGTATCACCTGTGTCATCACCTGAGGAAGACAGAGGCAGAGTACAGTATAACTGAGCTTTAATCCCAACGTACCTCTAATTACAAATAGATATTAAATATGGAAAGTATAGTGTGTAATCTCAAGATATTGCAGTACATTATTCTTCTTTAATTGATTTTGTCACATTATTTATTTTTTCCATTTGTTTTTATTGATTTTTTAAAAATGTATTTTCTTGCATGATGCACTTCAGAGCTCAAATGTTCTGAGTTCGCACATCCAGTTATTAATTATGCGTGGATTATTATCAAATATCGAAAAGAAAAGTATATATTATATGACATAATACTAATATTCAACATGGGAAATACAATGCTTCATTAATTTAGTTTTACAAGCAACAAACCCGCATTTTATGGGACCCTTAATATCTGAAAAGATCAATTAAACGAAACAAAAGCAGGCCTCTGCGATCGTTTTGAGCAATCTTGTTTAAAAATATCTCCATAAATAAACAAGAACATAAATTAAAAGTCTTAAGCTGAGATTTGTGGAAGTCATTTTCTGTTTTTAGTCCCCCCCCGATTGCACAAACCTTGCATTAGTTACGGCTGTTTTGTTGTTGTTTAGGCCTGAAAGATTTATGGATTTCACCCCACCCGCCCGCAGCTCTGCACAAATGTGAATACTGTTACCTTGCGCACGTTCGACACTCACACACGTGAAGATACAAGCGCAGATGTGTGAAATGCTGCTGCATTTAATGAGCATACGGCCGGACTTCACCAGCTGCTTTCAGGCTTTCATATGCATGTATGTGGGTGTGTCCGTGTGCGTGTGTGTGTGTGTTGGCAGTACTCCAGGCCCCTCGTGGGAGGAACTCAGGTAAATGAGTGGATTAGGACAGGAGGGAGACAGACTGTGCCGCCAGCTAAACGTGCACACATGCACTCCCAGCCAGAGACATTCTCATACGCTCACCTGCGCTGTCACAGAAAACACTCAACACGGTCTGTCCTGACACACACACACACACACACACACACACACACACACACACACCTGCTTGGGCAGAAATCTGATTCTGTCTCCTACAATACACATTGTCCTGCAGCACAATAGACAAAGAGCCTCTTTCAGTCGCTGAGGAATGAGGCGAGGAGTTAATGTTCACGCACTCACACAAATATTATATCTCATAATAACACAGACATAAAGAAAGCAGGGGAAGAGCACTGTAAATACACACACTGACTTTATTAACAAAACACAGTCGTAAACACACACACACACACACACACAACGAAAAATGAAGATCTGTATGAGATGCATGATGTGTTTTTGTTTTTGACTGTCTGTGTTGATGATTCAGATGATTTACTCACAGCAGAGTGTTTTCCAATTAGGAATCTGTCCTTTATCGTCTGCTCTCCTGACGAATAGCTGCATGGAGCAATATGGGACCGTGGGCCCATGGCTGTGCAAGTGTGCGTGTGGGTGCGTGTGGTCTGTTTTGTGTCCGTCTGTTCCCATCAGAACTCAGAACCCCCCCGTGTCACATCTGGAGTGAACCTGTTTAAGGAACGCAACTGCATCGCATTACCGCTGCTTTTTCCACCAAAACGAGCTCATCCTGACAAACCCATGTTTCAGTTTCAGAATAATGTCTGTAACTCGTGCCACGGGATCGTTACTAATAAAAACTCCACCCCTGCTGCTCTTGCTGTGAGCCGGTTTGAATAAAAGGTGGCGAGTTGATTTGTTATGTGCCTTTAAATGGGCCAAAGAGGACATTGTCATTAATTGTTGACACTGAGGAGCAAAAAACAAGGTTCCTCTAATATTCTTAGGGAAATGCAGCAGCAGAGGGATCCTTTCAGTGCAAAAAAGGAAAAAATAATGTGCTAGAAACAGCTGCTTGATATGTAATGTAAAGGTATGAGACTTATTCTTATAACATATTACTTATGTGACATGTGAGCCGTCTGCTGTAGAAGACTGAGGACCCGGGTCTGTGTTTAAAGCTTGGAAGCAGACAGTAAAGTCCACGTGCTGCTGTTAGGTACGATTTAATACCAATAAATGCTACTTTACACCTCAACTCCGCAACACTTCAGAGCCGAATTGTCATTTATACCCGACATTTATGCGACAGCTGCGGGTTCTTTGCGTGCTGAGTTGTCACATATAAGCGTGATTCAGCACAAGATGGGGTTTTAATGCTTTTTGTGTCTGTATATAAAGGAAAAGTGTTGAGAGACGTTTAGCTCCACCTCTACAAACCCACAATAAAAAGCAAGTTAGACATTAAAGTGTGTATAATCCTTATAAATTACAATATACTGCAATGCACACTAATATATGTCTTTTGACTTGACTTTGACTTCTACCAAAGTGTTTCAGATTGTCACAAGGACACAATTTAAATACTTTTCCCTTCAATTACTAAAAGTTAAACACACACAGCTGAAGGTTTAAAATTGAGTTGATGCACTGATGAGACACTAACATAGCAGTCACAAATACGGAAAGACGGATTTAATGAGTATCCCCATTACCGATTAACCTGCTAACTCATTTTTTCAACTAAACGATTAATTGTTACTCAAAAAACTGCAAAAGAATACGCAGAAATAAAACAGACAAAAGCTTCATATCTCAACATTGCAGAACCTGGAAGCTGCAAGCAATTAGTATTATTTCTTGATAAATGATTTACTGATTATCGCAGTTGTGATTCCAACGCTGCAGCAACCCAAAGGTTCATAATTAGCCTGGATGGCTTCAAACTGGACTCACTCCAACTTTGAAAAGCTTCTTTGCATGTGCACATGCATGTCTTTGTCTGTTTGTGTGTGTGTGTGTGTGTTCTGAAGTGGGTGGCAACACACAGCCTCCTCCTACGTACCCTTCGGCTTGTTTGTCTCTTAGCAACAATCCAGAACATGTCACATATGGCGTATTGGCTAGAAATGCGTGCATGCACACACACACACACACACACACGCACCACAGATGAGTGATGAACAATGTCACTGGTCATACTCATGGGGTAGTTTAACCTTTACTGCAATGAGTGTGTGTGTGCGTGTGTGATAATAAGAATGCAGCAGTGACATTTGAAGGATCCCGCCGGTGAGTTGCAGCGGTAGATTGCAGAGTCCGGGCCGGCGCAGTTGCAGATCAGAGTTTGAGGCATCCATGCTGCCGTCCAGCATATGAACAGTTTACATCTCCATTCACAGACAGTTTGCATCCCCAGCGGAGTTGAACCGACGGCTTACAAGGGAAGGACAAAAATGGTCACCGTGTTTTGCGCCGGCTGAGAACACGCGATACATCGTCCGCTCCAGCCCAAGCACACAAATGCGTCGTCTTCAGCAACAACCGACTTGTAATTTGGAAGCTTTTTCCAGGATAATGAGATAAAAATGGAATTGGATTGAAGCAGAGCGAAATGCCCTGGGGTGACAGTAAGAGTCCTGAGCAGGTGGAGCAGGGCCATAAATCAGAGCTGCGGTGACCCACAGGAAACACACGGGCTGCCAAGCACTTAGCACATCTCTCTCACACACACAGACACACACACACACAGATTTACACAGAGTTTGATGAGTTTGGTGAGGATGTGTAATTCCGAAAGAGATATACTAATATTACTGGACTAATAAAGGTTTTCTAAGGTAAGACAAAACACTATAAACCTATAGTAAACTGAATTAAGCCACAAATTAACCAAAAAGTTATATTAAAACAAATTTAACATATGATATTTAAGCAAAAACGTAATTGTTTAAATACTACTGTGTGAGCCCCCATTTCATATGAGGTGTTTTATTTAATCCAATCAGGCCTCACTATGTTATTAGTCATTAGTTAATTGATAAATTAAGGTTCATCTGTGCAAAATAAACATATTGATATGATAAGAGTAATTTGCCTAATTTAAAAACAGTCTGATTCTCACCAGTGTAATCCTGGCGTAACTGAGATAAAACCTGTTATTTACCATTTCCAGTGTTTTGTTTTGGATAATGCTCGTTCTCCCTCCAAATGACCATCCAGCCAAAAACTACATTTGTGCCATAATCGATTATAATATTCAGACTATCGGCGCTGCCTCCACTGTGACAAGCATTCATTCCAGACAGGGCCAATACCCAAACCTCAGCATTACTGTGTTTAACTCTAACCCCCCCCCCAACCTCCGTCTGCCATCTGAAACAAAACCCAAGTGACAACACAGCATCTTCCTAATCACAGCAGACAATACGTGTGTGTGTGTGTGTGTGTGTGTGTGTGTGGATAAACACGGTGTGTGTCACTGAAAAATGTTAGCTACGCTTTGATCCGGGAGGCCTGCGTGTAAAGCGAAGCTAAGTCAATGCATTTTAATGCGTTGAAGAAGGAAGACGGGGCGTTTTGCGCCGTCTCGTCGCGGCGGTAACCTCGGATGGTTTAAATACTTGTGGGTGTTTGCGTTCGATACGCGGTGTGTGTGTGTGTGTGTGCGCATGTGTGTTCCCGACGTGCGGATGGAAGGACGTCAGGGATGCATGATGGGATGAGTGGAAGTTGGAAAGTGAACTGAAAGGAATGGTAAGCGTGTGTGTGTGTGTGTGTGTGTGTGTGTTTGGTAATGACTGTGTGTGATAGCAGATGCCTGTGGTGTATTGTACTGAACTGTCAATTTACACCCCAATTATACCCAATCTTGTGACCCCCTCAATTTGTATGTGTACAATAGACATTCATTCATTCTCTCTCTTTCTCTAACACACACACACACACACAAACACACGCAAATGATGAGAGGTGACCTTGAAAAGCGTCTGGTGTGTGTGTGTGTGTGTGTGTGTGTGTGTGCGTGTGTGTGTAGGCGTGTAAATGTATCCGTAGCATTTCCAGCTGAATCAGTAATGAGCATTTCATTACTTCAGCCTCAGTTCCCCAGGGAGGAAACACACACACACACACACACACACACACACACACACACGCACACACACACACACGGAGCAGGAAGAGCATGGCAAAAGGTAGCTGTGGATTATACCCTCAGCAAGTACTCATCAAAATCAGATCAAGAAAGAAAGGAAAGTACGTGAACCCGACTGTAAATCAACAGTCTCAGTATGCATCAACACCAACGACGCCCAACATTCAGTATGATGAACTGCTAAATATAAGTATTATGATTCTCACATCCTGCCGACACCATATCTCTTGATATGCTTCACTGCCGTCATCTTGTTATTTATGGACTCACAGAAACAGTGTTATGAAATCGGGCGGCTGGTCATCTCAAAGCCTGTAGACATTAAAATCATCCACGTGTCCCTGGTGGGCGCCACGCTGCGATGTTTACAAGCATTTTACTGAGCAGTGAGTGACACTGAGGCTCCTAATCTCAAAAGAGGAGGCAGCCGCACACAGTGAGTTACTTTGAATGGACTGTAAGTGATAAACGTACATAAAACAGCACGTGAACTTTGCTCTCAGGACCTCCCTCACCCCTCCACAGATGAAGCCCAGGCACTGCAGCCTTCTTCCTCCAAAAAAACCAAAATGGCGATGGATAAAATGCCAAACTCTACGCTTCCAAACAGAAACGCATGAACCAGTGCGTGTGGTCAAGCCGGCTATATTCCATTACTTATACATAGCCTACGTCATATTGATATATCACCAAAGTCATTAGGATTCATCCTCCAGGGACCATTGATCTCCTCATTATATTTTACTTTGGGTTGATAGGAGAGCTGGCAGAGAGCGAAACGCTGTTTGAGATGAAAGGTTGATCACTTCATGTTTGCTCGCCTGAAATATGAAAGTGCATTTTAATGAAGCAACATGACCAAATTATTCCCTTTTAAAATGCTTTTCAACCTGCACGGGGCGGCACTGACACCTCTGTTTTCTTTGTATAAGTGCTCGCAGTAACTCAGAATACACCGAATATTAAAATGTTAAATAATCAACATTGCATTTGTTTTCAAATCTGTGTGTTTTTCAGTGATTCTGGTCACATGATGTCCATCGGCTGCTCCACCAATCCGGAAATGACTGCGCAGCACCATCGCCTCGCCTCGCCTGAAAAGTAATATTCAGATTAACGGCCAGTGCTTGTTTTCAAATGACCATAATAACAGTTAACGGTTTGACTTGCAGTGAAGCCGCTTCCCAAGGTCACGCTCGCCGAGGTCAAGCGTTGCCTCCAGTGGAATCATAAAAGCTTCGGAGGAAACACGCACGGAAAGAAATGAGCTGAGGACCGCAGCCGGGGGCCGACCGTGATTGGAGGCGGATGAAAGGATGAGCGCGGCATAGTGATCGGCTGAAGGTTGTGCATCAGCGCGGGCCAACGTGGGGGGTGTTGGACGTTGTCGTCTGCTGTGTGTGTGTGCAGCATGCGAATGCTCATTTGAATACATGAGGAATGAAGCCGGAGGTAGAGAAAGCTACACAAAGCAAAGGTCAAGTGTGGGAATGACAGCATTACTGCAGAGAGTAGAGGGACTAATAAGCCGATGATGTCTAATCAGACTTGCGTGAACGAACTCATTCAGGTGTAGAGACAAGCAGGGAATTAGAGAGACAGGCAAGCAAACAGACAGCGGGGGGAGAGAGAGGAGAGCACGTGACCGCCAATAGAGGCGATGCTCGATAGCAGTTACAGTTTGAGTGCGGGGAGTCAAACGTGCAGGAGATATTCTCCGAAGTGCAGCGTTTGTTTCGGAGTTCAATTCTTTTATCTCTCTCTCGGGGTGCGCCGAGCAAAACAGACCTTAACTCGCTGAGAGCAAAGTGAATGTGTAATTCTTTAATGAGCCGCATCTTCTACCCTGAGGATCTATCATTTTAACTCTGCTGCTTATTAACCATTACCACACGCTGAACGCACACACACACACACACAGGTGCGCGTACGTACACGCGCAGCATGTGAGCACCGTCGCTTATGATTCCTCTTCCTCTCTGCACCCACTGTTACCCCCAGTCTTGATTTATTTGTGTGTGTGTGTGTGTGTGGCTGTAGTTTTAATGTGGGTATATGAGCCGTGCACCGGTTCTAGTCAATATACCCCAAGCTGTGAGACTTGTGCACCATAAGCAAAACAAAACTAAGGAGTCGAGGACTGATGAAGGGGAGCAATTAGAAAACAGAAGAAGCAGCCAGATTATAAATGACAGAAACCTTAATGACGGCGTAATTCAGTTTAGATGCTATTAATCCGCTTCGCTAAATGCATTTTGGAGGAAACACAACTGCTGCCTAGATGACGTTAACCAGTTTTTCCAGTCCGGCAGTATTACGGTAATCTGTATTCCTCTTACTGTTATCAGATTTCTTAAAAAGACCTACACCAGACCAGCGTACCGTCTGAGATACGATTAGAAATTAAATTCGTTAACAAGGCTACGTACGGGCGAAAGCAGCTGGGCACTGCAGGGTTTATCAAGCGTTAGACAAACAGTCAGCTGCGGCATGGTTTTTAATCCATGTCCATGTTGAGCTTAATAAAAGGAAGTTATTATAGCAGTCTGATGTGTTTTTAATCATTTTTGGATAACAGTTAAAGGCCGTAGCACAGAGGGCGTCGCTACACAGACAGTTGGTGATGGGATTTGTTGACGGTGACAAAATTGAGAACATCTCCACGATTTTTATGGAAAATGGAAAATAATGCTTGGAGGAACTTCGATTTGAACATGTAAAAGCGGGCCGTTCACAACAAACACGGAGAATTACAGCGACCCAGAGCTGACACTGACGTACCAAGTTGTTGCTAGCTGGCTAACTAATGAATCTATTAGCACTCTGCGGCTAATAGTGACATTTCATTGACTGGCAGACGTCATAACATCATTAAATCTTGTGTAAGGACTATTTTGTTTTACAGGAGGAAAAGACAAACTGATTTTGACATAAGGATGCAAGTAATTGGATTTTGTAGCATATGTTGCCAAATGTAGATGGGAAATAGATCTAAAAGGGTCAAAAAGACATTTTTTAATTTCTTAATTTGATCTCAACTTTAATTTTTAGAAGGCCCGAGAACATGAATACCCTGTAGAGAACGTTTTCCTCCTCCTCTTGGTTCCTAATTATGTGGATGTAATCTATATTAACGCTTCTGCCTCCACACTCTGTTCATCATCGAGCTCCTGTGTTCATTACCGAAGAGAAATGCAAAGGAACTATTTATTCTGCATTTTCTTCAGGACATATTATTAAATAGCTGCATAATGTGACCGGGGAAGTGATCGCAAAAGGATTGACGAAAGGAAAAGACGGTGTTACAGTTCAGATATTGGAAAAGTGAGCACGTCTCACCTCGTGCTTCAATCAGCGCTGACCTTTTAACTGTCTAAGTAAGACCACGAGCACCATGCTTTAGTGGGAAGGCGGCGGTATTATGGGGAAAACAAATACAATGTGCTGATGTTGAACGTTTTCCCGGCATAGTCCATTTATACTGTATATTCCTGCTGTGTACTGTACGATGCACGTTTACACACACGCCTCATTAATTGTGAATAACTGTTAGGAGACAGGGTTGCTCTGTTGACTACGTGTGACAATAAAGCGTGATAAGAAGAGTTCAGTCTGTATTTCCAGAGTGACGCTGCTGCATCAGGAGGACGGTGACCGCATTCAGAGCATGTTTTACACCCTAACGTCCCTCAGTGCACGCATGTACAGAGAAAGCAGTTTCATTTTATAGCACTGATCAATTCGATGCAAAGGCTCGCTCGGGGAACTTTAATAGTCACGGGTGCAGATTAGGAGCCTCGCCAGACTTTTTTATTGTTCTTTCTGGCTCCCCTTGGACAGATACTTACGAATGCAGATCAAACCGTGCTCGGGCAGAGGGGTAATGTGGTCGAGCGCCGCGAGAAACACCGGCCTTTCCCTTTAAGATGAAATCGCTTCTAAAGGCTTTGTGAATCTGGCCCCAGGGAAGTGGGGGAGAGGCCAGAGGAGCAAGGCGGAGAGATGATGGAGGGAAGATCCATGGAGGCAGGACGATAAATAGAAAATGGCTCTGCGCCGTACAGTATCCCGCTGTTTGTCCATTTATTTACTGCAGGACTATTATGGGGACCAAACACTGTCTGCATTTTAACTGCAAATTAAACGATGCTTAACGAGCTCTCAGAGGGACCGCGGCAGCAAAAGGAGGCGTCGAGATTACGGGAACGCAAAAATACACAATCGTACGCGGTCAGGAGAGATGCCACAACATGTGCCACACCTCTTCTCTTCCTGTCTCTCTCTCTTTCTCCCTCTCCCTCTTTCTCTTTCTTCGTTGTCATCAAATAAGGACCCATGGGAAGAAAGACCACCTGGTAACCATGGTTACAGGGATTGAGTGCCCCTCGCGAGCACACACTGACACATTCTCTCTCACACACACACTCGCGCGGGCACACAATTACATCTTGTGGTAAAGCTACAAAGAGTTTCTGAATATATTATATACACGTATCTATTCAAAGACAAACCTGCTTAAAATCAATTTTGTTGTTTGCACAGCGGAGCTCAGCTGTTTTTTTTTTATTTTATTTTAGGACAATGTGAATCTGTGACTCATTCAGGAATGGGGAATTTTACAAGCAGCCTTAAACTACGAGAGCGAGAGGCATGAATCGGTGCTTTCCAGCCTGCACTGACATTAGTGGTTGTAATGTGACTCACGGATACCTGGAGGTTCAAGTATCCCCAGCTCTGCATCCGGCACCACATCACACAATCGCAGCTTTAAAGCGGAGCAATTGTGGTGACGCAGCATTTCATTCGCAACGCAGACGAGGAAGAGAAGCTGTGATTGCATTTACATTATTGACATTATAGGAGCTGGATCTGTCTGGGGAGGCAGGGAGAGGTTGGAGAAGGGGCAGTTGGAGAAGGGATCGCGCTGGTTTGAGGAGGAAAAAAAGAAATCAATCGGTTTAATCTCAGCGAATTCAAGGGGAGGTGAGGATGAGAAATGGCTGAACAGAAGACAGAGGGAAGGTAGAGAAGAAGAAAAAACTCCCCTGCAATATAATAACTCTGCAACACACAGTGCGTAATGGCATCTTCGACATAGCACGTAGCTAATAACAGTAAATAGCAACTAGGGTGTATCTGTTTGCTGACAGCGTTGCATTAGCCCACGGCGGCATTAGCATGAATTAGCATGACGCTTTTAACGGCGAGGCTTACAGGCGTGTGTCCGAGGGCGTGTGTCAGCGCGGCCTTCTGCGTGGAGCTAATCTGCAGCGCAAAACTGATTTCGCAAAAACAACAAGCGACAGCGGTGGAAAGAGGAAAAACAACAGTATCAGCGTCTTTGGCTGGACTTCATCGCTGGCTTAATAACAAAACCTTCCTAATATGGCATGAAGAGCTAAGCTGAGCTCTCTTCCTTTAACTGCTCATATGTTGAGGCGCCTGCCTTTTTCCTTTGTTTTTGATCTGCGAACGGTGTTTGCCAAGCGATTCTCCCTCCCTGGCTGAGATCAACTTGTAAATGGACTTAAATCAAATAATAATAGCCCGTGCACTGCCTCAGCACGACCAAAATAACTTCTCGCTGTTAAGTGGCCCACATAAATAAAACACGAGCTTGGAGTTGAGGCTGCTGAAGTTTTTGATTTTTAAGCTCCTGGCTGATAATCACACCACCTCCACCTCTCATGCTCCACTCCTCTTGTCCCTCCTCAGTATTCAACAAAGCCGAAATGTCATGAGAATTAATTACAAGACACGGAGGAGATTTCCTTCATTTCGCCGGTTCATATCTGCAGCCCGGACACAGAGAAGGGGGGAGGACTTGAGCTTTATCATCTGCGTGTTACAGAAAACAACGGGCTGATGTTGTGAAAGTCATTATAAGTCAAGAAGCACAGCGCTACTGGATCCGTTTCAGCCAGTCACACAGAGAACTGGGCCATCCATAAAACATACTGGATTACACACAAAGACATCGCAGCAACAGATGTACTGCCTGCACACACACACACACACACACACAAACACTTCAATCGTGCAGCACATGTCGGCCATGCGCGCACAAACAAGAGGCCGTAAACATCACCGCGCGCGCACACCTCCGCACACACGCAAGCACTCTCTTTCTCACGCAAACACAGTTTTGTTTCAGTGCGCTTCCTTTCCGATGAAGTAATAAGCTCCACATTCATGTTTAGAGAACGGGTTGTAGGCTGAATTTTAAAGAGAGAGAGAGAGCCAGAGAGAGCGCAGACAGGCAGATTTAGTGGCAGATCTATAAAAAAAAAAATCCAGGGCAGCCTGTATTTGTTAATTCGATGGTGTTTTTTTCCACAAATTAACTAAAAACTACTGATTTAGAGCCCGGCAGAGGAGTAAAATATATGTGACATGTGATATCTGGTTGATGTTGCATCAATCTTTCGGCTTCAGCGCGTGCGTGCCTTGTTTATATGCATAGAGGTGCCATCAAGCGGGGAGACATGCAGAAAATCCCCTTTTGTCACTTATTGCGTTGCTCTTTCTCCAGGAATTCATTGTGGCTTGAGAGACTCGATCCCCGCTCGCTGCCACCAGCTCGGTAAATCATAACCAGCAATTTTCTCTGTAAATAGCCAACGTACCAGTTTCGGGCCCAGCGGGAGGCACGAGTTTCCACAGATCTGACACATCAAGGTTAGTCTAAAGGGTAAGACAGATGTACCGGCAAACACCTTAGCTGTAATAGCTGTGAAATAAGGGCGCGCTGCAATGTAAGAAAAGAGATATTAAAGACAAAGTAAATGTTTTATCTTGTCTCGAACACACGGTTACTACATCAACAGTGTTTGCGTGCTTGCTCACAATCGCCTAAATGAGGTTCGCTCTCACCGAAGGTTGAAAGTGTGAGGTTTTAAATACAGTTTTGTTCTTGTTAAACACACACACACCCTTGAATAATCCCCACGTTTGACGCAAATGGACTTATTTCAGATGCTCTGGTAAACGTGGTGACTTTGATACAGAGGCGATGCTTGAATAGTTATTGTGAGATTAGCTTCCCGCAGCTTCAGCAGCAGTCGTCAGCCGAGCATACCTACAGCAGAGGCTCCCAAACTTTTCATAATCACAAGGTATAAACGCATACGATCGGCCTTTTATCTCTCACACTCTGAAGCTTTCTCAAATTCTGCTTCAAGGTTATTTTTTGTTGTTTGGTGTTGTGACGCTTAAGCCAAAACTGAAAACTAAGACTTAAACCCAGCCTGGAACCACTTATTTAAAACCCAACCTGACTGAACCTGATTTCGGGGGGGGGGAAGAATATAGGGACATGGTGGTTTTCTTTGCAGACTGTGCACCAATTTTGCACCTATATAACTATGCAAAAGCATCAGAGAGCTACTTCCTCAAACAAATAAAACTTAATAAACTTAATAAAACATAAATTTCAGTTAAATATTATTTATATAACGTTGTAGTGACAACAATATGTTCAGGAAGCTTTTATTCTGCTCTGTGTACCAGGAAAGTGTTTACGTGTTACTGCATCTTGATGTAACCCCAATGCAGGCTCTATCATCCATCGTATATAACCATTATTTAATCAGGTCCCCTGATGTCAGTGATGTAAATGTAATCACAGCGTCTCTTCTTCGTCTTCTCCTTCTTCTCTTCATCGTTACAAATGAAATGCTGTGTCACCATAATTGCCGTAATTAACAATGACCAATCTCTCACCTGACCCAAGCCCAAAGACTCCACAAACCGCATGCAGACCGAGTTAGGAGCCAATTTAAGATTACCTATTGAAGTTTAAAAACAGCACAGCTGACCTATAAACTTCTGATATTACTATCTATATTTTTCATCATCCAATCACATCGTTTCTTTGTGGCCCGGTCCCAGTCTGCAGGCCGAGGGTCGAGAGCCTCTGAGCTACAGTTCACAATCACGCTCTTACGTCACAGTAGGGACACACACTCGTGACCACAGTAATAACGAGGACTGTGCAGGCGTAGGTAATGTGGCAGTGACCTTTCACCTTATCAATCCCGCCCTCAGGGGCAGAGATCCCCACCCCCTCCCCCGATGACATCACATATGACCTAACTTGTCATGGGTTACAAGGTGATGATGCAGACAAATGAGCCGTGGTTTAGAAAATGATGCCAATCAATCCCATGGTGCGAGAACGCCTCCAACACAGAAACATTTAATTTCCACTGTATGCAACAGAAACTACAGAATACACCACCATGACGTTATTCACTCCACTCACAAACCGTTTGGGTGTCATGGAAAGTTCTGGCACCATAAAGGTGGCCGGGGTCTTCTCCTACGTTGACCGGTTAATCAACGTATATGTTTTTCCAGCTAAAGATAGACACGGACAGCGAAGCTTTCCACAGGGCGTGAAGGTGCTGCGGCGTGTGAGCAGCCTTTGAGGACAATTTGTCCTTCAGGCCTTTGGTTGGAGATGATGCTGGATACTGGATCTGTTTGCACTTATTATGAGGGGACAGAGACTAGTTTGGACAAAGGTTGCTGCGGTATGTAAAATGATCTGTGTGAAAGCATCTGCTGGGTCTGATAAAACTAGTTTAAAGCCTAAGGATGCAGATGTCAAGGCTTCTGCAAGTGGAGAACTGTAACTGTAGCTTAAATAAACTAAAAGGACTCTGTTAGCTCATGTTTTTGGATCAAAAGGATCACTGAAGATAACAAATTTTGAAACTGGTCCAGCACTGAGCAAAGCGCTAGCTGGGAAATGAGCTGCAATAGACCACATAGTGCACATAGTTGCCACTGACCCCTGGCAGCAGTGGAAGCAATCGTAGGTAGAGGGGCCGGTCCACTTATCTGCAGATTGGCAGTTCAGTCCATGACACGTGGGTCACGAAAAACTGGGGATAATAGGGTCCAGGTTGAAAAAAAACCAGACAGAATCACATTTTCTAAAAATTCATTTTTTTCCAGATCGTCACTGGTTCAACTTCTCACGTTGTTGCGGTGATGAACAAGTGCACTCCAGGGTGCGTCGGTACACCGTGACATCACTGAGGGGTGTGGTTACAGGTCCGGCAGACCTTCACCCAGAGACGACAGTAACATCGGGCCCGTTTTGTGGGATTTTTAATATTTGGACTCATCGATTTGAATGAGTTTTACATATGTATTATACATTATTTAGTGAATTACAAAATTATGGTTAAATTAATAAACAATAAAAGACAAAATGGTTGTATTAAACATGGAAAAACATCCCAGATTCTCAAAAAGTTTCCAGGCTTTTCAAGGTATCTATGTCATGGTTTTGATTTGAGTTTGTTGTTTCCTGTTTTATTTTGAAGAGTTGTTTCCCTGGTGTTTTGTTGTCTACTTGTTTCCTTACCTTGATTAGCCCATTGATTTCACCTGTCTCTCGTTTTGCTGCCCTCCCCTGTCTATTTAAGTTTTGCCATTACCTTTGTTCTCCGCCTTTGCATTGTGTTTAGTTAGACCCCATGTTTTGCCATGTTTATCTTCTAGACCATAGTTATAGAGATTTTGGATTTCTGGGTTTTGTTTTTTGGAGTTATTCTTCCACGCCTTGTTTCCGAATTGACTACCTTGGTTTTTGACCCTGCCTGCCTTGACCACGTGTAAGCCTAAGCCCTTTAAAATAAACGTTTGACAGATCTTTGTGCATCTCTGTGCCTGCCTGCGTCTGGGTCCAGCTCACCCCATAGCCTAGTCTTGACAATCTATGTGCAAGCAGGTACTGTCTGACCTCAGCATTTCTTAGATTTTGGCACACCAATCAGAATTAAGTACACAGTAATTAATGTCAATCAGCTGATGTCAATTAGCTGACTGGCAAACTGTGTTGACGTTAGTACACTTTTAACTTTTTCACTTCGCCCGTTGCTTTATTATCAGTCTTAAAATGTACCGGAGACAGAAATACTTCAGATCTCAAGTCGAGAGCTTTGATGCTTCCAGGTCTTTTTATAGTTCACAGGCTTTTTTTTTTGCTGAAAACTCCACCTGTATGAAGCTGCCCACCCACTGCCACTGCCCCACAATTTAAATAACTGCAAATTTTTTAACTACATTCACTCTGTGGGATCGCCTGAAGGCTCCTAGGGATGGCCAGATCTCCCTGTGACATCCATGTTTTATGTATAAGCATAAGGACGATGAATAAGTCAAGGCTTAAATGAATAATTACAGTTTATTTTTCCATTTCTGTTTTTTGGGATGACCTGGTTGTTAGTGCATCCTTTATCCCGTCCAAGAGGGAAATAAACTGCTGAGACCAGCAGAAAGAGATGGAAAGAGAGAGGGGGGGGTGGGGGGAGCCAGGGAGAAAGAGAAAGAGAGACAGAGAGAGGGAGAGAGAGAGGGAGGCCAGTTGAATCCATCTCTCAGTACTAGCCCTCCCTCTGGGCATTCCCCTGCTGGCACAAGATATGTGGAGGCTGCAGCATTTTAAAACTCCATGATGCCACTGAACTGTATATGATGGGTGTGTGTGTATGTATATATATATAAAAATATATGAGTATCTATGATATATATACATATTTATATATATTCTGATGTGTTATGTATGAATCAGACGTCCTGTACAAGACAAGCGAGCGACTGTGCTTCAGTTTGTGTGTGTATATACGTGTGGGTGTATGTTTGCTAATGTTTGTTCCTCTATTTTTGCATGCAATGCTTGGCTGCATGTGTGCGCGCGTGCGTGCGTGTGTGTGTATGACTCACCGTTCTCCTCACCAGATGCTTCACAGCCGTCTTCATCATCACAGTCGTCCCCGCTGCCTCTCTCTGTCTGTGCGCTTCCTCCCTCCTCTTCCTCCTCCTTCCCTCTGGTTTTGCTCGCCCAGCCGAGCTCCAATAACAGCTCCTAAATAAAACACACACACACACAAATGTCCAAACACATTACAGACACACTTCCATTACATACACATACTAAATATGGCAATGATGGTCAGTTTGCATTTCATCCAAACTGGAACATCTCAACAACAACAACAAGGTCAGTATTAACAATCTTGGTCATAAGAGGGTGAATCAGACAGACTCTGTTGATTTTCTAACTTTTCCTTTAGCACCACAATGAGGTTTGCACAAACTGGAATGTCTGAACAACGATTGGATGGATTGCCATCAAATTTCACCCCAAATATGATGAACTGTAATCACTTTGGCGATCCAGTGACTTTTCATCCAGCACCACCATCAGGTCATGTATGCAGTTTGTCTAATATTGTGGTTTAATATGAAATACCTGCAAAACCTTACTACATTCATGAATTAGCAAATGTATAAGCAAATGTTAGATTGCTAAAAGACTTATTATGTGAAACATCTAATGCATTTACTCTCGTATTGCTCAGCAAAAGGTTGAATGCTGGATTTTTACATGTGACAGAGCATCTCTACATTGCGTTAGTGCTATTTTTACATAAGTAAATGATCTGAGTATTGTTCTTCCATCTCTGGAAACATCAACACTAGGAACATGTTAGCATGTAGCTCAAAGCAATGCTAAGTACAGCCTAACATACCTGCTTTCATTAGTTACACTAGTGAGTGAGGAGGAGAATAAGCCTCAACTCACGGATCACGAGCAATCACAAACAGCCGACTGTGATAAGGTCAAAGGTCAGCAATATGGCATGCTCTGATAAACCAATACAAGAGAAACCATAAAAGAAAACTGTAAAAAAGAAAATGAAATAGCATAATTTCTCTGCAACATATTCCCACTGAAGGTGCCAAATGGCCTCAAAAACATCTTTGCACTAACACGGCAACATGAGCAAAGATGCTAACATACGCTAACAGACACACGTAGAGGTCAGAGAGCAGGCTAAAGGGTAACTGAGGCCACGCTGTTTCTGCATGAATCCATGTTCTCTACTGCTCTGTCAAGTCACGGTGTGGATGCGGTGGCACGTTACGTAATTGCGACGCCGGGTGAAAACCTCACGTCTCCTAAAGATTAACTATTGAGGGAAAACAAAAATGAGCTTTACAGTAGAAATTGACTGACTCGGGAAGGACAGCGCAAACTTTTTGTCCCGGTAAGAGCCTAAACAACACCGAAATCGGAGTTATTAGGTTTTCACACGCACACAGAGACAGGGACATGTAATTGGTTCACAGTATGATGAATGTGTATTGTGGAGAGTCAAGGTAGGTAATATATGAATTCCAGCTGAAAAGAGAGATAAGGCAATCGGCCACCAGTTTTATAAAGGAAAAAGATATATTGGGCTGACATCTTATTTTATTTTATTTTCCCATAAGATAACAGTTCTATATATATGGCAAAACTGATGCCGCCAAGATTGCAATAACATCTATCGTAATGATTTATATTACCGTGTGCTGGTGAAACCTGTCTGGCAAATTAAAAAGTACAGAGGCCAAACTGAGAGTCAACTGTTTGAGGACTTATAATTGCAAACATTTATTTTTTTTTTAGAACGTCATTGTCATGCAGGGTGAGAGCAGTTATAACAACACTTCACCGCCTAAGTTGATTGTTGCTCGCCAGCCAAAATCTATTCAGTCCTCCAGTATGTAAAGATGGCTTAACTCTGCCTTGCAGCTATAATCCCTTTAACACTAGAACATATGGTATAAGCTGTTACTATATTGCGGTGTGCGATGTGACGCAAACATACTGACTGAGTAGGCAACTCGTATACATTTTGCTTGACCCTGACAATGTGCAGAAGGAGACACGGGCATAATCACAGCACGTGCATGTGTTTGCCCTGAACGAGCATGAACAAGTTAAATAAGGTATGTAAACAGACAAGATTAAATTATGTGTGAGCTTGAAGCAAAATGACAAATGCCTCTCTTGCTCCTTTACATCACATCTACAGTCATATTGTGCACCTGTTTACCTACATTCGCCTAAAATGCCTCAAAACCATTTCTTTGTATTCTCATATCAAAATGCTATCATGTGTTTAACCAGCCAATATCAACCAATTAAATCCAACCATCAATCAATTTTCAACTTTAAGCAACACAGAGCCATTGGTCCTTAGTTAGCTAGCAGCAGCAGCATGGTAACATCAGTGTCCTTAGTTAGCTAGCTAGCAGCAGCATGGTAACATCAGTGTCCTTAGTTAGCTAGCTAGCAGCAGCATGGTAACATCAGTGTCTACGGACGTCGGTGTCTCAACGTGGGCTTGGATCTCGAGGCTATCGTCCAACTTTGAATCACAGTAACTCTCCGTGTTTGTTGTGACATGTGCACTTTTCAACTTTCAAATCCAATTCCAGCAGATGTCATGTCCCACCTGCCCCATTTCAACTGTAAATATGTGACGTTACAGGAGCTACATACCTGCAGACATCTTAAAAATATAATTGCATATTTCAAATCCCATTACAGATAATAAATGAAACTACTGTTCCGTGCTGCATACTTTCAAAATACTGTTTCAAATGAGTTTTAGGGCTAAAACTAATAATAAGATAAGTGCAAGTTACATTAAAACTGGTATTTTTCAACAGTTTCAATATAGCAGTTGGTGATATGGTGTACCAATGTTTTGGGGTGATTCACCCTGCTGGATGGGTGCAGGTTGGACACATATGGAGAGACATCTGGCCTCCACTGTTCAGTAGGTGTGGGGCAGCCGTGGAATCAAGGGGAACCAAGGTTATTATATGACAGCATGTCCGAAGGGACATGGAGACAGACTAGACTCTGTGTGGTGATTCACCATCATGTCACTGGACTGCAAATGAGGGCTGAGGGAGGACAAAAATGCATTACAGCAATGTTTTCTCCAGGACTGTGTTTTCTTAGTCATGTGGAAAGACTCAAAATTTAAATTGAATTTGGGTTAGTGTGGCACCGAGACTCTCCAGTGAAACCAACAGGCCTGCAGATAAAAATGAGTGAATCTCAGCAGCTCCAGAGATCCGACCCGTCTGATTAACGAAAGGAGAAAAACAACGAGTGAGCGGCAGAAGTGAGGACTTCTAGTCTTGTTTTGTCTTTGTTTGTGCATTATGGAAGTACAAGAAAGACAGGAATATATTCATGTAAAATAAGAGGCATCATTGTCTGCTGGGATATTTTCTAAAAGTGAAACAAAGCAGTGTCTTTACCATCGTGAGCAACTGACCCAACGCCATGAATGATGTAGTTTGTTGCTGTCAAATGTGAAAGACTAACAGAAACATATTGTACGACTACTTATTTGAACATCAGGATGAACTCTGGCTGCTAATTAATAGGCAGATTTGTTAACTCTTGGCTGAGCCAGACAAGCTATTTCATCCTTTATGCAGATGTCAGATCCTGTATGTGTTCAATGGTAGTCAGTCGTAGCATTACAACAGACAGCTAGGAGATGCTAACAAATCAAAGATGCACTGCAGGTCTGCGTTGAAACACAAATGTCTGGCCTCCTCTGACTTTGTTCATTGGCACTTAATGTTGTCATTGGCTGCAAATTTCATGCTGCCTATTCATCCAACACGAACTTCATTCTAGGGCGATTGCGGGTGTGACCAAGACACGGTAGGGAGAGACGGATTTCAGTTCATCCTCGGCAGCCTTGCTATCTGCTGTCACTTAAGAAAAACAGTTGTTGAGTGTGGAGGGAGTGGTGGGGTATGCCCCTTTCCTATACAGGTGAAGCCCTCACAGGGCTGATTAAGCTCATCCTGATTGGTTGAGTATGTATGTACAAATTTTAATTGCAAGGATAAGTGAGTGGCTGTACTAACAGAATCCCATTAGAGGGCAAAGCCTGCATGAAATGTAACCCGGCGCTGCAAAGGTCTAATTAACACGTAATACAAAAATGGGACATTGAAAGATAAGAAGCGACTGAAGGAACGACTGAAGGAGGACAGACCTCCAAAACACGGCTGATGAAATAATTAAAATTCCAAGGAGGCTTCTTTGTCCTGTTTCGTATTTCGCTCCTCCTCTCATTCTCACTGTGCAAATGTGTAAATGGCACACATGACAGGCATGAATAATAATTAATACATGACGTGCATTAATGTGCGCGCCTCAGATAAATGGCCTCGCCCGCCGAGAAAGCACTCGGGCAGCTAGCATGAAAAGAGCACAGCCCGGCCCCTGGATTTCCAAAGGTGACTCTGAAGTTGTTTAAAAGGATGATAACAGCTCACAGCGCGCGCTTGCACACGGGGTTTTGTTTGCGTGCACAGACACGCCTTCTCCCGATTCATCAATTAGATGGAAAGACTGCACCGCGTTCGGTAGCGAGGAGAGTTTGCAATGCAGATGAGCAGCGTTATATCTGCCGTTATGCCTGTAGTTTGTGTTTTGGCCTGTTAGCGTTCATCTCATCCATCTATCGGGTATATATTATTAATCCAAAAACATTTATCTAACTTTTTTCATCCTTGTGGTGATTTCAGTGTGTGTTGGTGTGTTCATGTTGGAAGATTCATGGATTCAATGTTCTTTAAATCACAGACTAACAGGACATGGATGGGTTACATAGAATTAATAGGCTGAGAAAGTAGATCTCAAACATAAATGATTACATGGCGTGTGTGCGGTGTGTGTTTGTGTATATGGCAGAGGGGGAGGGGTGGGGGTGGGGGTTGCTGACTTAGTATTTTCTCCATGTAAATGCAACATGATTAATGGGCTCACCACCAAAATTAGATGGAGCACAGAAACAGCTTCAACAGCAAAAAAGAGAAAAACAAACCTTTGCATGTCTCATCCCATGATTTTCTGTGGATGTTCCATAACTGACGACACGTGCGTAAACATAATTTATCAGGTTTTCTTGAATTGCCACTCTTGACCTTATGATTGTGCGCTCAATCCTGCAAGAGTAGATTTTGATTTATAGCTTAATGTCCTGTTTGTGCTCTAATTATGCTGCAGACAGCGACTGTGTTTACTCGTTAAAACGCAAGTGACGGTGGGAAGGTCTGCCTTGTTTCATTACCGAATTTAGACGGGACAATTTGGGATGACTCCATGTTGCGATGACCCCGTTCTTTGTCTTGCAGGAAGTGGATTGGAGAGCAGATGGTTAGTGAGGTGGCTATCCTGGGCTGATGAGCCATCGAGCCTATAGAACTCCCCAATGGTTCCACGGTCTCGCCGCATTGTTCACTCAAATGCATTTCAGTCGTTTTGTTTCTTTTATTAACTTTATTAAACAAATATTTAATAATTATATAATAATAATATTTAATTTTATCTTTGACCCTCAGCCTTTGGGCGATGTGTTGCTCCATTACAACGAACCTGAGCACTGTAGTTTATTTTAAATCTATTGTCCGTTCCCCATAAATTCCTCTCTGCTCTGAAGTGTCCCAAACAGTGAATCATCATCATAAATAACCCTGATGTATCACTTTATGTGATCATATTTATATGGCTTTATGAATCACCCATGCAAATCACATCGCCGTATTACCATGCTGGGCAGAGCTGTGGACGTGCCGCATAAATCCAGTTTAATTGTTGAATTAATTGATTTATTATTGCATGTTATTATCTACATCTCTTTGGACAGAGTGCTGACATTTAAGTTTATTGGATTAAGCAGCGCTCCACACACGAGGTGATAACAGATGATTGAGGGCCAGATGAATAAGAGGACACACACACACACACACACAAAACACAACCCAGGCCCCTGCAGCTACAGAAGCTTTAGCAACTGTGCTTCACACCTTCGTCATACTTCAAAGAAACACCAGAGGTTGAGCTTAATATTTCACGATCATAACACCAGCCAGAGATCAAACTAACAATAGCATCATTATTTAGGTCTGGATATGAATAATTTCATCCATTAAGGGCAGGTTAGCAACATTCCTGCAGCACGTGAGCCACCTTTATACATCATGGTGTCACAGCCAAGGTGACTGCTGAAGATATTAATGCGCTACGGAAGAGTTATGGAATCACCCACGGACTGTCTTGCTTTCTCTGACTTAATCTACATCTACATCAACACGTAGGTTCTGCAAAATACAGGTCTGCACCAGATAAATGGTACAGCAACCTCAACTTGAATGTTGTCATGAAAGAAACCCATAACCTCTCTGAGAGTAGATGAGATTTGTGTAAAAGTGATATGGTTTGCTCGGGATCATAAATGTATTGCAGCGAAACAGTGTTAAATTAACAATACTGGTGGACAAAAGCAGCTATCTACTGCAATATGCCTATTTTAATGTTGGATTGCCAGTTGATGCTGGTGTAACACTGATATTTTGGCCCGAGGATGGCGCTGAAAATAAGAAATGAATCCATACGATTTCATCTGAATACACATTTGCGTCACGGTTGCGCTATAAGGAAGGTCAGGTGGTCCCTAAAAACAATTAGAGTCATTCTCTGGGACTCTACTAACAGATAGGGTAATTACATAGACAGTTATGGGTGTTCAGTACAGCTTATTGTAAGTGCCAAAGTGTTAATTAAGGTGAAATTATCAGCCAATGATGGCACTAGATGTAAGGTCATGGGGTCAGCAGAGTAATCATCATCTTGGGACCATGAATTTCTTCATCAATATAATAAAAATCAAGACAAAGACGACATTAGTGTTGCAAAAAGCTAAATATTACTAGTGTGAACATGGGTTGGCCTCACTAAAAACAGATGAAATCTGAAAGCGACTTAAAGTGAGCATGTGTGTACCTGTGTTAGCTGCTCCAGCCTCTGTTTCGCCCCCTTCAGGACAGGATCCGTATTGCGGACAGTCATCTCAGGGTTCTCCCTCTGGGCTTTTAAAGTGCTGCCAACCACACGACCTGCATAACTGCAAAAAGACAGAACAAGAGGGAGTCATACGGTACTTTATGTCCCAGTTCTGAGTGTGTACGTGTACGTGTGTGTGTGTGTGTGTGTGTTGCTCCCCTGCCCCAGTTTTCCCACAGTCACTATACTAGTGTGTTCAGTCAGGGTGTAGTGATTCACTTCGTGTGCAAGGACACAGATAGGCGTACGCGCACACCCACACACGCGCGCACACACACACACACATTGTAAAATTTGTTTACTCCTGGCAAAAAAACAAAGACACACAGTCTCCAGAGTCACTTGAGACATTCAGCTATGGTGACATTGAGATCAGCTCTGCCAGACTGATCTTAATCTTAATCACATTGTTGAAGTCATAGAGATTTAATCAAGAAGAGGTGGAAAAGACTGTAACTGACTAAGATCCTCAAGTACAACTTCAAGATTTCCCTTTTCTCCACCGCATTTAAGAGGAAAACACTGTGCATTTAACTCGATTAATCACACTGCATGTGCAGTCGTTGATGGTTATATTGGGTTTTTTTTAAGATTGGAAAACATTACTGTAGCTGAAACTCATACTGTATGTCATCTCACTGCCTGAAACGTAAAGAAATAATAATTCATCTCCATGACATTACACACACTACAGTATTTTAGTCATGGATTTGATCAGTGGAGAGTTAAATCATCTTTCCAAGGACTTTCAATGCAGTGAGTCTGTTTTGATTATAAGGATAGAGATTTTACCTCCTTGCAGGTGTCTCTGAGAGGTATCTTCTTCTGTAAGCTACAGGCTTTTTAGGCAAAATGTAATTTGGCCTGTAACCCGCTTCACATCGTGTCTGTCTCCTGATTTCTGACTTCCTCTTGCTGCTTTGTTTCTGGCTCATTTCCTCCGCTCTAACTTACCCAGAATAGGCACCTTTTCTGCAGATACGTGCATGCAACAGCTTCTTACTGAACTTATTCAAATGACAAACTGGGTGCAGTGTCTGAAAGTGGCAAATGAACGTCATCACTACGTTTGATCCTTGATCATCTTGCATACTGATGTTTCTTGGTGTAGTGGGCTGTAAACGAGCATCACATCATTTTGTGTGTGTGTGTGGGGTGGGGGTGGGGGGTTGCAGTGGGTGGATCAAAAGGAAGATGAAGTGAGAGAAAAGCAAAAGAGAAGAAACAACAGCTCGTGAGTCATATTTTTCCAAGTTTCCAAGTTCCAAACCAGCTTTGCTAGCTAATACAATCAGCCACCGACTCAGTAACCGCTGAGTCCACGCCCTCAGAAACACAAACACGCTCTGGCTATGGCAACCACGGAAGAGGATTGTGGGAACCGGAGAGGAGAAGTAGCAGTGGATGTCAAATTAATCTAAAAAAAATACGACTTGACTAACGCCAAGAGATGGTGTGGTGGTGAAGACCCCGGTCTCTGGAGCCGTATTAACCTTGCTGGTCTGGAATCAGATCACATCAGAAACTTTCTAATTAAGTTTAATTCTCACTCAGACTGTGTTCTCGTGCATTTTCCCTGATAAAATGCTGCTAAAGGTACTAAAGTCCTCCTGGCCTGACTCACAGAAGTCGTCTTACATTGGTGTTTTGGCTTCACTAAGCCTGACACTGGCAGTCTATGACAACCAGTCTCACAGAGGTGCTCGTGAGCTGCCTCTGTGCTCTGGGCAACTTCACATTAAATATGCAGCCAATCGCATACAACATCAACAGATCAAGAGCTGCATGTTTTATTTAGGGGATGATGAGACGACTGATCCTCGTGGGAAAATTAGGTCATTAGAGAGGCAAAAATAATATGATGCACTGGGAAAAACGAATACGGCACACAACTATAATAAATACAATCAATGGAAACTGAACTAAATAAAATAAATTAAACATTGCACCACTGGCACTTCAGTAGCCTAGAGAGGGTGTTGGGAAAAATAATTACTGTTAACACTTATGTAATTATTCTTGTGTTTCACGATGAGATGCACTATTACATTTATGGTGTTTCTGCTGCCAGTTCAGAGACGGCGACTGGAGAAAAGTGCATTGTAAATGACTGAACATGATGGCTAGGGGAAAATAGCAATTGATGACAGTCTGTGTGGCTATAACAGCGACTTTTATGGCTGGATTTATGGGTGACACGCGGTTGTCCCACTGTAGGTGCTGCATCTGCTGCATAGGTTTTGATTTGTGGTTCAGATAAGCATCAGATATGTAATGCCAGACAGATGTATCATACATTTTCAGGCTGTATTGTGCTGTAATCATATACTCCATTGTCACTTTGTTTACATTCTTTCATTTACTTTGTGATACGACCCGTTGTGGGAAGGTCCACCTTGCTTCTTTGCTCAATATGAGACTAGGGTTACATTTTTGTGGAGGTTGTTGGTGGGTGGGCCATTTACACATTTTCTCAAATCCTTTGATCTTAATATGCTCCAGAGGAAGCGAGCTCCGCTGCACAAAACAAAGTGAGCAAGCCTCATAAATCAAGAAACCCTGAGTTAGGACTCAAGTTAGCTTGCTGACCCGCTAATCTGACTTCATGAGACAGACCATATCTCATGGATCTCTTCTGTATAGCTCTCCAAACAGGAGGGACATTTCAGCAACCACGGAAATGTCTTATGCCAATTACAATGATGCACTGGTAAACAGCGAAAGATCACACGGTGCGGCTGTCTAATCTCTGTCAGAATTTAAATGTATGTCTGGGATGAACCGGTATGGTTGATAAACAACAGGATATGATCAGACATGTACCGACATGTGCAAAACAGATTGAGAGTCCTACGTAACAACAGGATATTAGGCTGCATGCAAATGCACTAACACATGCAACAAAAGGTTCAAAAACAGCCGGCTCGCTTATTTATAAAATCGGAGGCAATAGGCAGAGCGAATGTGAGAAGTGAGAGGAGGGGGGTGGAAGGAAAGGAAGAAAGGTAAAAAGGAGATGGATGAGCAGGGAGGAAGAAAAAGAGCTCAATTAAAAACCACAGACTGTGCCCCGGGGGGAAATCCCAAGATTCCTCAGACTCCAGCGACAATTTTGGGGGATCAGTGACAACACCGCATTCCCGGTGAATCTGCTACACACGGAAGAGTGTCAACACCTCACAAGTATTCTGGGACGTTCACGTTTCCGTAATCGTCATTAAAGCTGGGATTGTGGGTCTTCATTAGTAACAGTGAAACCAGGCAATTGATCTGACCTTTATAAAGGTTGGCTGGGCACGGCTGCGCTTTTACCACAACACCCTGTTTACAGTTTGACCGAGAAGTAAACTAATATAAACAGACACAGGCAAAGAGAAGAAAGATGATGAAAGATAATTGACATAATGTTGTTAAAGCCTTACAGGCAGTTATTTGGCCATTACTGTGCATTGCTTTGAAGTTAAGGGAGGAGTATGAAGTGTTTAAGCAGGCAGATCAAGTGCAGATCGTTTCGTAAAACCAATAAGTACACCAACGATTAAGCATTCAGTCCTTCCAGAGCATTAAATGATACATTCAAGTTAGCAATTTTCCAACAAGACATTTGCAGATAAATAAACAATAAGGGTTGTTTTGTCAGTAAAGGAAGACCAACTAACCTAATTATGAAAAATGCAGTGGTGGGTATTACAATTATCTCCAGTAATGAATCCACAAGCTTAATGGTACACTGAGTCTAAGGGTCCAAAGGTGGAGGCAGGAGTATGTTCGTAGATCCCCATGGTCAGGAACTGAGAGGAAAACAACCTACACGATTCTCTCCCTGCAGCTCAGAGGGGAAATGCTGCAGAGAGCCAGGCTGTTGTTGAAGTGTTTCCCTCATTATATTTATAGGAACATTGTGAGAAGTGTAAAGATATTTATAGCACGTGACCTTCTCAATCGTAACATCAGATGCAGCAGAGACTTGGGAATTACTTTGCTATTTATCTCTGGATGATGCGTAAAATAAGAATTTTGTTGTATTTGCATTGAGCCCCTTATTGGCTAATTAGTCTCAAACAGCTGCTTGAAAAGGTTATGTAATTTCTCAGCAGCAACATAAGCAGAATCAGCAACACAGTATAAAAGTGCATCATCTGCGTATAAATGTATTTGTAAAAATCATGCATGAAATAATGTCATGACCGGTGTTCAGCCAGGGCTTAAATATACGGTGTTTTGTTTTTGTTGTTTAGGTTTTTGTAAAAGCCCAGAGTGATCAACTGCATCAAAATACTTTTGCTCAATCAGGACAGGACAATGTTCTGATTGTCGAAATCATTTGCAATTAAGATGCGATCTAAGATTAGGCCCGGATTGACTCTCAAAGCTGATTGACATGGATTGCTCCAAGAGGAATGCCTTCAGCCGTTATTGATTAGCAATTCCAGGATAAGTGACAACTCGGAAATTGGACAACAGTTATTAGGGTCACTGCAAATGCAGAGGGACCAGTTGTACCAGTTTCCATGACTATAATAGTGATAGGGATGTAATTGACTGATTCATTATTAATGGTATATGCTCTGTAATGACTGGTGACATAGAGGGAAGGAGAAAGGATCCTTGTTGCCTCACCCCTCAGCTGTCTAACATCTACATCCTTAAGCAGACAGAGCTGTGAGAAGGGTTGGCTGCATGCATCTATTTGCTATTTGCAGGAGGAGACATTCCTGCAACACCCTGCCAGCAGCAGCTGAACATCTGCTGAAAGCTGAGCAGATATCATTCTCACTTCATGCTTCACAGCCATCAGATTTACTGAGGCTTGATAAAGTGAGGGGATGGTGGCTTCATTTGTTTACGTGTTCCTTTCAGTGTCGCTCGGTTCAAATAAAAAAAGCAAACAAATTCAAGTTCTGCAGAAACGCGGTGAATGGTCACTGTCATGGATTAGATCTTGGATCTTGTTTTCCAAGAAGGGACATATGGTGGGGGCGATAAACACGAGTATACTGTACTGTCTAAGAAATGTGCAAGCCTTCATTTCTTTAAGGAATGAATCCCACATTGTGGATCGTGCTTTATATTCAGATGGAGATTAAATGTTCCGATATCTGTTGTCCTGCTGCATGCATTGGAAACGAGCCATTGGCCAGATTACACACTGTCGGGATCCTCTGTCTGCTTGACACCAGATGATAATACTGCAGAAAGTGTGCTGCAGACGACACGGAGAGGTGCGACTGTAAGTGACACTTAATAAGATCTAAAGAACGACGGACATAAATCACCAGCGCCATAATGACAAAGCTGCTCTGCTGTTGCCCTCGGTTACTGTGTGGCTGTTAACAGTAACACACACACACACACACACACACACACAGACACACACAAAACAACACAGTGAACATGAAATTACCTGAGATAGAGATCTGATCTGAGGGAGATGTGTAATTATAAGAGTCACAACCTCAATTGTAAATCTAGCTGCATTCCTGAGGAGTCATTTACATAGCTCTGTCTCACACACACACACACATGCACAATAACACACCGTACTGACACCTGAGGCTTATACCTGTAGATCTTGTAGCAGATGTGGAAGCGATATGCTGTGGTTTGGATGGGTTTGGAAAAACTGCACTTGGTCTCACGTTCTCAAATCTTTCGTATTCCTCTTCAACCCCTGCGGACAGTTGTTCTCTGTGTTTTAACATCACTGTGATCAGCGTTAATGGCTGATATGAAACATATTTCAATGCATTAAAACAAGACACAGAGTACATGAAAACACCGGGTGTGGCAGGTCTTCAGTACGTGAAGCAGGGTTAATGTCTTGTTGCTTAGGATGGTGATGAGATGCTTCCCTCTTCTGGAGATCATCGGCTATTACAGCTCCAACTGGCTGCATTAACATCCCAGGTGAGCCTTTGCTAAAACACAAATTGTTTAAATGTAACCGTCTGAACATTCGAGCATATCGGGTTATTCTAATGCCATCACACTTACTCTGCTGTCTTACTCTGAGGACAGCCAATCAAAGGACACAATCAGCACTTCACCTTAGATAACACACTGTGGATTTCATCTGCACCACTCACGTCCTGCTTGATTTAAGTCACAGCCACTCGTGGAGGGAGATGATGGCCACTGTAAATAAGCAACAGATGACGTACAGGAAGCGGCTAATTCGTATAATCTAAAGTGTAATTCATATTACGAGGAACAGAAATACTGAGTGGAAAACCACACACAGGATTGGCCAGGAGCAGTTGGAGGTGGAGGGGGGTCTGCTGCCAACTGGGTCCTACCATCGCCTCAGTTTGTATATGGCCTAGTCTGGGCTGGCAGCTGATAGCAGTGTTTACTCATGGGTCTCCAGTTTGTTCAAGGTAACGCTTGTTGTTGTATTCTCAGATGCTCTGACCTCAAGATGTTGAATATTGTAAAGAGATTGTTGTTTGTTTACATAAAATGTATAAGAGGTATTTATGTTCTTTTATCCTAAAATTGGCATCTTTAGCATCTTCATCTCCCCATGAAGCTGTTTAAGATGTCTTCAGGCATGTGTGTTTTGCCGCCTATCTCTGCAAACACAACACATGCGAACACTCTCACCAACGCAGACATTTGTAAGTGAAGTGGGTCAGAGGGCGGAGGAGATGAATGGAGGCCTGAATAGACGGATGGGGAGATGAATGGATGGCTGAGTTACTGAATGAATGGGTGGATGGATAGATGCAAGAGAGAAGAAGATGTAAAGAGGTCAGAGAGGCACAGACTGGCTGAACTCCAGCACAGGCTGAGTTTAACATCTCCTCTGTTCCTCTCAATGAGAGCTTCACCCTTGAAACACACTTCACTCATAATAACAGCCTGAGGATTTCAGTCGTGTTAAAGAAAACCTCACCTCACTGACCTGCCACAGAGAAAATTACTTGTTGCCTGTATGTATTGAAATTGTCACTTGATAACTTTTTTCCACAACCACACCTAATTCCTCCATAATAACCCTTCTGGTTTCAGGCTAAACACTTACTTTAAGGCTCCAGCCACTTTAAATGTCTTAACTCTTTGACTTAAGGCAAAGTTTGAGGGACATTTAGGAAAACTGTTCATTACAATTTGTGTTCATTATAACTGAGGAATGCCTGTGGAAAACATGGTGTTTAACTTTATGTAATTTTGTTTATCTGGAATCATAATGAATGATAGGTGCAAGAAATATACATTAGTGTGTATCAAGACACTTTTCTTAACATATCTGCAGTGGTGAAGAAGTGGCAGAGCCATTAAATACAGCGTTTACTGGCCTTCAGTGTAGCACCGATGGTGACGTAACCAAGTGTGTGTGTGTGTGTGTTTGTTTGTGTAGGATGTCCCTGAAAGGCTGCATGGCCTGTTTCATATGGTTGACAGACCAGTGACGAAACAACTTCTCCATCACAGTGACTGTTTCCCAACTGAGATGGATAGAACTTAACATTTGTGTGTGTGTGTGTGTGTGTGCGAGTGCGGGAGAGTGTGTGTGTGTGTGTGTGTGTTTGTGTCGAGGCAGGGCCGTGTGCAGTGAGATGTCAGATGAGCACAATCATCCCATACTCTGTGTGTATTGCAGGGTGCGTGTTGGTATGTGTGTTAGTCGGTACGTGTGTTGGAATGTGTGTGTTGGAGCGCGTTTGTGTGTGTGCATGAGAATGCTTGTGTGTGTGTGTGTCCATTTGTCTTGTTACCAGTTTAAGCTGCCAATGTAATCACCATGAGAAAGACTCTGGAAACGAACTCTCTAACCTTCACAACCCTGTCACCCCCCCAACCCTGGCAACTATTAGGAGACACGCACGCGCAGGCAAACACACACACTCACGCACGCACACACACACACACACTCATATGCTGGTTAGTTTCCTTTTTACATTTAAAAAACCCTTCTGACTAAAATTTAGACCCACTCACGGAAGACCACCTGAGTGTCACCAAACTGTGACTGGACGATACACACCGGAACATCCTGGACTGTACATTAAAATGCTGCAGCTCATGGGCTTATAGAACAATGCTGAATATTAAAGAAGCACTCCACACATTAAGGACAAATTAACATTGCGCCAGCTTTGATTCTTTCCCTGCAGTAGCTCTGACAGATGACGATATATCTGAGAACAAACCTGACCCGAAGTCCAAAGCCAGCGTTTGTACATCAAAACGTCCCTGCTCGTGAACTTCTCTCGTTCATACAGACATCCAGTGCAGCACTGGCACAGTGGACCTCATTCTCTCCAGTGGGGTTGCATTGTCGTCATTCATCCAGTATTGTGCTGTGTGAGCACTGAATGTCAGCAACGGGTGCGATTTGTCATCCGGGACCACATATGGTGTCAGAGCAATAGTTCTACATGCTTGGAGGACAATGTAATGAACAGACATGTACCTCTCTACGACGTCTTGGCCGTTCCAGCATGTGTGCTGTTCAACCTCCATCTCGCTCTCACAAAGCATCTCTGGCAGCTCTGAGAAAAACCACTGGTACCGCTGGATAGAGCCCTCAAACTCCCTGCAACAGAGACACAGTTGTGCACAGCTGAACGCTTGGGTTGCTGTTTATAAGGGCGAGGACCTAACATGCCATATGCTTTCATTTGTCCCAATTTAGACTTGTCATGTTTGATTCCCTGGGAAATCCCCATTACAGAGAAGGAAGAGAAACAAACAAGCTTTGGATAACGACTGTCCCACATATAGGGAAAGGCTGCGTCCTTCAGAAGGAAAGCCATGCACCATAAAATAGATATTAAATTATTCAAATGCAACTAAAGCTATAGAAAATCAAAGGTTTGGTGAGCGGTTTCATTATATTACATCACAGTTTTCACAGATTCATATGTCCAGCAGCAAAGTGATGAAGTTAACCAGCAAGCTTTCTGTTGACACTGGCTCTAAGGAAAGCACCAACGAAAGCAGGTATTGAGGGGTGATTAGATGTTTGTCATTTTACATCTTCACTATGAACAAATACTAATTTTATAATAATTACAAAGCACAACTGATGGAGATTTTACCTGGAGAGTTTTTTTAGGCTGCGGCTCTTGTCCCCTTTGGAGCCTTTAAGCAGAAATGACCTGGTGGGACACACACAAGCGCAGGGGGATGTGACAGGAGGTCAAATGATAAGATAAACTCGACTCAGCCTCAGATATTTAAACCAAATGTATGAAAACTCACCTTCGGGATTGTTGCTGCGGACGCTGACGAGCAGCGGCACCCGCTGTGGGAGGGGACGTCACAGGTGACCTCTCCGACATCACTGATGTGGAAGGGCCTGCGGAGGTTGGAACATGCGAGGCGGTGGGATCTGCGTCTGAAATCATGGGGCCGGCTGCATGGGGTCCACACACCTTCTCAACCTGAGGAAGACACAGTCTGCAGGGTAGTGTTTTGCAAGGTGAAGGGTGAGCTTAGTCAACGTTCAAACAGCAAACAACGGGCGGGCCAATTGAAAACTTGTGGTGGGGAAATGTTGGCGTGCAGGAAATGAATTGGGCAGCCGTGACTGATCATTTTTATAAACAGTAAAAAGGGCATTGCGGCTCCCATAAAAACCATTAATGACACAAAATGTACAAGTTCTGATGCCATCTCAGTCTTAGCTGCCAAGAACTTCAAGCCAAACAGTCAGAGCAGCAAAATTCAGTGTTTACTTGCGTGCGAAGTCAAAACCGTGAAAGCAAAGCAACCCAGAAAGTGTATCTTCAATCCACCACGGTGGAGCACAAAACACAATGCATCACAGGGGCTAGGTTCCTCAACGGCGGTGTCTAAAAGCTGCTCATATAAACGGTTTAAGGGTCAGGGGTTAGCCTGTGGTGATGTCTCAATGAATGAGGAGCTTGATCAAATATTCAGTGAAGTGCTATTTTCTTATTAGCCACAATTAGCAGTGTGTGTGTTTGTTTACCTCTCAGGAATCTACTCTACTAAGTCCACAATGTTCTCTCAAAGTTGGACGGCTACTCTATTTCTTCCTCCAACACTGTGTGCATGCATGTGTTTGTGTGCCGTCTGTTTGTCCAGAGATTAGCCACAGAAACTTTCTCATCACTCAGAACCAAGCTGCATTCTGGGTATCGGTTGTCCCGCCAACCACAGTCTTTGTCTGGCACTGGATCTGTATTCACACTCGCATACACACACACACACACACACACACACACACAGACTGAGGGGAACCCCAGATTCTCTGAAGAATGAGGCTGTTTTTAGCCCATCTAGGTACAAGGCTTTTGTGAGGAGTTCCAACTGCCAGGCTGAAAGAAAACCCACGGCCTTCCTCACTCTGTGTCCAAAATTCAAATGACTTTATTATTGGGGATATGAGTAATGATGGTTTTGCAGTCGCTTACTGATCCGTGATTGTATTTTACAGGGGAGCACTTCAGAAGCACAATGACTTTAGTATTTAAACCTTTTTTTTCCAGTAGACTAGCATCAATACCCAGAATCTAAAATGCATTTTATGCCCCAAAAGTATATTCAGTATAAAGCGAACCGATTTCATGCATCTCCCCCTTCATCCCATCATCCCCTCTGCTTACTGTGGCTGTGATGCGTGGCCCGTGCAGCTGAGCGTGCAGTATAGCGTCATTCACATGATTTCGGACGGCTAACAGAGCCAGCTCCATGCTGTTGTGGTTGCTGCTCGTTGCTAAAGTGGCAGCCAACCGTTGGAGCAGCACCACCAAACTCCCCCAGGGGGCACCAAGCTCTGATACACCCATCTAGGATAGAGAGAGTGGGCAGAAGGGAGAAAGGAGAAGATTGAATTCAGATAAAGGAGGAGGGGGAGAAGAAAAGGGGGGTGCAGATGTGACAAAGGAAGAAGAGGTAAAAGAGAACAAGGACAAGGTTTCAGTGTTTTTTAAAAGCTGGTAAATTGGCTTATATGTACTGCATAATCATCCTGTCAATAACAAATTGATCTTGCCACTTTGCTATAATTAGACAAACAAATGGATGGATGAGCCAGTGATTGCGGTGATTGGCAGTTTATGCTTCATGACAGAGGAGCCAAGAACACATTTTGCATAAACCCAGTTGCCTTCTGTCACAGAGAGGCTGTTCCTCCTCGTCCCCGTGCCTCTCCTTGACTTTGAGCTGTGTGTTTTTCTTTCCTTTGCTGAAGAGGATAAACATGACGGGAGTTGTTTTTCCATCACACTTTACTTCCTTCCAACAAACCCTCAAGCGGGATGAGCAGTGCCATCTTCCAGTGTTGTGCTATAAAGAAGTCTGCTAAAAGCTGTCCAGCAAATCTCGGAGCGGGCCCAGTAAGATGCTCGGAGGACACTGCCAATTCTCCTGGCAAAGCTCTGGTTATTTGTCGGCCTAAAACTTAATGTGGGAATGATTTATTGATGATAAAATGCTGTGAATGACTAATTCAGTTACGTGAGTGATGGGAGCATTACTGTATTTTTTACATGTCTCTCCAAAGGCGGAAGGGGACAAACTTTCCCCGGGGGCTCCCATGCATCTAAAACAGCATCGGCTAATACACACACACACACACACAACCTGAAAAGAATAGCATTAAATTAACTTTTGATAAGTTTGCAAATAATATCAAGGAACAACGTTTCACTGATAAATCTTAAAAACACTGAATTTGGAAGTGGCAGGAGTTTCGAGGTTAATATTCGCGGAATAGTTCAAAGGTTCATTGCTTTCTTACAGCAAGGAACGCCATAAAACCCCAGTAGAACCACAAGATATTTATATTTATGCTTCTGTACAGCTTAAATAAACAAATTATTACGTGGCAGAGGTGCTGGCATATTTCTGAATTTTGGCTAAAGCAACTGCTGATAGGATTTCCCCCTGCTCCCAGTCTTTATGCTAAGCTAAGCTAATTGCCTCTGGTCACCAGCTCCAAGCTATGTGTTCAGTAAAACTATAAACGTGTAAAGGTACAGTGCACAGCCGCTTACCAGACATCCTCTCATGATGTTGACACACAGGCCTGTGCAGGGCCGTATCAGTGTCAGCCCCCTGCAGTGGGAACAGTACTGCATCCTCACTAGGCCTCGCCCACACTCTCTGGACAACGTCGCCTTCTCGGTCACGTTCACGACCCCTCCGGCCAGTTTCAGCAGCCGGCTCAGTGCCCGCCCCACCCCGAGAGCACGGGACAAGCCGCTGACCAGGAGGCGAGGATGGGGTCCGAACGGGCTGACATCCTGACGCGTCATCCGTAGGCAGTCGTCGTGATTGGTGGAGTGGGAGGAATAGGAATGGGCGGACATGTGGCCGATCCCCGGGTTGAGCAAGCGGCGGTAGACCAGCGGGAAAAGGTCATCGTAGAACCGACGCACGCTGTTGTCCAGTGAGGAATTTGAGTCTCCGGAAAGGTGGCGTTTGATGCTGCTGAACAGCTGAAACACCAGGGGGCGACAGTCGGAGGCGAGAGCAGAGTAGGCGCTGTCAAACAGAGTGCCGGTCAGGTTGGACGTGAAGGACACGAGTGAGTCGAAGGTCTCTGGAGACAAGACAAACACAGAGAAACATTTTTTCCATGATGATTAGACACAAATACATAACTGAGAGGAAAATGAAAAAGATTTCTAACCGCTAGCAAAGTTAGCTCATTTCTTCTCAGGCTAACGACCCCTAATCTCACCAGAACTGGGACAGTGTGTGTATCAAGCATCCCTGTGCACCAGTATACCCAGATAGCATGATTCCTAATTTCTAATTTGATAACTAGTTACCTCAATTCCATTGAAAAGTTGCTAAATGAACATTTTTACATACGCCAACCTCAGTCCTGTCATGGCAACCTTATTGGCTTTGGCCATTGCACTGTGAAGTGAATGCGTCATTAATAAAGAGTTAGACTTTAAATTAGAAACTGCAACCCAAAAAAACAATTAAAAGCTGTGTTTACTGCACATTTTTTAATTCATATAGTTGAATAATCTTTTTTACATGTTACAAAGATAGTCATATATGATGCCAAAGTATGTAGTCTATATAAAGTTGCTCCTATTTCTAATGGGGGCATAACTTACATACATGTTATTCCCACCTGAAAGATGTGTCACTTCCATCTTTACGCATGTCTTAGCTCCACTCGTTACACAATGTCTGCCTCGCTAACCTTGGACTGACTTTACGCTGCCGCGCACGAGCCAAAATAGCACACGACTTAATTCATCCCTGAGCTCGTTTTCACTACCCTGTTATCTATAGTCAGGTGATAATGAGAGGCCCAACCTGAGGATTCCACTGTGTTTCCTGTGTCCGACACGGTCTAATAAAGTGGACGGGACCCTTAACAGAGGCAACGTTCCTGTGGTGTGTGTGTGTGTGTGTGTGTGTGTCTATGTTTGAACCTTGCCAAGTAAAAAGGGTGATGTCAATGTGATGGCATCCTAACACACACACACACGCATGCAACCACACACACATGCACAAACCGGGGGTAAAGAGACACAGGAAAATCTATTTGTCTGTGACTTTCACTAAGTCATTCAGTCAGTCAATGAGCAAGTTTGTGTGTGTGCGTGTGTGTGTTTGTGTTCACATCTTAACAGCTTTGTATTACTCATCACACCCGGATGATCCAAGTGGGACTTTATTAAATAACTCACAAATTGACTCGATAGGGAAATCGTTATCGCTCTCCAGGATTGTTCACAGAGCAGCGGCGCTCATCCTCGTTTTCCGACTAAAATGAGGTAAAATGAAGTGACATTGATGGCGGCCGGGGCGGCAGACGCACGGGTCGCTGGCCTAAAGTACTGAGTGAGAACGTCTCACTTTTATGTGTTTGCATACCCATGTCCTGGCAATGGAGGCACAAACACAGACGGCATCAAGTGACAAGGCAAAGTCTGCCCTGGGGTCATGTGATTAGCTCTTTACTCTCTGTGATTGGATGACAGCTGCACCGCGGTGGAGAGGGCACAAGGGTCTTACAGTGCCAGGAGAAACGCACGCAAGCATGCGGACGCATGTGCGCGCGCACGCACACACACACCAAAGTAATCCGAGGGGTGTAAATAGAGCCTGACTACAACCGCTCTGGGCATGTCTCAGTTGCTCTTGCGGGTTTTAATCGCCGCGCTTTGGAGAGGGGATCCGCTGAGATTCAGCTCAGCTGTCGAGCAAAATTAATTTCATTCATTAAAGGGTTGTTTCAAACACAAAACACACAAAATGGCACATTTTTTAATCACTTAAAGAAGTTTTTTGTTTTATTTGTGGCTTGTGGGAGTAGTTTTGGGAAATCCAGCAGCCTGTTACTGAAAAGCGGCCAGTTTTATCCATCACCTAAAGGAAAAAACTGAATGGCAGAATGCTCACAGGCACAGATGGGACATACAAACACTTTGGTTTTATAATTTCCACCTTGAAAAGCCATTATCCTGATGATATAAATGCTTTTAATCTCCAATAACCATGCGTTGTTGTAAGAATGCGTTCTTTTGAGCAGCACAATACAAACCAAACTGAGCTCCATTGTGCAAAGTGGCTGCAGTATGTTGAGTGAATGACAGCTATCACAGAACATAAGCACATTAAACTGCATTTGAAGTCTCTTGGGTGAGCGAACTGTAACTTGTCCCCTCTGTGTTGCTGCAGCTTTCTCCTGGTTCGGCCCCTCTTTGTGTACGAGTGTTTTGCATTAATTTTACCCATGGATGGTTTAGCCGTCCACTGGGCATAGATAGCGGCTGAAACTGAGCCTGAGTGCATTCAGATGTAGCAGGGGAGGAGAGAGAGAGAGAGTGAGCGATATGAAAAAAAAAGAAAAGAAAACAGAGAGGTACATGTTTGCCATGTCTGTCTGCTGGGTTTCATCAACTCTATCCCTCTCATAATCTCTGGGCTACATGCGCACACACACAAACACACTTTCATGCACACACACGCACAAGCTCTTTCTATCGTGCGCACACACACACACACACACACACATGCTCACACAGACTGGTGAATAGCGTTGAGAGACAAGTGGACAAGCAGAGTATTCTTCCTCCTATTCAGAGCAGCCCGTTAGAGACCGGCTGTTGCCCACGGCAACAACACTTTGCTGCGGATACGTACTGAATGTAAACATTCTCCGTCCCTCGCTCTCTCATTGGTCAAGAACAAAACCTGATTATCGCAGCGACAGAGACAGACAGACAGAGAAAGAGAGCGGAGGGTTGTAACAAAGTTTTCCGCTGCTCCCTCTGAGAGTTTGCGCTCTCAAAGACTCAGTCGAACATCAGTTGTTTGTTTGGCTAGCCACTGTGGCGCCTCACAAAATAAACTGGCCTCACACCACTACCCTGACACAAACTGGCTATTCCATGATGAACACACAAAGTGAGAATGACTGCGGGGCTACGGGCACTTGACAGAACTGTTAAAACACCAAAATCACCGCCGCTATTAATGTCACTTTGATTTACGTCCTTCAATCACCCATAGACGAATTCAGCACTTGGTAAGCATCATAAATCTGTAAGGAACATTATTAAACACAATTATTGTTGAAATCAGGGCTGAAACCAGTGTTTACTGCCGTCTACTCACATTTTTCACATGATTTGATCCCCAAACTTCAAACCTGATACCACACTTTCCCAGAGCTCAAGTTAATTCAGTTAAAATGATGTAAAACAGTAATTTGTTATGTTTGAGAACAAAATTGAGAAACCTAACATAAGGAGACATATCAGCCTGCACGTACATTGTGCGTGCGTGCGTCGCTCTCCCTCCTGATCTGCTGACCATTGCTCTTAATATATATTACATACTGACTCCCCCCTCTATGACTCACCTTGGTAGGCCTTGGTGTGTCCAGCGATCAGGTACTTAAGCTCAAAGCTGTACGATCGCATCTTCTGCTGCGTCTCACTGCGAACAGCCGCCATGTAGCTGTCCTCCATCTTGCTGGTGCAGCAGCTGGGCCCAGGGTGGACACACACCCGGAGAGACTCGTCTGAGAGACGGAGGGAGACGAAGCAGCTTCAGAAATGATCGCATATCACCTAAAACTGATTGATGTGTAAAGTCACAGACAGGTTAAATCCTTCTTTGACACAGCACGGTGGGTGACAAGTTTGACAAGTTTCTCATAATTAACACCCTTATTTTACTTTTGATTCACAAAACTCCCTTTCTCAACATGTTATAAGGAGGTGACTCAGCGATAACTATCCAATTTGTTAATCAGTGACGCTAGTTAATCCATTTAGGGACTCATAATCTAAAAGCATTCAGCGCATGAGACTTTATGACTTCACCAAAATAATTCTACAATGAGCCTGTTGGGACCTGACATGATGACATGTGAGTATGCGTGTGTGTGTGTGTGTGTGTGTGTGTGCCTGTGTGTCTGTGCGTGTGTGTTTGTGTGTTTCAGGTCAGATGTAGGTGAGCGATCCATTCCTCTCGTCTCTCTCCCTTGATCTCAGTCAGCTACTTGACAGCTTGGCTTACAGCAGTCTACCAAAGTCAGACTGCTCTCACACTCACACACACACACACACACACACACACACACACACACACACACACACACACACACACACTGGTGTCTGACTTTCAAACTTTCGGCTATTCATATTAGCACTGGCTGACTGTGGAAAACATTACTGAGGCAGTTACTATTTATTAGAGATGCTGTGTTCAATTCCTCATCTGCAGAAGGGACAGCTGACCGTTTGGAACACAGACTGCGGGTCACAAGTTTTGGCAATGAGATTCAAGTCTGGAAACAACCACTACAACAAAAACCCTCTTACAGAAGTAAGAACAGTCTAAGTAACAACACAGGTTCCCTCAGGGGATTAATAAAGTCCTTCTATTCTATCCTATTCTACAGCTGAGGAACACCATAGTGGCTGTGAAGCATCATGCTTTAGGGCGGCTTCTCCTCAACTGGGTCAGGGGCTCTTGTCGAGACAGAACAGATAATGAAAAGCTTCAAATATCCTGATGTTTTGACACAAAACAGCCGAAGATGAGGAGGAATTTCACATTCCGACATAACAGTGACCCGAAGCGCACGTCAAAGTCGACCAGGGCTTCAGAGCAGACCCGGGGAGGGCTGCACGCGGGACATCCCCTCACAATTTGAAGGAACTTGAACTTTTTTTGCAAAGTGGGCTAAAACTCAAAAGTCTACATGTTCACAGTTAAAAGAGAATTGTTCAGAAAGACTTGGCACTGTTATAAATAGTGCAGACTTATGCAATCAAGGTGCTGTATTTCTTTTATTTACATGTTCTTGATAATTAACTTTGTTTTTCTCAACAAGGCTGACATTTACACTGTTATTTATGTCTACACATTTCACACACCTGCTACTTCAACTTTGTTTTATCGCCATGGCAGCGGAGCAAACTCCATCTTCAGATGACAGACGTGTGATGCAGCTGAAAGCTCTGAAAATGCTCTAGTAAGTCAACCCTTGCGTTTGCACATTGGAAGCTGAAAAACCTGCGACAGACGAGGGAGCGGCAAATTCATCCAGTGAAAAAGTAGGAATTCTACATGTGTATACGTTCGCTAAGGAGACAGCTGCTGTCCAACTGTTACGCAGCCTCCTTAAAATCATCCGCGGCCACACCAGAACAAAAGACTGTGTCTCACATGGATGCTGTGCAACGATCCGGCTGAGGTAAACATCCAGAATGAGCAGACATCTCTGCCTGCAAATGCAAAGGTCACCAACGACCACTGTTAACTAGCTGCTAACAATCACAACATCAGTTCCTGCAGCAGGAACACTACAGTGCTCTGTCTAACCTCTGCAGGGTAAGAGTGGTCGGCTGCAGCTGCACGAGCGTTATCTACTCACGTCTGGCACCGATTTCCTTGTGCCTGTTGATTGGGGGCGAGAAGATTAAACATCTGATTCTTATGCATTTTCATCAACTGTATAATTACGACGAGGAGACAATTGATGTTACGTCAGGATTAAATGAAAGCTTGTTAACTCAAGATCAGTATCATCCAACGCTTGTCTCCACTACACAGGGGGATTTGAAACGACTGCCAGTGAAATGAGATGACTCCTGGAGATTCACCGTTTTTGTTGTTTCTTTCTTTCTTTCTTTTTTTTTTGGGGTGCGGTTACCTTAAAAATAACGAAGTCCCGCTTGACCATTTCAAACTGGCAGCTCAATCAGTGAATGACTGCGCAAAGAGACTCTCATGAGCACCACCCCCACCCCCCAAAACCCTCACATTTACATTTAGAAAACAGCATCCTTAACACCACCACTTATAGCCAAGTATGCTCTCAGGAGCTTTATTTAAGCGCCGCAGACTATTTAGGTTAGTTTCCAACAGAAATAGCTTCTCTCTCTAAGAAGGGTTGGCTGCACTGATGATCCCCCATATTTGGAATTTGGCCCTGCGTTTCTGAGGCTGTGGGTTTAAAACCTGCGTGGGCTCTCGAGGCGCAGCAATATTTTAAGTATTGAAAATCACACAGCAGGAGAGATATTAAGTTGGAGTTTGATCATGTAACGGCTCCGTGGAGTTTATTCACTTTTGTTTTGGTCATTTAAGAGGAGATAATGGAAAACATAGCAATTCTCTTGAATTACTAAACGCAGAGAAAGGTTACCCCTACTATGAGTGACTCTCAGAGTGTTCATACTGATTTATATATTTTTTTTATTTACATATATCTGTCTTCGTGAAGTGTTGCTGTCTTGTGGTTGGCTGGGATCTCATATCTAAATGTCTTAAGTATACATTTTAAATAATACTCGGTTACAAGTTCACTCATTTCACGCACAACACGGTAAAAGCAGTTACTGTATATAGCAGAATGGCCCTGTCAGTGTTACATCAGGATATATTATTAGAGTATATGTCTATCATTTAATATATTATATATAAAGAGAATGATATATCATGAGTATTAACAGAATCAATAACAGAAAAACAACATTTGGATGTTTTGGAGCAGGTGGAGCTAATCTTGACTAGATTAATTCATTTCTTTATATTGCAATTTCTAAAGTCATAATTTGTATTTAAATCTCTAAAAGCAGATAAATATGTAAATAGTTGACTAGGAGATGGACAAGAGTAGAAAATCCAGGATTGCCTTTGAAATGCACAGGAAAAGTACAGGAAATGTAAAGTTGTACTACCTCAAAAATACACTCAAATGCAATGTTTCAGCTGATGTACTCAGTTACATTGCGCCTCTGTGTATCTAATACTATTTTTATAAAGTCTCCTGTAAAATGTCTACCATAATATCTCCAAAGGGACTGACTGACCTGTTCCCGGCCTGTCTGGCACCAGCTCCACCGGGCCTATTTGGCGCATCATGTAGGCTGTCTTCACCTCATGACAGCTGTCCACATCGGCTGATCTACAGCCAGTCTCCGGTAGAAAAACTAAAGAAAACAAAATCAGCCAAAACAAGTCCACGTTTTGTAAGGCTGCGCGGAACATCGCAATATCTCAGTCAGGAGATAGAGAGTCTGGATGATTAGTATGAATTGCTAAAAAAAGAAAAAAAAAAAAAAAAAGCGGTGCAGTGTGACTGAAAACTTCATCTGCAGCCAGGAAGTCTGTCTGGAGCCCAGTGTGAGGCTCAGCGCCCTCCCCTCTCTCTGACTCTCTCACTCACTTCAGCTCAATTACTTAATTGACATGTGCACCCAGCGTACCTTCAGAAATACTATTTCATTTAAAGACGCGTGTCTGTGATGCAGCAGCTATTAATAATAGTGTTACAGTGGAAAAAACCCCATCAACTTAATTAAAGGAAAACTGCCACAGCAATCATAAGGAATAAAGGCAATTTAATATCAATTTACTAAGTTGTGTGACCACTAAAGATCTGTATATTATTATTGTTGTTATTGTTTCAATGACAGTATACGTTTCTGTTACACGCATACTTAGCAACAGCTGCTTCTGCAGATAAGGTTCATTAAATTTGACTGCCTTGCTTTAAATAAGGCGGCATGAGGAGGAAATTAGGTTTGAAAGTGTGACTTGGGCACCACCAGCTGGTCACATGGGGTCATTGCACAATCAGTTTGATAGCGCCTGAATAAAATGACTATAATATTCACATAATGTGCAGTCTTCCCGCGTAGTTATAGAGAATTGTTCCGATCCGTTGCATGTGTTTCGTTCATTATGTAATATATGTTGTTATTACAGCAACTTTTAACTGAGGCAGTAAATACAAACATCAGTTCCACTGCAACCAGTTATTAATACTTTACCCTGTTGACCGTTTGACAAAGAAAGACGGTTTAGCATGTGAAGTAAGTTTGGACCTTGATGACTAAGTTAAATGGATTACCACCCTAAAACAATACTGCTCTCACTGTTTGCGAGAACATTGGAGGTGAGTTCATCCTACTTCCTTGTTCTCAGCATACGACATTGTAATGGCTGGCGTTCCAACACGACATAACTTTTAATATGGGCAATAATACAATAATGTATATTAACAGAATTTAGAAACTAAGGTCATAGGCAGGAGGAGGAAAAGATGTGCCCCGTGTGAGGCTCGAACTCACGACCTTCAGATTATGAGACTGACGCGCTGCCTACTGCGCCAACGAGGCTCTGAAACGCAATGGTGTACGACATATTTTTAAAAGACCATAATTCTAAACTGATTGCAAGCCATTAATATGTTATGATATCGTTTTAAATAGGGAACAATGTTGGGTTTTATTACCATACGGATACAATTTTAAACATATTAAGACCTTTTAATTAAGAAAGTAACATGCATCACTACCGCTAGTCACATAATTATGTCTGTTGTATACAGTCAATACTTTGAGCGCCACCTATCACCTGTCGATCGAGCTTATGCATCATGTGACGGCCAATTGCGTTGCTTATCACCACAAAAAAAGTCTACCAAGACTTGAAAAATCATAATTGGCAGAATTAACAATAACTATGAAAACCAACCACATTTAGCTGCGCCCTTCAAGGTCGGTCCAATCATAGCGTGTTCTGCGCCGGAAGTCGCCTCCCTGACAGACTAATTACAGCTTAGGCTATGTCAGTGGTGATTTAATTGGCATGCAGGTGTCTCAAAATTCTAACATTTTATTATCAAATGCTATTCTAAAAAAACATGGTTTTCCTCGAGTGTTAGCTAACTAGCACGCCAACAGGCTAAAGAAACTGCGTTGATAACTAGCGAGGTGATATCTGATAAATACGCTTAACGGTTATTAACGCTCTGGCTAACCGGTAATAACTCTGATGCTGTCTAATCACCGCTACAGGATGAAAATGTAATAGGTTAATTCACTCCACGCATGTTTTAGCAATTTTTTTTTTTATCTCAAATCCCCCCAGACAAGCTAAAGTAACTGAGATATGTATGAGTCAGTAAATGTATTTGGGTTGTTTGCTGATGATGTTGATTTAGGTTCCTCCATGTGCTGAATGATAAGCTATTGCCTAAATGCCATGTCTTATGCCTTTTGTATTACTGGCAATAGTAAATGCTTTTGACAAACAAAATATTGTAATTTTTACCTACAGCAAGCAATGTTTGCTTACTACCATTGTTTAAGCATAAAAAACAGTATTGCAATATCGCTTGGACACATTAAAGCTATATAATAATAAACGGCTGGCATTTGTGCACCTGAATGTAACACATTACTACTCAGTTTAAATGATTTGCCTTAATTAGATTCATTAGTCTTTTGCAAACTATACATTATAATAAGATGGGACCATCGATTTATACGTGGTTTGCAAAGGTTTATGTGATTAGGTTTTGGGTCACACGGGATTCGAAGTGATGACTGCCAATGCACGTTTTCGGCAACTTATTACCTCACTACATTGTCTCTCAGTGGAAAAGCTGTGGTGCGTTCAAAGTTATAGTTGATGGAGGTGATTCAGAGTTGCTTGGTTTTGTTTTCAGAAGAGTCGTTTACATCAAGGCTGCAAACTTGCTCAAGGTCTTGGCAAACTACATCACCTCTAAATTCAGGAATATTTCAGATAACAGGAATATGTTGTAAGGTGGTGTGAAATAAATAGTGACTGGTCAGTTCCTGCCAAATCCGATATTCACAAGTGAAAACAGCCTATTTGAGCTTTTAAAGTTTTAATTACCGAAGAGGTTTGACTGTGGAACCGTACATTTAATCGATATCCCATGCCTGTGGTGCCTTTCTTGTACAATATGTGTAAAAATGTAGAAGTAGAATGACTAATTAAAATAAAATGTTAATTTATTATTGTTAAGTAATAGACTTTAGTTTGTCCATTAGTGCACGATACATGGCAGAATATTTCGTTGTTGTCATTCGTGTTTGCCAATATACTGTTTTTGTGCCGTCACTAATCTATTATTAATTGTCCCTACGGACTATGAATGCATCATGATAGGTGCTGCGGCTCCTTTAAATCCAATCTCCCGCGTTCCAAGTTAAGCGGAAATAGAAAGACCTCTTTTCTCTATTTAAGCGCGCCAACAAAGACCCATCATTGGAGATCTATCTGTACTTCATTCACGGTACAGCAGAGTATTTGTTTTGTCTCTCCTCATCGTCTCTCACTGTCGTGTAGGGATAATGCCAGAGGAAACGTCTACCGCGTCCGGCTCTGGGAGGTAAGAGTCGCTTGTGATGTCTCACTATGTAATGTACGCTGGGGAAACACAGCTAGCTAGCCCGTAGCTAACGCAAAATAACGCGGCGACCTTGCGTGTTTGCACTAGTTGTATCGTATCAGCATTTTGCATGTTTTAAACCAGTGACATTGACTGAAAGTGATCAGATGTTTAGTTAGTTGTTCTACGTGGTGCATACTGGCGGTGTTAATCCACATTACTGTCACCCGCACTGGTAAGCTAGTTGGCTAACAACCGCACGGTGCTAACAACAATAAGGCGTAACTTGGTCAACCTCTCAACTATGTGAACTCGGCAGCAAAAGTTAGGCTTGTCGGCTACAGTAGTTCTCCAGAATCCGGTCCGGTCGCTTATTTTGGCATTGAATGAACTCAAGGTTGAACTCTGTCGACTTTTACAGTATGGATGAGAAGCCGTGCTCATCAGCAGCGGCAGCGGCGGCTGCGGACAGGTGAGTGTCTGCACACAAACATATGTTCACGTGGTCACGATGTTATTCAACATTAATTTAACTTTGTCTTAACCGCCTGCAGCTCTGTTGACACCATGGAGGAGGCGAAGAAACTGATTGGCACAGGGAACAAGCACCTAGTCATGGGAGATGTCGTTTCTGCTGTCGCTGCTTTCCAGGATGCCTGCAGCATGCTGTGAGTGTCGGAGGGAAACTCACTGATTCAATACGGGAAAAAAGATTGACCAGATTTATTTTCTTTCGAAATGTGGCTGGTTTCATTGAACAAGTCAATAGTTATCATACATTTTCTTCCTGCTGCTACCGTAGTTTTCAGGGTGTGTGTGTGAGACAAAACGGAAAGTGAAACTTAATTTTTCTTGCAGCTGGGTCTGAAAAGCAAACTGAAATTTGACTTGTTCATTTGACGTTGATGTCAGCTTGTAACCTCATTCCTTAACTCCACTCATAACATGTTATGCTCATCTGCCAGGGCTGCAAGATATGGGGACACTGCAGATGAGTGTGGCGAGGCCTTCTTCCTGTGTGGGAAGTCCCTACTGGAGCTTGCCAGGTCAGCTAACTGCTCACTTTGACAACTTATTAATAAAGTTGTTTTTTGTTTGTTTGTTTGACGTACTGTAGGAGTGATGCAAAAGTAATGATGTATCTTAACGTCTCTGAGTATAGAGTATGTGCCCCCCCCTTCTTTTTTTTCTGTTTGCCATACTTCTGTTTACATTGGATATGTGTGTGGTGTTTAGGATGGAGAACAGTGTCCTTGGCAATGCCCTGGAGGGTGTCCCAGAAGAATCTGAGGAAGAGGAGCAGCCTAACTCTAACATTGAGAGTGCAAACAATCTTGATGGTCAGTGTTAATATATTTTGTCATTGTTTATGAGAACTAAGTACATTTATAGTTTAGGCGAAGTGAGTTGTGTGTCTAACCTGCAATCACAAGGCTGTCTCAACCTTTCTGGTGTATGACCAACATGACATGTGTTTTCTCCTATTCTAATTAAACAGGACCTTGATTTTTCAGCATTGCATGTGCTTATCAGCTGATGTGTAAATACAGTTACCACCTGTTTTGCATTAATGAAGAGTTTCCCTGCAGGATAACTTGGCTTTAGCAACAACCACTAATGTCAGACTACTTTTCACGTGCCACCGTGGTGCAGAAAAAACTAGAGATGAGCTTCGAAAGCAGGTGTATGACGCGATGGCAGAGGATGAAAAGGCTGAGGCAGCTGACGCCAAGCTGCGGTCGGAGGATGGACAGGACAAAACTGAGGTCACAGAGGAAGATGGCGTGGCAAAGTCCCCAGTCAAGCATGTGAATGGATCAGAGGAACCCTCGAGTTCTCCCAGGAGCGGGAAGGGCAAGAGTCCAGCGCAGAAGGCGGAAGTGAATGGTGTCGACAAGAGCCCAGTGGCACCTGTGAATGGTGTCGGGGAAGGTCCAGCTGAGTCTCCCAAAAAAGAAGCTGTGCCTCAGGAGGTAGATTCAAAAGAGACCGGCGAGAAGACCGAGGACGGTAACGTCAAGGACTCCAAGCCAGAGGCTGAACAGGGTGATGAGGAACCAGAGGGCAGTAAATCTTTGGTTACAGAGCACTGTTTGTGTGGATGGGTGGAGCGCACGCGTGTGTGTGTTTCTCAGTATAAAATTGGTCACATTAACAGGTGTTATCCAAGGTGACGGGAGACTCTCAGACCAGGAGCCTGACTGAACTTTCAAAGGAACACTTTTATCTTTTGCCCTCGCTGAAGAGAAATGATCCCTAGCCCTGGTTAATTTCCTGCCTGTTGCTTCAACAGATGATGATGATGACGATGAGGACGACGATGAGGATGAAGAGCGAAATGGACAAGATAAAGTAAGTTCCCAACATCTGAGGCTAGTTGGCCTGACTTAAGATCATTTTCCTGACTTGTGCTCTTGCCTGCTTTCTCAGGAAGAGGATGAGGTTGGTAATTTGCAGTTGGCGTGGGAGATGCTGGAGGTGGCTAAAGTCATCTACAAAAGGTACGTGCAGCGCTGCGAGACTGCGTTAATGGTCTGCTTCAAGTATGGCATTTAAAGGGATCTAGAGATTTATATTGAACGCACACACACACGTTCGGTGTGTGTGTTGGTCTTTGGAAGAGTCCTGCTTGAGGACAACATGAGGCAAAACTGTCTTCTGTCCTCTCGCAGAAAGGAAAGCAAAGATGACCAGCTGATGGCAGCCCAGACGTACCTGAAACTCGGAGAAGTCAGTGCTGAATCAGGTTGGTTTCTTCCAGGGTTGCTGCGCCTGTCACCTGATGCTCAGATCTTTCAGTGGCGTGGTATCACTATTATGTTTACATCTTTATTTACAGCCATATACTTGATTATACAGTTTAGCAGAGCTGAATGTGTCTCCACTACTGTCCAAACTCTGAATCTCTTGTTTCCTCCTCCCAGGTAACTATCCCCAGGCACTAGAAGACTTCCAGGAGTGTCTTGCCCTGCAGCTGAAGCACCTGCCTCCCCACAGTCGTCTGCTGGCAGAGACCCACTATCACGTCGCCACTACACTGTGTTACATGGATCAGTACAGCCAGGCCATCCAGCACTACAACAGCTCCATAAAGGTCATCGAGACTCGTCTGGGTAAGTTCTCTTCCTCCAGAGACCAGCTGCTCTTCCCCATGAGAGCCGTCACTATATAGATGAGCATAAATGAGTTGGAGTTGAGGTTTGTTGTGTTTCTGCAAAGTCAGTAAAGTTCTCAAATGCCTGTTGTGTAGCCATGTTGCAGGAGGTGATCGCCGCAGCAGAGGGAGCAGACGGGGCTGCAGAAGAGAAGAATGAGTTGGAGGAGCTGAAGCAGCTTCTGCCCGACATCAGGGAAAAGGTTGAGGACGCCAAGGAAAGCCAGAGAACAGCCAGCGTTGCCTCACAGGCCATCCAGCAGACACTAGTGGGTACACGGGACAACAGCGGTCCACATACTCTTGTGTTAAAGGGTCGAAAACATCCAGGCTTTAAACATGAGTGACGTTGTGCACGTTCTTAGCTCGTCTAAATCATCAAAGGTCGCTTCCTCGGCTCCCGGATAACTGACTAACCTCTTGTAGGGCGGAGCCTCGACCTCGTCAGCATTCCTGTGTGAAAATGGGGGCCCTTCATCATCTTCAGCGTTCGCAGCAGCCAGCCAGGTGGGGACATGGCATTAAAACTCTTACATGCCCTGTTTGTTCCGTCACACGAACGAATGCCTCGCCAAAGATCTCTAAGCACCTTCTTAAACTACTCTTTCAGATTCCAGTCAAATCATCTGACAGCGCCTCGTCTTCCAAAGCAGCCTCAGATATCTCCCACCTCGTCAGGAAAAAGGTGAGACCGCCAACTAGTCTTTATTTTATCCTGGTGGACTCGGAACAGGATAAACCTTGACAGCCGACTCTGAACTGCACTGTTCTGTCCCAGTCATCTGTTTGTTGAAACCGGTCATGCATCGCTCACATGATTCTGCAAGGTCTGTGTGCTCGCCTGCTTTGGCTGTCGGGGTGTTGTCAGTCCTCAGCTCGTGTGTTGTGGTTTGTGGAGGGTGACTTCTGTTGGTCATCTCGCTGCAGTTGTGGCGTGTGTGTGAGGAGTAGGTGGCTGTGGTTCAGCTTAATGCCATAACTGATTTGACACTGGCTGATCTGTGTGCATGATGCATTGAATTGTGTGTGTGGCCTCGTCGGCGTCTGCATCAGCTCCTGTTTGCCTTCTCTTCAAAATGTCATCTTTCTTTTTTCATCAAGGTGTTTTGCTTTGAATACAGTTGTGTACCGAGGCGCTCAGTCTTCTTTCCCCCTCCCTTTGTCCTGGTTTTATGTTTCTACACAGAGGAAACCAGAGGAGGAGAGCCCAGTAAAGGACACTGACGCTAAACAAGCGAAACAGGAAGCCACAGTTAATGGCAGCGGGGACTCTAGTGCCAGCAACGGCAATGGAGTCCAGGAGGGAAAATCACAGGAGGCGAGTGATAGGCTTCTGTCTTTTGTAGTGATTCGTTTGCAGGATGGCGCTGTGAAGGTGCTCAGCTGGAGGGGATGGCTGAAGATGCAGCAGTTACTTTGTGCATCTGGTCTCTGGTGGCGTTAACGTGGTCAAGGTTGTTTCTCAGCTGCTTTAAGAAGCTGGCTTGTTGAAATCTGCAATCTTCTTAAGCCAGAGTTAAACTACACAGATACCAGCATGTTTGGGGGGATTCTGTGTAATTTGATGCTCCACCCCCCTTAAATATGATTGAACTGGTGTTTCTGTCATGTTGCAACTCCAGACACAAGGCTGTTGTGTATATTAAACTGTCCTCAAAGTGGCTTTTATCTGTGGAGACGCAAACCGTGATGACACGGTTCAGATGGTGCAGCATGAGCTGTTGAACTTCAAATCGTATGGTCCATTTGCATTGCTTGAAAAGTTCACGTCGCTCCTCTGCAGGTCTGTTAGCAGATAAAGCTGCAGCAGACAAACCAGCAATCTGAGCATTTTCTCTTGACACCATGGAGATGATGTGCTGAATCCTTAATGTTTGAGCTGCTTCCGTCATGTTCATCACTTATTTTCCCTGTCCCCCCCCCCCCCCCGCAGCCTGCCAGCCAGTCGTCCTCTGTCAAGTCTTCGGCGTGATTTCCCTCGTCTCTTCCCCTGATCTACGAAAACCAGCACAGCATGCCTGTCCAGCCCCTCTCCACCTTTCAACACTTTTTTGTTTCTGTAAATAAGATCCATTTTCATAGATTTGTCTGTCAAGTTTTGTATACTTGTAGTAAAAAAAAGAATAAAAAAAAATTGCAGATGTAAAGTTTGTATCACTAAATTCTTCAGACTTTCAGGGAACTTCACACAAACGTGTTCTTGTGCTGCCACACGGTCAATATTGAACGTGTTTTGCTCAAAACTGAACTTTTTATTCATCTGACTAACTTGTTTCTTAAGCTAGGACAGGATCTTTGCCTCAAATGCAGCTTTTTCTTTTTATATAAAGTGGCTACGATGAACGCTGCAGCCTGGAACAAATGGGATGGATGCAGTTAGGGTGAAGGTTGTGACGACCCCTCTCGGGCACTAGGTGTCCATGTCCTAAGTTCCCTTGCAGATGCAGAATGGAGGGATCATCTGGGGGATGAGCTACACCTGGGCCCAGTGTGTAATCTCGTTTATAATCCAAATCTCATAATTTGTGATGGGCATTTTCCACTGCTGACCTTTTTTAAAGAACAAGCACTTCAATAGTGTCACTTTCAGTGTTTAAGTTACAGCCCCTTTCTACATTCACATGGTTAATTGACTCTGTCCTGTGCATGTGCTGCTCCACGTTCATGTAAAACCAGTCTTGTATAACTGGTCTTTTTGTGGAGTCTCCAGAACATTTCACCTGCAACAAAAGGAAACTTAACACCTCCATTGTCTTGACAAAATAAGTAGGAGAGAGGAGCCCGCACCGACTCCCACACAGTAATCAAAGTCTGGAAGCGTACAGAGATTTATCACATCCTGGTTGTAGAGATGTTTTCAGCTCTGACTGGCTTCCCCTGAGGGTGGAGGGTCCTGGTGATTGGTGAAGGGCAGAAGGGACGACAGGTGGACCTCCAGAGTGGGCTGTGGAGCTGAAACGGGCGGAGCTGCATGTCCGTGGAGCGTCTCGGCACGTGAGCACACCTGCTTCAAGACAGGAGGTAAACCAACAGCATCACAGCACATTTCCTGATATAGAGCAGGCACTGTAAACCGTCCTACCACAGCTGGGTATTTATAGTGACTGGTGTTGGTCGGGTCCAGCTTCGCCACAGTCTGCACGTCTCCATCTCGCCCGTTGACCAAACGCACACACAGCTCCATGCTGCCCACCTAAAGTTGCACAGTTATTACTCTTATTGTTATAATCACCAACTGCTGAGTGACATTGGCTCTTGTGGTCTTTGTACCTGAGGCACTGAGTTGAGCTGGGCAGGCCTTAATAAGGGTCTGATAGGCAGACTGCGCACTGGCACCCTCCAGTGGCCGCTACGCAGCTGTTGGAGCCAAAACATTCAAAGTTAAGAACAAAGCTGCACACGAATCACAGACGGATTATGAGACGATGACCGAAACTGGAGGAGTTCAGATGTGCACGTTTGCATGTTTCTTTTCGACAGCGTTTACACTTTTATACCTGGTTGTATTGGTCAAATAGTTCGATTCGCGCCCAGCCGCAGGACGCCAGTTTGAAGACCCCGTCGCTCTGAACATCCACGTCTCCTGCGGCTTGCACCTCCACCACGAGGGCAAGGGAGAGTGACGGCTGCATCCTTAACACACAGTTAACACACGTTTTTATCAGTGTATTGCCACTCACTGCTGAATATACACACAAACGCAGCCTTTTCTCCTACCTGGGAACAGGTTGTTTGACGGACAGGAAGGCATAGTTTCCAGGGGCGAGGCTTTGGGTGTAAGGCAGCGATGCTCCTGGCAGGCACTGGACAGGAGGCAGCGTAGTTGGTGGTGCCACCTCTTGACCGTCTGAGTAAAGAGCCGCCACGAGGCGCAGCGCCCTCTGAGAGACATCGACTCCCAGCACCAGATCGTAGAAAACCACGAAACCAGCCCTGAAACACCAGATGATGGATTTTAGTCAATCTAATATCAAATACAGGTAAAATGGGGCTAGAGCGTCATGGGAACAATTCCCTGTGGGATATCTGAGAGGATTTATCCATGTTTATACTAAACTGACACTGGATCGTAGGGAGCTGGACTCAGAGAGTCCAGGGAGTCCGATGTGTATCTTCCCAGAGGTGAGGAGAAAGATCTGGCCTGGAGCTGAGAGACAGATGGAGGTATCTGAGTTAATGTGACAGATAAACACACACTTATAATTGGAGCATTTGGAGCTAAAAAGCAGAGTTAAAGAGGTTTTTTGTCAGGTTCAGTTGTGCAAAATGTGTCTGACTACCACTGAAAATGTTGTACCAGTGAAAGAGGTGCATGAATGTGAGTCCTGGTTTGGAGTGGGAGTAGATGAGGAGGAGGTGGAGGAGGAGGAGGGTGTCTCCTGGGTCTGGGAGCTTCTTTGCTTCTCTCCATCTCTGCCTGCAAACCGGAAATCTGCAGGAGTTTCTCCCTTTGACTCAGCTCAAGCTCAGTGTTCACTGCGGAGAAGACAACCCCCCCCAGACCCCCGTTACCAATACTCAACTGTCTGCCACAACACAACTCCTGCAGTAACAAAATACTGGATAACGTAAGGAAGTAGGGGTACTTTCACTGACAGATGTATAAAACTGGGATTATTCAGGTTCTTATTTATTAAATGTTCCTGCAGACCTGAAGTGTTTGGGGTTTGTTATGCCTTTCGATAGCCATGGCTGGAGGCATTGTGCTCCCCGTGTTGTCCGTCTGTTTCCATTCTTGTGACCATCTCAGGGAGGTCTTAAAGAGATTTTGTCTAATATAAGTCCACTAGAACTAAAGGATTCATTGGTAAGACTATGGAGGTCAAAGTCCAAAGAACAAGGGTCCCTTAATAAACACGTCTTTGGCCCTGTGAATGCAATATGTGCAGAACGTCTTGAGGGAATCCCTTCCAATGGGACTTAATTTGTTTCTGATGGTTAAAGGTAAAGGTACTGCGACCTCACACAACACATCTTTGGCCCTGTGAATGCCAGGAAAGTCTCCAGGGAATCCATTCAAAGTTAATACAAATACCCAGTTTGGACTCAAAGATGATCTCATTAGATTTTGGGGGTCAAAGGTGACACTGACTGCACAAAACACATTTTTTTGGTATTTGGGTCTTAGTAAACATGCAACTTGACTGGCTGACTCTTAGTTTTATGTAATTTTGTGTTGACAACAAAAAGATGAAATGTGGACAGCACCAGCTGCATTGCGTTTTTTAAGATATAAAGAATCCTCTGTTTATTTGTGAGAAGTCTTCCACCTCCATCATTAAGGTGTCGCCCCCTGGCCAGCTGGATCCTGAGGATCTCCTCTTCCAGTCTCTGGTTCTCCCGCTCCAAAGCCAGAAGCTCCCAGCTCGGGCCGCGCCGAGGAGGCTTCACCTCTGCACATGAGGACGACAACAACATGGCTCACCGCCAAAAGGTAAATTACTCAGGTCTGGAGCGTGTGCCAAAAAAGTCATCAAGTTAGAGTGTGTGTGTGTGTGTGTTGGCTGCTTTAATGCATCAGACGTGTGAAAAGAAATGTTGGACTAGAATCTAATAACGATGGACACAGCAGGGGAAATCAGTTTTTGGAGTCGGAGAATCAAGCTGATTAAACTAAATCAAAGCTCTGTTTAGCACAGCTGTGTTGACAGAAAGGTATACAGCGACAGACACCACATAGTTTCTGTTCGTCATCGCTCTGCGTCTCACTCTTAACGGCTCCAGCGTGCTGGTTCTTCTCCAGACTTTGGGCTTCAGCCTGCAGGTCAATCATTCGTGCCACAATGGCTGGATCTGACCCACCGGACTGCATGTACGCCTGCCGCAGGGCTCTGCAACAAAGAGTCCTGATTTACCCTCACACGACTGGGCGGCTCATTAGAACCGATTCATATTCACATGCAAACAACTTGATTTTCTTTGTGGCAGCCAGGCAAATGGTGGAAAAAAAAAATGCACAAAAAGAGTTTGTTCTTTTTTTTTTAAAATAAGTGTCTGCTGATGGATGCCGCTACGTACTTTATCTGGGTAGAGAGAGGGCCATCTGCGCAAGAAATGAGCTCGTAGCTGTCACGATGCATCTTTTTATTCTTGCCTGAATCCGGATGATCAGCAGGTACAGAGCGCTGTCGCTCACTACCACAGGAAAAGAAAACACAGTAGATCATCTGAATTAGATCACACTGTGGCATCTGTGGAAAGCTTCCCGGCCACGGTCCCCCTTACAGCAAGAAATTCAATTTGTTTTTGCGCAAATGTTGCAGTGAGGAACTACCCAAGCGTAATGAAATACATAATTAACGCTCTGAGTCATCCAGCAGCTAGAAATGAGAAACACGTTTCACTAAATATTCATCTCGGAGGCAGATCACCACAGACACAGCCACTTCTATTTGACTGTATCTGTGCCGGCGCTAATGTACTCCAACAAATACACATTAAATCAACTCTTTGTTGGATCCAAACCTGCTCCGGCAGCAGGGTTTAGTGATTACAGGGCTACAGATTGACACATTGCAGGTTTAAACCCAGTTCAGTGACACTCTTAGCATGGAAACACAGCTTATGTTCTGTTATTACTCAAGTAGTGGTGGGAAAATACATTTGTCCAAGTACTGTACTGATGGACAATCTGCAGTAACTTCCATTAAGAATCATTACAGATCCCGTTTGAAGGCCAGAACCAAACATGCGTAACTCCATCTCCCTCTTCTGATTAGCAGTTACTTACAATCCCTTTACACTTTCTGGATGCTCTCAGACGTATTTGAATAACTTTATTAATTTACAAACTTGTTCACACTCACTGTAATGCACAGAGATGTTCAGCGAGCTGTTGCAGCGTCTCCTCGGTTCTGTCCTCCTGCTCCCTGAGCTCCATCAACAGGCTCTCCAGGTGAGTTGTGTTACTCTGCTCAGATAGGACACTCACCTGGTGGGCCAACTCTAACACACACACATGCACATTCCCCGTCTTTGTCAGCAACACTGAGATTAGATTTGAGGGGTGTTTGGACAGATTTTGTACACAAAGGCTGTTTGGATCAGGAGGTCTGGAGCTGGTGCTCCTCACCGTCTCGCTGCTGCTCCAGCTGCTGGTTGTGAGCGTGTATCAGGGCCAGTTGGCGCTCATGCAGCATCGCCATTTCCCTCATCTCCTGCAGTCTCTCGCTGTGACCCAGCTGACGCCCACTCGCCTAAAAAACCGTGTCCATAAACGAATAGATTCATGCACAGGCATTGATTTTTAAACACATTGCATCCTGGAGCAGAATAATTCATTTCTTTTGTCACCCTGAGACACGGCATCATAAAAATGCACTCTTGTCTTGTACTTGTCTTTGCCCAGAGTCACCCGTGATTCATTCTGACACCACTGGCTCATGACTTCATGCATTATTTAAGAGATTTTACAGCACAGATGAAACTTATAGCACCTTGGCATGAGCGAAGTGCTCACCGAGAATTATTGGAGGAAAGGTTCAGGGGAATAAAGGGAAAGTGAGACCCACCTCGGTGTCTGTGCTCCTTTTTGACCAGTTTGACAGATTTTCTTCAATGGACATCCTCAGTTTCTGAAACTGGAGGTCAGAGGAGAGAAATTGCATTGAATTCCATATTAATATAGAAATTTAAGAATGTACAGAGCCACACCACAGTGTGTCTTTGCAGTCATGCGCTCGTTCTTTGCGACTGTTTCACGTCCCTTTAGTTATTTTTGCATGTCTTCATGGTCTTGAGGTAGCGTTGTGCAACTTTCTGGCTGTTTGGCTTTGCTTTGAGGAAGGTTTATGTCTCTGCGGGGCTCATCCACAGTAGTTTTGTGTCTCCGTAGTCAGGACTGTGTATCATTGTGTCACTTTTGCGTCTCTGTATGGTATGTATAGATGAAGTCTGGTTGGTTTGGTTTTACCTCGTCTGTGAGATGCTGCAGAGCAGCCGTCTCTGTCTGACCCGCTGCTGGTTTGTCCTCTGCTCTTGCCGTCTTCAGCTTGGCATCAACACTCCTCGGCCTGGTCGTGTTCCTGTGTTGACCTCTGAGCTGCACACAAAAGACACATTACATCTGTCTCTCAGTGCTAGAATGAAAGTACTTTTACTTCAGTGTTTAAATTTTATCCAACTTTATATTTTTACTCCAGCACATCTAAAAGGCAAATATACTTTAACCCACTAACACCCGAGCCTGTCCTGTCACTGCTTTTGCCCATTTTTCCAGAATACCTTGAACTTTCAATACCTGGCAGTTATTTACTATTAGCCGCATGATAGAAGAGTGTGATGACAGCTGAGAAACACAAAAACAGAATTGGATTTTAGAGTTTTGTGTGAATAGCAGGTTTTGCATGTTATATTTGAAATTTTTAAAGTTTAAATTCGAGTCTGTGTCTCATAATGTGCGAAAACAGGCCGTAAAATTGAAACTTTCTGCGTGTGTAGCGGTAACGAAGTAGCTGCTTCGCGGGCTTCCGGGACATTCGTAAGTGAAATTACCGTAATAACACCATTTTTGGCTGTAAAGCGCAACGTCTCAGGTTTCAGAAACCGTTAGAACTTTTCCGATAGCACACACCGTGACGTAATTACTGTAATCCAAAGTGCGACACTTTGCGACACATTCTTGGTTATAGGGTTCAATCTAAAACATTAGTTTGATTTATGAAAATACTTCTTTCTTCTGTACTACATAAACTATTTAAAACTCCTTTCTAGTTAAAATTCATTGCTGAAAAGGGCAGGACTGTTTTTCTGAGGTCAGGAAATATTGACTTTTTACAGATGAGATAGAAACTGATGATATATGATGAGCTGCTGTAAATAAAACGACCTTAAACAACTACAGCAATATTAATCCAAGAACACGAGCTAATAAAATACTGACAGGGAACATGATCTAATTTACTTTAGTAAGGCTTTGAATGCAGCACTTTTGTGTGGTTTTGCAACTTTTACTGAATACTGATCTGAATACTTCTTAATCATAACCTCAGAGATGCCGTATAAACCAGGTCTGGTCTCTAATCTGAATCCTGCAAGAGATGTTGCATCTTTTAATAAACATATACACATTCCCTTCACACAGTGCTCAGTTTGAGGTAAATTTACCCCTCCTGATCACATAAATTGCTCCCTTGGTTTCTTAATAAGTTATCCACCTGATCAAATGCTGCTCTCTAGACTAGTCCGACTTACCTGAACAAGGTCAGACGCTCTTGTCTGTTTAGGCTCGGCGCACCCGGCTTTGTCTCTCTTGAGAAGTTCACAGCTGTGCGTTTGCGGCCTAAAGTGTCCTGACGCGCTCCCGATGCAGAATAGAGCTTTGTGCTTCTGAAGCAGCCCAGTGGAGCGAAACACCATATTACAGTCTCCACAGATCAATTCCGTCTCCATCTGGTGTCGGGGCTGGTGTTTATCAAGACGCAGGAATAAGTTTTGGTTGAATATTTGGTTTTTGATCTAATTCTAATGATTACACAAAGTCCTTGCAAAGAGTCTCTCCAAAACAAACAAAACAAAACACAACCTCCTTCTTATTATTCAAAAAGGAAAATAGAAGAATCAGTCGTCAAACATGTTCGACTTGTTCTTTAACTACTGTATGTTTGTCGGTAACCATGCCAGTGACTTTGTTGCTGAAGTGCGCCGAGTTGTTCTAAACACACAACCCATTACGCCTGCCTGTGTCATAAATAACAGTAATTCATGCTGAATTTGAATTTGCAAAAGTAGTTTTACATATTTATTATTTTTTTTTTAAAAACAGCATCAATTGATAAAATAAAACATATTTCATGCTGCTGTACGCAAATATCAGTGGTGGGAAAGAGGTGACGACATATTCATTGTGAAGCAGAATTGCAGCAGGACACAGGAAGAGAGAAATGTGTTACTCTACAATTCTTTGGTTTATCAGTGAGGGGTTTTAAGAACCAACCTGTGGACCGAAGACATTGTTGGTGATCCACATGAGTAGATTGTCATGCATTAGTTCTGCGCTGTTCACATGCACTGTTTGTTTTAGGTTTGCTGTCTGTTGTCGTGTAAAACTTTCTCATATTGTTGGAAATTGTTACTAATAACTATATGATATAAATGATCCTGTCCAATCAAATGAATATTTATGATGTCATTATTAAAGCGTTCTCGCAGCGCTCCTGGCAAGCGGACAAAGTAAAGCTCTCACTTTCTGCTCTTTCTTCTCCAACCACGTTAAGCTAACACCGGCCATATGTTTTCTTCCATCCATTTGAATATTCATAACGTTTTTTCTTTCAATCCTCAGACCGCCCTGATGTGTTCTCCCCCTCGAGTGAGCACCCTGAGAGGCTGGCTGCAGCTGTGCAGTGGAAGTCGGGCTGCAGAGCATCAACAGTAAGAGCCCAGACCTCAGTGAGTATATGCACTCTGACAACTCAGGGTAAGATGCAGACAATAACGTGACCTTATACTCAAAAAAACAGCAAAACCTGCATGATAATATGCCCCAGATCACAGCCAACGAACAAGCTGGTCTAGTCTTGGCCATGTTTAATGTTCAGACAACACTCCTCCTTCATATTTCAACAACTTTTGATACATGTTATCCACATTATGTAGTACACGGCAGACTGTGTCATGGAAAATCTGCCCGTGCAGTTTTTTTGTTTTGTTTTTTTTAGAGCAGGACTCTACAAGGACAGTCCCCGGCAGGTCAGTTCCTCTGAGATGATTTTACGTCTCCCTCAAACGTTCACTTCACAAAATCAGATCATCGGCTGTGCATCGTGCAAATGTGACACTCGGGTGTCTTCAGCCAGGAACAAATACTAAGAGAAATAAAACTGAACTGAACTCTAAATGTACTCCTGCCCATATTCAGCCAGCAGATATCAACAACATTCCTTAGGTTCATCATAACCTATAGAGTTAATATCCACTGTTTCACTGAGTACATCTATAAAGTATATGGAGGCTTTAACTAACAACAAAAACTAATCATTTGCACTTTAAATACTTTACTTACTTGCTCTCCTTTAATTATTTCCCTTCTCCTACTCAGTGAAAACGTTGCCCCCTGCTGGCAGCTTAGTGTACACTCACTTTTACTCTCACCCTGAGTGTTTTGGCAACTTCAGCACTGCAGTAACAACTGTTTTTGGTCTGTTTTTAAAATCTGCTGAAATTATGTTTTTCAGTTTAAGTATATATCTGAACTCTTCTGTAAGTCTTCTGTTTTTATTAAGTGAGTGAAGGCTGATGCTTTAAACTGATGCTGGTTTGCTCTTTTTAAGAATGTCTTTTATCCATTTTTACATTTTTCCATATGATTTTTTTCCACATGATTCATCTCATAGTTTGTCTACACAGCTGAAATGACAGATATGTACCCCTTGTGGAAAGGTGCAGGAGGCATACATCTGCACAAGCGCGTGGGAGGATTGAAAGGGATGTCGTCTCTTTAGGCCCATTTGTTTCCTGCATAATGAGCTTTTACACGAGCAGCAGAGAGGTGCATTTTGGTGCATATCTCTGGACGTTATGGTGTTGTGGTTATGCATTCCTTTGTAAACGGGCTAGAAAAAAGGACTTAATGCACGACAGTTCGAGACCGAGCAGTGAGTTTGGTTTATCTCAAATAACATGAACGCTGTCTTCTCTTTCATCCACTGAAGTGATGCAGTTTGTGTTTTGTGGAGTTCCCTTTCTTCCCCATCCTCCACTGTTAACAAACTCTCAGTGTTGCATTTAACTGCCCATGGCAGGTTGTTCTGAAGCACCAGTGGCCTCCACAATACTGAGACAGACTGCTGCTTCTGCTGCTGAGAGCTGAAATATTCAACATCCATCCGCACCTCTGACAGAGAGAGAGGGAGAGAGAGAGAGAGTTGAGGACTTGAACTCCTTTCTCTCTCCCACATCTCTCCTCCCGCTCTGCAACACACACACACATACTCATGCGCACACACATGCCAGTCTGTTGCTTAGCAACTGTAAAATAAAGCGGTAGGCTCTGAAGTCAGGGAGAGAAAGAGAGAGAGAGAGACCGAGAGGAGAGAAAGAGAGTTCACAAGTACCGCAATCCACTACTGTTTGTTTGGCTCTGTGCATGATCCCACCACAGCTCTCGGTGTACCATCTGTGGATCTGCGAGGACTTGTGACTTCTGGTTCCCTGTCCGCCGACCAATCAGCATTAGCGCGAGGGGGGGGCGGGCCCAGTGGTTCCCTAGGTTACCTGCATGATTGACGTTCAGCCTCCTGCAGCGGAGCGCACGGCGGTGTATCACTGATGTTCCTGCTTCCCCCCCGGAGACTGGAGAAATCTGGAAGAGAGGAGAGACGGAGAGAAAACACGGGAGCAAGAGGAATGCTGATAATCTGAAGTGCTTCGCTCTCCTCCTCCTGCTCTCCTCGCTGGAAAGATGAAAGCTGGAGCGCTGGAAGAAGCCGGCTGAAGGGAGAGGAAAGGAAGGATTCCTGAAGAAGAAGAAGAAGGGGGGATTTGTTGGTAAGAGAAGCCCCGCAATACTTTTCCCTGTCTGTCTTGGCTTTACCAGTCACCTGTCCTTTCCAGCATTGTCAATTATGGGATGGCAGGTAAAGAGTGGGCTTCTTCGGGCTGTATTTTAACTGTGTGTGTGTGTGTGGGTGAGACAGATTCTCTGCATGCTGCGTGGCTGTAGAGGGGGTTTGCTGTTACTGTATGGGTGCTACATTACAGTGGATGCCTGGACTACAGTTATGCAAAGGCTTTAGCTGAGTCAAGAGCTGCTGCTGCTGCTCTGTATGGAAATACAGGAGCCAGAGTGATCAAAATGACACTGTACATATGAGCTGTATCAGTCATTTCAGGGCTACTGTTACAGCTGAGACCACGATTCCTGGGCTTGTCTACTGTATCTGCATAGGAGGAGGAGTATTAATTACATAACGCTCCATCTATACTCCTGTATCAGGGCTGTGCAGCATCATACTGTCCCACTAGTCCAGAAAACCTTCATTTAGAGGAGTGTGGCTGTCTGTTTTCTGTTGAAACCTGTGAAAACACAGAGGCTGTTGTCCACTTATGTGTGCAGGAATCCATCCGTCTATCTGTATGCATGTCTGTCTGTGCAGAACCCAGATTTTTTAAACTGGGAAGATGCACAGCGCTCGACTAGCGTGGGCTGACGTGTGAGTTAACAAGTGGGCAGGTGTAAAAACTCTTGATCCCCCGTGTCTTGTCACAATTGGAAAAGAGCATAAAAAGTGAAACGGTTCATGTCTTTGGTTCAATTCGCTGTTAAGTACACGGCATGCGTGCCAGCCCTCTGTGCCACCAGGATTCCCTAAAACATCCATTAGTAACCCCGGGTCAGGCGACAGCCGGCTACTGCGCGCCCTCAGGACTCAGCTGTGCACAGACGGGGACTTGGCTTTCTGCTCGGCTGCTCCGCCGCCGAGAGTCTTCCTGCCCGACCACCTGAGGACGCTTCGAGCACTTTTAGGCTGTTTTAGTTCAGGTGTGAAAACTTTCATTAGCATTTAGTTTTTGGCCTTTTGAAAGCAAAACTGCTACTGATGAAAACCGTTTTTACGCTTACAGCTGTGAAATGGAAGATTTTGTTTTGTGCAGATTTCATGTTGAAACACTGATATTTAATCCCAAATATAAGCAGCTCCGTATTATTTTCACAGTGAATTGAAATTATTTCGTCGGCGTAAATGCGATTACCACCTGTTATTGAGAATCAAATCAACTGTTTAAGGCTTTCGTCAAAGAAAAATAGAAAATATTTCCTGGTTCCAGCGTCTTAAATGTGATGATCTGCTGCTTTTCTTTGTCATATTCGATTGTGAGTTGAATATCTTTGGGTTTCAGACTGTTTGGATAGTACATATCCACCATGATAACCTGGCATTGAGCACTTACATTATGTAGGGATAATATCTGGTGACACAGTTTAGAAAGTTCACTTGTTTCGGGGCCTTTATCTTTAGGGTTTTCTGTGAAGAACTCTAATTGTACTTGGACACTTTTTTCTTTTTTATAATTCATTCATTGCTTAACATAAGTGTAACTGTTATCAAAATCCTTTAAAATCTCATATTTGTTGTGTCAAAGTATCATAAAATCAATATATGGACCTTGTTTATGAAACATTAACAGGATGTTCTGCTTCCCGTGATCACACACTCCTACTCCTGAATGGAGACATTTATGGTCCGTCCATCTTGATGTTAACTGACTCACCCTGCTTATAAAACTCTGCTCCATCTTGTCAACTGGGAGAGAACTGACTAACATGGCAGCCCAGCAGCTTTTTCTGAATCGCTCATATGGAGCTGAATACTTTTAGGAAGCTGTATTTGATTTATTTTATGTGTGCGCGCGTGTGTGGGACTTTAGGCCTGAAATCAGTTCACACAATGAATTCAGATCCTCGCCGCGGATACGAATCTACACGGCGAATCTATCGGCTCAGCTAACAGCTCAGATGGAGACCGCGAGCTTCCTGCGCGCTATCAGATAGTCCACAGCGTTACAGTGGCTACAGTTGGAGGTGTTCGGGTCTCTGGAGCTGCTGCCTGCCTGCCTGTCTGCCTGCCTGCGTAGGAGGAAACATCTCATCTTCACAGCTCTGTCTACTGCAGATATGAAGCTTTGGGATTCATTTCAGCTTCATTAGACTGTAAGCAAAGCAGTGGCAGGGAAGATGACAAAGGGGGGGCGGGGGCACAGACCAGGAGCCACAACATCACACAACATCACAAGAACATGGTATTCACCTTAACCCATGGATTCACTGGGATGTCCCACAGCTGAGAGAGTCTTCTAGTCAAGCGCACAAGCAGCATCAGGAGTCCTGTGATTATAACACAGCCTCAAATCTCCCCAGACTGCTGCTGACTGGTGAAGCTTTCATTTAAAATCAATCAACTCAGCCTGGAAGATCACAGGATGACAGTGTATCAGAGACAGTTCGTCAGTGGCAACAGGAGGTGCAAAACTGTCATTAATGCTGGATTATATTGTTGAATTCGACAGAAATGACATTAAACTGGATTAAAGATGTTAGACACAGACTAATGATGTAATATTACTGCACTTATACCCGTTAAGCTATTTGATGTCTGAAACAACGTTTGTCCAATAATCATATGACAACATGAAATAGAAAATGGCAATCTTTATCTTGACAATACGCCCATTTTAGCCAGAAAGCTCCAATGATTTTGTGTTTTCTACTGCTAAGTGGTCTAAGATATCAGCTGTTACAGGTCTACCATGCTCCACCTTGCTGCAGCCTACGTTGTCCCTTCAGTTGCTCCCCCTTCAGCTCTGGTAAACCAATCATTGCTGGTTGACATAAAACGCATTATCAACATTGTTCCAGTCACACCAGACACAAGATTTGCATATGGCGAAATGCTTAATACAACACCAGCAGTCATATTTGAATATGCAACACATGAGCTCCTGATTGAGTAAGTGATAATGTGACTTTATACCAAGGAAACTGCAGAACCTACTGAGTCATGTGAGGGGTGTGACTGGTGTTGGATGACGCTGACACAGTATTTGCTCAGGAGAGGTGCATCATGGGGAGTTGCTTGTGCATCATTTCATACACCTACACATGTAGAAAATTATGCACAAGACATCAAGAATATTAATTTAAGAAAGCTTAAATTCTTGAGCAAGCAGGCTGCATTACTCGAGGAGCAATTAAAGGAGAAATCAAGAGTTTAGCAAGTTCTCAGATGATGTGTGGCTGCAGCTTGGTGTCTTGCACGGAAACGGACTCTCACAGCAGACAGATTCCTCTCTGGAGGACGTGGATGGTTTTGATTCTGTGTCCAGCTGGTGTTAGTGTCTGTATATATTTATATCCAGATGATTATCCTTGTCTGGTTTCAAGGTTGCGCAGTGTTTCTGAAGGCGATCTGGCCATGATGACACTCCCGCGGCCCCAACTGTATCGCACTCACGCGGCACCGTGGGCTTCATTTTTTAACATCCCACAAACAAATGTAGTTGCTAAGAAATATCATCCAGGACTCAGCTTGGAGGCAGAAAACTGTTTTTGTTGCCTGGCAACATTTGCTCATTGAACGTTCTTGCGCAGCTTTGGCAGTTTCATCGCTGAGGGGATGTACTGGTGACACGCTGACCTGTGTCAGCAGAGTCTGAAGCTGTTCGTAATATCTGGACTACACAGGGTTTGATTTGACGTGTGTGTCTGAGGAAGACGTGTGTTGATGTTTAGATGCTGCTGTTAATTGAGACTAATGGGGAGTCTGGTACTCCACACTGACAGCATCACCTAATTACACCAACTAACAATACAGCGAGGTAAAAAAGATGAAGATTACAATCAGTATTTTACATTTTATGAAGACGTAATGTGATTTAGCTGTTTGCAGATTCACAAAAAATATTCAAATTAGTCATAACTTCAGCAGCAGGTCTGTCTTAACTGTTGGCATCAGCTCCCCTTACATGAGTAAGATTTACCTACAGTATATTCACATGTTCAATACTACAGCTCTCGTATGTTTGGCAGCTGATATCGTCGCAGATCTACAAATAAAAATCGTCACTCCAGCAACCGTGTAACGTCATCAATCATGCATCGTGCGATGCGTCACAAGTCCCCAGTAATTACAGAAATAAATCAAACCATCATCCCCTTCTTTCATGGAAAACTGACAGTTTGGAGATTGACAGATTCTGATAAGGACCTCTGGGAGGGTTTTACTCTGATGGAGAGGCGCGGTCAAGGACTAGATCTTCCAGAGGGAGAGGGGTATGATTCCAGTGCTGATGACAACTTGATTAAAGTCTCCACACACCTCTGGTACGCAGGCGCTTTCACTTCTGGCTGATTGGACCTCATCTCATGCTCTCACGCGCAAAACCCAAGAGCAAATAAAACAAGACGTATGTTCTGATATACATGAAAAATAACATTTGCATACACTGTCGCACATGATAAATCCTCACAGAGGCCTTTTGACGCTTTGACACCTCACACTGCTGCTTGAGTTTCAGGCTCAGTGTCACACTGTCGGGTCTGCCTCTCCATCTACTGCACAGATGCCACCAGGTTCCCAGTTACGCATGATGCAAACAGTACTCAAGTTCTGGATAATGCTTTTGTGTTAGTTTGTGATAACTCAGTTACTTAAGATTTGAACACAGAGATATGCAATGACATATTTATCACATATTTATTACTTAAAAACCTAATTACTGCCTAAAAGTGCAAAGTCCTAGTTACAGCGATCTTTGTTAATGTGTAGAGTTAGCCTGGTGTAGCTTCGGTCACAGTAATAGCCTTCCAAATGTGATAAATTTCACCTGGACATGTGATTTTCAAATGATTTTGGGGGGAAAATACATTCTGAATCTGAATAAAATGGAAAAATACATAGTACTAATGACTAAAATCACTTCTTGTTGTAGTATCAGTGCAGTCCAAAGGGTTTGAGAATGGTGCTTACTGTGTTAAAACACGTGATGACAAAACAAAGTAGAATAATAGACACCTTAATACCACATTTTGACCCATGGTGCCATAAGAAAACAGGACAGAAATGACATAATAAAGCAACATAGTATAGATTTTACTTAACTGATGCAGTCTGCCACTGTTTGGGGCCCCGTGGCAGTTTCCCACATTGACTCAGTAATGGGAGGAGATGTCACTTCAGTTGCCATCTTTGTTTGGATAAAGTGATGAAGATGCATCTTGAGAAACAGGTTAAAAATATTTTATATCTGGGAAATAACAGTGAGTCGTACATATACTTATATATGCTTAAGAATAAGAAACATGTCCTATGATTTGAGTATAATAGTGAAACATCAGGGGTGGAAGATGACGCTACGCTCCACTGTAACACCTGCTCACGATGGACCAACGCACACAGTCGTGGCTGCTTCAGGTTCACTGGAGATCGGTTACATCAGCAAACCCCGGCGTGTCCTGAAGAGGGGTCTAATCAGCCAGAATAACAGCAAACATCTATAAACCAATCAAGTTAAAGTAGGTCCAGTCACAACTGGGGCACCGTGACCCACATATACAGATAGACAGGTTTAAAAAACAGACATACAAGGCAGACAGACAGAGAAACAGAGGCAGGGTTTACGGTTAGCGAATGAACTCTGACGAAGTGTAGATAAAATATTTCCTAAGCAGTCTGGTTTCAGGAGGCCTGTCTGCGATTGTGTGTGTGTGTTTGTGTGACTGGATGTATATGTGTGTGTGCTTGTCTGTCTGTATAGTTACTGTATGGTTGCATCATTCTCAGCAGGATTTTGAAACGGTGAGAAATGAGCAGAGAGAGTGGGGGGGGGGGACAAAGGAGGAGAGAGGCAAAGCTCGCCACGTCTCCACTGATGTTTTGTGACATATTAATGGCAACATTTAAAGATATTTAGTTCATCTGTCACAAATCGAGAAAGTAAAGAGACATGGAGACAGTGACTCACTCCAATTAGGAGCTTGGAAGTCTTTTCATTATTGAACAATATGGGGACATTTTAATCCGCGATCAAGTCACAACAGCCTGTAATCAGTCCCTCTGATTGTCCTGCGGTATCAGATAACCAGTGGCTTGTTGTCCAGAGTGAGGAATGAGTCCATTCGTGAGATTTTGACGCTGCCGTGCATTGTTTGACATTTCAGAGGCGAAACTCAGTTATTTCAGCACCGGCCTCGATCAAATGCAGCAACATCTAATATTTTAAAATTTGTTTTGGCCTCCAGTCATATCAAAGATTATTTTGTTCCTTATTTTTCTGAGTGTCTTTTAAGTAAATTTCCACTTGGTTGTCCTCCAGTGCAGGATAACTTTGGGACCAATTGCACCAATTATCTCCAGTGATGGAAAAAGTATTCAGACCCTTTTACTTGTAAGCAAAATACATTAAACTGAAGGTACTCTATAGCAAACAGAATCTAAAATTATACTTAAGTAACAGCCTCGTACATATTGTCGGATGATTTTGGCAAAAGAAAGAGTACTCTCAACTGATGACTGATAATCATTATATAACTACTGTGCTTTGAGTTGGGTCACAAGATAAATCTGAGGGGTCATGAGATCATACATGCTGCTATTCTCTTTTTACTCAAAGCGAGACAACTAAAGAGACATCCACAGAGAGACACATAACCTGAGAGACACATGACCTAACCACAAAAAGCAAAAAGACATTGACTAAACACAAAGAGACACATGACCTAACCACAAAAAGCATGCATTAACCACAAAGAGACAAATGACAAAGACACGTGAACTAACCGCAGAGAGACAAACAACAAAAAGACACTGACTAAACACAAAGAGACACATGGCGACCACAAAAAGGCAAAACAAAAAGGACATGCTACAATCACAAGGAGACAAACCACAAAGAGACATGAACGGACCACAAAGAGACAAACCACAAAAAAACATGAACTGACCACAAAGAAACATGAACTGACCACAGAGACGTGAACTGACCACAAAGAGACACATGAGAACCACAAAAAGCATGAATTAACCACAAAGAGACAAACGACAAAGACACGGAACTAACCGCAGAGACAAACAACAAAAAGACATTGACTAGACACAAAGAGACACGTGGCAACCACAAAAAGCACATGTTACAACCACAAAGAGACAAACCACAAAGAAACGTGAACTGACCACAAAGAGACACATGACCACCACAAAAAGCACACGTTACAACCACAAAGAGACAAACCATGACGAAACGTGAACTGACCACAGAGGGGCAAACCACAAAACAACAAACTGCAAAAAGACAAAAAGAGTCACACGCTTCCCACAGAAGAGAGAGAAACACACATAAGAGACGCAGGGTGATCACAGCACGTCATAGAGAGACATAAAAATCACCACAAAGACACACAAACCGACCACAAAGAGATGCAACAATCTGTCCCACCCCCTTCAGGTGGTGTCCAAACCCCGCTCTCTGTGCCAGTTTTTGGTTTCGGAGATGGCCGACAAAGTGCTCACCTTTACTTCATGAGTCTGAATCATGTTGTGATTAATTTGCTGCATTGCGCTCCGGGGCGTGCATAACACAACGGGCCACGGAACAAAGGACTGTTACGTTTACAGCCTTCCAGTTTCTTTGTTTATACCGTCAAGTGTCACAGCGGCAAACAAAACCGGAGTCTGCCCACAAACGCTTTTTTTGTGTGTGTTTTCCGTTTGATTTGATATACAGGAAGAAAATAATTTCTACACGACTTAACGAAACGATGTGTGAGAGAAAGGGGGAGAGAGAAGAGCCTGTGCTCCCTGCAACCACTACTCATTGAAATTAAATGTTAGTTGTAATATAAGTATCATAGCAAATACAAAAAAGACAGTTACAGTTATTCTTGTGCTATTTTCCAACGTCTAATTTGTTGTATTTATGTAATTTATGTTCTCAAATGTTCCTCAGTCTCAACTTCTTGATCCACTTCATCTTAAATCCATTCATTTTACAGGTTTTTAAGAGGTTCTTGATAATTTTTTGAAACAATAATCTATTTAATTCAATGTGAATGTTGCCCTACTCTGCTCATCATGTTTTTCCAGTGTTAAAAATAAAAGAATATTCCTAAACAAAGGTAAAATATAATGTATAGTTTGAAATTTGCTTTTAAAGCCCTGAATAATTTGATTTTGTGATGACATTGAAAACATGTATGTTATCTTTATTGCATTTTGTAGCGTCTCTCTGTACAAACAACTGTTAGAAATCATGAAAAGTGAAATATATCAGTAAACGTGGTGCGTGTGGTCTTTTAAGTGCCATTTGTTGTGCAGCCAGTGAGCGTGCGAAGGTATTTCCCTGTGATTGCGATCAGTTAAATGTTCGTGTTGACAGTGGAGACAATCAAACGCTGTCTGTTAAGAATCAATACATTTCAGATGAGGACGAGCCATCAAAACACTTGTCTGAAGATCTAAAAATATAGCTGCAGGGGTGGAAATCCACCTGACGTGTGCGTGTGTGTGTGTGCGCGCGCGCCTCTGCATCTAATATCATCTGCCAATAACGACACAAGACCCACTTGTAATGACTAAAGAGGCAAAATGAAGCAGCAGCGAATGCCTGATCACTGATTATCGCAGTAAATAAGAGTGAAAATCTGATGGAGCCATGGTTCTTTATCATCCCATGTTGGTCTCATCTTCATCCCATGTGATATCCTTATATATTTTTCTATTATGATAATAATATGATATAAAATACTGAATCAGACTGAACAGCACGTCTGATATAGAGTCAGCCTATGCTACCAGCTCTTTGAGATTTGAGCAAAACGCTGGTGTTAAACCGGAATAATGTTCGCCATCTTGGTTTTTCCTGCTAGCGTCCTCACGTTTGCTAATTAGCGCAAACATACAGTACAGCTGAAGTTGCTGGGAATGGCAGAGGATCTGCAAAGTTAAAGGCATAAAAGTCAAAAACCCATGTGGGTGTGACGGGAAAAGTCAAGGGCTGACGAGAGAAGCTGGGATCGATCCTCTGGAGACCCTGAATATTCGTCTGAAGTGTCGCTGCGATCCATCCCATAGTTGTTAGCATCACTCAGTGTTTAGCTGCTAGCTTGGCTGGTGTCCACTGTCGTTCAGGTTGGTGAGACTTTCAGTTTTACTGGAAATAAATGGGCTCTGAAGGACCTCTGGAGCTTTTCAAGTGATAAATTTGATGGCTTTTTATTTAAAGTTCGTAAAACCAATTAAAAGCTGTCATCTTTACTTTATGAAACCTGCAGAAAGCCTGACGCCTCTCCTCTCCTCTCCCTTTCCTTTTTGTTCCTTTAGTCATTACCTCTCTCCTTTCAGCTCTTCCCCTCTTCTTTCCTTTCACCTCATCTTTTCTTTATTTATTGTCCTTTAATTTTACAATCATCCTTTCCTTTCATTTCCTTTACTACTACTTTACTCCTTCTTTTCTCTCCCTTTTGTTTCCTCTCTTGTTTCTTCCACTTCACTTTCCTCCTCTCCACTACTTTGTTCTCCTTTCTGCTCCTTGTCTTTTGTTTCCTCATCCCCTCTTGACTCTCCACCCCTCTTGTCTCCTCTCCTCCCTTCTCTTGTCTCCTCTCCTCCTCTTTCCTGTCTCCTCTTATTTTCCCTTATCTCCTCCCTAGTCTTTCCTTTCCTCCTCACCTCTCCTCTCTCTTATTTCCTCTCTTCTTTATCTTCTTTTCTCTTGTCTCCTCTCTCCTTCCCTCTCTTGTCTCCTCTCCACCCCTCTTGTCTCCTCTCCTCCTCTTTCCTGTCTCCTCTTATTTTCCCTTATCTCCTCCCTAGTCTTTCCTTTCCTCCTCACCTCTCTCCTCTCTCTTATTTCCTCTCTTCTTTATCTTCTTTTCTCTTGTCTCCTCTCTCCTTCCCTCTCTTGTCTCCTCTCCTCCTCTCTCCTGTCTCCTCTCCTCTCTTGTTTCTTCCACTTCACTTTCCTCTCCACTACTTTGTTCTCCTTTCTGCTCCTTGTCTTTTGTTTCCTCATCCCCTCTTGACTCTCCTCCCCCCTTGTCTCCTCTCCTCCTCTCTCCTGTCTCCTCTCCTCCTCTCTCCTGCCTCCTCTTATTTTCCCTCATCTCCTCCCTAGTCTTTCCTTTCCTCCTCACCTCTCTCCTCTCTTATTTCATCTTCTCCACTCTACTCATCACACCTCCTCTCTTCTCCTCCGCTCACTCCTCTTCTCCTCTCGCCTCCTCTCTACTCTCCTCTCCTTTTTTGTTTCCTTGTCTCCTCGTTTCTCTTTTCTATGGCTTTCCTCTATTGTTTCCTCCTCTCTCCTCTCCTGCACTCACTCCTCTTCTGTCCCCTTCTCTCCTCTTCTGTTGCCTCCCCTCCTCTCCTCTCCTCTCCTCTCCTCTCCTCCTCTCCTCTCCTCCTCTTTTCTCCTCCCCTCTCCTATGATTAGCTGCAGCTCTGTAGGTTACCATAGCACCCGAGAGAGAAAAAGTCAACCCACACAGAGTCTCCTGCCTACCACTCATTCTCTTCCTCTCTCTCTCTTTCTCGTCTGCCATTGTGTCTTTCCTCTTGCTCTCTCCGTCTATCTCATCCCTCTCGCCGTCCTTCCTGCCTCCTGCTGTTCTCCTCAGCACGACGCCATTATCATTTTTTAATTTTGTTAACATCTCGTGGCAAATTCTGCGTTCACCTGTGTGTGTTTGTGTTTGTGTGCAGGCTTGCATGCATAAATGCTTGGTTATGAATATGCAGATATGTTCTGCCCAACATGACAACTCAGCCTCACTGTCCGCCCACACGTACAGGATGCCCATGGACACACACACACACACACACACACACAGATCCACAGGAAAGAGTGGGCTCTGACTGGACCCTCCAGACTCTCCAAAGTTGTTGACAGTAGTCAGCTAGAACAGGCCGCTAATGCGTGTGATGTCTTCTGCTTTGTTTGTTTGTTTTGTTTTTAGATCTTTCTGACTAGTTAAGTGTCAGTAATTGCTTCTGTGTAAATGCTAACAGAGCATTCATTGGAAATTTGTGTGCGTCAGGATTTGTAAGGTTTGTGTTTGTGTGTTTCGAGCAGAAAGAGAGAGTGTGAGTCATCAGAGAGCCTTCCCGACCATTAGCCAATAAGATGGGGCGGTTTGGGGTTGCCAGAGGATTACAGCCTGGGGTTATTACATGTTCAGGCCAGTTTAAAGGGAAATCTGTAGTGTCCACGCTTGTGTTCACATGAATAATGGTTATAAATGGTCGTTAATCTGTCTTTTAGAGCTTTTTCAGTGCTTACCAGACCCCTGTAGCTCATAACGCACCCAAAGCTCAGACAGAACCGTCTGCAGTCAAGTTGAATTGTGGGTAATGCATGCACCAGGTTTGACCAGGAAGTAGAGTATGTGTGATAAAAGACACCATGTCTCTGGTTCTGCTGCATCAGAGTTAGCCCCTTTTTCTTTTTAGCTGCCCATCGTGAGGAGCTCATAGCTAAATCTTTTAGGAATCACAATTCAGAGTAAATAATAAAAATGTGAGAAAGAAAAGAGTCAGTAGGATATTTTAGGAAGAGGTACAGAGGAGGAATCATATTTTAGTACAAACGTTATAAAAGAAAGAAGTTTAAGTGTTGAAATTTATAATAAAGACACCACAGAAACTGGCTGCTTGTCATCTTCTGTTTGGGTTTGGTTATGTTTTTGCATAAAACTACTTGGTCAGGGAAAGATTGTACATGGGGTTGAAAGTAAAACAGCGTTGATGTTAGGTGGCAAACAAGGTGCAGCGGTGACCTTTGCTGACCAACGCTTCTGAGGCGTGCCCGTCACAATTCACAAGATTTTCGTCCTGTAAATTTAGGTTGCTTTAGAAAATTCTGTATTATGAAGTCCACAACAGATGAAATTATTCATTATGTGTTTGGAGAGGTTGTGTTAAACTTACCTGGGAATGAGGGGCGAAAGAGGAAAAGCTAGAGGACGAAGAGGATCAGAGGAAGGACATGAGGTAAAAGACAGGAGACCAGCCTGCTCTGGCAGCCCGTCTATTGTAGTTCCCAGTGATCTTTGAGGATACCATCTGCTGTCTGCTCCATTCAGTGTTTACTGTATTAAATAATCCATGTGGTCGGACGATCAGCAGCATCATGCTTCACTGCTGATGAATAATTGTTGAGTGTGGAATCTGGCTAAGCTGGTCGAGCCCGGAAACCCACAAAAAACCGACTATGAACGTCAGTATCAAAGTAGCACACAGAGGTTATGTAGTTAAAGGTGCTCTGTGGAGATTTCCTATAAACAAAGTCATGCTTACATTCAGAGTCAAATGCATTTCCCCATTAAACTGGTGCTCATTCACATTATAAAACACAGCAGAGCCGCCCACGAAACACTCCACAGCGTTACTAGTGGTCGGAAACTTCACAGGGGACCTTTAACCTTGTTTTTGACCAGTGGTGGTACTATGCGGCTATGTTTTAATGATCTGCACTCTCTACTAGTGCACACACCAAATACAGGTTTGAAAATATCTAGATGCTGATTTTAATAAAGGTTAATTGGGCACGCAAGGAGATGAACGCCACGCACATTTAGTGCAAAACGCTAAAAAAACGGTGGCATAAGTTTTTTTTCTTTGCCACACACAACATTTTCATAGTCATTGTCGTTTTGAGGCCCAATTACGAAATGCAATAGCAAATTCTGGATGGATTTAGTTTTATAAGCTGCAAAAGCTCAATAAAAAAACATCAGAAAACACAAAATGATTGCCAAAGGCAACATAAACAATGTTTTATGTTGTCGGTGTTCTAACAGCAAATACACAAAAGCGTTGTGAGGCGGCGTGGGCTGTCCTTGGTCAGGAAGTTAATGGAGCAGTGCTCACTTGTTCAGTACAAACAACGCAAACAGGTGTGGGTAGGTAGAGAGGAAAATATGCAATAAAATGCAGCAGCTAAGTCGCTTCCTTGCTGGTCGTGTTTAAAGCTATGTGCATGTGTGAGAGGTAGGAGTTAGATGTTAATCGCTGCTCTAGTCACAGGTTACAGCAGTTTACCAAAACAGCTCGTGAACATGCGGCTGAAAGGAGCAGCGAGTGATTTGTATGGACAGTCGTGAGTCACGTCGACGACAGTTTGGAGAAGTTTATTCAGATTTTGCGACGTGAGTTTGTATGTTAATGAGTCGTTAGGAGCCCGTCGTGGAGAAGCATGAAAGGACAGATCAGTGTGACAGATTAAAGGCTTTGTACTTGTGTGTGTGTGTCTGTGTGTGTGTGTGTTCCTGTGTATGCAGCAGGTGGAGCCCTGGTTCCAGTGTTGAGTGTCACATTGGTATCAGATGCATGTGTGTGTGTCTTGTAATCACACTGTGTGCAGTCGTCTCTCAAGTGGGGACAAAAGTCTGATCTCCCACCAGATTACTGATTTATTTAATCATTTTTTGGTTATTATTAGAACAGCAGAATAAATACTGGAGTCCAAAAGTGTTTAAAATTAAAGATATGGTTAAAGTGAGCCAAATAATGAGAGACAGCGTCCATATTTTGGACTTTATTTCATTTTTAGACCAAAGCTTCCACAGTTTGGGCCTTTATATGATCTTTCAATAGAAATTAAATAAAACTGTGCAGGGTTTAAATGTTTTTCTCTCTTTGTTTGAGCATTCCCGCACAGTGGAATTGTATTTTATGAGGTGTGTGGTTATGCGGTTGTGTGAGTTTGGAAGTGTGTTTTGCACTTTAAGCTTCAATCGCAAAAGGAAAAAAATCTCTTCAGGAGACGATAAAAGCAACCTTTGGTGTTGAACCTTGAACGCTGCAGGTGTATTTCCACACATTTTCTAATGTAACTGCCGGTATGATGTTGTGAACAGTTGAACTGCTGCTGCAAAAAGACACGTGACAGTGACCTTTGATTATTTGAACACATCAGACGGATAGGTGGATAGATAATTACACATTACTTCAACACATAAATTAATTGTATATTAAAATATTATGTAATCATGTAAAATATTGTCTCACCTACATTGAAAGTGATATACACATGCAAAAGTCCCTAAAGCCCCACATGGAGGTATTTTATATCCTGCTGAAACAACTGAGATACTGTAGCAGATCATTTGATCTGGGACCAACATCTGCAAGCAAATAGGAGGGAAGGCACATATGTCAGACTGATCACAGACTGACAGGAAGTGTGACAAATGTGCAAAACACAGTGATGTACAGCTATCATGTATTTACAAAATAAATTAGACACATTTGCAGGTTGGTCATCGTATTATCGACTGTTTTTAAGATCGATGGATGGATAGACAGAAACTTACTCTTCTCCCTTCATCACACTCCTCTCATCCATGCTCTGCTCATTAGTTTCCATGGTGACAGAGTGTTGCTGAGCTGGTCGTCAGGCTGCCCACTCAGCCCGCACAGCTCAAAAATGCACACATGCAAACACACACACACACACACACAGACACACACACACGCACGCATGTACACTCATTCACTCTCACAAGCAGACATACACATTACAGTTGCATTGACTCGAGGACACGCGCATAACTCATAGTAATGAGTGCAGGCCTGTGCAACGCACACGCAAGCCACACTCATACAAGTGTGTGATTGTTTTGGGTGATGGCAATCCTCATCACTCCCATCACCTGTCACTCAGAGAAGTGTGTGTGTGTGTGTGTGTGTGTGTGTGTGTGTGTGTGTAGTTATGCGTACACACCCACCTAAAGTGTCCCTCTTTGTATTGCTGTCCACCTCTTTAGTGATCACTAAGGTCAGGGATCAGGTGTTTGCAGTCGTGCGGTCACCAACAAACAACTTATGCAGGCATGTACAAGCTGGTCCTCAGAAGGATAGAACTCTAGGAACACACACATGCACAAAAACTCAGTCAGATATGGTGCGTACAGGGTAGCTAGCCCACTCAGAGCGCTGCAGAGACAAAGACAGAAACAGAAATACCAAAGTAGGTTAGAGCAAAGCATTCTGGGATAGCAGGATACCCCCTGGGCTTCTGCAAGAGGCTCTCTTTCTTTCTTCCTCTCGCTGCTTCTAGCTCTGACTCTTTCTTTCTTTCACTTTTTCCCCTTGCATGTTTTCCTTCTTGCTCTATTTCTGTGTCTTTTGCATTCTTCCTCCTCACTGGTTTCGTCGCTTTATTCTGTCCCGCTCCGCTTTTAGGCCTGCTGTTCTGTCCCCCCCCCCCCTCCGCGTGCTGTTTTAATTTATGTGTTTGCAGGAGGAGGAGTAAGAAAAAGAGAGCTAATCCCTCACAGATGAAGAAGATATGGGTTAGGTTGTTGCAGATGCAACCTTTTTTTTAAATTCTAGTCCCGCTCTAAGTCTTTATCTTAGTCTCCGTTGCAGGGGAAGTTTTCATCCTCCTGCTGCAAAGGCTGTCTTGTAAATCTCCTGTTCCACTTCCTGCCACTAAGTGGAGTCAAGACAAACATTACAGTCAAAGACTTCCCTTGATGTTGCATCAATATATAATGTCTAATATCTCCTAATTATAAAACCTGCAGTTAGCTCTCTCCCTGGGAAAGAGATTATTACTTTTTGTTAATATTTATAGTTAATGCAGTTACATATTCAGGAGAGAGGGCACCTGTGTTGGAATGTGATTAAGTACATTTACTCAAGTACAATAGTGAGGTTATACTTGAGTATGATACTTGAATACCGCCCACTACATTTTTCAGGCCAATATTGCACTGTTAACTCCACTACAAGTTACTTTTGCTAAATCAGATTACAATTAACACAAACTTATTTAATAATAAATAGCAATACCCATACGTATTAGCTTGCCTTTTCCCTCCTGCAAACTTAATGATGGTTGATGCATTAATGAGTAATAATACTTTTGGTAATTATGAGAAAACGTTGACTTCAGTAAGAATTAGATTTTTGCTTTGGTTTCAAGTTCAACTTGTGTCAAACATGTAATATTCATACACACCAGGACTGTGTGATTGAACAGAAATGTGAGAGACGCGCCAGATTATCCAAAAAATCAAAGTTTCCTTTTAGTTCCATGTAAAATAAATTTATTCTCGCAGTGGAACAAATGAAACCAGGAGGTAAACACCGAGCTGCTCTCAGATCCAATTTCCCTTTTATTCTGCCGCCGCAGATCATTTCACTGCAGTTTGTTAGAAAAAATAAAATAAAGAATAAAATAAATAAACCCGTCACTTTTATGTTGACGCACAGATCAGACAATGAAGCCAGCGCAGCCTCTGTAACCCCGACGCAAACATTCGACCATTCATTCTTTTGCCTTAATTTAGCTCCACTCACTGACTCACTCGATCGGTTTCATTCACCCGCTCCCTTCTTCCTCTTTTCCCCCTTTCTGGCTTTGTACGGACGAGGAGATGAAAACAAAGTGATGGACGGAGAGAAGGGAAAGATGGATGGAGGAGAGGGACGAAAAGCTGTTTTGGCAGATCTGTTAGAAGAGTCGCTGGCTTGATCCCCAGCGTTTCTCTGTGCCCACTACAACCCTTTGAATTACAATTAAACTCCTCGGGGACATTTCACCCCCCCCCTCCCTTCTTGCTTAAGGGTGGCTTAATTATTAACAGGTTTTCTTATTGTAAGCCATTAATAAACAAACCGCACCTTCCTCACTCTAAAGCAAACTATCAATGCAAACCTTTCACGATGCATTCGAGGTGCAGCGGTGCAGCGGCTTTCCTTTGTCTTTAAAACAGCTCAGGCTGTCAGATTTTTGCTGACGCGGGGGTTTTGTCCGACAGTAGTGTGGTGTCGACATCCCTCCGACACGGCATGACGTCCCCCCTTTGCTGCCTAAATGAGGGAGGACACCGAAAGCTCCATTATCGTTACCACAGCACACCGCTGCACATCCACATATTCAAACTATTCATGGAGGGAATAGAGGAGAGGAGAGGGAGTGTATGGCCGTTGTGAAATGATAGAGGAGCAAGGAGATAAAAGAGGAGACTGGAGGAGAGGAAGGGAGGGAGTGCAGAGCAATTGTGAAGAAGGCAAGGAAAGGAAAGGTGGCATGAAAGGAAACATGAGAGGGAAGGAGAAGGAAGTGAGAGGAGGAATCACAGGGAGAATTGTGGGACCGCTGTGAGTTTCATACGCGTCACTCTCCGTGCATCTCTCCTCACGTGTCTCTTGCGCTCCCTTCTCCTCTTCCTCCTTCCTTTATCTCCTCCTCTCGTCACCCCCGCCTCTCCTCCCTCCTCGCGTCCCTCCCACCCCGAGGCAGGAGCCGTGCAGCTGATGGGATGTATGGATTGTTTTCCCTCCGCGTCTCCTCCTCTTCCCATCCCATCTCACCACAGTAATGCATGAGAAGCATGCATGTGGCTTAATGCACACGCAGGCCTTACATTTGTATGTGTGGGCGCGTGTGTGTGTTTCAGGGTCTTGATGTAGATTGTGTTGTCGTCGTGTGCGTGTGTGTGCACGCGTGCGTGCGCGTGTTTCTCTGTGTCAGCGTCCCAGAAAAGGCAGACCTCAGGGAGTTGTGCTCCACTTTCGCTCCTTTATTAATTCACCCTTCGCTCCCACTGTGTTTGCCAGGGTGGACAGGATGGAAGGAGAGAGGAGAGGGAGAGCAAGTGAACCGATGCGGATGAGACGCAAATGAGGGAAGTCGAGACGGAGAGTAAACACTCGTTTTTGTTGTTCCTCCAGCTCTTGCGTTCAGAAATCACAGTAGATTAAGTGGAAATTAGACACAGGGGTGTGCTTTGTGTCTTGTGTCAGACCCCGAACACTTTGGCTATTTTAAAAGCAACCCATTTTCATCGCTGCTCACATCCTTGAGAAACTACAGCTATTCATCCAACAGGAGTCCAACAGATGTGAACAGGGTGAAGCAGCCAATAGACTGTGGGTGGGCAGTATTTAAAGAGGAAAAAAGACTGCAGGAGCTTTTTGAAGCTGAGGGGGAAAAGACCACGGGACGATTTCCTTCCACTCATGTGTCCAACAGCTCCATTTATTTAGTGTAAAATCTCAGATTCACTGAGACCGAGACACTCCAACATCAAAATTACTTTGCACTTTGCACGGATAGAGCATTTGCTGTTGCAGGCTTGTAACCGTTTCGTATGGTTTTGTTATCGGTGGCACAAAATCGGTGGCGCTGTGCACTTGCAGCCTCGCCGTGCACGTTTACCCTTTAATTACAGCCATTGAAACAAAGTCTTTTATAACATTTTATAATTATTTCCATTGCAGTTTTTCTGCCGTTGTTACATTCTGTGCAAAAAGGTGATAATGTGTATTAATGTCTATCAAAATAAGACAAGTTTTGCTGCGTTCACAGTGTGGAAAAGGTTCACAGACATTTATAATAGAAACACAGGATGAGAACCAGCTGTCAAACTGGTCTCGTGTTAAATGAGTAAAGGGAAATAATTAGTTATTTCACTTTTCTAATGCAGTTAAAAGGTTCTTTTAAATGTGCATCCGTAAGGAACTTTACATTACATTTCATAATCTACAATTAAACAGGCTACATGATGTTATTGTAAGAAATTAAAGCTGTCTGATACAAAAAAATTGCCTGATAAACAAGATAAATAACTATCACCATAAGATATGATGTGTCTTTTCAGCTCTGATTCAACAGGTAATCAGGTGAGTCTACCTGAACCCGTCACACAATTTCAATTTATTATCCCCCAAAAGAGACAAAGCCTTATTTCTTGGTCCTGTCAGCCCTACTGACAGAACTACAGCTGGCAGACAAAACATCCCTGCAAAACCTGCGCTCACTGTAAAACTGTTATAATGACAAGAGTCTTGTCGAAATGCATTTTCAGGCCGCAAAGCCGCTTTTATTTTGAAAGAGTAAGAACGATTGACAAGTGTGGAATTGCATGAAATGAGCAGCTGAGAGAATAAACTGTCTTTATAATACAGTGTATTTATATACAGCATTTGTTTGTGCGTGTGTGCCGGTATCTAGGCTAAACCTCTCTGTCTTTATCATAATCATACATTCGACACAGGCCTTTGTCTCCGTAACGAACCTCACAATGACTCACGCGGCATCGCCATGGTGACCAGCATCCCCACATTATCGGATGTCATTTGGATTGCTCGGACGGACAAACCGACGCACGCACGCACGCACACGCGCGCGGGCAGGCCGATGCCTGTCATCTCATTGTCGGCTCGGTTTACTGTTCGTCCCGCAGCCGGCGAAGAATAATTCTAGGTTGCTGAACAATTTCTCCCGTTTCATTTGTGGTCTGCGGAGATTCAGTTCGGTGTTAATGAGCTGCCTGTGAACGAGGAGCAATTATGTACAAGTTTGTGCGGAGGGCACAAACAGTCGCGGAGCTCCTCACGTTAGTCGCCACGTGGGAAGGAAAACAAATGGCGAGTAGCTGTTGTTGTGTTGTAGTCTATTGGAAATGTAAATAGTCCACGTTAGTCCTGTCGCACAGCTGTTGTTTAGTGTCCTTCAAGTAACAATGTCGCATACTTTGTGCGTCCGCATATGTGCTTACATCTGCAGAAGCAGCAAAGCCTGATGGACCCGTGAACAATGTACATATTTTCAGTTTAGCTACAATATAAATATATAAAAATGCAATTAATCCAGTGGTAAACAAGAAAAACCAAGATTCACTTATTCAGTTCATCTCTGCACACGGTGAACAGTCTGCAAACTACTGCAGTGCGCATGCGGCCCGCATATTGTACGCTGCGGTAAAGCATCGCAGCCTTCCACAGTTTTGTGTTAAACGGGCGTGTAAAATGTTTTAGTTTCGGAGGCGCAGCGGCAAAAGTGACGCCCTGGCTCAACGATTCAATTCAGCCGGCTTGACACTGGGTGATCAGTGCTGGAGTGCGCTGACAGCCGGCCGATTAAAGAAATCACACAAGGCATGGGCAGAAAATGATCAGTGCCACCCTTCGTTTTTTAGCGCTATTGTCTTCCATCAGTGCCAAAATACACAGATGTGACACAGCATCAACGCAACACCGTCACACTGGTATTTAATGCGAGTCTTTACTGAGTGTGTTTTGTTTTAGGTGACAAAGGAAATGAGGTTGGAGTCAGCACAGCGCACCAAGCTTTTATTATGGTTTTGGGATTACTAAATTATAATACATCCCACTTTGCTGCCGTTAATATTTTGACAGTTCCAAGTCTTTTTTGTTGTTGTTGTTGTTTGGGTTTCGCTGCAGTTGATAAGTAGTTTTCTTGCTAAGAATAACAACGTCAGCGCAGATTTCGCAAATATGGCCGCGCATACAACTTAATCCTGCCCCTGAGCAGTGAGCGTTGTGGTAAAGTGAGAGCAATTAAGCTTTTAAAATGGAGGCAGGGAGGAATGAAAGGATCACGTTGCACAAATCTCATATTTTCTTTACATCAAGCAGCTGTTATTTTATTAAAAGTGCACGCTAGCCGTCACCCTCCAGTCTCTAACAACAGGCATTTGCTATCACCCCTGTATTGATAATGTGTTAATTATTGAAAAGGTGCACAACCGACGCTCAAATCGCACGCAGCATAAGGCGGCCATCGCGCCAATGCACGTGTGACAAGTGTATCTCTGGCATCAAGTGGACCTAGCAAAGGGTTTACTGGTTCACAGGAGCATGAGTATCTCTTTGTCGTCTGTTCACGCAGGAAACCTATATGAAGACAGCACAAGAAACAGGAAGACTGCCACCGACTGCTTAACCGAACGACAAACGGACACCAACATGTTCAGCAGAGCGTGGTACCCATAAGGCCTTGCGGGAGGCCCAAGGGGGTGGGGGTTACAAGGAGGCAGAGATGAACCTGACCAACGACAGGCCGTCACCTGGGGATATAAGCTCCACCCAACACTGATCTTCAGGGTGACTGACAGCTGGACCATCGCCTCAAACGCCGGCATCTGAATCCCCATTGGCCCACAGTACAGGTAGGTGTCCCAAGCTCTCCGAGTTGTGTTCTGACCATGCAGCTGGAGGAGAGGTGATGGAAAGTCGAGCTGAAGCCCGAGGAGGGTGAAGTGTGGGAGGTTGGAAATGGGTTGGAGGGGGCTGAAGAGGTTAAACAGTTTAATAAAGCAAAGTAAATGGAGATATTAATATTAGTTATAAAGGAAAACAGGAACAGAAACAGGAAATAGGAGGAGCAGGTGTCTGAACACATCTGTTTCAAAGGAGCACTGAAAGGCGGGGCTAAAATCCTGCTGTTGCTGCCTCCTCCTGTCTGCATCCCACTGATATGTACTCTGTCTGTCTTTGTTGTCTCCTTGCAAGAAATGTGAATAATGGTTGCACTATGTCGAGCATTAGAAAATGAATGGGCAGCAGTTGTGTGGCCAGTCGCTGCCCGAAGTGGATGCAGCTCTTGGATTGTCAGTTTTGGAAAGTGTGACTCCGGTTAAGAAGTTGGACAGTTGCAGGGGAGAGGAGGTCTCAGACGATCCGGCATGCTCTCCATCTTCTGCTCTCATGTGGCAGCTGAGCTATGCAGTGAGACACACACACACACGTCCAGTGAAGTCTGAGGACAGCAGTTGACGCTGCATTACGTACTGCAAAATAAATCAGTTTAACAATATTATACTGCAGACCGCTATGAATGGTAGTATGTTTTATAAACCACACACTACCAAAAAAAACCCAATGTAATGATGTCATTTACGCTGCTGTGAGACTCTGTCGGTCGTGGTTGCTACGCGCAACAGATAGCTCAACTGACGGAGGCATTTACACATGAGTACACACACAAGGAAACACTCAAACTACTTACGGCGGTGCGATTATTCAAAAATCACGTTCCTATGTAATCTGAATGATTCAGCAGCGTTTTGTACGATCACCGAGCTGCTAGTGTGCCTCCTGATTCCTGCTACCAACGTCACGCCGCGCGATAAGCACAAGGTACAAGCACACAGGTACTCAGGTGACTGCGAAACTGCAGCTGCGGCAACAGTAGCAGCTGGCACGTCGGTTTTGCTTTTATCACACGAGGCGCTGAGGTACAGGAGGTACGTGTAAACGGAGTTAAAATCGGACAAGTTGCAAAAGCAATGAGGTGGTGCTGAAATCGCCGCGCATCATCAGTTCCTTTCAGTTTAAAATCGCCCAAATCTTGAGTCGTGTGCCTTTCGAGACATTAAAATTAAAAACGGTTTAATATTGGAAACATGGATGTGTGTCACGCGTTTCATGGTAATCTGACTCATAATCGTGAGACACCGTGTGTGGAGATTTTGGCCAACTTTGTCTTCTGGACAGCGCCAGTGTGTTCGGGAGTCAGCCAAACGGTTTTCTGACTGAGTACAACGGGAAGTTTTGGCGCGATGGTCGCGTAAGACAACATGTTTTCTTCTGTCGGCTGTGGCTGTCCACTTGTGCAGAAAGATATCCGCGATATTTCAAAATCAGTGTTCAGCGTCAGCCGTTTGACCTGAATTTGGCATTGGAGGAAAGGACATAGGGTGAGTAGGTTCATCAGGGATCATCATCGAGGTCCTCCAGTTAGGGGAGACTACAGTATTTAGGATTCATCCTCTGAGGAGCGTGATCGTCCGGAGCAGAAGTTGTAACAACAAGGCCGCGATGAAGCTTCTTTATCAGTCCTCAGTGCTTTGTGTTGTAGACAATAGTGCTGTTTCGGTGTCAAAGTGAACGTCTGCTCTTGTAATGGCCGCATTTACAAAGCAACGAGGCTAGACCCAGCCCAGCTCAGAGCTTAGCCACTCCTTATCATTTTAGTTACTGTTAAATGTCAAGATTTAGTCACATATTCAGTCTGGGACATGGCGGCTGTCATTGGAAGAATGAAAACGACAGCAGGATCCTTTTTTTTCCCGTCGATGCCGGTTCCCGACCAGAGACCGTAACCAGGTTACGTCGCTCTGGTGGATGCACTTTTTCTCATTAAGTTTCAAATGTCTGCTGTGGGAATAAAGCTTATTGCCCCCGACGTTCATAGACAGGGAGAGGAGCGTCAACAGTTGGATCTCTAACTAATGAGCGATTATTTCCCATCGTGCTTCTTCCATCCGTCAGAGCGGTCTGCCTGAACAGCCAAACAGGCGGCAACGCAATCTTTCCTAATTGTGTTCTGTAGCGATGAACAGCGGCTCCTTCCTATTTAAAAACATCTTAACCATTAGAGAACAACATTATTTGTGCGTATATGTGTTTCATCTTCTCTCTCTCTCTCTCTCTCTGTTTCTTTCTCTCCATCTGCCGTTGCCGTGGAAACCTGTCCCACTCATCCCTGTTCGCTGAGTCAGGGAAAGGAGGGTGTAGTTGGACTGGGCCGGTCCAATCAGAATCACTAGGTGGCATCTCAGATCCACGTACCGAACAGCATCTAGTGGCTCGCAGCCGCTTGGAGACATCCAGTCTCATTCAGCTGCTCCGTCAAGAGAAGTCGCCCTGAAACACTCTGTTTGTTGGGGGAAGACCTCCCCTTTACACAGCATTTCACTGAGCACCGGTACAACACGGTTGTAATATAGGCTACAGAAGCATGCAGTGGAGCTGATTTCGACCTCTTTTCCTTTTTTTAAACATCCCAAGACGAAAGATGTAATGGGCACTTCCACCAGCTTCCAGGAAAAAGTACATTTTCAGTGGTGACCTCATATTGCACCTGTGGCCCGACGCGAGAGCCCAACCAATCACAAACGCTTTTTACTGCCCTGCGTGTCTTTACATCATGTATGTCATCACCGACAGTTCAACAGTTTGGACCATCCCTGGCCTCTGTTGAACAGTAGCTCCGTCTGCATGATGCATGGACTGTATGAAATCATGGATGTAGCCACTGTGACGCCGCATATTGCTTTGTGGATAAGCCTCAAATTTGGTATTTTGGCCGTCGCCATCTTGGTTTTTCATCATTGCGATGAATGGATTTCAAATCAGAGCCTGATTTACCAGATTCAAAGCTGTGGAGTTTGTATGTGAATACTTATGCTGCGTATCTAGTGTGAATTCTTGTGTTGACACTGTTTATTTAATATCAGGAAGGAGTTAGCTCCTGTGCCCTTAACCAACGCACCAAGTTAAAACTAATGCAGTCTCATACATCAGTACTGCAGCAATTCCCACTTTCACAATAGTTACAAGCAGCAGGTGACTTGAAGAGGGAGGTTGTGTTCAGTTGAACATGTCAGGCCAGTCTGGTGAGTCACCGATGCTGAGCTTTGTGCAGGTTGCACGCCACGGCTCAGACCATAGTAGCCCAACTGCTGTGCGCCGCTAACTCTGGGGTGCTGTCCGTGGTGCCGAAGTGGCATACGAACATGTCATTTGCAGGTTTATCCCTCAGTCCCGTCCTCCTGTCAGCTCTGTCTTGAGTCTGTAATGTTCTCTAAAGAATTTAGCATAAACAGCCAAGTCTGTACCATATTGCAGCCTTTATACTAGATCAACATTACGTGTAAAGAACTCATCTGTGCTGCTGAAAACACACCTCTAGACCCAACAGACCCCTGCACACCTCTGAGAAGACATAACTTCAGATTAAGTTTTTTGCTAAATCACCTCCTGAAAGGTTACAACGATTAGGTTCAAGCTGTTTCAGAGAGGCTGTGCATTGTGTTTCTGTTGAATTGCATCGCATTATACCGTCGGGTGCCTCTGCTGGTTATTCCGCCCCGTTTTTATCAATGGAAGCCGGCTAAATGCCAGAAACACCTCTCTCTTGTTTATCTTGCCCCCAAAATATATACAAGCATGCACCTACCTCATCCCATGGGGGAGTGTGTTTTACTCACGGCGTCCTCCGCGGGCTCCATGGGGTGACCGAGCTGTAATTAACACAATACAAAGGGTAGAGTATGCATGAATGGCATGAGTCACGCTGCACACGTTCTTAGAAAAAACAAGACGAGACCTTGTTTGTCTAAATTTGAAAAACAAGTCTATGCTGTGGCAAAATGATGTCTGCAATATTTCTGATTTTTAAATTTTTGGGCAGAGTGCTTCTTCTTTAAATAGCTCCTTTGTGAGTGGCATTTGCTGTAATGGCTCCTTTGTGATTGCAGCTCCTTCTCCCACAGAAGAGGACAGTGGAGCAACGGAGAACATTTGGACAAGCCCATAGTAATTGAAGCAATTGCAAATGAATCCCATGGGGCTGAATCTTCAGTCTGAGCTGAACTGAACAGAGTTAATGGCTTTTGTGAACAACTCCTGTGTGATTCACTCCTGGGGCCACATTACAGGAACATCCGAATGAGAAAATCCTATCTTAATCCCACTTAAGAAAGCAATTTAGAGTTTTTCCAAGACAGAAGGCGTGTTGGTGAATGCAGCGCCTGCTGTCAATCAAGCTGTAGTTTATGAATCTGTAAATCGCCCCCAATCTGCTGCAGGGACACCAAATAACTTGATCTGATTCAAGATTCAGGATTGCCTGTGTACAATACTTCAGGTGGAGCCAGTAAACTACAGTAAACATCTCTTTAAATGAACCACTTCTCTGCAGGAGCTGCGTACAGATACATTATTTGCATGAAGTCGGGACTTTTTTTTAATTCCAAAGCAAAAAAAAAAAGCAAAAATGCAACTAAAGAATAAGACGCAGACGTTTGCTGAGCCGTTCTCATTAAAAGTCTTATGACACAGCAACCAAAGCTGTTAAAGTACGAATCTAAAAGACTTTTAAAACGTGCGTTATTGTCATTATTATATCATTATTTATTAATAACGACACTCGTTTTACAGCATGTTGCAATGACCCAGAACACTGATGCTGTTGCTGATGTATGCTAATGTGTAATCATCATAATAGCCATAAGCTTTGTTAATAGAGCCCCCGTTGACACAATATACAAAGTGTGACCCAGAGAAAACATTAATATTAAAAGCAAATAATTGAAACTGAGGCATTAAACGAGGCTCAGACAGCTCTGTTTGTGGAGGCCTCAGGGCCTTGATGTGAGGATCACAAACTGTGTTAGGGTTTTTAAGGAATTAAAAAAATACAGTATGGAGCCTTAAAAGAGATCAATCTTAAAATCAATCCTGAGACACACAGGGAGCCAGCGTAAAGAGGCTTAAACTGGCGTCATATGTTCTTACCTCTTTGTTCAGGTGAGAAGCTGAACGGGCGAGTTTTTTAAGTTGTTTATAAAGCTTTTTGATTAAAACAAGAGAAAAGGCCGCTGCGACGATCAAGTTGTGAGGAGCGAATAAAACGGCGTGTACGCAATTTCTGCATCGGTGGAGCTAAAAAACAGATTCAGCAATATTTCTGAAGTGGTGGAAACGAGATTGGATAAGCGCTCGAAGCTTAAATCACCGTCAAACGGAGCGCCGTGACTTCCTGCAACAGTAACAGCGTTGAACGTTTGAGGTCGGTCGCGCATCGCGGTTGCATTTTGACGAAGGGAAGAACGTGGGCAAAGTGTAGCTAATGTTAAGATAATGTGATTATGCGCTTAAGTGGAAGTAGAGGCATAATCAGAGTAACGTATTGTTGCCGTTGATTGACAGTGAAGGGACGTTTGCAGGGACAGAAGCAAAATCCGTAAAAAGGCTTGTCCTTGAGCTGCAGAGGCACACACAGGGAGATAAATAAATAAGAGGAGCGGAGTCCATTAGCATGGTAGAGAGGGTGTGAAAGTGGCGGAGGCCTGGGGTGGGACACAGACCCGCTTCCGATGGCAGCTAAACTGGGATCATTTAGGGAATTCCCTGTTTGGCCGGCTCGCAGGCAACTTGTGCCATTTGGAGAGTTCACCTCTAAAAAGTAAAAACACTTTTTCTTTTCTTTTCTTTTTTTTTCTTTGGCCCACATATTTGCCCAAATTAATTTTTTAAGGCTTTTGTGAGCGCCAGCACTGAAAAGGAGGCATGCAACCAAATGTAAATATGGAAACTGCCCGCGTTGGAGAGACACACGTTTCAGTTCGGTCGACTTTATTTCACCAGTACAATCTTTCAGTGCTGCTCTCCGGGGAGTCCTGGCTACACAACAAACTATAAAATGACAAGATCTCGAATGCAGTGTTTATTGCTGCCTGTTATTCTATATATATATATATAGAGCCTTTGCTGCTGACCTTGCACGACCATTAAGGGCCATCGGTGGAGTCCACCTAAACAGATCTGTCAGGTACGGGGGAGGGAGTGTGACGCGCTGATCTAAACGGCACCGTCAGCACAGTTATTTTAATTCTGCCCGCTGTGCTGTCAATAACAGCCATTTTCAGGGGCCTGTAATGAGACGTGCGGCTACTGTTAATCACCTATTGGATTTGATCTGCTTTGCTACCCTGCGTTAGTGTTGGAAGTCAGGTCATTCCAATGTGAGTGGGTAAGGAGATGCACTTTATATTTATAGATAAACATATTTATGTTTATCATGCAGAGGATAAAACTCCTGGATCTGCCACTACCGAACAAACCAATCCCTTCATGTTCCCTTCAAGTTTAACTATAACACCACCAACACCATGCAGCCCGTTTAGTGTAATTAGCACCTTAGCAGAAGGGCTTCAGTCCTCTGTTGACATGTGAGGCGTTCAAGCACGGTATTGAGTGCAGGTCATTCATGTTTTGGCAGCAGTCAAAACCCAACTCGCTATCACAGTAGTAAAATGTTATAAAATAGACTTGGAGCTGTAAAAATATGCTCCAGGTGGGGTTTGTGTGCACATCGCATGAGTGAAATTAGACTTATAAAACCCCAGCTTGCTGTTTTCAAACTTTGGGTTTGGAATGGCTTAAAGAAACGAGATAGTACATGTTATTTGTTGAGCTTTAAAGCTGGTTCTCCCCTGTTTCCAGGTTTTGTGCTAAGCTAAGCTAGCCCGCTGCAGCTTTATAACTCATTTAATATCAGAAAACTATGAGCATGTGACCCAAAATTACTTTTGTTGCCTTGACGCGCTCTTAACACGATCTATAATCCAGACATTCCTCCACGCCGTCTCTATCCGTCTCCTTCCATCCGTTTGCTCCTCTCCTCCTCTCCTCAGGTATCCTCTCTTCCTCAGCGGTGGCAGGAGCGGTCGCCATGGCAACAGAGAGCCTACAGTGAAGTGAGAGAAAGAGCGTGAGAGGGAAAAGGAAAGAAAAGCAAAGAAAGAGAAGAAAGGAGCGAGGGAGAGGGGGAGGAAGGGGAAACTTTGAGGCTCAAAGCTGCACTTCGCATCCGTCTCTTCCTCACAGCGTCTGTCGTTCTCTCTACATCTGTGTTTTCTTCCTTTCTTCCACATAGATTGGTTTCCTAGAGCTTCTCCCGGAGCTTTCATCTGTTCCCTCTATCTACCCCTCCAGCTTTATATCTAATCCTTCATCTATCCCTCTGTGTCCTGGAGTTAAGGGCCAATTATACCTTCTGGGTCTGCGGAGCACGCTTTATGATACACACAACTCCCCTCTTTGTGTGTGTGTGTGTTCTGCATGCAGCGAGACTCCTCCTCTATTGTAAACAGGGAAAGATTTTTGCTTGAGGTAAAAACTCCTTGTTAGCTGCATTATTTACTTGTTGTTTGGGATGTTGTGGGTTGATTTAAGGCAGAGAATCAAAGTCACGCAGGGTGTCTCCTGTCTGCGGGGCTGCCTCATTATTAGCTTCATTCTCCTTTTATCCGTGCACTTTCAAGGATCTTACGTGCAGAGCAAATGCCCTCCACTGAAATCCACTCTATTCCTAAAGAACCAGCAGCGATGAAGTTGGGAAAAACTCACCTCGCTGAAATGGAAATGCTAAAATGTTTATGTCCCTGTGTGTGCTTGGAGAAGAGAGGGAGAGTGTGTGTGTGTGTGTGTTTCTGTGTTTTAATCTCATTCATATATTCATCAGCAGGCAGAAGTGCTGACGCAAGTGAGAGGGAGAGGAGGCATGGAAGTGAGAGGCAGGGAGTGTGAGATAAAGTGTGAGGAGGAGAAAGAAATCCAGAAACGTAACCGTCTATCCACCCGTCCCGAGCGCTCGCAGCCATATTTGATCTAGACATTAAACATATAGAAGAGCCACGAGTAGCGAGTGGAGACAAAAAAGGGGTTGAAAGATGTGAGAAGAGGGCAGGGCGGATCAATTTCTTTTTAAACCAAATTTAATTTCTGAAAGATCAAAGGGCAGTTAAATCCTTAAATTCAGTCTGAAGCAACATCGTTAATATAGGCTGTCACCGTCCATTTCAGCCTGCGAGCTCGCTTCGGAGCGTGCCCAGCTCTCCGCTGCATCTATCTGTTTACTTTTGCCCTGACAACATGAGGGGAGAAATGAAAGAAAGGAAAAGTGCACATAAATCGGATGAGACGGGACTCAGGCAAACAGCAGAAAATGGAGAAATGATGAAAACTAGGGATGAGGAAGAGAGGAGGATGAGATAGAAGTACAACAGGACGCGTGACCTTTGACAACATCCGTCACTACGCATAATCCTCCAGCAGCATGTCCGTACCGCGGAGTTTCACGACCAACCAGATGTGACATGCATCTGTTTATCACAACTGTAAAGGGCCGCTCGACCAGCAATGTGAAGACGGCGACATGTTGCATTGTTGCAGGGGTGTGTGTGTGTGGGCGTGCATACAGACCCGTCTGGTCTGTGTGCTCGAAAAGTAATTTGAACAGAAATTCAACAAAATCATTAATACGTTTTCGGTACGCTGCCATTCAGTCTGCGTGCAAGTGCATTTTGGAGATCGGAGAAAGTATTTTGCACCATGACGTGTGAATATTGAGTTTAGAAGAAGGCCACACTGAAAGAATTCGGCGTATTTTGATTTATGTGCAGTGTTTGACAGTTAAATCAGAACGAATAAAGATAAAGATCGACGCCATCTTTTTCCAGTAACACCGATGAACTGTGATTGTTTTCAAACTTTTTAAAGCCTGTGTCGTTAATTTAATGGTGATGCAGCTGAAGACGTTTGAAGGAAGACTCCGCCGACACTGTCTTGCTTGTATATTAAAGAGTTTACTGCAGAAAGTGCAGCATCAAAAACAGGTTCCATGGAAACCTGGAGAACCTCTGGGGGCCAAATGGGAAGTCTGTTGATTTGCTCTTAGAGCTTGCTTTATATACACCTTGTCTACCAGAAAAACTAAGGTGAAACATCTGGCACTACATAAACCTGAAGCTCTGTATATTACAGAAAACCCTATGGAAGATAAGAGAGATAAGTAGCAAAGGACACCTCGCTTTTAGACATATTAACCCTGGTTCCCTTACTCTGACAATCTCATGGGTACCAGTTATCTTCTGAAAACATTAGAAGTGAAAAACACCAGCTGGAACTTATAGATGACACAAAAATACTTCTGAGCTATGCATGAACTTACAGGACACCTCATGCTCTCTATAGTGCCATATAAAGACATTTATTACATGTATATGCATTAGTCAGTCCAGACACTACACCTGCAACAACCATTTTTTTGTGACTCGTAGAGAATTTGCACAACACAGCACTGCACGTATCACCACCTTTTGAGTTGATACATCAAACTTGTTCGCAAAACAGTCGGTTGTTCCCGCACCCGGCAGCCACGCGGCAACAATCTGGAGCGGTGCATCTGGCCACCTGGTGAATGTAAGTCCACCATTTCAGCAAAGTGATCCCAATTTATATTCCATGCAGCTATGACAAAGGTAAAGGCCTGTTTATAGAGTTCCAACCAAGAGAGACGTTTTTGGACTGCCGCTATTCTTGGAAGTGATCCTGGTTAAAAAAGCCTGGAATGAAAACTACAACCACCCATGAGAGGTTCAGTGAAGAGGAGTTCAGATTTGGATCCGAGTTACTGCTCCCACCCGCAGCTCGGTGTCGGAAAGACTAAAACTGCCATCCTCCGTCACCGTCCAGCACGAGGAGGTGGACGCTGCAGACGTCCTTCAATGTGTGCAATCAGCCGCTCCACATGTTTTAAAAGTTGGTTTGTAGCGGGGTGCACAATTTTTATTTTTATTTTTTTCCACTGAAGAGTCTGCTCCAAAATTGAAAGTCATACGTTGGAAGCTGAATGACCTGATTTAATGTGGTGCATTAACGTTGTGGACATGTTCTTCTGTGCATTAAAGTGGATCAGATTAGCTAAAATCATAGCTAGCTAGCAAGGAGAGCTTCGCTGCTAGGTTAGCTCACTGGCTAATGCCAAATATTATGAAGATGGTTTGGATGAACTGGTTGAAGGAAAATTAAAGGAAATAAATAAATGCTTTTTAATTGGTGATAATGTTTGAATTTGGGGATTTTACAAAGATCGCTCTTGTACAAACTAAGGTCCAGCTCGGTCTTCACATCCTCCTTTGAAGCATCAGATCATGGGATGCAGCTAAGCTTGCCATCAGTTGTTGAGATGCTTGACCAAAATGCCAAATGGACAAGAAACGCAGTCTTTCAGGTTGTGCAAAACATGCATTTCCCCAGTGCAACATATGTCGAGATGCTGTGCCACTGGGAAAAACACACAGCCAGGTTTTTTTGAGCGTGCCCAAATAAAAGTGGTTTATGAAAAAAAAAAAAAATCCTGCAGCATCTCAGTGCACGTAATTCCTCCAGTCAGTCCTGCAGCCCCAGCGCTTAAAAACTGTTGTCTTAATCCTTAATCATCGCAAAATACAAGAACCAAGTGGCTACGCTTTACTGCACTCCAGTTACCTAGCAACACCCATTCACAAAACGCCATATATGGCATAATGCAGTATGGAAGTTGAATGTACTCTCAGATTCACAGAGAGAGGCAGAGTGAGGGGACTTTAAAGAGATGTGGCTTTTCAGATAAGATAAACATTCATTGATCCCCATCTGGGAAATCTGATACAGTAAGTATAGATACTAAAATAAATAAATAATAGAGTTATATATGTTATGGTGTAATATAAAATTCACATAGTCCAGCAGAGAGACAGTACTTCACTGTGGAAGAGTCTGTGTGTCTCTGTGTCTTACAAGGAAACAGTTGGGGCTTCTGGTTGCTCGGCAGGTTGTCGTTCATATCTCCGATGACCACCAAACTTTGGTTCATGAATGCATCACTCTACATGCTAGGTATCCTAATAATTACCATATTTCATGACATATCCAGTCAACCTGCAGTCTTTAAGAGTCAATATAAGTCCTATTATGCCCAAGCTGCCTTTGCATCCTCCTCTGTAAAACCATGTATGGTCTAAATCCCAGCTCCTACCAACCACGTAATCCCACTGCACTGTACTTCCCGTCTTTCCTCAGAGTGTCTCTCCACTGTCGGTGAGTTGTTCGGCCTGCTGGTCAGCCAGCCAACCAACTAGCCAGCCAATTAGTCATCTCAGTGGGAGCAGACTAAAACTTGGTCTCTTCCCACACCTAATACCTAACAGATCTTAAGGCTTACAATACAGACAGGAATGGGCACTGTGCACAAGACGGCTTTATAAACTGCAGCTTTTGGCCCCAGAAAAAGAAAATAAAACACAGTGATTCATGAAACTGTGTTTCCATAGCAACCGTGGATATTTCATATTGGCAGGAAGAAGACTGTGGGGCAAGGCTGCCTACTGTTCTGCTCTGCTCTTGTCTTCTCTCTTTCACTTGACTCAATAATTGTTGTATTCTTACAGTGGACCATTGTGGCTGCAGACTTGCTGAGGAACAGGAGTCACTGAAATAGACCCATATATATATATATATATATGTGTATATATATATCTGTCTCTTATACATATATATATAATATATATATATATATATATGCATACGAACGCTTATGCAACCATTGTTACATATCTAAAGACTTTTCAGGCACTTTTTTTGTAACGTTATCCCAAAAAGGGCAACTTCTGACAAATGAAACAAGTTTTCTGACCATCTGGACCAGGGTTAATATGTGTAATATGTATGTGTTTTTGCATCGTATTTACTTTTGCATATAACTGTGCTGAGGGGTTACTGGCTCATTTTTAGGTTTTAGTTTACTGTCCTGCACATTTTTATATTGCAAAACTAATTTTAACAACCGGTTAATTCTTTAAATCTACAGTCTTAATATTCTGCCGTTTTGTAGGTTCGTCGTTGCTCCTTAGTACACCAAACTTTCCAGTGCCGCAGCGTCGTGTATGACTTTGTTGCTCATCGGATCCAAGACGCGTTTTCACTTGAGTCCTCGTGTTTTCTGCCTCACAGGTTTCAGTCATAGAAAATGAGACAGAAGGATTTTAATTACCCAAATTACGGATCAGACATTAATTGTTAACTAATGTTATATCTGTTTTCCTGCACGGCACCTCCTGCAGGGAAAAAGCTATATTTCTCCTTTCTCTTTAGGAGCTCGGGGAACATCAGAGATGATCAGGCAGGGGAAGCCTGTGTTCATTTAGTGCAGCGTGTGTTTGTGTGTGTGGCACAGCTCCTCGCCCGCCGTGGTCGGAGTTGAGTTAGTGTCTCCATGAATCACTTTATGATCTCATATCACTTATTCATAGACCCATGAATTATAGAAACCTCAATGAATCGTTCATCTATATGCAACGTCTCGTGGTTCACGTGTGCATTTGTGTGGAGTGTATGAATGTGGTTTTGCCCGAGTTGTTTAGTGCTGCTCTGCTCTGCCACGCAGCATTGGCAGCGGCGGGGGGTGGGGTGGGGGTGGGGGTGGGGGGCTCACTGTGGTACAATATGGTTCTGCTTTGAATGGATCCATCACATTAATTATACCTCCACACAGTGAGAACAATTAGTTTTGCACTGGTGTCTCTTCACTTGAAATAGAGTCTCTTAAAGTGAAAAGAAAGAGAAAATAGAAAATGCAATTTAATCCTGGAGCTAATGTCGATCGCTGGTGAGCCATTGTAACGCACAGAACAAGCCTAGTCTCCAACTTACTTTAGAAACTGGTGAGAAAATTGAAGACACTTATAAAATGAGCAAGGTTTGCGTGAGAGGACCTGGAGTGTAAGGGCTCATGAGAAGCTAAAACCCTGCAAAAGCAGTTTGTAATACTCAGATTCCCTCGAGAATGACTCCTGACCTACAAAAAAAAATAATTTCGCTGGTGTTACGAGACTGTATTTGACCAGGCAGTCGACAGCGTTTTGGCTTAAACATTATGAATTAGATGTTGAATGGGTTTAATGCAGAACACCACCTGTGTTTAGAGTGGTGCCCTGTGCACGTTGCGCCATTCTGTCTCCCGCGACAGGTATGATCTTCTGGGACGATCCCCTCCCGCTGCTGCTTTAGTGACTCCATTACAGACTAATTGAATGACTAAAATTGCGCTTTTCCTCCTAGTTAATACTTTATTCTCCTCCTCTCCCTTCAACAGGATGGCATTGCTCGCTCTAGTCTAGTCAAAACTCCTCAAACTGTTCTAAAACTATGGCAATTAAACTTTTAATCTTAAACGAACATGCTAATTTCCTCTCTCTTATTTCTCAAGTGAATTAACTGCCACGACAGTGCCACAATAATACCACTTGGAAACACACAGAGAAGTTGAAAAGTTCTCCAATTAATAATTAAAGTTTAGGTCCAAAAATAACTTAAGTTACATTTTGGGAAAGTTAGTGGATTTGGTGAAAATAAGCGCTTTGTTAAGATTATGGAAGCTTTGTTGTCATGGTAACAAAGGAACATCTGTGGTCAGTCTTTTACAAATGAAACACACAAACACAAAGCACAGTTTACAGCGTGAAAGTCCGTTGTTGTTGTTGACTTCCTCTGCGTGTTGCCCTGTGACTGCGGCTAACGGGCTCTGTCACTAATACATGTAAACATATACTGAAACAAGTTTGGGAGTAAAGAGAGCGTTAAACTGTGATGGAGCCGTGTCCGTCGTGGTTGCTACGAGCAACAGGAGGTTCGGCTGAAACCAACCGCTGGAGGCAACATTAAGTGCATGCAAACGTTTGCGGCCTCTTGAGCTAATTTTCTCTCAGCTGCTGTAAACTGTTCGAGACTCGTGATACTCTGTCACCTCCACATTCATGTTTCAAAACACACACTCGCTCATTCAGAGGGTCATCACCTGAACTCCACCCAGGTGGCCTCTTTTAGAGCTGCTGCTCATCTGAAATCCAAACCCTCGTGTAAGATTTGAAGCTATTGATCCTTTATTACCTTTTCTTCTTTTAACATCTCCCTGCCAAATACTGTTGCCAAGTGATCTTGGCTGAAGCTCCTTTGATTGGCTGGAATTGCAATTGTTGCTTGGCAACATTAACTTTGTGAACATCTTAACAGGAAGCAACTACCGAGGCTTCAGTGATTTAATGACACAACTCATTCTGTTGGTTCTGCACCAGGCTGTCAGCTCGCTGCATGATATCCTGCTACCTGCAGGGAACCATCTCATACTCGCACTGTCTCTTTGGGAAGCAATTGTGTGTGTGTGTGTGTGTGTGTGTGTGTGTGTGTTAATGATACTCCTCTCAAGCCGCTTGTGAATACAGCTGTAATGACACAATTCTGTCATCAGCTATCCTCCCCTGACAGACGCGCATGTTTGTATCTCTGTGCTTTGCCACTACCCCAAACCTTAACTCCCACAACCACACGCCTAACCCCAAACCCTCACCCTAACACCGAGCCTTAACCCTCAAACATCCCTTTGAAGGAGTAAGAACTGTACACAATGTACTCACTTTTGAGGTGTATAACTAAAACTGGTCCGAACAAAGACAGAAAAGCTCTAACATACATTAGAGTTTAGACAGTTTGCAGTTTTACCTAGCATCTCTGTGCCCACTGCTGTTACTGTACAGTATCTGCAGAGCTGGGAATCCTGCCATTGTGATATTATGAGCAACGCTGATGTATTTGCAGCTAACCCTCACAGAAAAGGTATGAGGTGTTGAGACGGAGCTGCAATTTGGTACCCAAAAATAGGCGAGCACTCTACAGAGCGACCTATGTTTTATGGCGGATCCATGCTTGGCTCTGTAAACCAGAGCCGCCCAAAATAGGACCTGTGGGCAAAATCAGCTGAATCTAAGCCGCCTGAAATAGGACCTGTGGGCAAAACCTGGCTCTCATGAAATGAGTTTGGCCTACCAAAGTGTTACACTGACTGTAAAATGCTCTCTTTCTCATTTATTGTGATTAAATTTGATAACTTCTCATCCGTGTTTCTTGACAAGTCTCTCGCGTGAGGAATGTTGGTGAAGGTTGCAGCGACGTTATCTTGGCTTTTGGTCAGCGTCTTGTTTAAAGTTGTTCTCGTGTGGCCAAACATTTTTCCCCTAAAGGCGCTTTCTCCAAGTAAGCTTCTGCTTCTAAAATAAGAATAAACATCTAATGCTTCTACAGTTTTTATTCTCTCCTTCAAAGCCTGAAAAAGTAGGAGTGAGCAATTAATCATGCATGCAAGTTTCTGTGGCCAGTAATCCTTGAATCTCATATTGGTGTTTGGCAATGTTTCCGACATCGAAGATTGATCGCTAAATCCTAAATCCTGCAAAATAATTGTGTAATCAATAAGAGTAATTTTTTTTATACGCATAACGTTTGAGATTATTGAAAAAGCACGAGCTGCAGTCAGTCATAAAGAGACGCTACATGAGGCGCAGTAAAGCCCTCCCCGTATTGATTTTAAGTCACTGTAAAGCCTGGCCTCTCGTGGCTCACAGCTTTGATAAAACACTGATAATGTAATACATCACTGTAATCAAACAGGGGGGAAGAGCAGGAGTGCACAGCTGCATGCAGGGTGAAGGTATTCCTCTGCGTTTTGCACAATATATGATAACAGCTTGTATCAGTCTAAGCAAAATAACAAACGACAGCCTAAATCTTCCCATGATGCACGTGCTTTTTACTAAAACGCTGCACAAACATTTGCACAAAAGCTCCGAGATGCTACCTCCTCACATTTTTCATTTTTCCTGTTTGTTCTGTCATGTGTTTTCTAAAAGTAGACCGCTTTATTGTACGACATCCTGTAGTGAAAACAAAACTTCTTTCAGCACAAGTAAAGAAGCCCCAGGCCCCTATCAGTTGTTGCCAGGCAACAGACACAGTCCCAGCTTGTCCAACAGGACCTGAACTCTGAACAAACTCAGTATGAGCAAGTTTCAGCCCCGGAAGTGAAAACTTGAAGACGTGATGTCGAAGTTTTGTCAGCTTCTGCGTGTTTGCACCACCCTCAAGGTGACCCAGAAAACAGAGTTGGAGAGAGAGGGAGAGAGAGGACTTGCTGACTGACAGAGTGACTGGCTGGCCGGCTTCCTGTTTCTTCACAGACTGTTGTTAAACTCAGTCAATCTCGGAGAGTCCCAGAGCCGCCATCTGGGTTTAACTGGTGCTTCATCCCGGCTCTGCCAACTGGCACATATGGCACAAGGGATACTATGTCATTTGTTAGAGTAGAGTTGAGTGGATTACAGTGATGCTTATATTTTGTTTTTAAGTGTCAGAGGTCAGTTTTTATCCACTTGTCTGCAACCAGCTCACAGGAAGTTATATTTCACACATTGTACGCACATATTTTGTATTTTAAAAGACTTCTTTTATTCATATTCATTTGCTTGTCCCGTGCTATCAATTAATTTGCACGCATGCATTCTCCGCCGCTGCACGGCAACTGCAGTGTGTGCGCAGGTCCACTGCAGAAACGGCTTTGCGCAACTGACGTGCAGCAGCCACCTTCACCAAACAATTTCCTAAAGGTCCTGGAGTCAAATCTGCAACAAACCTAATCTCAGTTATCCTCTCGTTATCCACACTGGACGATTCTGAATCTCAGAACTTAATCCTCTTTAGACCGGATAAAGAATTTAAACTCAGGTTGAAATGGGTTTTTGCTGTTTGTCAATCAGTTGTGCTATTGTTTGCGTCTTGTGCTGACTTCTATTTATTTTATTGATGAGTTTTGTGCATCTCAACAGCCCATCTGACGAATGGCACTGCAAATTATCTAGGTATACATGCTGTGGCGATATACAGTGCTTGACCTTATGCAAATATTTATTAAATGAATATATTTAAGTGGCTTACCATCGCTGGAGGCATCATGCTTTGAGTTTGTTTGACTCTTTAACCATAATCAAGTGTTTACTTCAGGGCACCAAGCTTTTTATCTGGCTAATATAACTGTTCCTTATTTGCCATGACAGCTATCGTTCCCTGTCTTTAAACCACTTCGTAGACATCGCCACGTCCAGAAGCTGCAGAAAGCGAGACATGTACAACATTAAACTGATCGGAGAGGATAAACAGTTGCAGTCACAGTAGCATGAAAGTGCCTCATATTGCAGATTCAAAGGATGTCTGGCCAATCGTTTCTTGCCGTTCTGCAGAGTCAGTCGCTAAGAGGGAACAAACTGCAACCTGTCTGTTTTGTGGATTTATTGCTTTCCAAACTGATACCGAAGGGAACACATCATTGGTCTCGGAGCTGATTGGGCTCAGGCAGCTGCAAAACAGCAGCCCAGTCAGGAGGCTGCCGACCATGAGCGGTAATTTGCCTGTTCACTTAACGTCTACAATGGCCATCACAAAACCGACGGGACTCCACTGCAGCCCGGCGACACCTGCAGCTTGTTGATGATTTCTCCTATCGCACTATTCAAGGAACATCAAACTATCCTGCAGGCGGCTGCACTCGTTTGGTGCGCAAGCGCAAATATAAGTGAGGACAAGTGAATCATCACTATCAACAGCAGCCCTATAAAATCAAATAATGAGCAAGCTCCAGAGCGAAGTCTTCAATGACACAGCGACCATCATTTTTGATCGATGGCGTCGTTACCTTTCAGATTCCGATTTAATTTTGGAAACCAACGAGTAGGTCAAGAGGAGGGTGAGGAGGAGGAGGAGGGACGCATTTATCCCGGGCATGGGTCCAAATGCTTTTTTTGGCCGTGGGGGACGGTCGCTGATGATGTCGGTGATGTTTTGGCAAACCGACTCACAAACACGCGCCTGATCGTGCGGACGTGTCGCCGGTTAGACTGGATGTCGCGTCTTGGCTAGAATCGAGTCCTCGTGCAGTAAGACACTAAAAGTCGTTACGAGTCCTTTCCGGCCTGTGCAAGCAGTTGCACGATGTCTTCCGTGGCTCTGGAGGACGTTTGTCAAGTCTGAGAAAATCACCATGATGATGTAGGAAACAGCATATTTATAACAGAAGGCGTCCTGAATTACAAGCTGCAGGAGAGGAACTTTGAAACAGATGGTTGTTTACCCAGCAGGAAAAGTCTGGTGATTGTTTTCATATTATACAGGACGGATGGCGAAAAGTGTGTGTAACTCGTGACCGCTCGCATCTGTGGACGTATCGAGGCTGTTGTGTGACTGCACAGCTGAACGTGTAAAGGTTAAAAAAGTCCTGTGCATCAGCGATATGACATTATATTCACTAAATGTATGCTCAGCTATCTTGAATGAGAAACTTCACACCATGTGCCACAGTTTCAGTTGCATGCTTTCCTGTGTTTTAAAGCACCAAGTCTGATACAAACAGGTTTCCCAGTTGTAGCCCCAGTCTTATATGATAGTTAATTAAGTATTTTGTTTGTTTATGAGGGGCATTTTCCCTGTTTCCTAATTGTAAATAGCCCAAATCAGCAAATTTGATTGACTATGAAAACAATCCTTAGTCGTCCAACTGTAAATACATTTAAATCTTTAGAATAAGAAAATCCTGTAATGAAACTTCCAACACCCACATAAACAAATACAAAAAAAACCCAAACCCTCCTCATGTAAAATCATGTTTTAGCAACATTGGGTTATTTTTGTCCTCTGAAGATTTTTTTTTTCCCACAGGAAAAGAAAGAGGCAGCATGGCAACAGTCTCAGGGACAAGTGTGTGAGAGCGTGCGTGCGTGCGTGTGCGCGCGCGCCCGCTTTTGGAGACGAAACGCAAGACCTCGTGACTTAAATCATTAAATATGAGGGCGAGGATTTGATTTACGGTGAGGGTAAAGTTAGTGCAGGCTGGGGTTATGGTTAGTCAATGTAATGTCCATTGAAGTAAAGGAAACTCGAGTGTGTGTGTGTGTGTGTGTAGTGTGACACTATGAGATGAAAAAGACCACTTCCATTCTTCCTGACGCGCACGCACAAACACACATCCGCGCACAATTAGGCACCTTCATGCGCACGCGCAAACGCACCTACTCTGGCGTCCTCGTTCCATCTTCATCCATCTCTCTCTCTCTCCCTCCCTCTCTCTCTCTCTCTCTCTCTCTCTACGGGGGATAGATGGGAGGAGACGCTCCTGCTGAATGTGTTTTCCCTGCAGCGGGGTTTACGGTTACGAGGAAGAAGAAGAAAAGAAGAAGAAGGGCACCGCACAGAGACGCGGTCGCGGATCCGTTCACTCGGTGTGATTTTCATAACCGCACACTGACCTTTCTCTTCCCCGGTGTGCCCGCATCTTTGCTTTTTTCTCATTTTTTTTTTTTTTTACATGGAGGCGGAGCGAGGCATCTTATAAAGAAACCAATCGAGGAGATCTTACTGAGAGCGTTGCGCGCGCGCGTGTGTGTGCCTGCATGTGTGCGCGCGCGTGTGTAACCGACTTGGATTTAAACCTCACCGAATGATCCGGTAATGAGTCTCCGTGCCCGGGTAGATGTGCTCATCTCCTTCGTTTTCCGGCCCCGGGGGGTACTGAAGATGCGGCTGGTAGCGCGGGTACCTGTCCTGGTTTCACACCGGCTCGGTTCGTCCCGGTAGACTGATCCTATCCGGTGCTGCGGTGTCCACGGGGGCCACCAGAGTGATTTTATTTTAAGAAAAACCGGATCCGCCACCAGCAGCCTGACAGATGGATAACTACTCTACTTTACAACGTAAGGCTGCACGGACTGACACATAGGCTACCTGCTGCAGTATTTGTCATTCACTGTGTGTTAATGATGGGCACCCCTGAATGAATGAGCCTGTCAGAGCGACCTCACTGCACTAACATCACTGTCACATTCATCATGCGCTTCTTGTTTTTATTCTAAGGTATCTCGTGATTTTTTTCCACGTCATAATCATAACCACACATTTTTAATCAGGCAGGTGTCACGCGACAGGTTTAACGCCTTCATTTGAATATTTGCAGCTGAGCATTAAGACCTGGCACTTTGCACTGTGTGATGTGATTTGGTTTTGTCCTTTCAAAATGGTCCCTTCATTCTCTCATAGACCCCCATTCACGGGCCTTTCAAGCTCTGTGATGAGCTAATGAAACAGCCATGACTGCAGGAAGGAGGGTGTGTGTGTGTGTGTGTGTGTGTGTGAGAGGATGATATATGATGCAATGTCATATACACTCCTGTCTTGACATGTAGCCCCCAGCCGTTCTGCCATGATAGCTTCTGCTTTCATGTAAGACATGATCACACGCACACACATGCACCTGTTAAATCCACACAGCCTGAGGTATTGTAGCTTATTAGCCTATCTCGCTGATTATTTAGCTGTATCAATCACACTTGTAATGACAAAGGCTTGTTAACCATCCCGCTAAATGGTTTATTGCTGCTGTTACACACCTGCACAGGGTTAGACAGTTTTATTGTATGGGTCATAATTTTTGCAGTTATGTGCTGTGATATTTTTTTTTATTTATTTTATTCTTTATGTCCAGTCTCATCACTGAACAGCGCACATACTGTATGTCTTTCTGACTTGCAGCCAGGGCAGTAAAGAAACATGCAAAAGGGGGGGGGGGGGCTCTGCTAATCAAAGGGAATATTTAATTACAATCTTCAATGCAACATATTTCAAAGCTCCTCTGTCTGTGCTGCCTCCAAGATGGGCTCTATTAATACATTTTCTTTTCAGCAGGGCTTTGCGGTCATTGCTAATAGCCTTATTTAGTATCATTTTGTGAACCAGGCCTTTATGTGTTCTCAATATTGGTCTGTTAGTTTGGCGTCATGGAGCGCAGCTGCCCGGGCTACAGTCTGTGTCTGTGTTTAATGTACTGCATGCAATTTTCCAGATGTATAGGGTGATCTGCCTCATTTCCAGGATTTATGCAGTTGTGTCTCTTCCTTTGTGCTCATAATGTATGTCCTTCTTTTCTGTTTTTTGACATGGCAGAGTAGCTGGTTTATGTTTTTGAGAGACTTTTGAGGAAGTATTTCAATATCAAGCTACGTTATGCTTTGATTTTGCTGCATTTAGGGAAATATTACACGTTTAACTCAATTAAATCAGACTTCCACTGTTAAAATATACCTCTCATCAAGTCTTATAGTCTGAAATTGAGCCCATAAAGTTTGATTGTCTTCAAAAACCAGGTTAAAAAAACTTTTAATATTGGATTTTAACCTTTAAACCAACACAAATTAACATGTTTCTTACATTTATGAAGTTGGCATTTATAATTAGTGAAGCAAAGGTGCCATAGTCTCTCTGGTTTCAAGTCTCATGCATAGAACACACTTTAAAGAAGTAGAAATATTGCTTCTGCGCTGCAAAACAACATGTTTTTTGCAGAAACACCCAGAAAAGTAAGACTTTGACCCTCTTCTTAAGTATTTACATTCAGCTCCACCTCTGCCAGCTATAACAAAATGCTCTAGTGATGAAAAGATGCTGCCATTTGGCAGTTGAGTGTCTTTGATTTTATAGTTTAAGTACATTTTAGGAGGTCTAGATGAAGACCAAAGAGGAGGTTTATGGATGTAGTGAAGGAGGACATGAAGGTAGTTGGTGTGAGGGAGGAGGACACAGAGGATGGGGCGAGATGCAAGCAGATGATTCGCTGTGGAGATTTGAATACTTTTTGTGCCCCTGCCCAGCAGATGGATCCAGATATTTGTGGTCTCTGTAGCATAAAAGTTGTGGCAGCAGTTAGTTTTGTCCACTGATCGGTCGGTCACTTCATAGAAAGTTGTTTGGAAAACATTTTGACAATCGATTAATGGTTTAAGTAACATTCTCCAGGTTCAGCGTCTCATAAGTCGAGATTTACTTGGTTTTGCCACCTAACGGTGTAGCAACCAGAGTGTCTTTGGATTTTGGACTCCTGATCGGATAAAACAAGATTTTGAACAAATTGAACATCCCACACCGGCTGGATTAACTGATAATAAAAATAATTCTTACATGCTGCCCAGATCTAGAAATGTATTGTCTTGGCAGTTCCCCTCTATGAAAGTTAAACAGTGTCCAGTCTTAATGCTGATATGTAGTATATTTCTTTACACGTTAGTCTTTGTCCAGTCTTTCATCATCTGTTTTCCATTGTAGCCACATGCTGTGCCCATGCAGTCCAACTCCAGAAGTGCTCGCTCGTGTACGTCCTTTTGTGTCAGACCAAATTACAGCGAGCTCCACTTGTGTTGAGTGTGATGTTGAGTGTTGAGAGGCTTCAGATCCAAGACACGATAAATGCATTAATATTCCCTCTTCAAAGAGCAAACGTGCGTGCAGCTGGAGGACGAAGGTTGGCTCCGTCTCTCTCTGCTGCTCCACTATAGCTCTGACAGGACACTGCTGTTCCTGCTGCTGCTGCTGCTGCTGCTGATGCTGCTGGTTGCCTAGTGACTGTATCCATGGAACCGGCTCCCATCGTCATGGTGATGGGCCAAGGGAAAGAGACCAAGTGAAGGAAGGGGCACAGAGATACCAGTACATCTGCAGTGTGTGTTATGATGATGGGGGATGCATTGTGGTATTATCAAGGGTGATGATGATGATGATGATGATGATGGAGGCTGTGATGGTGATTTAGCGATGTTGTCTGTTGTGGTGATGTCACCGATGATGCTGAGGGAAGTGTTGAAGAGTCGAGTTGAATCCACCGAATCTTGTTTCAGCCACTTTACAGAGAAATCTGTCTTAATCAAGAATATTCTTGCTTAAATATGAGCAAAACTCCTCTTTTCAGAAGAGCTTTGAGTTACATGGAAGCATTTCATTTAGGATATTTATTCAAGTCCACAAAACACTGACTGTGTGGCAAAATCCTGAGCTTATGGATGGACACTGGAGAGTTATGTGCTGCACGATAGAGCTGCAAGGCTTTGCATGAAAATGAATCAGTTCATCACTCTGGAGTGGTGGCTGGGTGAAGCAGGATGTGGCACCTGAAAGCTCCTGATCGCCAGTTACAATAGTTTATTTCTTTACTTTCACCAAACATTTAGCAGAATAGTCAAGAAGATAATGGGAAAATGAATCACTAATTAAAACAATCACTGGTGCATCGCTTCTTCAGCAGCTTTTGATAAGACCTTTTAAGACGACGGGGAGTGAAATTTAGTTTTTTGCCAGGCGTGAAGCAGGAAGCAGTGGCCGTGTCTGAGCGGGAAACGGCACGCTCGCAGTGTTGCACGATTTTTGCAGCGTTTTCTTAAAACCACCAAATCCATGTTAGGAAACCTTTGCAGGGTTTTAGAGAAGCGGCGAGGAGAGCAGAGCAGAGGAGAGGAGAGGAGGGAGGAGGAACAGACAGAAGCATTATCCTCTTCGTCACGGCACGTACTGTACTGTAGGTTCACACAGGCTGCATGAAACTGTTCCAAACTGGTCTCTCACAGGATAAATTTATCTCACTCGCTTTGTTCATTTAACCGGTTTAACGCCATTTTTTTTTTTTTTTTTTCCCTCTTCAGTGTGTGCACAGATTCATACGGGAGCATCCGTTCTGTCCCCTCTCCCATCTCTGTGTCAGTGTTGCCATGGTTGCATCATGCACATTGTTCTCTCCAGGGTGACATAATTCTTTGGCTCGAACGAGACGCTCTGGATCCTGCACAGTCCTAATGGGAATCTTTAAGAATGAAATGTTGTGTTTGGTTTGTGCAACGCTAACGGTGTCGTTGTAGCTTTGGGAGGGGTCGTTCTGTAGGACGTCGCGTGCTCCTTTAGGTGAAATTAGTCAGGTTTTGCTGCCAAGATGGAGTCATGGTTGTCATTCGTGTGCGCTTCTGGGAGAAGAACAGCTTCAGGCACAGAAACTACAGGGTGACATTAAAGCTCTGACCAATAACACTTGTTTTTACTCGTTTTAAAGACACTTATCTCATTGATGCTGAAATTGTGTTGATTTATAATAATCGATTATCAGAAATCATTGCTTGAATGACATATCTTTGTGAGGATTCGCTGCTTTTCTATGTTTTACGTGATTAGAATTTGAATATCTTTGGGTTTCGGAGCGTTGGTCAGACAAATGCATTTGAGCGTTGGCTGTTTGATGTTGTGTTTAGCAGTTTTTTGCTATTTTCTGCCTCTTTACAGACAAAATAGTGAAAATTGTTATTTGCACTCATGGTCGGCCAGGCTTTTGAGACGCTTTGGTGGATATTTGTTTCTTTGTTGATCGGATTGCACACATTTTTTAGCTCAAAAGCAAGAAAATCATCAATTTATTGTCTATTTTCTGACATTTTACATTAGAAACTCCTTTTAACCAGATAAGAAACTCTTTTAAAAAGCCTGAGACAATGTCCTGTTGTCTGTGTCTTTGTCTTTGCGTTAATACTTTCTTCCATTATTTTGAGTAGCTGTCAAAATGACCCCCTGTAGTGCAAAATGCCCGTCGCGGCAGTGTCATGTGACCCCTCGGGCCCCACTCCCAGATCCAGTGTCCACAGCTGTGGCTCAGCAGGCATCTTTTCTCAGCGATACAGTGACGGGACGGGTCACAGAGCTCCCGGTATTCCTCCGTCTCAACACAAAGTCTCCGCTCATCCATTGTGACAGCTACAAGAACACCAAAGATGATGACCTGTGACTGACAAGGAGGAGGTCAAGTCGGGATATTGTGGCGAGAACGTGCCAAGTTGGGAGTCGATTCTGAGATGATGCCACGTGGCCACATTACACCGTACGTGCCTGACTGCTGGTTCTCGTAGAAAATATGAAGAGCCGGTTGCTGGGAGGCGGATAATATGGTGGCTGTGTTTATGATAATGGATGAATTAACAGTTTGCCAAAACCATAGGTCGCCATGCAGTTGTTAAACAACCTGGCAGGACTGTAGCAAGGTGCTTCACACTGTACGGTCGGCTCGGTGTGTGTGCGCGTGTAGCGTAGTCTTTCACACTCGTCCAATGTGTCACTTGGTGTGACCCAGTGTTTCTGCTGAATCTGCTAAGTTTGTGTGTGTGTGTGTGTGTGTGTGTGTAGTTTCATTTCCCTCCATGTTGTCTCCATGTTTTCTGCTTGCACAGTTTCACTCTGGAGGGAACTGACCCAGGGCGAGTCATGTGGCTTCTAAGTAGGGCATTTTATTCTGTTCTGTTGACAGTATATACTGCATGTAGAGAAGGGTGGAGCTCCGGAGTGGGTATATGAGATGATATATGTAGTTGTTTTAATGCATTTTTACATTTTTATATAAACGTGTCCCAAATTTGCTGCAAGCCCCTTTCCATATTAAAGGTTGAGGAACCCATTTTTATGTGGTTTATAGTGTATCTTGACAAGAAGTAGGGTCCAAGATGGCTATGCATGTTGCTCAACAGCAAAACCAAACATTTCTCTGGACATCTCATACACAGCTAATGAACAAGGGGTGTGTTGTGCACTGATTTGCAGAGCATTTGAACTAACGGGTATCAGTTACATTGCATGAAGGACTTTTCAGTTTCAGCCTAAATTTATCTGCGGCTGCTTTCTGGGAAACAGCTACCGTCTCCTTTTGTCACTACCAGGGTACCTCACTTACCTGCAATAAACATTAGTTGACTCATTCCAGCTCCACATCTCCATGCCTGCCATGAAGTCACTAAGAGAACTCATTTCAAAGCTCTACAATGAGCTGAGAAGCAGCATTTCTAAAAAAAATAAAAAATAAAAAATAAGTGTGTAATCCCTTTTTTAAAACTCTGTTACACAGAGAAAAATAAAACAAAATCACAGGCCCTTTTTGTTGCATTGTGTGTTTTATACTGCAGACAGAAATCTGACTGCAGCGCCTGGAAAACCGGCCCCTTGCAGAATACAGATGCCAACCTTCAGAGTCAGTTTATTTTATTTTGTCCACAAATTTTGAGTTAAAAAAGAAAACACTGGAAGAAGGGAATTTGTGGGGTTTTATGCTCAAAGGAAGACGTAACACAGCCGCTGGTAGGCTGGCCTTCGCAGTATGATAGCCAAATTGATATTTGCACTTTGCTTTTTTGGGGGGATAAGCATGAACAAAATCAAATAATGAAGCATCTCTCGTGGAGCATGTTTGCTCCTGGATTTGTCATATTTCATGTTAAGCATCTTCACATCATAGGTGCTTTAAAAAAAAAAAAAAAAATCTGGATCACTTCTCTTACAAGAATGAAGTAACAGGCTTCACCCCAACACATGCCGAGTCTGAACTGATCCAGTAATTCCTGGATGTGTGACAGTCTCCCAGGAGATGGTAGGGGGAGGAGGAGGTGGAGGTGGCGGTGGGTCGGTCTGCATCCTGTGCTGGTTGGTCCACGTGTTGCCGTGAGCGACCTAGTCTCCTCTTAATGAGACAAAGGCCCGTGCGGCCTCTGGTCTGAACGCTTCATTAGACGACTCTGAGTACGTCAGGATGTTTGAATGTGAGAGAGAGGGGGAGACCCTAAGGCCCCTGTTAGAGCCTTTAAGATCCTCTCATCCGTTTAAGACTCACAGCATTTAACATGGATGTAATCTGAAGCTATTCAGTCTATTAATAATGGCCATCTCACTGTAGCGGAAATCACCGCAGCGTCCATTAATGAAAGAGCACCAGAGATGGGGTGAAAGCAGAAACGTGTGATTGAAGTGAACATGGGATAAGAGTGGGTGGCGACCTCGCAGGGAAACTTTCAGAGACGGCAGGGGAAACACAGCGACTAAAAGAGCCAGAGAAGAAGAATGAGCACGGAGTTGGGAGCAGGCGAATAATCTCTGGTAAATCGACAGCATCTGTCTCCTGTCCTGCTCTGTCTGTCTCAGATCAGCTGTCATTGGCTATCAGACAGGAAGAGACGGAGAGATGGCTCGTCCCAATCCCAAAGACTTTATCCTCTCAAGAACACATCTTAGATCTACGTAATCGCCATCATTCAACGTTTAGGTTCTTATTAAAGGAATAGTCCGGCGTTATTCCTGCATTTTACTTTTTATTTTATTACTGTCAGTGAATCCCAGCCTGACGATCAGCAGCCTGTCTGTCCGAACCCATCTGCTCCTGCTGAAGACACGGAGCTGGTGATCATCTTACAGTTACATGCATATTGACGCTGTAGTTTGTGGGAAGCACGTCTCGGCTGCAGTTTGGGTGCGCTGGAGCGTTTGCTGTTGCAGGATGGTGAATGTGGTGATCAGCTCAAAAGAATCTACGGTGTGTGTGTGTGTGTGTGTGTGTGTTCAAGTAAAATCACTAAATGCAAACCTTACTGAGGGAATGTACCCATAATGCATTAAAATAGCCCCTGTCAGTGTTTTACTATTATGATGTTTTAGTATCAATATTACTGCTGTATTATTTTTTATTGTATTTTGTAGTTAAATCTACATCAGTGCATAATATTCTTTAAAATCATCCCGTTTAGTGGAGTCACAGTGTGAAAAGTCGACTTTACATGGGCTCAGACAAACTTTTTTACAATTGTCCATAATAGTAGGTTTTAAAAAGTGTAACCTGAAAGTAACTGAAGCCCGTCGGATGGGCGTAGTGCAGTAAAATGTGCAGCGTTCTCTTAAGTGAGGTCGAAAGAGGTGTGATGAAATGAAAACACTCAAATTAAGTACAAGTAATTCAGGTCTTTACTGAAGTACAGTACATGAGTAAGTGTACTTAGCTGCATTTCAACACTGTATATCAGGCTTTAGCTACAGTGAACAGGAAAATACAGAATACAACCAAACTTATATTTTAGTGGCTAACATGAACTTTTACTTGTAAAGCTGTAAATTAGGTTTGTTCTTTAGGTACATGACGAGCGTTAGAGTGGGACAGCAGTCGTGTATGTCGTCATAGTTAAGCTGCTCCCACCTGAATTCATGTGACGGTGGGTTCAGCCTGCAGACATTCTGGCTGGTTTTGACTATGTGCGTTGAATTTAACAATTTATTCCACGTGGCGCATCCCACTACATCCCGAACAAGCAACAAGAAGACTAGACTAGCTGTGCAAACATGGGGAAACAAGGGAGGAATGATGTTGCTGCTGGTGCCGGGGGGGGATATGGAGCAGACAAACATAAGACAGCCAGCATCTTACAAATCAGAAGCGTTAATAGCCTAATCTGAGACAGTGACTTTCACAACAGACAGAAACATTGTGTAGTCTTATGTAAAAATACCTCCTGTTGTTTAAAACCCACAAGTCATCGCAGGAAACACACAGGTGTGACTAATGACATCAATGACGGCCGCTTCCACCTAAATGGGACGGGGCCATCATTAAAGTTATTAGTGCCACACATGTGCTTTTGTTGCCGTGACAAGTCGATGAGTCTGCATGAAAGTGGTTTGCCGTCAGAAGGGTTTAGTTGTGTATATTAGAAGAGGGGAGGTGGCGCGTCGTGACGCTGCATGACATTTTAATCATACTTTCGGCACCGCTCGCCGCTCCGTGGCTTCGTTTGTACATGCAGAACATTAGAAAACGTCCCGTTGAGCTTCGCGCAGCCATGCAAGCATGTGAAGACCACGATGTTAACGAAAGCATCCGGCGTATGAGGGACATGACAGGCACGTGGCTGATTTCTCTCTGGGTGGAGCAGGGTTTTAACGGCGCTCCGCTGAGTGATTGTGGTCCATTCATGACTCCGTCTCCGCGATGAGCCGCGCTAATTTTGTTTGACACTGTTTTTTTCTCTTTACGTTGGAGCAAAGTCCCCCGGCTCAGCGTAGGCAGCGATGTGCGGAGAGCGCTAATAGACCGCTCCACTACACGTGACTGAGGGGGGGGGGGGGGCCCTCAGACCAGTGTGTGTGTGCAGCATACTGTGTCACTGTGGAGTGTAAGTGTCCATCCATGCATGTATCTAAGTGTACTGAGTGTGTGGAGCTGCATGTGACTATATTAGTTGCATGTGTGTGTGTGTGTGAGTGATAGAGAGAGAGAGAGAGAGGATTGCTGACTATGAATTTTCCGGTCACAACACTGCTGCTTCCACCCCTGAAAGTCTTCTCCTTCGATCACTTTACTGACCGTGTGTGTGTGTAGGTGTGTGTGTAGGTGTGTGTGTGTTGAAAGCTCGGCTGTTTAATGCATCATTGACTTCCTCTTTCTCTCCACTTGTTTCTTGCTTCTTCTTGTTGACTGTCTCTCTCCCTCCCTCCCTCTGCCTCTCTCTCGGTAGTGTGCTGTATATCAGTATATGTAGGCCAGCTCCCACAGGTCTTATGGGCTCTATAGGTGTCCATTGGACTGCCTGCATGGCAGCTGTAGCATGACAGCCTGTTCTGCTGCCTTAAACATGCAGTCTGCAGGGTTCATTTGCAATTCAGTGTGTGCCTGTTGATGTGCACCTAGTGTACAGTAGATGCTGAGTGATCTGATGCAACTAAACATTGAACTTCAACAACTGTAAAATGGGAAACCAAACTGATTGCTTGACTCTTATTTTGACGTTCTTTTCAATTCGGTTCAACGGCAGGATGATGGAATTCCTAAAATGTGGTCGTGGCTTTTGGTTTTCGGTGTTTCAACCCAAAACTTTAGGAAAACATGTCAGGTGGTGCCACTGTTGATTGACGTGAGGATGTGAGGACGATGCGTCAGGTGGTATTGAGGATTATCACATATCAAAACACTGCAAAGAGCTTTAATTCATACTATGAACTCTGCAGTGTTTTATGATTAAGACCATGCATCTGTACGCCTTAATGTATTATGAATCTCCAGTGAAGTGGCCTGAGCCACAGAAGAGGAGCTTGAGTTTTAAAGCATTAGAAAGAAGAAGGCAGAGAACCAGAGAGAGGTAGAGGGGTGGGGGCGTGACAAATAGCAAGTACAGACCGAGTGTAGTCCTGGGAATGACGCGTTGTTCATTTTGGTATACGGGCACATTTGCAGCAAAAGTGTGAAGATTCAGAGTTAAAGTTAAATGTTCCCGCAGCAGCGTGAACTTGCACTTCACTCCTCATTAGATAAAGCATGAAGTAATGTAATGAAGCAGGACGATACACGATATGTAAAGCAACGCCGTGGATCGTGATGGTGAAGTTCGACGACGCCCAGGTATGTGGGAGTGAAGTGTCTCACCCTTGACTGACTGGCCTGAATTCGCCTTGTGATGCCCACGTCGCCGTGGCAATGGCGTCGTGTTAAAGGAAAAAAAAAAAAAAACATTTACCAGAGCGCCTTTGTGTCGTGACTAGTGGGCTTCACACCAGCGTGTTCTCACGGAGCTGCCTCCTCGCTCTGACTGTTTCTCCTACTGTCTCTCTCGCTGTCCAGACAGGCAAGGTGTCTGTGGTTTCTCCCGCGCTGCCACGAGCTGCGTCTGCTGAGCGCTGATGATAACCGGCGGTCAGGAGATTACTCAGACGGTTGCGGTGCAGATGGAGCCTTTATCTCAAACTTTCATCAGACAGGTGTTGTAGCCGTGGATGCTCCCCGGGTGAATTGCTCGGTGTGAAGGCTTTCAAGAGTTTGAGTTATTTATTGTTAGCCGGAGCATGCTAGTCAGGTTAGCCCAGCACATACATGTGCATGCAAATGAGAAGACAGACGCCAGCATCCACACTCTTAACTCGTGGTTTAATCTGTTATATATTGCGTGTCTGGGAGAGGGATGTCCCTTCTGTTGCTCCTCCAGAGGCCTTTCTTTTTACAGTTTTCCTTATCTGAATCAGGAGTGTGAGGACCGAGACTGTGTGTAAAACCCCCTGAGAGAAACTGTGATTTGCGATCCTGGGCCTTATAGACTTTTTTAAAACTGTTAGTTCCCCGCAAAGTGTTCACTATCAGCCTCTTGCAGCCGATTCACAGCCAAAGATATGAAAGATGTCAGTGTTTGGGACTGCAGCTACTCTCTGTGATCGTTAATGGAGAATCGGGGGTCGAAAGTCCATGCTCCTTCCTCTTGGCATGTGTATATGTTTGTGATCAGTGTACCAAAAAACTGCTTTACTCTATAAATTCCTTCTTTATTAACATAATGAACATAACGATGCATGTTTGCTATTTTCAAAACGACTCCTTCGTGCTGTCCACTCTACCAAAATCATACTAAACTATGACCCTGTGCATGAAGCTGTGACAGCTGGTACTGGCAGAAACATACATGCATAAACATTCATCTGCAGTGTGTGATTTGTTGCTTTTGAATAGAGGCGTTGGCCCAATGGGAGCACCTTAACCAACGTGTATAGCAAAGATTGTATCTGTAGTCATGTCTTCCTGGTCAGGGAGTGTAATTGCAATATTGCAAGAGTACTATAGGCAGCAGTGTGTCTCTATGATCCCCTCACTCTCCTGAAAATCCATGTTTTGTCACTTTTATCATGAAGGTGACGACTTTATCAATAACTCATCACCATGGACAGCACGGTGGATTTATTGATACACAGCACGGCACAGTTAGGCTGCTGAGAGACAGTCTGAGCCGTGGAGTCTAACTTCGAACCTCAGGTGATTGATGTCGGAGAAATCAAGCATAGAAGAATAATTGTTACCGTGGCGATCCCACCAGTCGTCGCACACACTCATACATACGTTTATTAAGGCTTTAACGCGGCTGCAGCTCAACCCAGTTTTCTAAGAATGAATGAATTTCACTGATCCTCAAAATGTCCAATACCTCTCACGTCAGAGCTGCTTTACTCTAAACTTATGTGTTGCATCGGACACATTGTGCACCTATAGGAAGACGTGAGTCTACGTTCAGTCTGCAGGATTATAAAACAGCGGGAGCTGAAATGATTTCCATTCCCGGTCCATTTTCCTCACCTGAGGGACTGGTTCAGCAGCTTGTCAAAATGGTGCTCTTAGCCAGGGCTTCTTAATTAGTGTTTTATGGTAATTTTGGGCAATTGAGTCCCCGGTTACCATGGCAACTGCTCCACTGTGCTCAATTTCCAAGCTTCAAGCTTTAGGGATAAAAACTTACTAAGGGGTGTTTATGCACATGGAGGCCGTCACGCGGTGTGAGAAAACCCTGCGAAACTTGTGGGTTGAGTTCATTTTAAGAGAGACTGTGTTGCAACTCGGGGGGGGTCACGGGTTCAAATCCTGCAGCACACAGCGAGCATCAGTGCTGAAGTGACCTTGAGCAAGTGATGTAAACACAACCTGCCTGCCTGAGGATAAGGCCGTGAGCTGAAAGCTGAGCGATGTCAATGCATGGACGAAAAAGCCGCCGCACATTATCTGTTTTCATCTAGGAGGAGGCTGAGAGGGAAGGATGGAGGGAAGGGAGGAGAGCATGGGAGGATGACAGAGGCAGCAGCAGGTGATAGATGGAGTGAACGCATGAATAGAGATCCAGACAGTCATGCACAGCTATCAGCTGGCAGTAAAAAAGAGAGATTGACTCCGGGCCAGAGCGAGAGAGAGAAGGAGAGAGAGGGGGATGACAGAAAGATAGAGAGGTTGTTCCAGATAGCAGCAGGTCTCACAGTGTGTACAGAGAGAGTTTTTCAGGTGAAGGTGAACCGTTCTCTTGCAACCAGGACTCAGTGTGCTCCGTATTCATCACACTGGGACGAAGAAGAAGAAGAAACCTGGACACAGCGTCACAAACGGGACCTCAACAACGCATCCGGGACGAAGGATTAGAGCTCAAGAGTTTGAGTTTGAGTAAGATTCACAAGAGACTCTTAACTGGTAGTTTTGGTTTAACTGTACCGCCTTAAACTTAGACTGGTGAGCACACTGAACATATAGCAGCTGAAGAAGTCGGCCATGACGGTCATGTAGGGAAAGCAATTGAATGTTGGGTTTTCTTTGGGCGACCAGAAACACAACTTTGAATTAACGCTGATGTTGTTCTGTACCTGCTCGATGGATAAACAAGCGTTGGCCATATCTTCTGTGATAGTAATGTTGCATATGTAAGTGTCAGTATGAATACAGCAGTTGGACCTTTTGCAGATTTGTTGCACCTCCACCATGCTCCTAGCTCCTAGTTCCATCCTCAAACTTCAGCGCTATAGCTTCAAACCAGTCGTGCCATCAGCCTTGGAGAGCTCCACGTCGGCAGAGGCTCACGCTTCCATCGGACTGCGCCGTACGTAAACTGGCACATCGTATCGCATCGTACCTCGAGAACGGACGCTTCACACATCTTGCCTTGAAAACGTTGAATCAAATTAACCTAAAACTTTTAATAACAAGTGTCGCCCTGTTCTTAGCATGATCTATGAATAGTTCAAAGCTTCTAGGTCAACAGTGAGAAGACATGACACTGTAATAGTAGACGTGTGTGTGTGTGTGTGTGTGTGGGTGTGTGTGTGTGTGTGTGGGTGTGTGTCTTCTTTTCGCTGTTCTGTCCTTCAGGCTCTGAGTGTTGGATGAGCTGCTGGGACACCAGCATGGCAAGGTGACCTCGGATAACTAAATAATACACAGACACACACACACACACACACACACACACAAAGTCCACGCTTGTTATCACTCTAAAAGCCTGTTTCTAATTCCCCATGGATTGTTTGAAAAGCACCATTCATATATCTCTTTCTGTGTTAAGATTCACTGTGATCACTGTAATTGCAATTGCTATTCTTTGAAAGGCGTATTTAGATGATGATTGACAGGAGATTGAAGTGACAAGTATGATTACACATTGGTTTATCCAGTCTGATTAAGTCTGAGAAACATTAAATATGATAATATGATAAGTCAAAGTACTTTTGCTCATTTTGCCACTTTCAGTTTCTGTCTCTTTGTTTTCTTTTATGCGCAACTGAAGAAAGAAAAATGTAAACGCCTGTAAACAAAAAAGTTTAAAACTCTCCGGTAGATGTTTGTTTGCATTATCCACGAGTAACCAATCAGAACGCACTGTTAAAGAAGTCACAACATCTCGCACACGCAGGCATCAGAATCAACAATCCAATTATGTTTGAGACAGATATGGATAACGATTGTAGGGGTGAAAACACGCTGATATGACCCTGCAAAGGAGCTTAAAAGCTTAAAAACAGCTTTAATAAAGAATATATCTCAGTTAAACATCCTTTATTTACACTTATAGTGACGCTGCAGTTTACATATCAGGGTAATATAGTATTAACTTATCAGTAACATCATGTTTACCATCTATGTTTTTAGTTTTGATGCACATTATAGTGTCCAGTGTTGTCGGGGCTCAGCTCTGGTTGCAGACCTCTAATCTGTAGGGTTGGGCACCTAAAGATGTGAATGTGAACTGTTACGTGTTTGATTACAGGAGTTTAGTTTATGCAAGAAGACGAACTTTAGTTTTTCAAAAAGTTATCGTTTACTTTTTCCCCAGACCGCTCAATCTGTGGAGCTTTCTCGAGTCTTAAACAAGAGGAGGCCAGTTTATCTTTCCAATGAATCACCTCCTGGAATTCAAAAATGGATTTACATGGAGACGCTCCCGTAGAGAGGAAACACAAAAGCACCATGCTCGATTTAAGATGGCTTCCCTTTCCGTCTCTTGGTAGTGGGGGGGTAGGATGGAGGAAAAGAGAGAGAGAGAAAGTTAAACAGATGGAGTTAAAGCGCTGCGAGAGAAGGAGAGAGAAGCCTGAAAGGGAAAAGAGAGAAGACAGAAAGAGGAGATGTGCCGGGGCGTCTCAGGCAGAACTGGGCCACTGAGCACAACCCTGGAAGAACAGAGAGGAGGAAAAAATAAAAGACTGGCCTGGAAACAGGAGAGAGAGAGAGAGAGAGAGAGAAAGTGAGACATGACAGAAGGAGAGGAGGGAGAGGAGAGGCTCAGATAAAGTCTTTTCTCTGTGAGCTTCGCCGAGGAGCAGTTGGACGACTGAAGCCTTGAGATAAAAAACCAAATAAGTCGATCTGGAAATGTTTGTGAGCAGCCAGCTGACTTTCTGATGATAATGACTTCACTTTACACACTTTACATGTGGAGCGCCGCCAAACCTTTAAAGGGTTATTCCAATGTAATTTAACACATAACACATGGTCCTATCTGAACCTTGTGAGAGGTGAGGCTCACGTCACTCAGTAGTTTCCCACCTTTATCCTCTAGAGGTCAAAGCAGCAACAAAAGACTTCCATGTAGTCTGTCCATATTTCCTGATTTTATTCATAAATCATTTAACTTTCTGTTCAGTCCAGTGGATCTTGACCTTTAAAACCGTCATCCTGCAGAACGTTGGCTTGCAGTCTCGCTTGAGTCCTTGTTGCTCGTGTTTTATTTGAATTTCAGTACTAAAGTTTCAAGGTTCACGTGGCCTCAGTCGCCTGGTGGCGTCGCTTCGCCCCGCACAACATCAGGAAGACCCTGTTCCAGTCTGAGCATACAGCACAACTCCTGGTGCAGCCCCTCATTGTTTCCTGCAACTCCCTACTCGCTGGTCTCCCCACATGCACATTCAAACCACTGCAGATGATCCGGGATGCAGCAGCTCGCCCCTCTGGAGGAAAGCTGGAAAGTCCTCTCGCAAACCTTCAGACTGATCTTGCAACTATTTGTTTTATTGCAAACGCGAGAAAGCAACAAATGTTTAACTTTTGTGCTTAGTAGGCGATTCGGAGAAGTAATTAGTCATCAGAATTGTTGTCAATTAATTTTCTGAAGATCAGCTAATTGATTAATTAACTTTTAATTTCAGGGAACGCTCCTAACACATGTAAACACCGTACTGCATGTTGGAAAGTCACTGCAGTAGCCCAGACGTGTTCCTCTCTGACAACACGACTCTCTGTCACGCTGCCTTCTTCTGTCTGGCTGCTTGTTTATCTGTCTTTATTGCGTGCTATTTATAGATCCCACTGTTTGTCTGTCGGACTTTCTGTCTGTCATTCGCCGGCGTCTGTCACCGACTGCAGTCAGATCCCTAAACTTTTCCAGCGCTTAGTGACGGCGGGTACCTTTGGTGACGTCGCTCCGTGGCTTGGAGTACAAACGCTGCTTCGACCCATGTGGTGCAGTCGTGTGTTTTGTTCATTCATGCATCTGAGCATAATTGATTCCCACATTTTGGGTGCAGGTGAGCTGTCAGCTGCTGCGTGTTTTGTTGCGTTGGCCGATTGTTATTTTTAGTGTCGGTGATGTAAGGGTCGTTGGGTTTTCTTTTTTACAGACATGCCACCTGGAGCCTCTGTGGCAGTGCAGATTGGACTGACTGAGTGTGAAAACGCCCAAACCATGATTCAACAAGACAAGACAACAGGAGCTTGTCCTCACCAGGAAAGGGAAAGCACTTAAAAATGACCTTTTCCTGACAGTGATATTGTAATTGTGTGAGTAATTTCCGCACTAACAAAGGTGGACGTGGTTGTGGCACAGTTATAAAGCTACTATAAGTCTTAGATTAAGTTGGCGGTGGTGCATGACCGTCATCGATGCCTTCCCTCCCACATAGAGTTTCATTATTGTTATTAACAATGTCAACTGGTTAAATAGTTAATTAGCATCTGAACTTTAATCAGACCTCAACCTCAAACATCACCGTGCACGTGACGCTGCTTGCAAATCATTATTTTATTTGAGTTGTGTCTGCACAAAAGAGCGATTCCCACGTTTCTGCATCCATGGGAAAAACTGACCACGTCATATTTTTTTGGGGGGGGGGCATTTGTCGACAAATCACTGCGGACCTCGCTCAAACCTGTCGGCTGTTGACCCATTTTATTTATTTACATCAGCGATCAGTCATGCGTTGCCTGTGATGCCGCGTGGCATTGAGAGAAAGTTCACCGGTGTCTCTGTTACGCTGCATTTGTCGCGTCTAAACCTGCGTGGAGTTTGTAGGCCCTTTATGAGTGTATACCCTTCCAGTCGAAAACAGGGCTGCGACTAGCGGTTGTTTCATTAATATGTTGATTAATCATTATGTAGTGTGGAAATGTAGTTCAAGGTGACACCTTTAGACGTGCAGTATTGTCCGATAAACAGTTCAAAGACCGAACATATTCAGTTTATAATTGAGAAGATTTGGGAAGCCACTTTTAAGAAACAGGAACCAGATAATTATGCCATTGTTTTCTGAAAGAAGTCCACAAAACGTTGGTTTTTCAATTGCCAGAACAGTTGCCAAATCATTTCCAGCAATTCACCACTCAGTTAATCGCCGACAGTTTGAGCTGTGATTGGCTCCAGCCCCACTGTGACCATGGGCAGGATGAGCTGGCGATGTCTGCAGCACTGGCCAGATGTTGCAACATATTTGTTAAACACCCAAAGAGTTTAAGCAGCTGAAAATGACAGAAGAACACACTGAAACAGCCACAAAAGTTTAATATTTATATGTTCAATTGTTTATTTATTATATATTCATGCATTTTCTGATATATTGTTATTACTCCTGTGATCTGGGACATTACAGACCTTTTTTTGGGTTTGAGGCTGCAAAACGCCCAAGATGTCCGTCTCATTAACGTCCCATCACTCTCCTCGATGTACACGAGTGCTTCAGACCTTAATTACATTATTTTCTGATCATTCGAGTGCACACAAAGTGACTCATGACGACACTTTCTTCTGGTTAATGAAAGTCTTTCAAACATGAAGTGAAGAGATGATTAAGGTCCCGGTTCAGAACAAAAGACGAGTGCATTAAACCGTGTGTTTGTATGCATGTGCCGGTGCAGGTAACTGCTGTAAGTGGTTATTTAATGAATGTAAAAGAGACAGAACAAGCTGTTCCTGGCTGCTAGTTAGCTAACTGCCTCCCACATACACACTCTCTCTCTCACACACGCACGCGTGCGCTGACACACTGCTCAGGGATTTGCTTGACAATGTGAAGCGCTCAGATGTGAAACAGGATCTTCCATTTTCTCTCGCCGCCACTGTCGCAAAGTAACGACAAACTAAATTAGTCTGCCCGTGTGAGCGCGTGAGCGTCGTTTCATTGATTTATAAGTGTGTAGGTGGTTTTTTTTAGTGTGTGTCTGTGCTTCACATGTGCCTGTGCGTGACAGTGTGTGACTGTTTAATTGCGATAGCTCTGCAGAAGCCGGCGGTGAGCTCTGCAGAGTGCGGCGTTCGCAGCTTGACAGAAAACAAAGAGGGAGAGCCAGAGACGCCGATCTGAAGCTCATGCTCAGGTGCTATAAAGATGTCTGATGCGTTTGAGTCTATGTAAAGCGTCGCCAAATGTGGAGCGATCGCCCACTGAGTGCAGCATGTTCTGTTTTATGACAGAGAGAGAGAGAGGGAGTAAAAATACACCCGGCTCCTGGGAGACGGTCTCTATGGCAGCCGTTACTATGGTGACGGCAAGGCTGCACGTGAAGTGATGGCTGTCACGGGACCCTGGGGAATTCACCCTCTCAAGCTGCTGGAGGAGACACACACACACACACGCGCAAACTTCAGTGAGGAGCAGAGGGATGAAAAATGGAAAGAGACCACTTGAGGTGAAACTCAGGGAGGGACATGACACCAGACAGGCTGCTTGTTAGCAAAGTTCATTTACTTCAGTACTCATGAATATTGTACTTTATGCTGCAGCTACCACTTTGCATTTTTTATATTTTTTTATCTTCTTGCACAGAGCTACATAATCATAAAAACCAGATCAACAGAACATAAATGCATGCATTTAAATTCTCTAATCAACTTTTTTAAAAGACTAAACTAAAATAAACTCGCACAGTTCATGTGTCTCAACCCGGACTTCCTTTTTAACAACTTATTGAATTAAATGGCCACAAAAAAATAAACAATTATCAGCAGTCATATCTTTATTATATTAAAAATGGCAGATTAAACTATATAAACTCCCACAGCCACAGCAAAAAACACAGGCACATCATTCGTGTTGCAAAGTGACATTATGATACTACTACTTTTGCCAGAGTAAAGAATCTGAATTGACCAGTGCTTACCAGTGTGTAAAATGTGAGTGGGTGACTCTGCGTGTGTGTGTGTATCATGTGTGGGCGCGCGTGTGTGTGTGTGTGTGTGTGTGTGTGTTTGCAGTTCTTGCAAAATTTCTCACTGCTCACATTTTTGTTTCTTTTATGTAATTATCATTGTGTCGATGTGTGTGCGTGTGTGTGTGTGTGTGTGTGAGAGAGAGAGAGAGTGTGCCAGGAGTTTGCACATGCACATGTAGCGATGCCTCTGCAGAGTCAGTCTGCTCTGTCATGCTGTTTCCATAGCAGCAGCGAGAGCCAACACAGCCAACCACGCTCACTTCCTAGTTTCACCCTATTGGTGCCGGCTTGCTCTGACTCTCTTCCTGCTTTTTTTTTTTTTTTTTTTTTTTGGCTGAGCAGGACTGGAAACACTTCAGTGTCCCCCTTACATACATCCACTCATTCAGATGGGGATGACCAGAGCACGAGAAATACAAGGAAGTAGAAAAGAAAAGCAAAGGTTTAATTTAAATAAGGTCCATTTTCTTCTACATCCGTGACTTGAACTGAATGTGGACTTTTAAAGCTCAGACGCTGCCATAGTTTGTTAAATCAGTCTAATGTTGTGGGATTTTACATTAGTAAACCTGTGCAGCTTCACATCCTCCCTGTTCTGTGCATCTTTGCCCCTATTCTCAGTTCGCCCTGGTCTTAGATCTGTCTGTACCATGGGGGTGATTCCCCCATCGTTACCCACATATTCAATCTACCATTTTGCTCTAATAGTCGTCATTGTCCCTGGTGCCTAATCCCAGCTCTCCTCCGCTGTCTTTACAAAAAAAAGCTGTTATTTTTAGTCTACTCTGTCGTTGCATATTTAAGCTGCCACATCAGTAGACTGTGAGTGCATAATCAAGCAGCTGCAGTATCACTGGCTAATAAAGACAGATTGTTTAGCAGACTGTGCGCTGATATTTATTCTATTGATTCTGCCAAATCAATAGCCACAATACTTTTCGGTGCTTTCGTACCGGGTCATCTTGGACGTCTCAAAAGGCCGTCTGTAGTTACTTCAACACGTGTCAGTCGGGAAAACAAATGTTTTAGCTTGCGTGTGACTAATCAGCACGTCTGTGGACGGAAATCAATGGCTGAGATTAACCAGGAAGAGGAACAAAGATGAAGCCAAGCCGCCGCAAATGGAGATAAAAAGAGCTTTAATCTGCCGTAGAGTAGCACAGAGGAGCTACGTTATCAAAAGGTCACATCAGCTGTGGTCAGTGTTGCTGGTTTGGAACATGATACTGGGCCATCTGGCTCTTGGCTGGGATGTCAAGCGGTTGATCAGAGGATGCAGCAAGTGTTAAACTGATTTCACACCTTTGGAAGTCGTGTAGCTTTCAGCCAAGCTAGCGCTCGCTCAGCCAACGAGAACATCCCCAGTGCTGCTGCTGCTTCTTCTTCTGCTGGCCGGGTCACCTGACGTGCGCACCGTAGCCAAACATTTGAGTTTTACAGCAGGCTGACATCTACCAGATGCCTGGAACGTGTAGGTCTACCACATACGTATTTATCCGAAGTGACGTCTCATGTCACAGGCATAGTTTCCGTTGCTTTCTCGCACAGCGGGATTGCTTTGACCTGTAAATATGTACTCTGCTCCAGGTCTGGAAACTGTTAACTCCCCAACAACCGTCCATGGTGAGCCTTATATCAGGAAGTTATATAAAATATAAGCAATATATTCTATAACATATAACGTATTCTTGATCATCTCCCCTTAGCAGAACAGCAGAACAAGCGTTTCTATCTACGAATTGCAGTAATTGGCTAAATGATGTATAAACAGCAATATATAATAAAGCTGTCATAGGTCACTGATGTGTTAAAGGTGTGCTTTTTCTTAGTTTGAGAGTGCGCGTGAGGTATTTCAAGGTGGGAGACAGGAAGCGAACACCGAGCAGGCTTCATTTAGACCTGCATAATAAATCAGCCGGTGAACACGGCCCCCTCAGCTTTACACACGTTACCCTCAGTGAGAGAAACCAGAGGTTGTTTCCTGTCTATTTATACTGAAACAGTCCATTAATTGTTAATGTGACTGTAAATACAATGCAATGCATGGGACTATCATCTTAGAAAACACACGGACTATAAAAGAAAAGGGGGAAACAGTTTTATATGTCACCCTTATCTAAGCTGTGTAATCCTCATTGTTAGAATCCCTCTGGCTCCCCGGCGCTAAACAAACCCTCGGTTACCATTTCGGCTCCGAACATGACGGGTTAGACAAGAACCAGCAGTCTCAAGGTGTGAGCGCCATGAAAAGCGGCAGCCCGCTGGGTTTACGCACACTGTAGACAAACAGTAAATCCCGGCTCGCCTCATTACGCCCGCTTTTGAGGCTGTGGATGAGGATGTATTGATTTTAATGGTCCGGCCCTTTTAGATAAAGAGTCCTGGAGGATCTGCGGCCTTTTTTCTTTTTTTTTTATTTATTTATCAGATTTCACTGGCCTTGCAACAAACTGGAGCAGATAACACAGTGTCCTCCCAGTGCCCAAGATCGCTCTGTCTATCTTCTGGATTCATCTGGTCACACTGTGGAGCCGGACATGTGTGTGTTTATAGACAGATAAAGCTGCGAGGTCTTATCTCTGAGCCTCCTGGTCTGCTGCTCTCTGCACCTCCTCATTTTCACCCCACCCTTCCCCTTCTCCTCCTCGTCCACCTTTTGGACTCCCCTCTGTCACTTCACTCGGCCTGCAGCTGTTAACTCCTCTTCACCTCCTGTTGGTCTCTTGCACCATTTGTCTCCTTTGGTCTCCTCTTCGCAGCTTCTCATCCAGATCAAACAGGAAATTAAGGCGGCAGTCAGATAACTGAAGATTCAGTCTTTGTTCTGTCTGAAAAGGCTGGCAGTAAAACGTTTCTATTTGTCAGTAGATTGACTGTAGTAAGCGTTTGGGTTTGAAATGATAAAGCTGGATGATAAATCCTCAGTCAAGGATTTTAATACCCATGGTTAGCCTACTCACGCCATTCAGCCGCTGGCTTTTTAAACGGAGTCTTGTAATGGAGTGATGTTGTCGCAGAATTACAAAGGATTCGGTCTAATTATATGGCTCTGGCTTGTTGTTTGAAGAGAGTGACTGCGTGTATGTGTGTGAAGGGGAGAGTTGAGCTTCAGCCTGCTGTGAGCTGGGTAACTGGTGATTGGCGAGGGGCTGCTCTGTTACCCATCTGCCCTGGGAGGAGGGGGGGGGTTTACACCTGCGTGGCAGCAAAAACAGAAAAGCATTTGAAACTGAAGTCGGCCCTTCCTTAGGTTAGGGTTGTGTTTTATCAGATCGGCTTTAATGTCCTCATGCAACTGCTTCTGTTGGCTGAGAGACGGGGGACAAACACCAGAGTCCTCATTCTGTTGCAAAATGCATTATCGAGTGCACCTGAAGCCAATATAAGCTTCTGCAGTCTTCAAATCAACTGAGTTTCTACCCAAAAATCTTCCCTATTTTATTTTATTTACATTTTTATTTTTATTTACTGTGCTATTTTAGCGCAAGAGTCCCTCTTTCAGTTTCTCACCAGTTCTTCGTTGAGCTGCAGTGGAGGGATGTCGTAACACACGAGCTGAGATTAATAATGACATTTATTTTACACAGCTAAAGGAGATGTTTCAGGTGAAGGTGTTCAGTGGAAGCCAGAGGACAGAGACACAATCTCTCAGACAGTCCAGGTGAGCGACCCGACTCCTCCCAGCTGCTCCCAGTGGAAGTGGCACGTTCAGCAGGCAATGGAAAACAACATAAAAGGGAATTTTGTGCTAAAGAGTCTGTAACTTTTGAAATTTCCCACTTAACATTTGCAAACTCACACCTCTGAAGCCTTATCTTATCTTCAACTACTCTACTCTACTCTACTACAACTACTATCTTATCTTCAACTACTCTCTACTACTGTACCGGCGTGGATGGTATGTCCATACAGTTATTTTGTCCAGGCAGTATGTAGCAGGAGAAGATGCTGCGGTTTTATCCTCTGTCAAGTTTCTGGGTGTATTGGACCATTCTGGATGATGCAACATGAAGGAGACGGCTTTATGGAGCTTTTGCATGTTTACGTGTTTCGCATGACTGTGATGAAGTGCGCTGCCGTGGCAGAAATTGAATTTGTTGGATTAAAAACAGATCATCTGGCCGAGCTGAAGTCTCATTTCATTTTAATATTGCAAAACCACAAATGCAATGTCTTGATATTTTAAATTGGCATCTTCCAGTGATCAGAGACCATGTGTGGTGTAAATGCAATGGATGCATTGAACAGATAAACAGGAAAATATACTGACTTTCTGCAAATTAGAACCTGTGTTTTACACATTTGATGCATAAAAATCAGCCTTGAGCAGTTGTTGTCGTCTTCAGTTGTCTTGTTGACTATTTAAAACTGAAATGTGTTCATCTAAGAAGGCTTTTGATCACACTTACCATTCATGATCTGTGCAGGCTTGTGGAGGCTTTGAGTTTATTCCTGCTCGCAGTGGGCGAGAGGCCAGGCTACACCTTGGACAGGTCGCCGGTCTATCGCAGGGCTGTTTGCCAGCCCAAAGATGACGCGTCTCCGCCGATGAGCCGATGAGCACGACCTAAGTGTCGATTTAACACTGACGGCTGCAGACTCATATGAGCGCTGTCAGTTTTACACCCTTAGAGAAAGTGTTCCTCTGTGCATTACTCATCAAAAGCAGTGAAATCCCTCCTCGTTAGTCAACGCAGGTCACATGATTGTTATAAAAAAGGAAAATCTTCACAGCATTTTAGAGAAAATCCCACAAATGGATTGCAATGCCAGCTCCGCAGTTCATCTCTGAAGCATATTTGATGCTAGATTGATATTTCAGGACGTTCGTTGTTGTTCAGCCTGTCAACATCACCTCCTCTTCTTGCCTCCACAGTGCAGTGTCTGGAGATGACCACTAAGCGGAAGCTGATTGGCCGGCTGGTGCCGTGCCGTTGTTTCCGCGGCGAGGAGGAAGTGATCTCAGTGTTGGACTACTCCCACTGCAGCCTGCAGCAGGTCCCCAAGGAAATCTTCAGCTTCGAGAGAACCCTGGAGGAGCTCTACCTAGACGCCAACCAGATTGAGGAACTACCGAAGGTAACCCTGGAGCTTATGTGAACCTCCTTCTGCTGGAGCTTTATCCCCAGACCACAGCTCTCGACACACTTTCTACCTGAGCATGGATTAAGTCCAGTCAGCAGGCTCAATACGTGTTAGACTTTCTTAGGACCTCGATCACTTTGATTAAAATTAAAGTGTTTGCTCCACAACGTTCTCTAGAGAGCAGTGACATATGTCTTACAAAATAAAAAAGCTGTTTTACTTTTTGACTTGTTAGCGAGAAATGCAGCAGATATGGATTGTTGCAGCTCTTGCACACGCTGATTACTCGGCTGTAACTGTGATTTATATTCCCAGAAGCTGATATATTAATTCCGTGTGCAGCCATTTATCTGTTTGTACATTGAGCCGCCAAGGATGTTAAGGAAATTTACAGCTGAGCCCGTAAAGCGTCAGAAAATAAGTGTTTGATGTTTGAAAAATGTACAGGCAGCTTTGGTTTTCTTTGATTTTTAACACAAAATGCTAAATTTGGCCTCAGGGTGGCACCAAGCCCACTACGTACCTAAACTATAAGTGTTTATCCTCTGCACAGTTGCCAGTTTAGGACATTTCAGACCCAGTTTGTCAGCCTGTGTTGCAGTTTTCCTGGTCGGCCTCGGGGGTACTGAATGCTTTAAACTGAATGCCGAACGTCGGTCTTTACATGCTATCATGTAGCATGCTAAACTCATTTGGATTCTTTCAGTGTGGATCATGACTGCACAGAATTTGAAATCTGCTAAATGATTGTTGAGATACTTTTACTTTGAGCCGCTGGGAAGTTTTCTCTTATCAAAACTGAAGAACTAAGGATAAACAGGGCTGCACAGTTCACAAGTTCGTGACTTATCCTGCCCGTCTTCATTGGCGTGTTGAGGCCAAGACCAGCAGTGTTGTTCCCCTGGCATGGTTGCATACTACAAACAGCATCATGCCTTAGACAAAGGCAAATAACAGGAAACACGGCACAAAAGACACGGTCAGGTCCTGGCCACGTTACCGTCAGATGGTGTTGTCACAGGCCAGTCCGAGGGTTTCTGAAAACACCCACGTGGGCAGCGATGGGGCAGAACGTCCTTCCAATATTTCAAGGAGAATTACAGGTGCTGTTTATAAGATTATTGATATCCTGTCCTGGTTTAAATGACACAAGTGGCTTTCTAAATATAGCCTGCATGAATGGAGACGGTCTAATAGGGCTGCGTGAGTGGCAGGTCAAACTTTCATTCAACTGACAAAAAAAAGCCCCGACAGTGTGTATTGGTGCGTGTGCCAAGATTGTATAAGAGCTACCGTGGCTGCCAGAGTGATTGGCCTTTATGTAAGTGAGCTGGAGAGCTCCTTAAGTGTGTGTGAGTAAGTGATTGTGTCTTGAAGTGTAGTGGCCTGTTCTGACCCTTGGGCGCAGAGCAGCCCTTTCCGTGTTTAGCTCCAGCCAGCTCTTTGGCCCCTGTGCCCCTGCGATGTGTGCATGGGTTGAACTCCACTGTGCACGTTTCACTGTGCACGTTTGGTGACTTGGAAACTCTGAAAGTGGATGCAGGAGTGATTAGATTGTGCATATATTCATTTATATAATGAGAGTATCCCACATTAGAAGCTGCACATCTTCAGGTGACGTCTGTGTCTGCGCACTGTTAAAGCTACAGTTAGCACACATGCGTTGTGGAAATCACGGCACACTAAGAAAGAGTTATGGCAGATTTCATTTGTCAAGTGATATTTGAATTATCTGCACTTAAGTGACTTGGATTGTGAAATTGAAGAAAACAAATTCTTTACCCTCCCCAGAGTGAGGTTGTCCATCAGCGAGTCTTCAAAATAGTCCATTTAAATGTATTTTTAGGTTAGGCTAGGAAATGCGTTGAAGGGAACTTGTGTACATTGGTAATCTGATTAGTCCAGCCTTCATTGTTTTGATATAGGTGAACCAAATGTGGTAATGAATGGAGAACAGCACGTTATGGCCGCAGACATCATATATAACACAGAGCATCTTATTGGAAATCCTTAAAATAATATGTGAATCAAAATTATCAGACCAAACATGAAGAAAATACCAACTAAATACTGTGATACTGTATACTATAATGTTTGGTTTTTGGCTTGAACTGTATCCACAACCATCATATATTAATTTAGCCACCCTGAGTTGCTTCTTAGTTTGGGAGGTACTGTGCATGTGTATGAAGGTTAAAGGCTACAGCCGCTCTTCACACTCCCATACTGGTGACTGCAGATTATTACCCAGCTTTCCAGACAGTCATGTAAAGTACTGTAGCTACAGTAGTAATGTAACTAATAACTATTCCAGATAGGTTTCTCTGTAGCGTGCAAGGAATTGCTGCTAAAGGTGCAGTGATGCTAACTCGCTCAGTTAGCCGCTAACGTTAATGGTGAAAACCCGCCGAAGGCTTCACACTGCAATGCAAAGTTCACCCCTATTCACACTCCAGAATAAAGTGTGGGGCGTCGAGAGTTCAAAATGTTCAACTCGTGCAAACGGGGGGTGGAATTCGACTGGTGTCTTTGCAGCAGTGCAGTGATGTGTTAGGAGGTTTTGTCTTCTGTGGAGACGCGTCTGTGTGCAGGGAGATCATTCCTGTGCCGGTGCTGAGTTAAGATGTAAACCTGATTTATCCCTCGTCTGCATGTCTGTGCTTTTGTGTGTTTTAGTATTTACGACACAGCCTTTCTGTATTCTAAGCACTTTCCTTTTTATGCATGTCACTTTCACTCCTGTATATGTTTTGGCATCCGCGGTGCTTTTTCTATTTAGGCCGCTTTTCCCTCGGAATGTTTTTGCTTTCACTCTAGTATGTGTTTTGTCCCTAAGGGCCACCATATGTAGAAGATTAATTCTGCATTATTCATAGAGAAATGCAGCTGAAGTGGCACTGCTTTTCCACAACATTAAGTGGTGCGTGCCTCCAGCTCACTCTCTCCCTCTCTGTTCATTTGTACCGCTAAAGGTCCGTGTGATTTTGCCAACAGACTATAATATTCCATTGTTTCTCCCCTGCGTTTCCATAGCAACTCTTCAACTGCCAGGCCTTGAAGAAGCTGAGCATGCCCGATAACGACCTGTCCAACCTGCCCACCACCATCGCCAGCTTGGTTAACCTCAAAGAGCTGGACATCAGTAAAAACGGTAAAAACAACAAAAACAAACACAGATGACCTGAAACAAACCTGAAAACAAAACAAGAACCAAGCAAAGAAAAAGTCTGCAAGCTTCCCAGCCTGCTCCAATACAATCTGTGAAACTCAAACTTGTGCAGAATAAAACCTTCACATCCAAAGCGCTGAAACAAAATGTGACCTGCAGACTTCTTGTATTTCACAGTTAATCGCTCAACAGAAGGTCAAAATAGAAGCTAACCCCCGTGTCTGTCTGTCCTACAGGTATCCAGGAGTTTCCAGACAATATAAAGTGCTGTAAAGGTCTGTCTGTGGTGGAGGCCAGTGTCAACCCTATCACCAAGTAAGACACTCACTACTACACACGTTTTTTATAGTAACACTTATCATACTCACATGAAACTGAACATTCATGAGAAAACGCCTCCTCTGGTTTGATGGCACTGTATAATAATGTTTATCTGCAGCGTGAAGGTTTGTTTTGCGGGTCGGACGCGCAGCTGCGCTAACAAAGACCTGAAAATGCCGGGGCTAATGCGAAAACAATGCCTCCATCATCCAAAAAAAGCAAACAAAAAAAAACTGTCAGACACTTTCAGACTGGCTCGTTTATAGTTTGGTTTTCATATTTTCATATTTTCTACTGAGGGTTAAAAAATAATGTCCCAGAGAGGCCCATTTTCTGTTGATGGCACCAATTTCATCAACCAGTTTGAGTGGATCTGGACTCAGTTCAAGATGTAATGGATTGTGTGATGCATTTGCCATGTTTTAGCAGTTTGCACAGATTTTTCTCTGTCGAGAGGCCGAAAATGATCTGGATTATATATTTATCCTTTTAGTTCTCCTGCGTATTCCAGTCCAGTGCATTTAAAGCACACGGAGGTGCTAAATATTTAATAATAGTGGGCCGCATCCACATACAACCATATATATCCTATTGACTCAGCTGCGGCTACACGTCCATGATGTACAGCTGGACTGAACCGCACAGAGCGCTGCAGACAGAGATGCTTCTTTTATTTTGTGTCTGCATTTGTGTGTGTGTGTGTGTGTGTATAGGAGATGAGTCATCTGCAGGCTAGCAGCAGTTAGCTGTTTCTACAGGGTTGTTATGGGAACGTCCGTTTTTATCCGTGGAGGCCCTTCAAGGACACACGCTTTCCTTTACCCTGCTTTATTCCACTTTTGCAGATGTTCTCATTGTCTTTGTTTCTGCCTCCCCCCAGACTCCCAGATGGTTTTACGCAGCTCCTGAACCTGACCCAGCTCTTCTTAAACGATGCCTTCTTGGAGTATCTGCCGGCTAACTTTGGGAGGTAAACCGATGCGTGTAATTGTTAGTGTGCGCAAGTGTGTGACGGCATCAGATGGCGTGTTTTTACAGACACTGTGCGCTAAAGAGTTTAATTTAGTATCGATTGTGGAGCGTCTCTATGAAAAGAATGCCTACATCCAGGTTTATCAGTCGTTATACGGCGCGTTCTGCGCACTTTTCAATACATTTTGGTTATTTAAAGTTCAAACCAGTCAAAATTTGTCTTTGTAGCATCGTTTATAATTATTCGTGGCACAGTTCCATTTCAAAAATACTCAAAAATTATTCCACTGAGATACTTTTCCAGCTTTTCATCCAGTTAAAGACCACGGTGTCGTATTTTTTGGTTTATTGCCTACTTATTACTCCATTTCCAACAAAGCCGTTGTGCCAGTTAATTATAAGAGACGACAGCTGACGCAGAACGGCTCCTGATGAACTGAATCTCAAATGAAATTCTGCGACATATCGGGAACTCATTAGCGATGGAAATCCTCTAAACAAGCAATTTCCGTGGTGGCGATCATCTGTAATGACACAGAGTTCACTGGTCAGTTATGATTTATCATTATTATAACATACACTGGTTTTAAATCTGGATAAATGGGGCCCTAATTTTATGCTGTGACAATTAAATACAGTAAATTAAGTTTTGGTTTATGTGCCTTCTGTTTGTCAGACTCTCCAAACTACGGATCCTGGAGCTGAGAGAGAACCACCTGAAAACCATGCCAAAGTAAGACAAACCGCCATACGCGTGTGTGAAAGACGTAAAGCAAAGAAAGAAAAGAGAGGAATACACAGAATGTGATTATTTACACGTCACGACATTAAAAAACCAGCTTCACAGTTGCAACACACAGATGCTTCATGATATTACTGAGCCTATGCCTGCTTTCCCAGGTGTCCAGATTAAAATTATATTTATCCCTGGCAGGTGTTCTCAAATACTGATGAAGCCTGTTCTAACAGCGGCGGGTCGGCTTTAACAGTTTTAAATGTTTCCTGTTTGTAGAGTAGCTGAATGCGAGATGAAAAAAGACCAGGCCACTACAACAACAGACATAATCACTGCTTTTTTCAGCTCCTCTAACTTTTAATACGGTTTACAGCAAGCGCCAGTTTATTTGTACAGCTCCATACAGACACTTCAAAGTGCTTTACAGGTGCTTTAAAGGTAAAGGAGGATGGCACCGCTGCCTTGGTACTGGCTAACCTGAGTGAAAAAACAGAAATGTGTTTAAAATGTCACTGAACTAATGCTGCACCACAATATTAGAGCATCACACTCGATACTGTTGGGTCTCAGCTTTATTTAACCTTATCTTTATCCAAAGTATTGAGGACTTTGACCCATTTCCACATGCTACATGCTAACATCAATGTGGCAATTGGCTTTAATCGGCAATGGGCCTATTATTCTCCCACGCCCACGCTGTCGGTGCTGTTTACATCAAAGCAAAGCAGAACAACAACACGCCGGACCCAGTGTAAAAGTACTACGCGGCATATGTCGCAGTGTAGTACTAATCAGTGTTCTCTCTCCCTTCAGGTCCATCCACAGACTGACACAGTTGGAGAGATTGGATCTGGGTAGCAACGAATTCTCTGACGTGGTGAGGCAGATTTTGCAAGTTCGTATCGAAATGCAGCAGAAATTGAGCGTTTAAATATTTAACTTTGAGATTATCCTCTGCGATCGCGGGGGGGGGGGCTCAAATATTGATGTGCTGGCGTCGCATTTTACCGGTCGAACCCTGTTTGTAAAGAGATGAACGGAAAAAAAGGTGGAGGGCGAGGGGCGGAGGGGCAGAAACACAGATGCTGTGTCCTATTTTTGGGGCCAGCCGCCGCCGCCGCCGCCGCCGCCTTCAAAGTTCATGTTTCGAAACCCAATGAGGCATATGGTGAATCCTCTGCAGACTGCTTCTTTTAGGCCAGAGCGAATTCAGCCCACTGTCCTTCAGTTGGACCCTGAAGTGGGACACAGCGACATGATAGAGGAAGAGGAGGAGAGTGGCTAACATGGGGGGGGGGGGTCAGACAGGAAGTCGGCCATGACACGAGTAGGTTGGGTGCACGGTCTGCTTCCTGCCAACAGAGGGAAAGCATAAAGGGAGCGTTTGCCAGCCTCACCCACTCTGCCACCTTTCTTTTTTTTTTTTTTTTTTTTTTTAGTGCTGAGACAGTTTCCTCTGTCGGTGAATAATTCTGCTGTTTTCACATGAACAGCTCCATAACTTTGCATTTGTTGATTAGCCGGTGTGTGCTCACGTGGATTCCTCTGTTTGCATGTCAGCCGGAGGTGTTGGAACAGATCCACAACCTAAAAGAGCTGTGGCTGGATAACAACTCCCTCCAGTCTATACCAGGGGTAAGAGCTCGAATGACACCTTCTGTCAGATTTCTGCTTAACTTCCTTCCCACTCAACTGTCCCTTTCTCTCCTCTGCCCCCTATCCTCCGGCCGCAGTCGCTAGGAAAACTTCGCCAGCTGCGGTACTTGGACTTAGCAAAGAATCGTATTGAGACGTTGGACACGGACATTTCAGGCTGTGAGGCCTTAGAGGACCTGCTGCTATCCTCCAACATGCTGCAGCACCTCCCTGACACTATAGGTACAGCACAACGCAAACACACAGATGCATGACGAGACTGTAGCAGAGCATTTAAATCCCCACTTAATTACTTCCCGATGGCGCCGTGCAGCTGACGGCAGCAGCAGAGGACAGTGATATGAGCGTGATATAGCACAGATACCTGAATAAAGGATAAGGCTGGTGTTATTCTATATTTATCAAACTGGCAACGGTCCCGTGAAAAGTTAATAAACAAGCTATGCATTAGCCCGCTGCAGCTTTTGACTTATACCCTGCCACACCCGTTGATTCCTGAAGGTGTATGTGTGTGTGTGTGTGTGTGTGAATGGTTAAGTGCATTGTTTTGCTGCTTCTGTTTGGGTCTATTTTCAGACTCTGATTAATATGCATTTGGTGCACTGGGGAACATTTATGGTGTATGTGCAGACGCGCGGCTCATTGACGGATTTCCAATCATTTTTGCACAACGCTGCAGCCGAGGACAAATAAACTACATGTCTAATTACACAGACAGTACTTATTAGTCCGATCCAATCATTACTGGATTTTAATAGGAGGATTTCACAAGAACATAAAGAACATGGCCAAGTCTATCCTAAAAAAGGGCATTTCAGAGCTCAGTGCAGGTTCCTGTTTTGGACAGAATCAGTGCAGCTCTGTGGTGTGATGTTTGCTGCCACGGCGTTTCAGTTTTACTGCTCGCTGTATCGATACAGCAACAAAAAAAAAAATGCATTTGGTCGCATGCACTTAGTTTTCATAGCGTGTTCAGCCCGTAATGCAAATTCAATTTTTCTAATAAACTGGATTGGATATTTGAAATGAATTGGTTTTGACTCAATCTGCCTGCCGTTGTAAATACTAATCTACCTGGGCGGTGCACAGCAGGTTGAATTTTCAACTAAAGTTTTACACCTTTTAGTAAACTGTGCACATTATGTGTGTTTGCATCGTGCGCAGGAATGTTGAAGAAGCTGACAACACTGAAGGTAGATGACAACCAGCTGACCTCACTGCCTAACACCATCGGGAGGTAAGGAACCTGCAGACAAACACGCTGATGCACAAGAAAAAGAGGAAGTGATAATGAAAGCCATGTAGTCTTGTTGTTTAACTTCAGCAGTATTTTGTGAGAGTTTCTCAGCAGGTTTATCTTTGGCGGGCTGTTGTTTTCCTTGTTTATTACTGTTAGTTGCTGTGTTGTTATGCTGGCTGATGATTGGGGGGGTTCTGTGTGTTGTGTTTGCTGCGTTGCCGTGGCGTTATAGTGCGAAGCCCAAGCAAGGGTGAGTAACACTAGCCTACTGGATCCAGGGGTGCGTTCAGAGACAGATAGATGTTCAACTGTGTTACAGATACGAGCACATTAGCTCACAGCTATGTGAGGCTATGGGAAACACCCTGATTAATGCAAATTACATGCAAACATAAACTCTAACTCAGTTTCAAGGTATTGTGCAATAACTTTTTTTTAAGATTTGGGCTTTAAAATCAACTTTTTTTTTCAAAAATGTAGCATAGCAGTCCTGCTAACGGTTGAAACAGAAATGGTTGCATGTAAAGTATTTGTTATGATTTGTTTGAATATATAAATACAGCTATGATGATCCGTCACAGTCAAGATTCAGTCACAGCCATCAAACGGCTTGTGTTTTTGGCAAAATATGAACATTTGTAGTGATAAGCAGAAACATTTTGAAGAGAAACACAACTGTCTCTCTTTGCAACATATGTGTATCTGAACGCTCTGGAAACATTGTGTCTTCCTGAACAAACCCCAGGTTTTAGCCTCAATAAGTAGTGCTGTAGATCCATTGCCTCCCCCTCTGATCAAACCAAGAAACACCTCAAAAGATCCTCTTCTTACCCCTGTTAGTTTCCAACCGTTGCATATTAATGAATGTGATCATGTTGCTGCCTCTGTGTTTCTCCTTCTAGTACAGCACCGAACAAGTATGCACCGTTAAAACAGATGTATCTGCAGAATATCAGCCAACGCTACACCAGTGCATCAGTACAGTAGCATAAACACTACAGAGCTGAAGCCTGATTAAGTAGAGATCGATAATGAATGATGGTTTTCTGTTGCAGCTCCTTTCATGTAAAGTCGTTAACCTTTTAAGGCTAATTATTACATGACAGCTACGAAAAGGGCCACCTTGTACATGTGCAGACTGAAATGTGGAGAGGTTCCCCCACTGCTGATATAAAGTATCAGTGTCAGTTCACGTGTTAATCGTTTAAGGTGAGCGTGCGAGCAGGGTTGCTGGTGAAAGCATGCACAGGAGCACACACCGAGGAGATCTGAATCTAGAACCTCAGACCTTAAAGTGACCTTGTGGCAAAGCAATTCGCCACTGAGCGATTATTATTATTACAGCCGGCTGGCAGATGGCAGCCAAATCGTCTAAGTGCGCGCCGTTAAAGAAGTCAAATTTGAGACATTCAGCTCTAAAGTGGTAGGAGAGGGAAGTAAGATCTACTTTTATACAAATAATGCTGAAAAGAAAATAATAAACTAACCTTAAATCACAACATAAGCTATGAAACTCCTCTCCTCCCTCCTGTCAGCCCGTATGGTGGCCCAGATGGTCACGGTCCATTGGGAATAATAATAGCAGACTAATGCAATGTTAACAGTGACAGTACATTAATGTAAAAGCGTTGTCTCATTAGCATTAGCCTGCTGTTAGCGTGCTGCTGGGCCAGAGATGGCAGTCAAAGGGTGGGCGTGGGGTTGTGTGTGTGTGTGTGTGTGTGTGTGTGTACAGGGGGGGGGTCAGGGTGTCTGTGTAGCAAGCCTGCCGTGGACGTCGCTGTGACTCTTGGTTGGTTGAATGGAGAAGTTGAGATCCAGGTTGAAGAATGTCAGTGTTCAAAGGGGATAAAGTGGGAAAGAGCTGATTAACGGTCAGCAAATCAGACCAAATTACTGTAGGTAACACCGGATTAAGATTGATTAATTGGATGATTCTTCAATGTGATGATCTTTTCCTTCTCTCAACGCTCCTTGTAAGTTGTTTCTATGAGGGCCAATTTCCCTTTTTATCATAATATAATACAGAATAAGGCTGATGTTCTATATTCTATATTCTATATTTTTCTTAATGTCAACAAATCCCACCGAAAGGCCAAAACCAACACTGTGTATGTGACATCCCCGCCCAGCGCGCGGCACTGAAGATGATTCTTATGCAACATTTTACTCTGTACTCTCCTTAAACAGCAGGGCTCTGTCATTTTTAGCAAACACCACACCAACGGGAGGAAATGTGCATTTGCCTGGGTCTATTTTCAGCTGCAGCGTTTGACAGCGGCAGGCTGGTGTACGCGGGATCAACTCAGAATAAAACCGCGTTTGTTCAATGTAATGAAGGAACATGTCGCCCGGTGCAACGCAGGGCTCGCCGACATGTTTTAAATGCTTTGTCGGACTACTACAGTGCTAATCGGGATGAAGTCATTCATGGGTCAGTCTTTTCCGGGGTTTGTTGACAGTAGGAAAAATAAAGAGGAGCACCCGTATCTCTTAAACCCCATGTTTACATAAACTGAGGTTGCAGCCGGGGGTTTTTGCGGTCTGCAGAATAATTTCCTGTCCTTCTCTGTCGTTCTCTCTTGCCATCTCTCCCTCTCTGCCTCTCTTCCTTTCTCCTCCAGTCTGTCTCTGTTGGAGGAGTTGGACTGCAGCTGCAATGAGCTGGAGTCGTTGCCTCCCACTATCGGCTACCTGCACAGCCTGAGGACCTTCGCTGCCGATGAGAACTTCCTCTCAGAGCTGCCCCGGGAGGTGGGAATAGCAACGCTTGCATGTTATCAGTACAGTGCCGGCCTCGACTTTATTCAGGACCGAACAATTAGTCGATTTAACCTTTAGTTGATCGATAGAGAACTGATTGGCAAATGTATTGGTAATGGAGCAATTGTTTCCAACTCCCAAACACCTTTTCATGGCTCAAAGCAGTTGGACATGCAAATCCAATTTAAGATCCTCACATCTGATTTGGTGAAGGGCTGTCTGCCCCGACTGATGCAGCCCTCCCCAGTTTCCGTGTTTGCGACTGGGATCGGGAATTTGTTTGACGAATGCGACCGACGCCTGTGATCGGAGGACGACCTGCTTTACCTCCTGAGCCGCAGCCACGCCGTTTTATTTTGCTCTGTATGACGCAAACTGTGTGTTGTTGGTCAAACAAAAGAAGCAGTTAACGGTGTCGCCCCAACTAGTGATTTATGCATTTACAACAACTTTTATAGCCATTTTTCAGATTTTCAACCACTTTATATCCTATTTTTAAACTATCAATCAAGGGAAAGCTGCACCCTGATATTCTTCACACACTAGATCAAATGGTGATGTGATCTAATGATGGTTTGTGTGTGTGTGTGTGTGTGTGTGTGTGTGTGTGTTTCAGATTGGTAACTGTAAGAACGTGACGGTAATGTCGCTGCGGTCCAACAAACTGGAGTTCCTCCCTGATGAAATCGGACAGATGACCAAACTACGAGTCCTCAACCTTAGTGACAACAGGTACACACACACACACGCACACACACACACACACACACGCGGCGGCAACACTTTCTCAATGGCTGTTTCGGTTCTGTAGCTGCTCTCACGGCCTGCAGTTGCCATGGGAATGGGTGAGTGTGTTGCCATGGTTACGTGCTCTGCAGGCTGTACGGTGCGTGGGCAGAAGAAACGTCTCTCTTTTCTTTCTCACCCCTCCTCTCCCTTGTGTGTGTGTGTGTGTGTGTGTGTGTGTGTGTGTGTCTCTCTCAGGTTAAAGAATCTACCTTTTACCTTTACTAAGCTGAAGGACCTGGCAGCTCTCTGGCTTTCTGACAATCAGGTATCTCTGTCCTCCCACACTCCCTGTGTCTGAAACTGCACCTGCTCACACGTATGCAGCACAAACACATCAAACTATTGCATATACATGTTAATATAGTAACCAGGCTCTTTGTAAATAAAGGATTTAATTTCTAAGTTCTTCATTTTTTAATCTTTTATTATAAGAAAGCCCTCTTCCTTTCACATTAAAAATCCTTCCATCTCTCTTTGAAGGACTTTTATTGTGAAACGTCTGCAGGAAGTGTTGGATTTTACCCATGGCAGTGTGAAATATGACATTACTCTGCTGCTCGACGGATGAAAATACTGATGTGCATAAAAACACATTATCCTGATTGTGCCTGCCGCCGTATCACTGCTGATTCCACTGTCCTGCCTTCTTCCCTTCCGTCTTGCGTCGCCATTGGCTGTTATTTATTCAAAGAAATCATGATAATCAATTGATTATGGGCTTTTAATCAGTTCTCTCCTCTTTAAAAATCAGCTTTCGTAATGAGATGCAGACAGGGTTACAGTTTTAACCACTGTGGCACTGCTGTTGACACAGTGGTGTGAATTAAATATGTAGACTCCGTCCACAAGTTCGTATTATTCTGTTGTCATCTGGCCTATTTTTCACAATAAAAACACATTCTTCACGGCACCTAAAATTCAGTCTGAAGTTTGTTCAGAGTTGTTTCATGAAATTAAAATCTCTGGCACAGCATTCAGGGTATGCACTGAAGAGCTAAAGGGAGCAAATTTGAAATTAAAATGCAATTTGTGACACGGCGGTTCATTTACATTTAAAATTGGTACTCGTGTATGCATATTCACCGGATTTTAAACCCAAATTCACTCGTGCCACTTGCACGCAACCATCATGCATTACAACTCCCAACTGTGACAGCTTTAAGATTCAACACCAACGAACAAAACTGGCAAAATTGATATTTTCATGCAGTTCATTAGCAATTATGAGCGGTTTTGCTGGATTTGTGTATGAAATACAGGAAGTGAAAATGCTGAATTAACTCATTTCAACTTTCTGCGCGCAAGAACATTCGTAATACCATGTCATTTCCATTTAAATAGATGTTAATCAGCGATTTTTCACGAGGTAAATTAAAGCAGCATTTCACAATTCATTTGACTCACTGATGGCAAAAATTCAATTTGTATTAAAAACGTAAAGTGGGAAACAGTCGGGATCAGTCAGGTGGGTCTGTAGCCAATCAGCAACCAGCTTTTTGTTCTTAAACAGGTGGGATTAGGTTTACGTTGGTAAACAAATGTGATCAGTGAACGTCCGTAGAAGAATACTAATGTTAACCCGCGTGTTTGTGTCTGTGTTTGCAGTCCAAGGCTCTGATCCCACTGCAGACAGAAGCCCACCCCGAAACCAAACAGAAGGTTTTGACCAACTACATGTTTCCCCAGCAACCGCGACACGATGAGGGTACAAACCGTGTGTGTGTGTGTGTGTGCGCGTGTGTCTTGTAATGTGTCAGCGTAGCCTGAGGACAAAAAGGTCAGAGAAAGTTTTTAGCAGGTCCGACCGTCTGCAGACCGGGTGAATGATAGCTGTTTAACCCTTGATCTGCCTGTGTGTGTGTGTGTGTGTGTGTGTGTGCAGATTACCAGTCGGACAGTGACAGCTTTAATCCTACACTGTGGGAGGAGCAGAGACAGCAGAGGATGACTGTGGCCTTTGACTTTGAGGACAAGAAAGAAGAGGAGGACAACTCTGGGAAGGTCAAGGTCAGCTCTTTCTCTCTGTCTGTCTGTCTGCCTGCCTGCCTGTCTGCCTGCCTGTCTGTCTGTCTGCCTGTCAGGAGGGGTAGTACAGCGCGGTTTGAAGTTTAAAGTTTAGCATTAAACAGTCAAACGTTAACTTCTGCGTAGACCAGAGTCTCAGCGAGCAGCGGTTTGCAGAAATCTCTACATATGTTTATATGGATCCCTGAAGTGTTTTCAATATGACTCGTGAATTCATCCATAACCCTGTACTCTTGTTGACTGATTTCAGAAATGACAGTATTTAAATAGGCAGTCACTGGCAACAGTACGCTGTGTTGTTTCAGTGTCTTGTGCTTTTTTTGTTGTATCGTGTGAACAGTTTGCTCAGAGTGCGTCCTCAACCTGCACACGTACGCTCAACCCATTTCCATTTCTTGCGCGCAGGTGGAGATCAACCTAAAGCGTTACCCGACGCCCTACCCCGAGGACCTTAAGAACATGGTCAAGTCAGTGCAAAGCCTTGTGGGGAAAAGCGTGCACGCCGGACACGGGCACCAGCACCAACACCAGCACCAGCATCAGCTGAGCACGGGCACCGCCACATCGGCAGGAACCAACATGGAACACACACACCTCAGCAAAGAGCAGTACGAACCACCGTGGCCCCTGCCTCCTAAAGAGGTAGGGAACACACACTCCAAGCCACGCACTCACACACAGATCTGTTCAAGATCGCCACACATTACACACTGAGTGCTCAAATTGTAACTCACGGTCCTGGGAACAGCTGAGGTGCAGTGATCATCAGATATCTTAGAAATAGATAAGTGAAGTGTATGCACAAATGCAAGAGTCTCTACGGGACTGAGATGTGTGATCATAAAGTTGTATGATCGGCAGGACAAATGATCCGTGTGTGTGTGTGTGTGTGTGTGTGTGTGTGTGTGTGTGTGTGTTTGCCAGGTGACAGACAGAGAGATGCAGGACTTCTCTCAGACTCAGCTAATGGATCAGGGATCAATGCATAACTCTGGCATCGACATTCCCAAGAGGAAGGACAAAGAGGACCTGACAGAGAGCTCTGAGGTTGTCACGTAGTGTGCTGTACACGCGCGCGCTCACAACGCACACATACATGTGCACACGCACACGCAGACAGGATGGCCTAATGAATTTGATGTTTTTATGATGTTGTAACTTATTGATTTGTCATTAAATGTGAATGCAAACCGAGCACGTCTGTCAGGGAGTCAGTTCTCTGAGTGAAGCTCTTGAAGGTGCACCGTGCAGTGTTCCCGTAAACAAACAAGTACAATGACTTCAAAGTTGAATCGACCCCCTACCTTAAAAAACATCTGCAAAGACGGTGTTTTGAAATCTGCATAGTTTACATCCATGTTTATGAGCAGTAGTAGCAGTCGTCTTCCACTCTTCTTCTTCTATTGCTGCATCTCCAAGTGCATTACCTCCACCTGTAGGTCAGTGGAAGAGTGCAACACCACTGGCAGGAATGCATGTGGATTATCAGACACACTGACAACCGATAGTTGCTTGCCAAATCATTGATCTGTTTCATAAAGTAAAGTCTTTGAGTTTGCAGTTTAAAAGCCATCACCTTCAGCCACACAGACTGAGATCCTGATTTAGAGCCGCCGCTGCTCACTCTGCACAGCTTATTGCTCATTAGCTCTCATGCTGCTAACTATGCCGACTCACTGGTCTATACTTACACGATGTGAACCCCTGGGTTTTGTCTTTGCACAGGACTCGATGGGCGGCTCTCCCAACGACATCCGCATCTCTGACATGAGGCCCACCCTGGTGGAGCCTCCTATGTACAAACCAAAGGTGGTGCTGCTGGGGAAGGACAAGAAAGGTACGGCTTGATTGCGTGCATGTAAACTGAAGCAGGCTCATACATGTGTGGGACACGTGTGTGCACACACAGAGTTAGCGCAGTAATTTAATGTGGTCCATTGTAAAGCGCTGCGGGGCGTGTTGTAATAGTGTCCACTAATTAGTCGTGGTGGTAAGCGGATTAATTTCAGCACATAACAGAAGAAAGAGGGAGGGAATAAACCTCTCCAGTGAATTTAGACTCCAGCTGACAGGCTTCAGCTCTAAGCTTTGACCCTTTTTTACTTATTTTGCCCAGAGTGTCGTAGTTTTGTGAGCGGTAAAACAACAAAAAAAAAAAGTTTGATTAATGAGCCCAGAGCTCGTTTTACTGCTCTATCAGAAATCAGGTTTCTGTTCTAAATAATCTGGTGGCTTAATCCCGTCGACCGGACAAAATAGTTTATTATCTCGTGTCCGTCATGTAATCTGCTCGGTTTTCAGGGAACTCAGCGTGAAATGAACGGAAGCTCACACGGCTCATTTGTCTCGGTGATAATAAATCCCTAATGAAGGACGCTGATGGCAAAGCTAAGAAGGTTTCTTTGGTTTGTTTTGTAAAGACCTTAACAGGTTTGACTCATGACGCCGCTGCTTTAAGTTACAGGTATTCATTTTTCCTTAACGTCTCTCCACAACTGTTGTGTTGTTTCTCGATGTCAAAGCCACCAGTCATAACCGGGCCACGTCTTGCGTCAGCGCGGTGGACTCAATATTGTCCAAACATATAATGAGAGCACGACAGGAATCTGGGTTAAGGGACGGGACGATAAAACGAGATGAAGATGTGATTCCTCTCATCGTGCGTAACACAGACAGTATGCAAACGCGGTGCCGGACGCACTTTGTGACGCTGTTGCAGATCTCATCGTCTAATGAGGGTTTAACAACATAGTTCCCAGTTTAGTGTCGATATCCGATAAGTTTGCCAAGTTATAATCTTGTTTTTAATCTTCAAATAGACATCAGTAGATAACCTTTCTCGTTATTTAAAGGTATAGTGTCCTCTTTGTCCTCTCTGCATCTGTTTTCAACACGGAGACAGATTCACAAACTTTTTCATGTTACAACTAAACGTTCGTTAAAATGGATTTTTCTAAAAGTGTCCAACCAATGCAATGACACAGCCCCGTCCATGTCTTATCAGCACTGCCTAATTTGACATAATAAATGCTGAGTTTCGTGAGCAGGTTGCTCGGATGCTGTTTGTTCGTTGCTTTTATTCTGAAATGCTGATGCTCTAGCACAATCAACAGCAGCAGTGTTATATATTTATATACATCTCATATATATATATATATATATATCCTTTAACGCCAGATTAAAACTATGAAAAGCGTAGACTTGAGATATAAAACTGAAAAAAAGAGGAAAACTAGCATATGCAGCACATTTGTGTGTATAAATGGCTAAAAATATTCATTTATTATTAAATTAGTGTTGTTGATTATGTTGCCAGTGGTTTTGGGGGGCGAGGGCGTAAATCATGGCATTTAAATGTTGAGTATCTAGGATTTAATTGTCATCACAGCAGGATTTACCCATGTCAGTTCGTTATTTTAAGAGGACCGTTTGATATGTGCAGAAGTCAATCAGCTGTGGTTTTAAATACAGCCACTAAAGTGTGTTAGAAGGCACCTGGACATGTTCTTGGATGACTACCGTGTTGTCCTTCCCCCCCTGACATGACAAAGACACTTCAGAGCTCATGAAAGAGAGCTACTAGGAAGAAGAGGGTGTGACATTTTCCTCTGAACAGAGCCGTCTGTCTCTCCATCTCTGCCCAGAGTCCACAGATGAGGAGGTGGATAAGCTCCACTGTCTGAATCACAGCGGCTCCTCGGCCACCTACTCCGACTACTCTCCCTCACAGGGCTCCTCCGGCTCCTCCAACCCGCCCGCCAACACACACTCGCACACGCTCTCTCACGCACACCAACACACCCCAGCCCTGCCGGCCCCCAGCAAGGACCAGGCTCCTCAGACACACTGGACCAACAGGTATACACACACACATGCACACACACACATATCTGCTTCATGTTCAATCTCATCACCGTCCCTCCCTTCGACGATCCATCATCTCTTTTTCTCTTTCGGCTCCGACCTCCCCCTTCAATCTCCTGCATCTATCATCCATCTATCGCATCGCTCCATCCATCCTCTCCTCCCTCCATCTTTTTCTGTCTTTCCCATCTCTCTGTTCGCTCAGTCAAGGTCGGAGAGACTCATTAGGATGCTGCAGACTTCTGTTCACGTTACCGTCTCTTTCCCTCTCTCGGCTCTCTTCTCCCCTGCTCCAAAGCAAACCGGTCCAGGCTTTTTCACACCAACATGTGAAGAGAAGCAGACAAAACAGGCCCGGGCGTCCTGCTGTAGCTGTTACCCTGATTGCGGCGCACTTATGACGAATTTTGACCCATTTGGAATAAAAAATAGCACCGAAAAAACTAAAAAGTGTTTTGAGTTCTAATCAGAAATGTTGCCGCCGTAAACAACAAACATCTCATCTGGAAATGTGACCTTTTCAGTGCAGCCTCAACACCACTAAAGACCGCAGTCTGTAGTCTGAGGCGCACATCTTTTAACTTCAACGAAAATCACTTCTCCTTGTGACCACGAAATCCACCGTGCAGGAAGTAAACTTGTCATGACTCAGCAAAACTGCTTATAAACTACCTCGGCATTTTCCTGTTATTTACATATTAATAATGCAATAAGGCTGCAAAAAGCAAATTATTATCTGATTTACCAGTCCAGTCGAGTTGCAACTGCGCAGACCGCTATATCGACATGCATTCAAAAGGAAAACGTGACCGCTGAGAAAGATGTTCACGTGAGCGCCTCAGTGATGTTAAGACTTGAGCATCTTGGCTTATAGCTATCTTATATTCTGCTTCAGCGTATAAACATATATTTTGTGCATTTTCATTAAAGGAAAGCATCCTTTTCCGTTGCTCGATCGATGGAATAGTACGTCTGTGGTAAAGTTAAAAGCTTGTTTCTTCCTCCTCACTCTTCCCTCGCCTCGCTCTAAGGAGGCCCTGTGGGTTGGAAGCTCGCTTTGTTGTTTATTTTTTTGTTTTTTTTGACATTAAAGTTGTCATTTCACAGGCCCCGGAGCGGCGTACAGATCACAATCTGTATACTTTGTCCCTTTGTCTGTGCACTTGTGAAACATGTGGTGTTTGCAAACTGCAAGCGGCAGTGAGGGAGGTTGAAGGCATTAATATTTTCTGCTCAGGGCTGCCCTCAGAAGCATTAATTACAACAAACACGGTTGTTGGCCAAATTGATCTTTCAGAGCGACATCAGAGAGCGGGAGAGAAAGTTATGCTGCTCCCACTGCCCACTGGCTCTCATTAGATATACAGCACATAATGATGTAATATGGCAGTTCAGTATAATTCTGTTCATTTTGTTATTTGCCACGGCATAATTATTGTTTGATATTTTGTGACTTTGTAGACTGGCTCAGTCGTTTCCCAAGCCTATTGACTCCAAGCCCCTGCTATCTCAGAGAGAAACCCCTCCATCAGGAACCCTGCAGCAGCGCGGAGATCGGCGTCCGCTGAGCGAGCCTTTTGATTGGTCTGAGGCTCCTCACTATGACAACACAGGTTTTGATGCTGAGGAGTCTCCTCTGGATGCCCCGTCCTCTACTGGGAGTCAGGGAAACCCACCGCTGGGCTCCAAACCTCGCAGCCAGTCAGCACACGGGCGTCGCCCCCTCCTCAGGCAAGAGAGGATCGTGGGAGTACCTTTGGAGCTGGACACTCAGACGCTTCCCTTCCACAGCAACCAACGCTCCACTCCGGATAACGATCCACAATCCTCTGGACCTCCCACCCAGAATCCTTGGCAGAACTGGACCAGAACCCCGAGCCCGCTGGAGGACCGAACGGCTTTTCCCTCCAAACTGGACATGACGCCCACCTCCAGCCCCAACCCTGACCGCAAAGACATAGACTCAAGGTAACAGAAAATGCTTTATGCCCCCCAGGGTTTGCACATTTTTATTTTAACCTGCCATTACAGCAGCACCTGCCCTGCTTTGGTGCAGCTAAATCAATCTTCCAATCTTATCTTCTGTTTTTAAAGTTTTCCTGAAAACACCTTGACTCTCAAATAGCGCTGACGCAATCAGTTGATTAACCGAAAAGATCAAGCGATAATTGGCCAAAAAAAATGCTGCACCCAGCCTCTCAAAATATGATTTCCTCAGTTTTTTTATGATTATGAATTGAATCATTTACATTTTGCGTCATTATTGTTAATGTCAATCAGTGAAAACGGATGTTTCCTGTATAATCTACAGTCAGACTTTGCAAAAATCTCTTGCTGTGAGTGCATTGGACTCCTTTTCCGTTTCGTATTCATTATTACTGACACTGACCTGATTCCAGACCTCTGAACAGCCACCCACATTTTGCCAGCCATTTAAATCGAATGAATAATAAAGTAGGAAAGAAGTGACATCTTATTAGGCCATAACATCATTGTTTCACCTGTCCTGTTAAGTTAAGCTCTTTTTCCAGTAACACTTCATCCTTTGTTGTTCGGTCGGTTTACAGGCTGGAACAAGGTGCTGGGCCTTTGCCCGGCAGCTGGACGTACCACAACAATCAGGGTGAGCAGAACAGGAAGGATCAGCTGAATGTCAGCGGGGGCAACAAGGTGACCGTGGTGATGAGTAAAAGCTCGGACCGTCTGTCCCCCATGATGAGGGAGACGAGATCCAAGTTTAAGAAATCCCAGAGCATCGATGAGATTGACATTGGCTCCTACAAAGTCTACAGGTGGAGTTATTTCCTCACAACAGAAGCATCAGCATGTGGGTAATGTTAGTAGGCGACGTCATTTCCCCTGATATTCTCTCCACAGCATCCCCATGGACAGCTACAGTTCATCCATCGAGCAGCAGACCAGTTTGGACCGTCCAGAGCTGCCCGGTTCTATGGAGCAGACCAGCATGGCACGTTCGCAGTCTGCGCCCATGTTAGACGATGAGCTGGGCTTCCCAGGGCACGGGGTGGGCAACCAGAACCAGCAGGGACAGAACCAAAAACCTGCCATCCCACAGAAGGCGTACCACTTCGACCACAACTACAACCCCCAGGTTAGAAGCAGTTACGGAGCAGCATTGCTTTAATTAAAGAAACTAATTAAAGAAATATCTTCCTCTTTAGCAGCTACAAGCAACATTATAAGAGTGGTGAGAGTGAACCAAAACGGTAAAATCGGGGGACGAACACTTGCTGACACTTGCTGTAAAGCTCCCTGAAGCTGAGCGCAGGTGCAGATTTAAGTGATAATTCTCAGTGGGTGCGTCACTACAAACAACACCTTCCAGTTTGTCATTCGATACACCGCTAAATAGCAAATATTGATTAAAGCTTCTTGAAGTACTCTGTGGACAGTGTGACAGTTGGTGCCTGTAATGTGTGAACAAAGGTAAGAAGGAAGAAGACGCACTGCGTGGGTCTTAATAGTGCAGAAGGAAATGTTAACCCTTCGTCTTCGGTTAAAAACAAGCGTAAAACACCTGATTTTTGTTCTCGACATGATAACTAAACTAAAAAAATACAGTTTTGTTCGACAAAAGTGCCTTAAAACCTTTCATGGACTTACAGTAACCTCTCTAACCAATCAGGTGACCATGGACCGTCGGGTCCCTCCCCCCTTCCCCAACACCCCAGATTATGTCAACCACTCATCAAAAGCCTTGGAGTACATCAATCAACCAGGGAAGACATTACCCAAGGAGTTGGTGAGCCCTCGGTATCGTGCGTATCCGCCGCTGGAGATGTTTTCTTTCCCCCAGTCGCCAATCAACCAGGATGGCGCTCCCAGCCAGCAGCAGCAGCAGCCAGTCCCAGCGCAGCGCTCCAGGCCAGGGTTTTTGAGGAGAGCAGATTCACTGGTCAGCTCCACGGAGCTCGCTCTGTTCCGCAGAGTCCATGAAGCCCAGCAGGAGGCGCTGCAGGAAGCTCAGTACAGACAGCAGGTAGGAGATCTGTGTGTTTATAAAGTCTTAAATCCACCACATCCCGCCCAAAAATGATTCACTTAATTATATATTCAGAGGAGTAATGTGATTTTTTAAATTCTGTTTTAGTCTTAATCTTAATCATCTGACATAACTCTCCCCTCCTAAGGCCGACCCCCCTCTTTATACAAGTCGGGCCCACGTCTACGCCACCCCCATGGAGCACTCTGCTATCACCAACATGGCCGACAGCCAGAGCCAGATGATGCACAACAAGAGGAACGGCCGCTACGATGACGACTACCCCACCTACCAGGAACAGAAGAAGCCAATGATTGGTTATCCCACCAAGAGCTTGACTCAGCGCCGCCCTCTGTCTGCCAGGAGCTACAGTACTGAGACCTACGGAGCATCTCAGGTACACTGTCCCTGCAGTCCCATAAAATCCATTATTAAAGTGCGACCATTAGAGCAATTTGGGTGAAAGCTGCCACATATTTTCACAACTGATTAATAGGTAAGTTTTCTCAATTAATCAATTGGTTTTCTTCTGTTTACTAATGTTAGATAACAATGAAAAGTTTTCCAAATGCCTTGTTTTGATGATGATTGAATGATTTTCGAGTTGCAAGTGATTTCAACTTTGAATTTAAAAGAGGAACCAGCAGTGAACTGTCACATTTGAGAAGCTAAGACGAACAAATGCATTGTGGTTAGGAAATATGACCTCGAACAATGAATCAATTATCACAACATTTGACGGTTTATGTATTTGTAAATAGATCACCCTGGTCCCCTTTAAACCTACTTCAGACTTGCCCTTGCTGGATTCAAAGTACATTCAGGAACAAACACCCTTCTTTGTCACAGAGGTATGAGGACTTATACTATATTACAGTATATATTTATGACTGAGTGGAAGCGTTTGAATCAATCAGTTTCCCACCAATTACCTGGAGGTAGCTCATTGTAGCAGCAGATGAAGCAGAGCAGCACAGATGTCCTTTGCCTCAGCCGTATCCCCAGATCCCAAGGCATTCCCAAGTCCATAAATAATCCCTGTTCAGCATGTTCTGGGTTTGCCCCAAGTCAGACTTTCCAAATATAGCCACAGAGAGGTGTCCAGGAGCATACTGATCAGATGCGCAGAGCACCTCATCTGGCACCTTTCAGCATGAAGCAGCAGAGCACAGCACGGAAAGTAGGAGCTAGGAAACTAATATTGAGCGCTCGTGACTGCAGCCTTCTTGACATCTCCAGCCAAGGCACAAAGCTAAAAGTGAAGGTTGGAGAATGAAGTGCCTGTTCTGTAAAGAGCGTCACCTTTAGGCTAAGCTTCATCTTACCCATGACAGTCTGGTATATTGTCTGTACAACTGCAGTCTCTGTGCTTATCTGCCTGGCGCTCTCACCAGGCAAATACAGGCAGATCTTACTTTAACTTGCTACTGCTACCTGAACGTAGCCATTGCCGTTAGCCATGCTAGCAGTTTGGTTTGTGCTCACCATTTTAATAACCTTGGTGATCCCTTCACTTGTCTGGCAAACAGATAGATTTGTCCAAAACTTAAAAAAACGTACAATATTCACGTCTGGCGCGGCTTTGCTTTGTCTTTAGTGCTAATTAGCAGGTTGTAGATCGGCTTAGATCTAACCGTTAGCATAGTGTTAACATTAATATTAAATCAGAGTGCTTGCATGTGCCTTGAGTTTGTCTGCAGGTTGTCATAAAAGTGAAAACGTCATTTGTTTTAGGTCATTTGGACGTACAGTCGCTGTTAATTGTCCCCATTTATTGTGAATACAGTCTCAGATTAGGCCAAAGAGGGTTTATAACATATTGCCATGTGCTCATTATCTTTATTAAGCTGTCGCGAACAAATCAGCAAATAGATGCAACAGTTCCCCTTTTTACAGATCCGTTACATGCGGATGCCTTTTTGGTTCGCTCTGTTTTGGTCTCCACCAAGTGTTCAGGAGTTAAGCCAGTACAACAGTCCATAACTTTGTTTTGTACTTGTCTGGTTCAGAGAAGTTTGCAGCCTGACTGACAGAGCCTTGAAGCAACACATTAGGGTTGAAGACTTTTAAGCAAAGGCTTGAGAGACACTGACGTGCTCCTTAAAGCTTAAAGAATGTGCAAAAGCTAGTTTTTAATTATTGATTAGGGCAGATTTAACTAAAATATCAATGTGTGACTCATTTTTATCAGCTTCTATGTGAAATATTAACCCTCTGTCCTCAGGCCCGTCCAGTGTCAGCTCGTCCTACCATGGCTGCACTGCTGGAGAAGATGCCCCCTGACTACACTCTGGCAACCTGCCCTGAGAAACCCTCCGACGACACCATCAAAGTAAGACCTGTCGTCCCACAGAAACCCGAGGACATCACCTCCAGGATGCCTGCCGATTGGAGGCAACAGCTTCTTAGGCACATAGAGGCCAAACGATTGGACAGGGTATGTCAGTGCAATGCAGAAACACTGAAGAGGGAGATACGCTCACACTCTCACACACACACATAGCATTCGGAGGGCCTCCCTGTCTGTATTTGTGTAAGTCTGTGTTGTAAGGGTGACCAGATATGTGTCCGGCTGCATGTGTGTCCCATCCACACTGTCGCTCTGTCGGCCTGACCTGCTGCACACTCACGATTGGATATGTGATTGAACGAAGACATTTCACGGGGCACTGTTCAGTTCACAGTGATCTAGGGAACAGTAGCATCGTTAACTGAGTAGTTTAACTAGTATGGGAAATTCTCTTATACGCCTTCTTGCCGATGGCGAGATGAGAAGATTGATGCCACTCTCAAGTCTGTATGCTAAGCGATGGCAGCAGGCCATTAGCTTAACTTAGCATAAAGCCTGGAAGCATGGCAAGACAGCTGGCCTGGCTCGCTGCTGGTTGCCAGGCAACCTCACAGTAGAAAAAAAGCACAACTTGTTGGTTTTACCTTTAGGTTTCTGCACAAATTATAAAAACAAGATATAACGTATTAATTAAGGCGCTTTAGAGGTGCTGGTAGACACGTTTTGTGACCAACGAACTGGGCCAGGCGAGCTGTTTCCTGCCTTAATGTGCCCCGGCTTCAGCGAATACAAATGTATTGCTCATCTGACTATGAGCAAGAATGTGAAATAAACTTCTCATAACCTGAAACCAATTAATTTATCAAAACCGCATCAACACTAAGGAACTGACTGGAGTACAGTTTAGTCTTTAGTCACACGTCATGTGATCCTCCCGTCGTTGTCGTTGTTGACATTTGGACGGAGCTGTGGGATGGCACTGAAACAAAGCCCTGAAACAACTGCATTGTCTGTCCATACGTAGAAGATTAGCATGTCACGATAAAACCTTAAAGTTATCAGTTTTCAGTTTGGGATCGGACTTATTGTTTTGTATTAAATATGTTTCTACACATCTAATCTGAAAACTTTCAAACTAATGTTGGAATGAACTGATCCACCAGTTGTTGCTTGTATGACACAATGTTCTCTGTGTGTATTGACCGTTCACTAGCTAACATTTCTCTGTGCTTTCAGCAACTCTGCACTGTTGTTGTTGTTGTTGTTTTATCGGTGTTATTGTTGTTTGTTTATTTGTCTGTGGAGCTCACAGTGTGTTGTCAAAACGCTGCAGCCCGCTGTGCAGGCTCCGCCCCCTCCCCTCCCCTTACATTCACCCATGTCATGTGATGTTGTCTTCTCCAATCAGAGTGGTGTCCTAAAGCACAACACGCTCACGCTGGGCATGCTCTGTCAGGGCGGGGGTCACGGCCAGGGGCGCAGCAGCACTTTGAACTTTAACCTTTACAATAACACTAAGCATGAGCCCCCTGCTGGCCGCTGGCTGCCACTACCTCCTCCTCCGACTGCTAACGCTGTGAGTATCCCTCTGAGAACAATGAAACCCTGGTACTGCTCTTATTACTGCACACACAGGCAATTACAGAGAATAGGTGCCACTGCCTCTTCACCCAACTACAGCAGAGATGAACTATTATTTAACCGTGTGTCTTCACCGCTATTATGAAATAGATTATTATAACTACCCTGTCTGCCGCCTCAAGCTGCAGCAACCGGAGGGAGCGACACGCATTAGTTTTGGCGTTCAAATCCCATGAATCTTCCTCAACGTGACTGACAGCCACTTAAAACGTCAAGTGTAGCAGCCAATGAGCAAATTCTGGTGATGGAGAGGCAGTTGAAGTTCGAGTTTGGACCTTACTCCGAGACGCTTCCCACATTTCAAGGTTACCAGAATAAAAAAAGACTGATGCAGCTCAACAGACATTTGTCTTCACCATCCTAAAACACCTGAACAAGTTTATGCCAATCTACCCATAGAGCTTTGTTGTCTGTAACATGGAGATGTTAGGTTTTTACATGTCTACACCACATGTAACCTTTTTAGGGTTTACTTGTTACCATTAAGTAAGGTTTTTACTCCCTGCAGCATGATACAAATAAAGGAGGCTCTGAGCAGCTTCTTGCTATAGTTGATGGGAAGCTCTGAGGATATTTTCTAAAAAAGGTGAAACTGTTGTGATTAATTCACGTAGCTACTTCTCTTTTCCTTGCTCTTCTGAAGCCAAAGGAGACAATGAGAACATGAGGAACACACAGAACCATGTTTTCTTCTGTTAAAACCCGTCTCAGCCGATAAGATCGTGACATCCGCCCATCAATCAATGTTTTCAGCTTTTAGCAGCACAGAGCTATGATTCGTTAGTTAGCTAGCTAGCAGCAACATGCTCTGTCGGAGTGTTTACCATCATAAACTGAAGTGGCAAACCTCGAGGCTATCATCCAACCCTGAATCGCCATGTTTGTTATGACTCGCCCACTTTGCGTCATAGAGATTTAATTCTTTCAGATGTTTTACGCGTGAAATGCATCACGATGTGACGGCTGCATACATCTGAAATGCTGTTTCATTTGGATTGAAAGAGGGAGTAGAGGAAAGAACGCTATCTTACCAAGAAGAGAAACTCTCATCCCCAAAGCATGCATGCATATAATGTCTTTTAGCTCATTTAACAAGATTCAATGTTCATTTTTAGTAATGTTCTGTGTCTCTCTGTTTTTTTCTCTCTCTCTCTCTCTCACAGACCCCTTCCCAGCAGGCTGCCATGTTGGATAATGACCAGGAGGGGGTGTCAGGGAGCAACCAGTGGGCTCCTTATTCGCTTGGCAGGAGGGACGTCCCCCCTGACAATCTCATGAAAAAGGTAGGCCCAAACACTCCAGCTTGTTAAACGCTGCCGACAGTGATTTACAGAGGATCGTTTGCTGTTTGCGGGTCGCTAACTGCCCCTCCTCTGTCCGCAGAGTGGCCACTCCCACAACCCCTCCCATCAATCACACAACACACACATGATCGTCACTTCCTCTTCCTCCTCCTCCTCCTCCACTACGCCCCATCGCGTGGTCGGGCAGCAGGGCTATGATGGGATGATGAACAAGGGGGGACAATACCAACCAGGGATGCCCTTGTCAGTGGTTCCCTCTGGGGGACCGGGGCAGTACCAAGGCAACATGCCTCAAGGTAAATTGTAATAAAATCAAAATAGATTCATTTGTAAAATTAAGTATTTGTGCCCTGCGACTCAAATCAACAGCCTCCACAGTCATCCTGTATAGGAAGTGTGGGAATTGTTATAGGAAGATGCTACCAGTTCCTCTCTTCCCTGTCCAGGCATCCCCACCTCTGGGCAGGCTTACCCCAGCTCTGGGCTGCCCATGGCCTTGTCCCCCTCTGGGAACCAGCCCCAATACAACCCCCATTCCTCCCATCAGCCCTCCCTCCCCGCCACCAACCCCCAGTACCACGGCAACCAGGGAATGGTCCATAGCAACCAGGTTGTCATGACCCACACCAACCCACGGCCTCAGAGTGCTCGCTGCCTGTTGCAGACCAAAGGCCAGAAGAGCACGGATGGTTTCCAGGAGCAGGTATTCGCCCGTCTGTCTGTCTGTCTGTCTGTCTGTCTGTCTGTCTGTCAGCCCGTCCATCTGTCTGTCTCCAGCAACCACACCCCACACTGTCTTGAACGCCTGTTTGAAAATGGACTTTGCTCAAGTGAAAACTAAATATATAGCAAGTGGGTTACAGGAAAGGATATTAGCTTCATGGATGCAACACTAAAAGCAAAGGAGAATGGTTTAAGCTGCATTTGTTCCTATGATGCAGGTGACTGTGACAGAGTAAACTGACTGTGGCCTTTCTCAGCTGTGACGCAGCTACAAAGCAGGTGCACAGTCAATCATTCAGTCAATCAAATGACTAAAAACCTGAAAATAAGTACAAAAACTAATCAAACGAACTGGTGAAAGGTAAATAATCCGTGAACGTAGTCGGTTTTGTCAGAAAAGGAGCAGGCAAGCTAAGTCCGCAAAGGCATATGTTCATGTTAACTAACTAGCCAGGCACGATGGTTACCAGCCCAGACGCTCATGTCGCCGAGTGGGTTTTGAATGCTCCACATAACCCCCGACAAGTTGTTGAGTAAAGGGCACAAAGTGTGATGATAACTGGGGCGTCTAGGTGTAATTTTAGCCACGTAACAGCAACGGGTTTGTGAAGAAGCAGGTCTAGAAAAAGCCATGGAGGCGTAGATCTAAATCTGAGATATCTCACAGATGGAGACGGCTGTAGCAGTTTGGGTAGGAACATGAAGTCATTCACACCACCCGGATCAGCTGATCATCCTGTGGGGTTTTTGTTATTTCCTCTCCTCATATGAGACGGCTTTGATGATGCCAAATAGAGAAACTCTGACAGGGATATTTGTGGCTCAATTGTTGCTGCCAGAGAACTGAAGACCTTCAATGTAGCTGCCAGAGCATGTCAGACATCACTTGAAAGCGCCCCTCCACTGTTGTACATGTTGTCTATCTGCTCTATGCTTGTGCACAGATTATGATCTTTGTATTTCACTTTCACTTGTCTTTCTTTTTCTTTTTTGTTTCTGTCTCTCTCTTCCTCCTCGTCCTCTCTCTGTCTAGTTGTGTGTGAGAATAGAGAAGAACCCTGGTCTTGGTTTCAGTATCTCTGGTGGCATCAGCGGCCAGGGGAACCCCTTCAAACCCTCCGACATGGTACGACCCGACCCGGCCTGCCAGCCAATCACAGCCTCCCCGGCTTTACCTCAGAGTTGCCATGGAAACTGCTGCTCGTTACCGCAGTGTTTCGTCTGTCTGTTGGTTTGTCTGTCTGTCTGTGGGGCAGCAGTTAACTTGGTTAACTTTGAGTGTGTTATCTTGTACTACAGAGTGTTGGGAAAGAGCAGGTTAATTGAAGTTTATGTATTTGAAGCAGTAAAGACGCCTGAGGTGTGATAAAATATATCAAAACTAAACCTCTTGAAATATTGGAAATCCTGGTGAGCACCTCCAGAGGGGATCAAGGACTTCAGAGAAACGTTACCTGAGTTTGGAAAAGTATATTATTAGGTCAAATAGTGCACAATATACATGTGCATATCATTAATAGGGTGCCTTTGTGTGTTTGGTTCGTTCTTACTTTGTTACATCCTGCGCTCCCTCGGAAAACGAAGTTACAGCAGCAAACTTGAATATTTCAGTATTTGGAAATAGATTTGTGCCCACGTGCATACACGATGTGTTATTACAAGAGAAGCCAAACTCTTTTATCGTTTCTACTTCTGGGTTTGACAGAGTCTGTCAGAGTGTGCCTGTATTGAGAGCCTGTTGGGGTTGCAGATCCCCCAGGCCTCCTGCACATGGCAGTCTGTCCTAGAAACATGCTGCTATAGTCGGTCTAAAGGAGCGAGGCTGCTCACGGAGCTCTGACAGCTATTTTGGGAAGGCTGCTTTAGTTCTGGGACACCGTGGGTGATTTTAGATGTTCGCCACTTTGATCTAGGGATGGGAAGTATGGCAGATTTTACTGACTGTTATTCAGATGTTGAGTAACTGACGAGACAGCTGGTCTATAAATAGAGAGCCTACAAGAGGAGTTATTTAAACAGTCAGCGTCTGTGCAGCCCATGTGACAAATGGTGAATTAATTTAAGTCGGGGGTGGGAACTGATAATATAGGAACTGTCAATTCATCATTTAACTTAAGTTTTATGTCGACGAGAAGTGACTCAGTTGCTGACACGTACAGTTATTTAATCATTCCCAAGTCAACTTGTATCTATAAAGCTTCCAGCAGCTGCAGCTTGTCCATTATTAATGCCACGTTACACAGGCAGCGAATGGAGTCGATGCAGATGAGCAGTTTCCCCGGATACGCTCCTCAACGTTTTGTCAAGTAAATGCGTTACACATCAGTACGTTTACACAGCATTACCTATGAGATGTGATATAGGGCTGGAGGTGGAGGTACTTTATCGAATCAGTGGGTAGTGCAGAAGAGTTTTGCAATATTTCCCATTAGAGCAAAATGTCTACCTCTGCCATCGTACTGCAGCTTTCTAACATCTTAATGTAAACAGTGGCAGAGTTCACGGTGTGTGTGCATGGCTCAAATGCAAATGTTCTATAGTGAAACATACAGATGTACCTTAACGTGGCGTGGATATTTGCCTCCTGTGAACATCACCGTGATGCAATCTGTCAACGCCCGATCTCCAGATATCACTTTGTTCTTACTCTGGTCCACGAGAAACATCTCAGCTGAAGGTTGCCTTCATGTTTTCTCGGGGCCGCTTCGTCAGCAGTTTTAGCTCAAGCAAATGCAGATGCCTCCAGTTTTTGGTTTGAGCATCTTTTCTGACCTACTTATGAGAACTCGCTCTGGTTCGTCCAACCTCTCACCGACAGGCGTGCGACTTATTTGCGAGAGTCGGCATCGCCCAGGTTTAGGGCAGACTTAAGACTTAACTTGAGCCGGAGTTTAAATAGTTAAAAAGGACTGCGTATCAAAACAGCTTGACTGATAAATTATACATCTGTGGTTTTGATCCCTGGAGCCGACTCCGGCCGCCGCTGTTCCACGTGGCTGTGGCTCCCTCTTCTGGTCAGCTTGTTGTTTGCGCCCAATCTCTTATTTAACTGGGCTAGAAGAACACAGCAATGATCCAGATGAACCAGCTCTCTTGATTTTTGTCAAACATTGCCTCCTCTTTGTGTTTATTTGAATTTTTTCAATATGTTTTTATAGTTTCCCCTTAAAATTCTCACCTCGACGTCTCATAATAGCTGAAATGATCATATTTAATATATTTTTGAGATTTGTGTTGAGCAAACGACCTGAAATATAACTCTAAACTTGACAGAAAGCTTTGGTTTTACACCATCTATAAATATCCTTTATTCATTAGATTGTGTTATTTATTTATTGTTGTTTTTTGTTTGTTTGTTTTGTTTCTTTTTAACATATAATCTCTTTCAGTATATTTCCCATATAGGAACAGAATCTAATTCTAATCTAATGCTTGATAATTAATGGTTTACCAATCGCATTAACCAGAACAGAGCTTCCTTATCACACTGTATCTGTATCAAACCTTAGATCCCCATTATTTTAAATTACTATGTGAAACCTGCCTCCAAGTCATTATCAGGTTTCTGAAAAAAGAAACAACAACGATCTTCTTGGTTTGACATAAAGGACTACCTGTGGCTCTGGGTCAGTTTCACTTCTTGCTAATAAAGATTCAGCGAGTAAGGAGGGTGACTCATATCCTGTGTCGACAGGAGTGGGACCCCTGGTTTCGATGCAGTAGCGTCTCAGGCTCAGTTTCCAAACAGACGGCGGTAGTTTGAGGAGCAGAACGTGGATTTTTAGTCTGATCTGGGTTCGGAACGCGTGAAAATCCAATTTTCTGTTCCTACTGTCGCTAAAGATGCCGCCTTTGAGCGCGGAGCTGCTGTCGGTAGCAAAGATACTTCTGCATATATGTTGTCAACGAGCTGCAAAACCCTTACCCCGAATACTCCCCTTCGTATGGAAACCTACTGCTAATGCTTAAATAACTTAAAAATGAGTATTTGTTTTCAAAATCTCTTAAAAATTCAGATATTTTGAAAATACTTTTTTTTTTTGCAGGGTATTGCAGCTTTGTGTGCAACTGCTTTTAAATGTGCAAATGTTTAACTGTTGTCACTAACAACTTTCAGCTGCTAACACATTCGTAATGTCCAGTGAGCTCCATACGGGACCTGACGTATCATCGACTCTTCAAGTCCACTTTGAATGGACTCTGAAATCAATTGACCATATCCAAATAACAGCTAATGATGTTTGTAGTGTGTTTATCACAAATTAGCATCAGCTGCATGTTGGTCAACATGCCCCTTTGCATGTAAAATGAAACCATTTCACGGCCCCGTTATTAAAAATCATTTGGCTGTAGACACGTATGAGGCTCACTGCATAAACGCCACTGTGGCTAGTAACCAAACTAATACTTGTGCCACCTCTTTAACATGCAATATATGTGTTTGTCCTCGCACTCACCCCCAGACCGTAGTATGCAGGTGCTGCTGCACTCTCAATACTACATCGATCTGTCGGCGGTTAACTGGTGTCACCCGTGGCACGTCTATATCTGTTAAGCTCACCGCTGTGCGTTCAACACGTGCGCCACCTGTTGAACCATGCTGAGTTGATACAGCTGCATCGTCCTACACTTTCTGTGTTCAAAAACATCTTTCAGCGCTCAGTGAAAAGATGTTGGTGTTTTTACAATCTCTGCCTTGGGTTATTGAGGGAAAACATAGGGGGATGAAATACCTTCAGCCCTCCCCGCTACCTACTTCTTTCCCCTAGTCAGTACCCATCCCACACCTATTCTTCTTCCCCCATCCTTTATATATTCGCCATTATCTATTTTTCTCTCTTTCTAACAACATCTATCCAATTCCAAGCTCCTATCTCTCTATATATATAGCCGATAAACCATTTTGATATGTACAGTCTGTCTTTTTGGGAGGAATGTGTCGCTCAGCTTCTGTAAATTTCAAAAACAGATGCCAAACTAAAACCAAAGTTATTGGAATAATTGAAACCATGAATTGCATGCCTCTCTAAATTTTGAGAATGCATTGGTGAACTTCCCGTATATATATTTTTTTTTTTTGGGCAAAAATGTGATTTCCTTTTGGGGGTGGTGGTGGTGGTGGTGAAATGAGATGAGAATGAGAAAGGCAAAGATTCTAAACCATCGTGTCCCTGTGTTGTCCTAACGGTGTATCATTTTGACTTATAGGGTATCTTTGTTACTAGGGTACAGCATGACGGGCCCGCCGCCTCTGCCCTGCAGCCCGGAGACAAGATACTGCAGGTAACATCCTCTCACTCGTCATCAAATGGGCCTGAATCAGCCACATCCTGCCGCCTCTCCCTCCCCAACCCCTCCCCTTGTTTTAGAAACAGCATGGCAGAGCATTGGGTAGGAAAAAACATAGGTGCACATCTCCAGGACTCCAGCATAATGTCCTGCCTCTGTGTGTGTGTGAACCTGTTGGCCCAGAAATCATTATCACGATCATCGTTAGCCAGTGGCACCTAAAAACCTTTAAGCAAAACACAATCGGGGCGGATTTGAGTAGCTTGAAGCAATACGTTGTTTCCACTCTTATCACAATGACTATGAAAATGAAAATGAAATTCATGAAGTTAAGAAACAGTGTGGGGACTGTTTCTAAAGACATTTAGACTGGACTTACTAGCAAATGCAAGTAGTGACATCTAAATATGAGAATAAAAGAAAACGGGTTCAACAACCAATCAATATGCATATAAAGATATATATTATCCACTGTGGCAATACGTAAATTGATTTAGTCTTACAGTAAAGTTGCTCATCACACTGCAGGTATGGGAAACAGATGTTCAGGTCAATTACAAAGCAGCTTTATGAGGCAGACGTGGTTTGTGCTGCATCAATGCTCTTTTCTACGTAGCAGCTTTATATGAGACAGAGGAGCAAACACTGGACACTTATCAGGGCTGCATTGTTAAAGTAACTGAATAGAGCAGTGTGCGTTGAGGCTGAGTTTGGTACTTTTATGATGACTGGCCGGTTTCTCTGAAATAGAGGTTGTGGGAAAGTATTAAACATGAGCGCGCTCTGATTTTAACGCCGTTGCACCTTGAACGGATACTTTCCTGGGGGCAGCAATAGCTACTAAAGTGATTTCCACCTCCCGTGTTAATCAGTTAAATTGTCTATCAAATGACTTATGAATAGCTACTTTATTTATGTATTCACTGTGAGCATTATTTCAACACGGCACTACAATTAAGCCCAAAAGGAACCGTGACGATTGAACTGCCAGGTCAAGATGAGATACCTGTGCTTTAGATTTACCCCCCCTGCCCACCCACCATCTCTCACCCCTCTCATGCTTCCCTCCCCTCTCTGCTCCCCCGTCACCTTCTCTCCACAGATGTACAGTTTAGCAGGATGAACTCATCTGAAAGCCCTTTTTTGTCTTTACCCCTTCTCTCTCTACAGCATGACTGTGTAGCTCCTCCTCTTCTCTCTCTTTTCCCCAACAGTGATGTGTTACTGAGATAATGATGGCAGTGACCCTCCACCCTTCCACAAACACACACACACACACACACGCACGCACGCACGCACACATAGACGTATGGAAACACTGCAGCACACATACCTCTGCACACACAGTGACACGCACACACACACATGCTGTTGACTGTGCTGCGTGTTTGCCTTGCAGGCTAACGGACATAGTTTTTTACACATGGAGCACGAGACAGCCGTCTCTCTGCTGAAGAGTTTCCAGCGGACAGTGGACTTGATGGTTCTGAGAGACAGCAGCACGCGCTAAAATAGTTTTATAACAAACAAAACAAAACACAACAACGCTTCTCGACTCTGCTCATCGCCATCCCACGCCACCCCACCTGCCCTCCGCCGGAGGCTTGTGGAACTGAAAAATGAGCCGCCTTTTTTACCTTTTTAGGGGAACACACAGACATTTATTTGCCTATTGCTGGACCAAAGGCAAATACTAGTGCCAAATGTACCATAGGAAACATATCGGCTCTTCTGTCTACCGGCGGTCAGGGACCTGATCGACGACTGGACAGACCGCAAGAGGACTCTACGCTTTGAGTTCCTACAGGGCTGCTGCAGTTTGGCTTTTGTGGTTGGTTTCTTAATTAGGCAGTTATCTGATTGGTCAGTCTGAACAGATTGTTTTTGTTTAGGGTTCTGGGATATTTTTGCTTCTCTCCATTTCATTTTGCAACCCATGGTAGGTTTTTAGTAGTTTGTTTGGTGTAGCACATGACTCACTCTCCATGACCTTCATTTGCTTTGTCCAGGTCTCTTCCCTGTCGTCTTCTTTTGTCTTTTGCCTTCTGCCCCGTTCATCTCTTGAGTTCGCCGCCTCTGTGTTTTATTCTTTTCTGCTGTCTTCTGTTCTGTTCTGCAGGTTTTCTTGCCTCCAGTGTACAGAAATTGAAAACTTAAGACTTTCTGCCTTGTGTACATATACAGAGCTGCAGCTTTATAGAGCTGCACTCTCCTTGGGGCCTGGACAGACAGCTCTAAAAGTCTATGGTTGATATAAATATTGTTGATAAACCACATTCTGAATTCTCTCTTATGAACATACAGGGATTATTTCTCCAAATGGACGATTTTCTAAACTATACCACTGATTTTTTTTGGTTTGTTTGTTTGTTTCCTGTAGAGAAAAACACTGTTCATAGTTCATCACCGCTGCTCTTTTTGTTTTAGAAACTGTTGCTTGCACAGCTGTGCTGAAAAGAGCTAAAGCAATATTTCTGAGGCTCGGCCCACCATGATTTTCAGCAGAGCCCAACTCCCGTAGTGCCATCTATCAAGCGAGTCATGCTAATGTTTACACACACTGCCACGCACACGAACTACCAGGCAAACACACACACATACGGTGTATGTATGTAGCGGTGCACTCTGTGCGCCGTTGCGTAACAAAGCCCTGTCTATATTACAGCCTGATTTTAGAATTCAACTGCTGTTATAAAGCCAAACACACACACACACACACACACGATGTGACATTATTCATAATATCTGTGCCATATATGAAGGTCCTGTTTTCTGGTCTTGTTACAGCGTTGTCACATCTTTTTTTTTTTTAGCTGTTTGAGTTGCGTGATGAAGTCACAGCATGCTTTCCAATCACTGGTCACTGTTCGCCAGCTGTTTTCTGATGGATTCTTGAGTTCTCTACTCTGTAGAAGGCTCTAGATGTATTATACCGCTGAGTTTCAGTGAGACTGATGTTCTATAGCTTGTACGGACCCTTTGCCCTTCCCAGGTTGTATTTACACAGGCTCAAAACCTCTTTGTGGCTCAGATCTGATCTGAACACAGGGAGAGCAGCAGTGTGCAGGGAAACTGTTTTTAAAATGTGGCAGGCGTCTGCTCAGCTGAAGTGTCCTCACCTCTGATCTCTCTGTGGCAAGCAACAAGAGAAAAGAGAAAGGCCTCGAAGAATCGATAGGGTAAAACACACAGTGTTAGTGTCTTAATGGGCAAATCTGTTGTGAATCAGAGTTTCCCCTTTTAGACAATCAGGGAAACATCTGATCTGTGTCACAAAGGCTTTTGGCTACACTTGAAATGCCAGTGTAACCGTTGCATCCTGAGGAGATGCTGATCGACACTGGCTGTACGTGGAAATTTAGATTTGCTAACTTTGTTGGTAAATGTTCAGACTTCTGTGTGGATACAATAGGATATATAGGGGAGCAGGAAAACAAAGTAATAGATAGACTCGGATGTAGACACCGAGATTGTTTGAGAGGTTCCTGGAGACGTGTCAGCGCGGTTTTATAAGATCTGACCGTCGCTGTCATGCTTCAGACATTGCATTGATATAAGTAACCGCAGAAAGAGACGATGAGAGGTTCATTTTCTGTCTTTGTGTAAATGCAACGCGTGTCTCGAAGACGTTCCATGACGGGGAGTTTTGTTCTGTTCTGTATAACATCTGATGTTCCATCCAGAGCAAAACAACATCCTTCACTGTCCTCTGCTTTTACTTGACATGACAGTGTCACCCTGTGCCCGTTGTGTGTCGGCCCTCTAAGTAAAGCATTAGAATTTAGTTAATTCAGTATAAGGGACACAAAAGGGCACAGTTTAGTCTTGTGGTTAAGAGATCTTAACCGCAGGCCCCCACCCAACCCTATTTAGAGTTTGAAATATCAAAGATATTGTGATGAGAACAGAGAAAAAGGTTTGATAATATAATTATTTTTTACTACATGTTTCAGGTAATTCTTTCTAAATATATTGATATACCTTAGCTTTGCTCAAAAATTGTGATATTTTATAATAATGACACTTATAACAAAGTTATGGATGGAAGTACGCACAGTATGACTTGGAGACCTACACTTGTACTATCCAAAACTGTATAAAATGTATTTCTACTGTAATTGTGAATTTGTGTTATACAAATATATATTATATATATATGTATATGACTATAAAAACAGTCATTTTCTATGTGTTTAAACTACATAAGAGCTGAACAAATGCTGAGGACGGTGTCACTGTACATAGCTGTGAATGAAATCCAATTTAAAATGACTCATATTGATTGTGAATGTACTCATGCTTTCTGCAGTACCTACACCTACCCAACTTGAATGCTGCTTCTTCTGTTGTGTGACAAAAAGTACTTTGACCTCCGAAGAGAGAACCGCTGTCGAGTTTATAAGTTGGACAAATTTTAGTGACGATGATTTAACAGAACTATTTATTTCTTTATTTATTTGCACATGCAAGTTGAAATCCTTCCAGTTTTAAGTTTGAGTATTAATGCGGAGAAATGTAATTGCAGAAGTATATATAATATATATCATGTGTTTAGAATGCATTTTGCAGACGCTATCTGTACATACTATTTAAGATACAGTTTTTACAAAAAATAATATATGTATAAAATTGAAAAAATGCTGTGCAGCGATTATACTGGAGCCATTTTGGGCTTTGGGACGTACCATTTTTTCAGTATATAAGAAGTGTTTTGAATAATGTACTAAAGTCTCTATTGTACAAATAATAAAAATGTCACTATTGGTAATCTGGGTTCGTCCTGTTGCACTGAGGTCTGTCTTTTGGAGGGCAGAAGAGAGGGGGATACCGCTTTCTGATCCACAGTTGCAGTAGAAGATGTAAGCACAGAAATAGGGTAAATAAAGTGAAGACAAAAAGAAAAAAGAACAAAGTGTTAGCGTGGATGTACAAGTGGGCTGAAGAAAGTATGCGAGTAGAGGGAAAACAGGCATAGGGCGCCAAATTAAATGCAGAAATGAAGAGAGAGGGGGCTGAAGGAGAGGAAACGGCAAGCAGAAGGATATTAGAGACAAAGAGAGTCAGCAAATAAAGCAGGGATGAAAGAGGATGTATGAAGAGGGAAGGTAAAGGAAAAGTCAACAAGTAAACAAAGGAAGCCAGGGATCAGGAGAGGAAGCAGGAGAGCGTGATGAAGATCACCTCAGCAGGTCAGGGGGAGATTTCTGCTTCTCTGCAGATTAAACTCAGTAAAGGCTCTTCTCATCTCAGCAGATGCCCCTTTGTCTCTCTGTCCATTAGTCTAATAGCCCATCTGATCTATTTCTATTCTTATCTGAGATGAGGATCACAGAGGGACAGCTGAGGCTGTCGAGCTGCCCCACAAACAGAGTTTCTCGTTAAAGTTGAAAACCATGTCAGTGTTTGTATTTTTCAGCAGATCAAAGTAACGAAACAGTTTCATTGCGTGTACTGTAATCAGCCTTTGATTTATTAACCTTATTATCCTTCCATGACAGCTGTTGACAAGGAAGTGAAATGATTAGTCCAACTGAGATAATCCATCCCAACTTCGCCCAACATGCTGATTCCTTCATCAGTAAGTAGGTCCATCAGTTAAGTGTGTTATTTGTGATTTGTGAAGTTAGAACAGTGCAATGTGTTTCGATAAATTAGCTATATCAGGACACATAAATACCTGCATTCATCCAAATAATTAATATTAATCCATTTTTAAGTTTGTCTAATTAGCTAAACCCATGATCTGGTTTGTTTCAGGAACAAGCATTCTCAAAACTGCTCGCAATGTATTACCATTGTCTTGTTGCAATGGATACCCGCAGTAATACATTACAGTAATACATCTGCAATAATAATAATAATGATAAACACTTCAGAATGAGAAGCTTCAAGTACATTTTCCAAATATTACCTCTGTACTTTAAATTAAAGATCCCACGTGTTTTTGTATTTATTAGTATATGCTAATGGTACACTCAAGGGCTGCTAAAAAGGCTAAAATTATGGAGGTAATCAAGATTCTGAGCTCTTTAAAGAGGAGCCAGGAGAGATAAATGGAAACAACAGTCAGTGAACATGAAACCAGATGGTTAACCAAAGTTCCCAAAAGCCAGGCCAGTTTCCTCCGCAACAAGGCAGAGCTTCCAGCGCGCAGCGGACCAGATATTCAGCAGATTATCAGCAGAGGTCCAGTGCTATATGGATGACATGTATGTCAGGAAGAGCATCTTAAAAGCCTTGATCACAAACTGCAGTTGGCCAGCTGTTATGCACAGACACAGCCTGGAAATGGACAGCTCGGTGTGAAACTGCGTCTGTTCAGAACAAAAACGGCATTGTTGGAGTCAGACACCCTGACACCTTTTAACCCCACACCTCCCTCACAGCTTGCATGCGATTCCTTCTCTTATGGGGTGGGGGCAGTTCTGTCTCACATCGTGTCCAGTATGAAGCGACCATTTGCATTTGGACACTCAGCAAAACAGAGAGCGATGCAGAAATTGAATCTGAAAGTTCGACCATCTCTTTGATAGAAGGTTTAATCTTCTGGCAGACCGCAGACCTCATCCGACAATCCTCCTGTCCCATCCAGGCATTCCTCACCTAATAGCCAGTCGAATTCAAAGATGGACCTTGCTGTTATCTGACCTAAAGTTGCAGAAGTCTGGGTTACACGCAAATGCAGATGGCCCTTCTCGGCTTCCTCTGCCTGTGGACTTCAATGCTCTGGGACAGAGCCCCCTCCACCAATGGCTGCACAGCTTCTTGCTGTCCCACGCTTGTCATGTCGAGTCAAGCTGGCCGCGATTAGCCCCCCTGTCTTGTCGATGCTGTCTCGTGTCTTCCTGTTTTATTTTGAAAGTACTAACTTCCCTCTCGTTTCAGCTGGCTTGCCCTTCCCCGTGTGTTTCCCGCCTGTCTGGTTGTCTTTCCCCACCCTGATTGTTTCCACCTGTGTTCCCCTCATCCCAGCGTGTATATATCGTCCGTGTCCCCCTGTCCTGTGCCAGTTCGTCTTGTTTGTGTCTATGTCAAGCAACCAGCACTCACTACCCGCGTCTTGTTCCTACGATTGCCAGTACCTTGTTGCCTTAAGTAAGTTTTGTTTGTCACTTTGTTTAGTTTGTTTATTAGTAAGACTGGATTTTGTTTTCTTTATGACATTCTTTAGTTTTGTTTTTCCTCGTAGGATTTTCTGTTGAACTTTGTATTAAATTATCCTTTCATTTGTACTTTTGTCTCCCGAGTCTTGCATTTGGGTTCATACACCAGCTTTGTCAACGCTCAACCACAGCTTTTGCTCCCGCAGGACTTTTGCAAATAAATGAATGTTCATTACAGTCCAGCTCTTACCGAACAAGTTCACGCAATGCTGATCAACCCTGGAGGAATGAACAATACAGCTACAGTGAAGGCTCCGGCAATTATAAGCATGGTGCCGCCCAGCTTGTTGACAGTGCTTGTGTAATTACTCTCGCTGCCAGAGGGGGGAGACAAAAGGCTCACGCTATATTCAAGATCCGGCTCCACCAGCAACCCAAGGCTCAAGAGACCGTTCATCCAAAACCCTGAGCAGGCAAAACCGCCGGCGCAGGATTCACCACACAGGTGATCACGTACCGACATGTAACTGTAACAATGACCCAAAAGAGTGAAACAGAAACCTAGAAGAACGTGGGCCGAATAATCTTCAGGGTTAGGCCCAGGTATGACCCGTTTACCAGCCTTACTCTGTGTCTTGGTTTGATCAGAGCCAATCAGATGCAGAATATGAGCAGGCAGGGTGGGAAAGGATATAACGCCATCTGACGAGTGTGCAAAAGCCTGAACCCCCCCCCCTCTCTCTCTTCAAAGTATCCGAATCTATTTGATGTTTTTGAGCTGCAGCATTATTTGTTTCATGCAGGCTGTATAAGGTTTCCACTGCATCTACATAATACCTTTAATTTGCCTCTTTCTGCATAATCTGACCCATATAACACATTGTTTAAGTGGTAAAACACATTGGTAACCTTTGTGATTCTACAGCAGTATGCAGTTAGTCATGTAGTTTGGGAAGTGGGCAGTGGCAGTGCTGTAGATGCTGTAGATCAGAAGGAGGAGCTTCTATTGAAAAAGTATAGTTTGGAGCAGCTCATTTGAAGAAAAATGGAAGAAATGAAAATGAATGGCTTCATTTTTCAGGACTGTGAGTCTCAAAGTTTAAAATGTTGACGATAATGATGCAGCATTGGCTCTATGTTCTCCCCCAGTGTCTGGCTTGTACCATTCCCCACTGTTCTCCTGGCATCGGAGCCCTTTGTAGAACAACTCTGCTTACTGTTACACGGGCCGACAATTAACAATAGAGGGTAATAGTATGCACTCTCACACACACACAGACCTTCGCACTAACAAATGCATTGATGAAAGCAGCATGATGTCCTTTTGTTCTCTTTCCTCTTTACTCTGTCTTTTACACACTGGTTTGGACAAAATGATACTTCTGTGTGCTGACTGACCAACCCACTTGCACAATCATGCATAAATTTCTCCCCACGCCAACTCATATATTATGCTTACATGAGTGTGTGTGTGTGTGTGTGTGTGTGTAAGAGATACAGAGCGAGGGTTTTTGTGCACCCACCATAGCTGTCAATAAGCTCTTGTGACCTGATCAATAACAATACCAGAGACAGAGTCCATGACCTGCATTCGGCTACTGCATGTGTATGTGTGTGGTCAGCGCGCGTGTGTGTGTGTACGTAGATGAGGCGTCACTACAGTCTCTCCACTGTCCCTGTGACACAGCCATGCTGTCCGACATTCAGGCCTGACTTGTGTGGTGCATTCAGTCTAGTCTGGCATTCATTAGCATCTCTACTGTCAAGTGTATGACTGCTGCCCATGTGACTGACTAGGAGACTATAAAGGTACACACACCATGTTTAGGGAAATTGACTTGTTTGCTGTCAGAGTTTGAAGAGAAGTTCAATAGGATTACATGTTTCCTCTCTGTTCTCCCCGAGCACTGATAGGTTTGGGGTGTATTTGACCTAGCGTAGCCAAAGGATGGACAGTGGGACAGTTAACAAGTCACAGGTTAATCAGTTGTAGCTAGGAGCTGCACCCAGAGGTCCTGACAGCAACACCTGCAGTAAAGCTGCCAGCTTTATTTATTGTCCTAACTCAGAACAAAGTCCAGATGACGCCTGGTTGACATGTAAAATTAAAACATATATTTTATTTTCATGCTTAACCAAATGCATCCAACGCCAGAAGACAAAGGCCAATAAGAAGTAAGATGTGAGTAGCTCCTTTGCAGGAATACTGAAGATTTTTAAGTGATTGGGACACCAAAGTAACTCAAAACTCTGTGCCCCCCGTAGACAGTTAGCTAAATACTATATGTTGAATGGCATTTTGCAAACTGAACATTAGCCACACTTTTATTATTCGTTCGTTTAGTAATAAACAGTGATTTTGTGGTTTTTGCATGTGCAGCTGCAGCAAACCTATACACAGCATGCTACGCTCATTTCGATGTAACGTGATGCTTTTGCAAACTTAAGGAAGTAGATGACAGGTTTGGTGGTAAATGTAGATCTTCCTCAAACAACTGACAGAATCCTTACTGCGTTAATGATATTAACTGTTTTTAAACCACTAGATCAGGAAGACCCCAGGTCTTGCAGCTGGAAGCAGCTTCTTAGATTTCAGAGTGGGAGTGTGGCACTAGCAGCACCAATTATTTAATATAAATTTATAGAAAAAAAATAAAAACTATTGTCCGCACACTCTTTAATTTGTGTGTAAAGTAACTGGACTTGATTTTAAAGCTTGTGTAAGCAAAAAGGTCGTCTGTCTAATAGCCAAGTCAAATACAATACACTCCTTTAAGGGGAGGTTGTTTGGTTAAACTAGGCCTCGGTAATTGACATGGATCTAGGCTGAGAGATGCAGCAGGGACAAGCCTGGGACAGAGATGCTTTAATCTGCTCGACACAATAAAACTGTTTACCATGATAATACCGCCAAACTCACACAGGGATGGGCTTCTTAGGGCAGCCAGTGGGATTACACCTGTGACATTTCAGTAAGATCACTCACACACCTTGTTTTTTTAACGTTTTTGCATGCGTGTGTGTCAATGCGTTTGAACACAGTATACAGACAACAATCCCACATCGCCCACCGTTTGACCAGATTCCCTGATGCCCAAATTAGGCAACAAATCTATGGACAAGGTGGTGCGAGGAGGGGGTGATGGGTTATATACAGTTCAGTAGGTTTACCTCTGGGAGTCTAATCACTATCTGTAAACCCAAATCTATGCCTTTATTCTGAGCTGAGTGGATTAGATGTGGATCCAGTGCCGGCCCGGGGATAAACAATCCACTGCACACAATATAGCTTTTTAACATGACAATACTACCAACATACACAAGCTGCTTATGAGGAGCCTCTCAAGCCTCCTTCAATAAGGTGAGTGCATGTGTGTGTGAACTTGTGTGTTTCAGGGACTCTCTCTCTCTCTCTCTCTCTCTCTCGCTCTGTGTGTGTGTGTGTTCTTCCCACAGGACTGCCTGAGAACCGGTCGGACAACGTTTTGACTGAATCACCTGAATGAAGAAATGGAGAACTAGTTTAACAGACAGGGGGAGAGCCAAAGTGAAAGAGACAGAGTGTGTGTGTGAGAGAGGAAACCAAGCCGCAGCCCCGGGTACCAAGTCCACGTTTGATGCCAGCGGTTTCTCTGTTCTGCTTACTGCCTTCACGGACTTTCAAACCCTGCGTAAAGTTTTTATTTTATTTTATTCTCTTATTTAAACCGCGCTTGGTGTCGAGTGCTGTGGTGTCAGTCTGGTGTCCCAGTTTGGAAGCAGGCTGTCCCGGGACAGACGCGCACATCTGTAATAACAGATACCCTGTCACAGCGACGCGCGCGCACACATACACGAGCTCCGGGGTGGAGGACTGTGCGTGTCACCATGCCTGTGCGACAGAAAGGTAACTATAAATAACACGTTTTTCGATACTTCTGTCTTTATATCCAGCTCTGCAATGTATCCCCTCTCATATTTAGTTATTTTTAAAGTAACGATATCCAACTCATCAGCTTTAACCGGTCTGAAAGGTTGCGTTGATGTTGTTTCTGTAGCTCCGCGCGCTACTCTAGCGTCTAAGCGAACGTTAACGTTTGAAGACGGAACTTCAATAAAATAAACTCGCAATTTAACAAAAGACTGTTTACTGGTGTACGCATGCAACGTATAGATTAAATTGTAAGCACTGTCATGATTTATTCAGAGACTGTGGTAAATTCGGCACACAAGTTATCCACCAAAAACATTTAATTTTATATGTAATCCGCTCAAAAACTGATTTATCGTCTGTCAAATGGTATGCACTTTAACCGCATAAACACAGGGAACTCAGCTCAAGATTGTTGCCTTATGTTAAGTTGCATGCCGTACGAAAGTGTGTGGATGTGCAACCGAGTAATAACCGAAAACATGCTCTGCTTGACATGTGCGGTCATAAGTACGGCAATAGAACCCCCCCCCCCCACTAATTATCATGAATACTGTCTGGGTTGGTATCGTCCATTGTAAGAAAACTGCATACAAATACTTAATGCTGGCACTTCGTCTGACTTTGATGTTGATCTGTCAGTGCTTCCGGTTTAATCAGCTGTTCAGAGCGCTCTGGAGCCTGGAATGCAGTCTGCAGCCTTCGGTTACACCATGGACCCTATTGCCTTGTTGCCCTTCTTCATCAGAGTACATTAAGTCATGGTAGCCTAATAAAACTTAATTGTAGTGACTATTTCACAGAATACAGAGCCAATAAAGTGCCATAAATAGGCTTAATTCACCACAGGTTAAGGAAACACTTCAATTTACCCTTTTTTAAAAGTTAAACTTTTGTAAAGTGACCTGTGAATGAAGACCTTATATAGATGTCAAACGCTGAAAACTGTCAGTAGATGAGACAGAAAAGGAAAGAAAACAATTATCTGGCGCTCTGAAGAAGAACAAGAAGACGAGGCTCATTAAAAGCCTGTTGACAGACTAATAACACCTGTGTCCACACTCAATTTATGGAGCCAGGTGCTGTTAATCTATCTTTTATTACTATCTTTTATTAACTTCACACTGATGAAGACTCAAACCAGCGAGAGTTTTTACCCATAGTAATCCTCAATTAAGTAAAAGCTTTTAATGCACAGCACCTAATCTCCCAGCTCTTCTTAAGAGTGCCTGGAGAGTTTTGACTTTCCCACTCTGTCATTGGTTACGTCGTTATTTACCTGCTTCTTATTTAGATGCTCAGCGAGCCCTGGAGCTTCTCCAGCAGTACCGGGCCAAACTCGACCAAAGACAGCAGAACCAGAGCCGGACCAAACACGGCCATGCGGAGGAAGACCAGCAGCTCCAGCAGTCCCTGGACCGAGTCATCAATGTATTTCAAAGTCAGCTGTTTAACGCTCTGCTTGGTAAGGATGTCCCCTGTTAATCTGCTCACTACATTTACACTCTGTGTGACAACATGTTGATTTTAAACGCCTATTCAGCTTTTATTTGCTGAGCAGCTCTTTGATGCTTGGATTTGACGTCTGTTTAGAAAGACGGGGATCTTCAGGTGACTTGTTGGGACTGTGAATACACAGGTGGTTTAAGGTGGTCCTCTCAAAAACACCTCTCATATCCTGTTTGGTCTAAAATGCATTTGAACTTCAGCATCTGAAGTTTTACTTTCATGCAAGTATTTCCTGCACTAGGTCACATTTTGTGCATGTTAACAGAAAATAAAGGTGTTTAAATTAGCATAATTATGTATTATTAAAGGCGTACTTCATCAAAATCACGAATTATTCAGTGGTTTCAGTTTCTGGGGACAGTTTTTGTCTTTTTCTACTTTTGCTTGAACATCTAAAGTCATTGAAACTTTGTTTATGGACATGGAGGTTTTAGAGTGGATATAAAAAGTCTACACACCCTTATCAAATTGCAGGTTTTTTGATGGCGCTGTACATATTTTTATTTGAAAGGTGTGGTTACTTATAATAAACCATTAGTTTTTTTGTTTTTGACAGTGTTGCTGCCGTGTGTCAGCCAGGAAGGTTGCTGTGTTTTCTGTGAAGGCTTGAATGCTGAGTGTGTGTGTGTGTGCGCGTGTGTGTTTTTTGTCCAAACTAAGATAGAAGGGTCTGGTTACAAGACAGTAAACCAGCAGATCAGTAGACAGACGGCCAGGCAGATCATACGAGTGGGAGAGAAGCACTGTGTAGTACCCCTCGTTTTCACGGTGTCTGCGAGACGTCAGGCCCACATAACCATGCTCACCAGAGAATGGGGATCTAAACATCCTGATGTAGGCGTGATGTGGCACGCTACAGAAAACACAGGGCCCTTTGTAGGAAATATGCACAAATTTAGAAAATGTGTCGCAAGTATAAATTCCTTCCAAGAGTTCACAGCCTGTGTCTAACTGGTTTAGTTCTGGCTGTGGTGAACTGTTGCTTCCTGGAAGGAAAACACCAAGCACGTGTGTGTGTGTGTGTGTGTGTGTGTGGGGCTACGTGCACGGTGACAAACTGGTTCTTAGTCCCAACCCCGCCTGCTTTGCACCACACCCACCCCTTTGGCTTCGACAGTAACGCTCCTTCCTTCACTTTGTGTGTGTGTGTGTGTTGCTAAATATGAGGCTGAGTTCTTGTTTGACTTTGACCTTTTTAATTATGCTGTGTCTGCTGTTCAAGCTGTGTTTTGAATGATCCTTCACTGCTATTGTACTGACTTAATCTATTATGTAAGACTGTTCACTACGCTCTACGTGCATGGACGTGACGATGCCGCATGATTTCAACCTTCAGTGCCTGTTTTATGGTCATTTTACTGCATTTCATTGTTCCATTCAAACTCCCTGTAATGCTTTTACTCTTCTGCTGTTACACACCCTCCTCCAACAGTCTGTGTATTCCCAAATACTCTACCTGTTTTTCTTTTTTTATGACCCCCCCCCAAACATCTCTGAGCAGCCGGCTCTCACCGTCATGTGTATGATTTAGTGTCAGACTGCCAGAGAAGTGGAAGTCCAATCTAATCAATGTCAATATACTTTCTTTTGAAAGGGGAACTGCCGCTGTAATGAACCTTGCCCCCTTTTTAAATAAATACCTGAAGTAACACTGGTCTCTGTAACTGTAGTAGCCGTGCCCCTTGGCAGCCACTAGAGGTCAGCAGTGTATTAGTTGTAATTTTGTATGTAAATGTATTTAAAACAGCTTTATCAGGCTGTGACTGATGTTGTCATTAAAAATAAGGCTGCTGATTATTTTATCAATTCACCGCTTTATTGATCAGTTGCTGAGTCTCTAAAAATAATAAAAAAGTGAATCCATAGTGACTTTTTAAATGTCTTGGGTTCAATGAACTGTCCAAAACCACGATATTTGTTTACAATGATATAAAACAAAAAAGCTTATTCTGATTTCTCTACACACACGACCAGAATTTGTGATATCTAGCCAGCTATTCATTTGTTCTCACTGTTTAGTCTTACACTGTCATGCATTCAATCTCTTTAGCGTGTCATAACCTTGTTTACTAATCCACTAAACCCCTCAGTCATTAATTATGGCTCTAATCTCTGCTCTTCTCTTTCCAGACATTCAGGAGTACTACGAGTTGACCATCCTTGAAGACAGCAAGTGTTCTGTGACCCAGACAGATGGTCCACAGAAACACCCTGCCGCCTCTAACCTGCCAGCGGAGCTTTCAGCCCAGCCACAGCCTCACTCTGTTCCCCTGAGCCCCCAAGCTTCTGGAGGATCATCCCCGCCAAAACCTCTGACCCCCAGACCTAAGTCAATCAAGTCCCCCGCTCCTCCAATCCCATCTGGAATACCCGCAACAAAGCCATCTTCCTCTACAACACAGTCTGTCACACCTCAGTCACAGCCGGCCAAGGTCAAGTATCGCGCTCCCCTCCCTCCTGTGCAGCCTGGAGCCTCCGCATTGCCAGACACTTCTAAGCCCTCGTCTCCCTCTGCTGCCACATCTCCCGGCGTCAGAGTGAATGGCGCGGAAACCAAGATGGGCTCCATAAAAGCACCTCCTGCAGTATCACTGAACGGAGCAAAGCCACAACTCACCGCCACCAACTCTCTCTCCTCAGAAAGCTCCATTGCCTCTGCCAATCCACAGAGCTGTCCTGTCTCTCCAGACCCCAACCTGGTGACCGTCTCAGCCCTGGTCTCCAGCACCATCCAAGGCCTTGTAACTCCAACTTCTCCTGACAAACTTACCCCCACCAGTCCGGGTCACAACAGCATCACAGCAGCCAACAAGGAGCAAGGCGTAGGCAGGTTCACTCCCAGCACGAGTCCAACCAGCCCCAACCAGGGGAAGTTTACCTTCAGCAGCCACAGCCCCACAGTTCCTGCAGGAGCTTTGACCAAAGGGCCTCACCTGAGGTATGTCCAACACATCAGAAAACCAGACGGCTGTTAAACTGACGTTTAAACAGACTAAACTGATAAATTATCATTGACATTTCATCAACAAGTAGTGAATGAAGAGTGAAATGTATTTCACTATTTTTCAAAATAATGGTGTTTCCATTGATTTTTCCCGCTGACGTTTAAGCTAAAGTGTCAGGTCAAGTAGTTCAGTAGTCTTCAGAGTTCATCTGCACACACCTTCTCTCTCTTCGATTTCTGTTTCTAGTCCAACCAGCCCCGGGCCAGTAAAAGTCACCTCCACTAGCCCCAGCCATGGTCCATCCAGCCCCAGGCCAGCTACAAGCCCACTGACCCCCATCAAGGTAAGACATCTCTGGTTGCTTTGTATAAATGCCTGAGGAAACCTGCGGGAATCCCTCTCAAAGCAGAGATTGCATACCTTGGATACGTGCTCTCCAAAGCTGGGTGATCTCAGTGGTTGGGTGGCAACACTGAGGTTACGGTAGAGCTGCTTGACTAGGTTTTCTCTCCTGTGTCATAGAGAAACACACTTTAAATGAAAATATAGTCGTGTCCAGGAGAGCTTGTCCGGTTTTGTTTGTGTATTGTATGAGGCTTCCATGTGTTTTAATGGCCTTATCATATTCAGATTTTTCATATTCAGAGTTTGTTTTGCTGGAATCTGTCACTTAATATATCAGTTTGTAGCGATACTCTGTAGTGCTGCAATATCAGCCAATCATTGCTCGTAATAAGAAATAACAGAAAGATATACGCCCGTCCACAACGTGAGGCTTTTGCTGGATTTGTTGCCTCAGGTCCAACATTTCACATGTCTGACACGAGAGTAGTTTTGATACATTCAAACATGTTTTCACTGGTGAAAGCGTGTCTCCTCTGGAACCAGCATATCAAAAGGCTGCTCCTGGCTGCAGAGAGCGGAATTAGACGGACAGATCGTTTATGCAGACTGGCTGTTTGAACAGTGGCTTACGTTGCGTTACATAATATGACAAGTGGAATCAATTCAGTTCAGTAACATTTTATTGTCCGCTGGAGGCGGCGGAACGAGATCAGAGACCCGCTCGTGCAACTGGTTTTGTCTTGCTGATCTTGCAGGAGTGGAACCTGAACGGTTTTGTGTGGTTCAGGATGTTTGACCACATGCTGACACTGTACACAACGCTGCTTTGATCTGCTGCTGATTGGCCATATCTTGGGAAATTTTGCTGATATTGACTTTGATTTACTTGATTTGGACTCACTAATAATCATGTTTATGTTCACAACAATGAGCACAAGCCAGTGCAGACAGACTGACAACTTTGTGCTGGCAGCGGTGAGCATCAGGAGGGAACCAACAGTGGATGCAGGGCTTGCGGAGGGTGGAGCCAGACAGAAGTAGAGTAGGACATGAGGAGAAACAAGTGTAAAATGTGCGTATGTTTGTTTTATGTAAGAAATTCCTCTGTGAGATATTTTCCTCCCCACTTTTCATTATTTCTATGCTCCACTTAGTCTTTCATGAGGTTTCATGTCCAGCAACAGTTGTGTGTATCTCTGTATCTACAAAAAGATCTTGTGCGAGTGAAATCCCATCTCTGTGTGAGGCTTCAGGCTGCATATGGAGCTCTGCCTTCGCCAATACGCACAGTCAAAGTTGAAAGTAGAGCATCCATCGCTACACCACTGTTACTGTTCACTCAGTCTAACCCCCCACTACTGCCAAACAGAGACTGACCTGATAAAACAGCAGAGAGTGGTGTGTGTGTAAGTGTATATGTATGTGAGTGTGCGTATACATGTGTCTGTGCCAGCGTTTGCCTGTGCATCCGTGTGTGTGCGCCTCTGCGCCTGTCTCTGCACGTTTGCCCGTCCGTTTTTGTTTTTTTTTATTTTAGCGCGCCGAGTGCGTGCTGCATGTGTGCGGCTACATGTTCTGAGCCATGCGCTTTTTGAGGTCAAAATGTGGCTACCAGCTGCCATAAAACGAAGACAGCAGCTGGAAAACAAGAGGGCGGGTGGAGGTGCACCGGGACGGCTGCCATGTTTCCGAGTCGGCCTCTATTTTAGCGGAGAAGTCCTCTCTGGCCGCTCTGATGAAAGGACAGGTGGAGAGGACATGAGAAAGGGAGGAGAGAGAGACTGAGGGATGAGAAGGAGGAGACAGAGACGGCCAAACGGCAGAAGGATGTCACCAACAGCAACAAGCGGCTCGGTGGTGGAAGGGGAAAGTTGCAGCTGGAAGATGTTTCGGTGAAAGTTTGCCAGTCGGACTGGTGAGGATGGACTGCATCTGTATCCTCACTACCAAGGTGAGACAAAGGAAGACAGCAGGTTAGAGTAGAGCAGAGTGGACCACAGGACCGGGTTGGTAAACATCTAAATTATCAGGGTTATTTATTACAGTCAGCTCTCATTTTATGTTTAAGCTGTTTGTGCATTGGGTGCTTTGAATGTGCATCTCCTCCTCCTCGTGATGTTTTCGATTATAAACTTTAACCCATATTTCAGGATTTTAATGGAAAAGTGAGCCTGGGACCTTCAGCCCTTTGGGGGTTTCCACTTAACACATGATGCAAATGATGTATTTCAGGGCTTTGGTAAACTAAGTGTACCTGCTCACAATTAGCCACATCATATTGGTGCCAGGTTGATCATTGCACAGATGGGGTGCTGTACTTTGTGAATGAACAGCCTAGAAGGTGATAATCTTACAGGAACAGGATGTGCTCTAGTGAAGTGACTCTAATGGGAATGCCGAGCTGTTGCTCAGCTGTTGGTCTGACAACACGTGACACCCTAAGAGACAGGAAACTGGGTTGATAGGACACACACTTCAAAAGACTAGCTATCTGACCGGCTGGCTGTGTAGATGACTGACTGATTGACTGACTGGTCGCCATGCAGGAGAAAATACTTGGCTTAAAACAAGGATGGCGAAATTAAACCCATGCACACATGCATGGCATGTGAAGCAATGTGAACAGGGATAGGAGGTTGAATCTAACAGATAAAGATGCTTTTATCAGAATGCACCTAGAAATACTATACTACTATGTGTAAAAGGTCCACGTGTGCTCAGAGGGAACTTTGTATGACCTGTCTACTGACATAATAATTGTTTAATTATCCGCAGCAGAGCACACTTCACTCCAATCACTCCTCAAAAGAATTCATGCAATTGCACCACCGCCAGACGACAGAAGTAGTTTTAAAGGAGAGTTTAAAAAAAGTTAAAATCCTTCATACTTTGTCGCCGTTGCACACGTGGCCGAGTGTGCAGCAGTGGGCATGGTTGTCGGACGCAACACTGTTTTAAACACAGGCGTGTGTGTGTGGTTCAGGAGGAGTCATTAATAACTGAGTGTGTGTGTGTGTGTGTGGAAAAGATACAGAAACCTCTTTTTTTTTTTTTTTTTTTTTTTTTTTTTTTTTATAAATTCACATTTACCTTGTGCCCTCCACTTTCCGCTCCAGTGCACACATCGCTCTTCCAAGCTGCAGCCTTACAGACTACATCACGCAACCTGATCCTGCACGTTCAGAAACATTTGCATGAATCAAAACATGTGCTTAATCCTGGTACAAGTAACCTTTGGTTCTCTGTCCAGTCTGAAATCTCACTTTGACTCTTGAGTCTTGATTGTGCTTATTCAGGGATTTGTCTGAGACTCCACCTGGGTGTTTGCACCAAATTATCTGCTTGAAGGACATCCACTTTGACCCCTGGGTCACCCTGCTGTCACAGTAAGAAATACAGTCTCCCAGCTGGTTAGTGAGCTTCCTTATGAGCTACTAGGAGCATGACCTTCTGCCGTGCTGGCAAACATAGCCAGAGTCAGACTGGCTCCCATTACCATGAATGACCACTGCAAAGCTGTGGATTCGACCCAACATTTCCAAACAAGGCTTTATTACAACATAATGCCAGAGTGTTAGAGACAAGCTATTTAAGTCAGAGGGACCAGGTGATTGATGGGAAAATGCTACAGGACTGAGACACACACACACAAATAAGTCTGCGGTCTGTTGGCCGATATACAAACAGGCTGCAGGGATTCCATCTCGCATTCATCTGGTTGATCTCGTTTATCTCATTAAGATAATGGATTAAAAAACAGAGGGTGTTCCCTGAGCTCAGGACTGCTAGATTACTGCTGGAGGATGTTTCAGTACATCCTCTCTCATCCTCCTTGATTCATTTCTTCTGCCCATCTCCTTTACTACATGCCCTCTGGGTAAACCGGCAGGCTTTACAATCCAGGCCTATATTCAGTAATGTACATCTGATTAACAAATATTTGATGATCTAGAATAATTACTGGTTTATTAGAGATGCATTTGGTTGCATCAGCGATACATTTCTGGTGCTAGCATATGAACAACAATGCAGGTTAAGATTATAAATGAGAATTTAAATAGATGGATGGACTCAAAGCTTAAAGTTCAACAGATCTGTGAATGAATGTGTTCAATAAAATCAGAATAATGAACGCCCAGGTCTTTATTTACTCAACATATGCATTTAATAATATCTGTGCCTGTGGGGATTGTTGTCAAACATACAGTATGTGGATTTTACTTTCTATCAGTATTCTTCTTTATCTTTCCCAATCCTCTTTTCCTGTCCGATATATCCAGTCTTAAATCCTACCCTGGTTTTATTGGCGTGTGATTGTTGTTTGCTCCTACTGAGTGTCACTGGCCCCCTGTGCTCCAAGAGAGCAAGAGTCTCTCCTAAGAGGCTTACCTTAGGCTGCTAATAGACTTTATAGAGGTGGAGCTATTTTAGGATGGACAAAGAGGAGAAAGAAAATATATAAGAGATGCACAACAAAGACAGAGAGAGATCAAGTGTGTGAGCGAGCCCATGAGCCTGTGTTGCTTGCTTCTCTGGGTTTTTGCAAGAAAACTCAGCGCTACATCATTCCACCGACCCATTCATCTGTGCAACTGTCCAGCTGGCTCTGTGGTGTAACTGTGAGGAGAGGTCACGGCAGACGAATTAATCAACGGAGAAGGCATGAGATGAGAAGAGAGGAGGGAGAGAACTTCCCAGGCAGCGGTAGGACTACTGAGCCCCGAGCTACGTATCTGCAGTCGGACTAACGCAGCAATGTAGGACTGCCGCTACAGGTCAGCTCGCTTCATGAGAGCCTCGGTGAAAGGTTGAACGTCCCCTCAGCTCTGTAGGATCCACACCTGTCGCGAAGAATTGGACTGCAGTTCTTTGGACAGTCCTGCCTGTAGTCGGGCTGACACCTGCTGAACCAGCATCAGGGATCCATGCGAAAGATGGACCACCGCAACTCTGCATCCTCAGACAATGTAACGTATCTTCACTTACTTAAGTCATGATTGCATCTCCGATCCAGCTGCTGCTTTATTGTCACAAAGAAAAATGGGTCTTGTAGTTGTGGTAGAGAGTCGTAGGGGCAGCTGAGGATAAGATCAGCGCCCGTAATGACCTGCAGGCGTGTGCATTCTTGCGTGGCGTGTGTGAACTCAGAGTTTGGTGTATTTTTTTTTTTATTTTTTTTTTTTTTTTTTGTGAGTCCAAAGATTTTGCACATGCACTTTAAATATATATATTTTTAAATGTGTGTTTATATATTTGCATGTGCACATACATGATATCCTCTCATCCTTATGCAAATACACTTCTCAGTATTTAGCAGTGGCACAGTGTAACGGAGTACGTCTGTACTTCCCTATATCCATTTTATTTTACTTTATACTTCTACTTCACTACATTTCAGTGGGAAATTCCTTTTAGACATTGTTAATCTGTTATATGCAATATAAATATCATTGAAATATTACCTTTGTACTCAGCTTTAGTTAAATTGCTTTTCAGATTAGATCTTTGCATAAAAGAGAGATGATCAGCTTATAAAATATAATACGTTGTTTCAAGATTAAACCAGTGGTTTGCAGCCATTTTGACTTGTGACCCCAAAAAGAGGTTCTCTCAGTGATTTGTCAGCAGTTCAACCAACGAGCTATTTCCCCTTCCGAACTTCTCAGACGGTTTTTATTTAAAATGCAATATTCTTATATTTTGGTACTTTTACATAAAGAGTAAAGAGCTGAGTTCTCCCTGCACAGCTGCTGTTTGACCAGAATCGGCCTGTTCAGCTTGTCTCATGCAAAGTACAGGCTGATACCCACATATATCAGTATTTATCAGTCTTAGAGACGCCTCAGAAATCATTGTGGAGCAAGAAGTGTGTCACAGCCTTCTGAAACGCCCATGTCCGATTTCTTTATGTGGTTCCGCAGAACGGTATCAGAGGTGCTAGGAATCACGGAGGCTGGCTCACAACCAAGAGGAGCTGAGTAATTAAGGGGAATTAGTCCAGGGCCGAAGGTTATGGCTTTACCATTAATGATAGCTACGGCTAATGCTAATGCTCCATTTCCCTTGGCTACTGAAGTACCTCTCCTACTGAACTTCGCAGGCTAAAGGCTCTTCAACACTGAACTCCTCTAAATCACAGGAGAGCACAAACTTTATTCACCTTGACAGCGAAAACAATAGAAAACAGATAAAATTGCAGTCTGGTTCTCTCAGCAGCTGCAGTGCTTTGATTTTAAGACTTGTTTTGTTTTGTCTCTTTGGGACGTTCTTGGTTCCCAGCTTAGTTGTCTGTTTAATCAATTACTTAACAGAAAACTGTAAAACGTGTTTAGAGGCGTATTGGCTTTATTTAGGCTCATAGTGGGTAGAGAGCTGGTCATCATAGTGAGATTCATTTCTTTGATGCAGGCCTTTGGACAACATTACTATAATCATGACTGTCATGCCAGGATATGGTGCTTACTGCACATTTATTGGTTTCAGTGGTTGGAACAATACCTGAGTGGATCTGCTTTCATCTGTAATGTTTGTTTACATTTTAGCAAAATCATTTTACACTTAAAGTTGGCCTTAAGTTGAGAGCCCCTATCTGGTTCCATCCAAGCCCACATCCCTGAAACCAAACCCAAACCGGAAACCATTCCCAGGCGAGAGCCAGCTCGCATCAGGTCCCAGACCTTGAGCACAATCAGCCAGTTTGGCTGGTTACAAGAGTCTGCTCTGATGAACTGGCCAAAAATGAATCACCTGTCTGATAAAACGACACAAGCAGGGTACGGACACTGTGGTGGGACTGATGCTTTGTGCCCTTGCATTGTCCACTCAAGTGTTTGTTGTCCTGGAGACTTTGAAGCGTTTTGTTCTTTCAGCAGTCTTTCTGTCCCCGTCGAGCTAACAGGCTAGCCAGCTAGCATTAAATTGCTCAGCGCATGTCATGCTTGAGTACAGTCAGAGCAGTTAATCCCATTAAGCAGATGACTAATCTCTGACTTGCACACACACACACAAATTTATAGAGATACTAACCTACAGTATACACACACGCATGCGCACACACACTGACACACTCAAACCACAAAGTAGTTAGCCGAGTTCATTTCAGTTCACTTTAGTCTTATCATTGATTTTTCAGGAGGGGTAAATTAACCAGCTTTGTGACCTCCTGACCCCGGGCAGAGAAACGATCAGGGTGTGTCGTGAGTGCCCTTGTTCTTCTTGCACTGGTTTGTAGCTGTTGCAGGTGCAATGATACATTTCCTTAAAGATAATGTAATGTGCATTGTTTTTACACTTGCTGTGTTTACATCCATCATATTGCTATAACTCTACTGATTGTATTTCATTAAATATTGAAGTCAACCATATTTCCAAATACATACTAAGTGACTTATATTCAATATACCATCAATATAATCCATGTTTAAAGTCGTACTGAGTCTCCAAAGAGGCCGTGTGCCATGCATTTCTGCGGCGTTGAAGCGTATTTGTTTGCATATTCGTGCATGCATATTTACTATTGAAAAAGCTAAACTACCTACATTCCCTTGTGTTTTCTGTCTTAATGTCAGAAACAAACAAACAAACACACATTTATATTGGATATGATTCAGGCAACATTGTCTGTGTTGCTGTGACTGTTTTTTGCCACATAGTGGCACTGTATGTATGACAAACTCCCCAGTTTGTTGGTGCTGAAATTGTTGCTCTGCAGACACTTGGCAGTCCGTTTTGGCTGTTTGACCCTTGATATTAGTTATTATAACATTTTTTTAACAAACCAACGGGGGAGCACCCACATTTGTTTGCAGCGCAGCTAATGTTTGCGGCTGCGAGGGCTCAGCAGGAGTCAGCGTGTCCTCGCACAACAGGAAGGGGGTGTCCATATATAAGAGAGGGGAAAATTCACTCATGCGGAAACTGAATACACAGCTGGTAAAAGCCGATCACGTGACCACATTTGAAATGTTGATGTATGGAGCCCTTCGATTGGTTACTGTGTAGAATGGAGACTCCGACACGATTGGCGAGTAGTGAGTGTATGAGGTTACCGCACACACATACACACAGTGTAGTTATTTCTGTGCTGGCTGACCTACTAATGTTAACATGTAGTGCATGCCTGCTAGGCTCATGATGTTGCATCCTCTGTCTCTCCCCCTCTCTCTCCCTCCCTGTGTCTCTCTCTCTCCCCTATTTCTGTCTCATTCATTCCTCTCTTTATTTATTCTTCCTCCCTTTCTTCCTTTTTGTTTCTTTCTTTCTTTCTTTTTTTTGCCTGTCAGTAATTTTGTGAGCGGTGTAGTAAATATGACGTTCTATCTTTGCGCTCGCATTATATTTTATGAGCCATACGAGCCAGAGCGCCTGTGGCTCTCCCAGATGTATGAATGTATTTGTGTGCGTGTACTTTGGCATGAACACACATTAGCAGGATCTCCATCTGTTCCTTGCCAAACACAGGAGAGGGGGGTGCACATATAGCTGGTCTCAGGACAGCGAAGTTATCACACAAGCCCTGGCTTTCGGAAGACTGACACTTGACCTAAAGCTGACTCTTGGAAAACATAGAAATAACTCCACGGAGGGAAATTAAAGAATAAAGCATGTCAAGTTCATAATGTGTCCCCTTTTCATCCGAATATGTACTTTTCATATGAGAGGCCAGGTTGAGCTTGTTTGGGCAGTGAATATATTGGTCGGAGGAGGAGGAGGAGGCCTAGAGGAAGACCAAAGAGGAGGTTTAGTGAAGGAGGACATGAAGGTAGTTGGTGTGAGGGAGGAGGACGCAGAGGACGGGGTGAGATGGAAGCGGAAGATATTATGTTTTCTCCTCTGAACCCCATCAGAAGAGGTCTTGGCTTTAACTGTTTGACGAGTGATGATCAGGATGTGCAGCGCTGAGCATGTCACAGGCAAACAAGAAAACTCCAGCAAACACACACGAAAGAGGATCCTGTAGATTACCGGATCAGAATTCGCCCAGATTAAGTTGATTTAGAGGACTTTCACACTTATATCCAAGCATACACACAACAGAACTGCATCCAAAGACATTCGAGACTAGCAGCACGCCATGAAATATTGCCAAAAATCTAAATGTGAATGGATTCGAAGCACACAGTTTCCTCCAGTCCTCTTTTATGTTCGAAATAAAAAGCATTTCTCAAAGTTTTGTCTACAGGGAGGTTTAAAGCTCCGCAACATGCCTATACATCAATTAATCATCAATTATTAATACATTAGACAGTACACACACACAGTTTTACATTTGTAAGTTTATGTGCAGGGAGGGTTTTGAAGATGGAGTCCCCACTGTGCTCAGAATAACCTTTCATGTCATTGCATTATTTATATGACTTGTCTACCTGCATCAACTTCCAGGCTTAATTGGCTCCTCCAGGCTCGTTATCTGTGCATCTCTCATCTGCGTACAGTTGGAAAAACCCCCTCTGACGATAATTTCCCATTACCGATTACCAGCTTTAAACGGAACTTGAGGGGTTGTGGATTTTAAATCAGTAAACTTGTGGACCTACTGTAGAAACCTCTGTAAAGTCAGAGCGTGTCTCTCTGCCTCTCCTCTCGCACTTTTCCACCCTTTTTTTTTTTTTTTTTTTTTTTTAAATGTATCCCTGGCCGTTCCTCGTCAGTGACCTTAAAATCACCCCCTGCTTGCCTGTTTCCCTCGCTTCGCCCTCTGCCTTCTCGCGCATTGTTTCCATCTCTGTCTTCTTCTCTCTCATGCTGCGTTGTTTGTTTTTCCAGTCGAGGTGAGAAGACAGAGACGACCACAGAGAGGCTACTGTGTGTGTTCGGGTTCGTGTTTGTGTTTGTGTGCGCGACGGTCCAGATGGCCCAGCCGTTAGCATCAAGAGCCTGGGTTGAAGAGTGTGCTTTGACTTGTTTGACTTCCTCTGCCCTTTATCTCCCATAAATCCTCTTTGCTCTCCTCTCCTCTGCTCTCCTCTCCTTATATCATACTGAAGTATAAAACATGTATAGTTAGGAAAGTACATCTTAATATTTGCAGTAAACACAGTTGAAAGAGTAGCTTATATCCTGCGTTGTATATTTTTTGCACCCCAGAAGTCTTTTTTTGTTTTTGTTTTTGTTTTGGATATAGCCTCGGCCATGTTTGTTTGCACAGCTGGGTAAAGACCTCACTGGCTGCCGTCAAGAAGCCTTTTTCCGTTCTGTACACATGGTGAAATCACCATTAATAACTTGATACAGAGACGATTTCCTGTCGGTAACTTTGCACCTAAGGCCATGTTCAGACTGACTAGAAAAACCCCCGTCCCTCTCATTCATTTTAATTAGGCCAGTCCGGCGACGCAGCAGGGGTGCTAATGCACAGGGCTAAAGGAAAAAAAAAAAGAAATGCAGGGTCGTCCAGTGAAAGAGTTGAACTTGGCTCAACTTTTGCCGCAACGCAACGTGACGTCATCCTGCAAGGCTTTACAGTAGCGTTTACAGTTGCTGCCGTGTACGGTCTCCAGTTTCTGTTACATCTTGTGCCAGTGTTTTAACAGTGCTGTGCCTTCAAACACGTGGATTTGTCCCTCAGACTGGGCCCGAATCACCTGAAACAACACAGCACTTTGCAGCGTTGGACACAGGGCTGTTTACCGTGTGGTTAGCCTGCTGGAAACGACAGGACGGATGTGCTGCAGCTCAGTTTCGGTGGATGGGACACTCTAGATGATGATGATAAATGTGTATTTTAAGGTTTTGTGCACTGCTGGTTTAATATGAACATCATGCTGATCTCTGATGACCCCTGTCACCTGTGGTTTAAGGGCCTCAGTGCCAAAGGTGTCACGCCTGTGTGTGTGTGTGTGGGAGATCATGGCTTGTGACTCTCTGTGATGTAACGACACTGTCTCTGCCTCACTCAGTCATTCTTCATGTCTCTCTACCCCTCTCTCTCCACCAATGTTATATTTGGTCAATTCAATCTTCACTAGCCCGTATAATGGTGAACCGTTACTACCCCCCTCCTCCTCGCTCTTTGTGTGTGTGTGTGTGTGTGTTTAGTGGTGTATGACTATACAAGGCAGAGCATCACTGCAGCAGTTAGAGAGAGAGAGAGAGAGAGAGAGAGCTAGGGGGACACAAGAGACAACACATTTTTAATCCTCCGTCCACCTCTGTGTGCAGGTCTCTCCTCTTTCTCTTTCTTTCTGTCTCTCATTGATCTTGCTGTTGAGAGGCGGGCCAAGAGAGGCAGTGGAGCGAAGCAAGGGAGAGTGAGCAAGGCAGGGAGAGAGAGAGAGAGAGAGTCACACACAGACAGAGAGAAAGAAAGCGAGAGAGAGGGAGAAGGGGAGCGATGGAACGAGAGAGGCACAGACTCACACAGATAGAGAGAGAGGAGATAGAGGACTGAGACTGCTGCTGCAGAGGAGGACAAGAGAGACCACATCCATACTGACACACACACACTTACATGCACACATACACATCCATTCATTCATGCACACATACAAACACAGACTGACCCGCACATGCTGACAACAACAGCAACACACTGAAAACACAAACACATGTGCTAACACATTCAAACACACGCGCATACACACACAGACACTGACGCACATGCAGACAGTGACCATGGTGCTCCCTGCATCCTGACCAGCTATGAGGATTACACAGATGAAGATGATGATGATGATGAAGATGAAGCGATGAAAGAGTGAGAGAGACGCCGGCCTGCCACAGCTGAGACCGTAGCCAGGCGGTGGGGAAGTGGGTGGGGTGGTGGGGTGAGGCGGTGGGGCGGCAGGTGGGGGATTGTGGGACAGGATGGAGCCGGTTGATAGGACACATCGTGTGCTGTGTGTGTGCCTTGCGTGTGTGTGTGGATGTGTGTGAGTGTGGAGTGTGTGCATGAAGAATAGGATGCCCCCCCAGCGCGGGACCAGCTAGCTAACGTTAGCCACATGTTGTGCCACTGCAAAGTAGCATGCACCAACAACACCATATCTCTGATGTTTGGATGCAAGGTAGGTAGAGAGCTTTGTGTGTTTGTGTGTGTGTTAGTGTCTGTGTGTGTGTCCAAAAAGAGAGAGAGAGAGGTAAAACAGTGGACAGTGAGAGAGACACTGACTAAGGCAAAATGTGCTGAGAGAAAGAAGGAAAGAGGTAATGACTAAGCTTGTCAAGGGACTCTGGGTTGAGGTAAACTAAGGTGAGAGTTAGTAGCCGTCAGGGGAGAGAGAGAGGGAGGGGTGGGGGGCCGTGTGTGTGTGTGTATGCGCGTGTGCGTCCGTGTGTGTGTGTGTGTGTGTGTGTGTTAGAGAGAGGTAGGGACAGGGAGAGAGAAAAGCAGGTTTGTGTTCTGCTGTCTGATTTCATATTCCAAACTCTGCAGCCAGTTCACCAACATCTTCACCGTAAGCCCTGTTGCTGCAGCTGTGCAGTCTGATGCTGCCTTCATTCGAATTCAACACTAAAACTAAAGAACTAAGTAACTGTTGGTCTTTTAAAATAAATCTTTAGCAGTGATACGTGTGTTCCTGGGCTGCAACTCATGCTTATTTTTATCAGTGATTACTGAATGTCTGAACAGTTCAGTCAGTGGGAAAAATGATGTTTATAATTGTTTAAACCAGGAAAAACAGCTAATTTCTCCTGTCTTAAATAATGAATCAGTTATTAAAATTCTTGGGGGTTAATTTTGAAGAATAACTGATGAATTGTTTTTGTGCTCTTTGAAAGTGATGATTGAATTGGAAGCCTCTGTATTTCATTGTTTATCTTAAACACTTCCAAAGTTAAGGAAGCACGTCCTATAATCCCCCCCGTGCATGTGTGAAATTTTAGATATTGTCTGAAGACGTGCAGCTTTCAAACACCCTACCTAAAAGAGATGGTATCTAACTTTTGCGTCATCTTAATTTGAAACAGGGACCTGCCTGATCAAAGACTAATTTCTAGAAATTCACATTTTCTTTGGTTTAAGTCTGACTCCAAAAGTTTGGAGGTTTGATATCCAGCCACAGGAAATGCAAGTCAGCCGTGTAGCCCAGTGGTGCAGTGCATAGAGCTGCAGTAGTGCAAAGAAGATCTTGGACTTAAGCTCTGCAGACAGCTGGGGCCTGCAGAGCTCGCATGTTTTTCCTGTGTTTACACTGAGCCCCTGTTTTTCTTTCTGCAGCCCACAAACATGAAGGTTTGTGCTCAGTTGGAGGTTTAACATTGTATGCACACTAGTTTCTTACATGGTCACCCTGGGGCACTGTGGGAGAATATCCTTTATGTTGCCTGATGTGAGCCTGGATAGCCTCAAACAACCGCAGCCTTAACCCTAGAAAGGTTGTCTTTAACCTCTAAGGATTCCTCTATACATCTGTCTCCCTGTGTAAATCTGTATCGCAGCAATTGAAGTTGCCTTAATTCCACAGTCGCGCCGTTATAAATGTGAAAACTTTAGCCTCCTGATAAGTCTTTGGCATCCCTGAACTGTCATTAAATGTCACCTTATTCCTTACGAGCGTGCCGGCTTGCTAATTACATAACATCAGGCCATGTTGAGTGAATGAGCTTAGGCTAAAATTGGCAGTCATCGTCATGCAAAGTACTCTGAAACTGTTGAGTGGAAAATCAACACATGAAATATTAAAGTTCCACCCAAGCGCTTAAGGATCTGTGCCTTTGATGTGGAGGAACTGTTGGTAGGCTGTGCTGCATCTCTGAATAGCCGTAAAGCACGCAGCTAACCCAAAAATGGCTTCATAAATGGGTCTATAAACTTGTCCAAATAGCGCAATGAAAGCCGGGCGTGGGCTCGAGAAATGGGGCGAGAGACACGCGGAAAATAAAAGGCAACGCGTGTATTTTGAAAATGCACATTTAAAGATGTCGTGTTAGTGCGGCGGTCCCAGCAGCGGGGTCGTCTCACCGATTTGAATGAAAAGAGCGTGAGACGGAGAGGAGGGTGTTCAGTTTCCTGTGACAAATTCATGCACAGCCCTGTAATATAAGACCCTTGTATGCTGTTGTCCAGTTCAGCGGTTAGCCCATAATAAACTGTACAGACTTCACTTCTGTCTTATTAGATCACCTCACCATGACAGCCTGTTAGACGGAGTCAGGCCGAGAGACAACTGCTAGGCTGGAGCCGCAGAGAGAGAGAGGAAGGGTCAACATGAGTGTGCGACGCAGGGAGAGCGCTGGTTTTGTCCTCTACAAGTGTAGCTGGAGAGAGGAGCAAGAGAGTGTGTCCTGAGGATAACGACTGCTTGGGGATTGTTCAGCTTGTGGAAGAGACTTTTGAGAGATGGTCGTGTTGGTCAAGTACCGTCATCCATTTGTAGACTTTCATTAGGTCGTGTGCACGGAAAGCTCAGGCTCTGCAAGCGTCAGTGTTGCACTGCATTTGTGTTTCTATGCATCAGGGTTGACTTGCACCTGGATGTCTAACTATTCCACTTTTCCACCTTTTTGTCCACTGCTTGCATAAATAATATTATTATTAGACTTTGCTTTGGATAAGAAGGTGTTGTCTTTGCGTTGACACGAATTAACAGAGTAAAAGTGGCAGTTCAGTTGGACTGTTGCTCTAACAGCATGTCAAGAGCATCAGTGATGTGGATATATTAAATAAGCGGATCACAAATTCAGAAAGTCATGATGTTAAAATCATGATATCACGACATTATGATACATAAATCTAGTCTAATATCATTATATTGATATAATAAAATTGTGTTGCTCATCAGATTCAGTTACCATTTCTTTTCCATTTATACTTCCTTTAGCCTAAACTATCTTTTCTCTTTTAAAGTTATTTGTACTGTATTATTTATGGCTGCTGTAATACCAGAATTTCCTAATTAATAAAGTACTATTTTATTCTAATCTATTTGGAAAATCTAAACACAGATTGGCCTATTAACCACTAAACCTCCATTCCCTTCTAGTATCATAATCATAATGGACTCACTGCGCTATACACTTTTCACTATAATGTCTATAGAGTATAACATAGTGTAAAGTGAGGGCACAGTGACTGTAGTCATTAAGTGTGACCAAACATCGTTGCTGCTGGAAATGATTCCATATGCACAGGCAACGCATCAAACATTAAACGCTGTGTTAATGTTACATATTCATACGTTATGATCATGACTACTGGTAAATGCTGTGCTGTCTTGCAAGTAATGTATGACAGTATAGTAATGTACCCTTTTTGTACATGAGAATAAGCTAATGTTAGCATTTTCAACTCATGCAAAAACAGGTGTAAGGCAGTTAAGGATTTTTATTTCTGTCATACTACATTTGGATAAACAAATCATATATTTATGATTTAATATATAATTATTAAACCATAGTGGGGGGTTTTCTGTATATTTTGGTGTCTTTTAGCTTTTTTTTTTTTTTTTTTGGAGTTGCCATTACTGAACCCTGTAGAGTGAAACGTACCATTGTATGTTTTCACTGACATGGAAAACATGCATTGTAAAGTCTAATTTAACCTCATTTAAACACAAGATACAAGGAGCACAACAGAGAAACAAACACAGATGTGGGGGGGGGGCGGGGGTGTGATATACATGAGGCTGAGCTGCATTCATTTTACCTTGCCAGCAATGTGTCCATTGCTGAGGCTGTTTAAGTGCCTGAGAAGATAAATCAAACACACCTTAACTAGGTCAGACATTTCAACACATTCAAAATAGATGAATCTGTTCCTCTCTTTCTGCTCAGGTCTGTGTATTTTTACTGAAGACACTTTACTGACTCGCGGCCCACTGAAGTCGCTGTAGGTTTTCTCTTCTCTCAAGCTTTAAAGAGCTTTGCCCTCCCTTAAACATATTTTATTATATTTTAAGTTGCACCTTTTAGATTTTATGAACTTGCAATTTAACCATTTGAAATGACTTCAGTCAGTCAAGTCTTTGTTTTTCAGCCGTGTTATGCTACTTTCATCCGCTCTTCTTCTAAATACTTAATTTCCTGTTGCTGTTTCTTTTCTATTTATACTTGTTATCACCATTTTCAGGTTTAAGGAACACTTAAAGCTTCTTGTTGAAACCCTGGGCGTGTTTAACTCTCAGCTGTGACCGCTTAAAGTTACATTACATTGCATTAAAATACAGTATTAGGTGCATTCAGGTGGGATGATGTGAGGAACTTGTGCACATACAGGAAAACATATATATGTATATATAAAACCGCATATTTTTCACTGTCACGTCGTCATTGTTGCCACATGAATCCAGTCATCAGCTGTTCTCTGATGCTCCTGCCTTGGTAAGAAGTACTTTTGTACTTCATGCCAATAGAGCAGGAGAGAGAGCGTGATGTGAGGGACAGAGAGAATGAAAAGAGATGGAGGAAGAGAGAGAGATGAAGGCACGTGTGTGTGTGAGAAGTCCCTTACGGCAGAGGATCCCCTGCTCTTTCATATCTCACCAAGCGTGACTAACGCCTGGCTTTACTCTCTCTCCCACACACACAAACACACACACACACACAAGCGGATACAAACCAACACATAGACATATACGAGGATGCTGAATCTGCTCCCAATCTAGTCACGTTTCTCTGGCTACGCAAGACTGGCTGACACACTAACACATGACAGCAACAGAGTGCACGCGTGTGTTTCTGTGTCTGCGCGTGTGTGTTTGTGTGTGTGTGTGTGTGTTTGTTCAGCAGGCTATCTGCAGGCAGAGTCCTGATTAGGAATGCTTGGCTTTTGCTAGTTGAACAAGCAGAACAGACACACACACACACACACTGGGATGCAGAAGCAGACATATTTGGTGTCTCTGTTCATTCATGCATTAATTCATTCAGAGGTGTTCTTATGCCATGTGAAAATCAAACGCCAAATATAGGATTATGGCTGACTACTCGTGTGTGTGTGTGTGTGCGTGCATGCCTGTGCGTGTGAGTGCAGAGGGCAGCAGCAGCAGTGTTGTGACAACAGTGTGAGCCAGGGTCTCTTCAGGGTCTTAGTGCCTGGCTGTTCAAACGCCGCTCTCAAGATTATTTTGAGGCACTTCTGACTAATTAGCGAGTCGACAGTGAATGAAAAGATCGGAGCGAGGCGCGGGGAGGAGACGAGATGTGCTGAAGGTCATGCGACGGGTTCAGATCAGTTCATTTTCGTCAGAGCGGTGTTTACTCCCAATCAGTCTAAATGAGGTTAAAGTATGCAGCTGGGGATGCAGGGGCAGAGCGCGCGCACACAGTCAGTCCACGTCCGTTCGAATCTGCAGGAATTAGCTGATACTGCTCTGCACGGAAATGCTCTCCTGTGCAAAGCAGACGCCCACTCCCTGCCCCAAAACACGGTTTCCATGCCGGCCGTGGTGACAGCTGCAGTGCAGGGTCAAATGCAGCAATAGTGCCTTAATGTCTCATTGGTACTGCTCTAATAATCTTGATTTCAGTAAATATGGTTGCTAAAGCATGAATTTAGAAATATCACATGGTCACATCAGGGTTTTTTTTATTTTTTATTTAAATCAAGAACGGTTCAGGCTTATCACTAAATAACTCATTAAAAATGAAATACCAATAACAGTCTGAGCCTGAGAGCAAAACGTCTAAATATCTCTCTCGGGAAAGAAGTTTAATTAAGACTGTGGGCTGTGTAGTTACTGACTTAGAGACACAGGGGAGCTGGATGCTAAATCACACAGGCACACTTGTTTTCGTAGTTTATTAACACGGTATATCGACTTACATTTCCTTGGACGCTTGACTTAACCTTAGCCATCGCTGCCACATGCCGTGCCAGCTAATTCAAACATCTTTACCCTAACAACTAAATGTTTAAGCTTGCCGGGAACTAGCTTTTTGCCAGCAGATTGTTTGCTGGCACAGGTTTTTTGATGAATGCACATTCAGAGAGAGATGCCTAGAGAGAGAGAGCACGAGTCAAATGCCAAAAGGTCAAATGTCACGTTAATGGGACTGACTGTGCGACTGTCTGGTTCTCTGTAGGGGAGGTGAATCTATCTCTACTCTCAGTCTGCAGGCTGTATTTGTGGGATCATGGTGGTTTACTTTAGCGTAGCTCGTCGGTTTCCACAACAGCTCGGCCTTATGCAAGCACATATCTCTTCCTCCTCTTCACGCCGTCTCTCATTAAAGTCTTTAATGATGCTTCTCTTTGGTTCACCTGATCTGTATGCGACAGACGTATGGAAAAAGCGATAACCTAAATCATCGCTCGTCAAAATCTAAACCCGACATTGCTGTAGGTTATAAAATCGACATGTAACAGTTACATCACAAGCCCTGCAATGTAAAGATTACATTAGACAGCACAGTATTGCTGTATAACACGTCAGGCTGGATTTCTGAGAGTATAGGGATGTTATTTCTGTTTTTCAAAATATATATATTTAAGTTCATGAAAAAGACTACAGCAAAACCAAAGGGAGGCCATAAGAGATCCAGCTGAACACCTGATGCAACAGTGCACAAACAGTGACGTGTGCAGAAAATGGCACAAACGGATGATCAACCAAACCTTTTTCCCCCTTAAGTGTGCCTGTAGCCTGAAACTGTGCCTTTACTCATGTTAAACAAACAGGCAGGAGTCAGGAAGCCTGGCAAGCAAACTTAAGCAATCAGAGTGCAGGCAAGTCAGATGGTAAACCCCTTGCAGGAGTCAGTATAAAGGTAAATGAGGAGGAAAATGGCAAGAATCAGGTCGATATTATGAGCATTTCCTCCCTGTTGGACACGGCGTTGTATTACTCAGCAGCTGCTTTGGCATATGAGTGTTAAGCTGTGGCACAGTGAGGCTGAGAGCGGTTGGCAGCCAAATAGTCTTAACGTGCGAGTGGCTGCAAATCCTTTAAAAGGGCTTCTCACGCCGCGCAGCCCTCTCACTTTCATTTGGAGTGAAGTGTCCCTTTAACCTTCAGTTAAAGTCAAGCTGCGAGTTAAGTACCTGCAATGTTGTGAATGAGTAATAGGGGTTTTTTTAGGGGAGGGGGGTTGTTGTTGTTGTTTTCTGTTATCCCACTATTGATATGATCAGAAAACAAACAAGTTTTAAAATGACCCCAGGAACTTATTTTGCGTCTCTTCATCAGACGCCCCTTTTTATTGTTTGGGATGCATTTAAGGACTTTCACCTGGAGTCACCTCACCAGCGTGCTTCCTGGTAGGAGTGAGTGACCCGGTTGCGAACAGAGGGGGCCGTCCTCTCAGCTGCTCAGCTGCCGAAGTTGCACACCGTGTAACCACAATGTCACAGATTCAGAAGTAGCTCAGCACCCGTTGTCCCGCCCCTCCCTCGGCTCAGCTGCCTCTCTCGACTGTACTCTGTCCAGTAAGGCAGAAAAAACATCCAATCTCTTTTTTTTTTCTATAGAGATGAAGAGAAGCGAAGGGGAGTGCGTGGGAATGGGGAATGAGACGGGGGAGGGGAAAGCGAGAGCTGGTGTAGTGTGAGTCTGGGATGCAGGAGGGAAGGAGACATGATGAAGGTATTCAGAGATGACGAGGAGAGAAAGGAGTAGCTCCCTGCAGCAGGCCTGGCGCCAGCTCACTGTCCTCGTCTTATTCCGCGTCTCATTTTGCCTAAAAAGTTGTGCGTCAGGCTCAGTGTGTTTGCACGTGTGTGTGTGTGCATCCATGTATATACAATACAGAAGGCTCAGGAAACAATTACTGCCATGCTGTGTGTACACCTGGGCTGCCGCGTGCGCTCATACGCAAAAACTGCACGATGAAAACATCTCACTACACATGCATGCACACACACACACACACACACACAATACACTCTCTGCTATGCTCTTTTATGCTCTCTGCAATATTGCACTAATCCTTTTTTCTCTTCCACCTTGACTTAATCTTCTTAACTAACCTCTTTCTTCTTCTCTGTTTTTTCCTGCTTCCTGCATACCTTCCTCTACCTCGCCTCCCCAACCACCTCTTTTTCCCTTCTCATCTATTTTTCTACTCCTCTTATACCTCCCGGTTTCCTCTCCTCCTCCTCCACCCCCTCCTTTCTCGCTGTAGAAGTATCGGTATCAAGAAGAGGAAGGGGCATCACCAGGTGCCCCAAAACTCCACCAACACCCCTGCCATCAGCACCCAATGGGAGTAGCCAGAGAGCTGAGGGACGGAGGGACCCTGGGGAGGGAGGGGAGAGAGGGCGGGACCTGGAGGAGAGAGGGAGGGGGCGCCGGGACCATGGAGAGAGAAAGGGAGCGGTCGCTGGGGAGGGACGGATCTCTCGGTCGCCACGGTGACCTGCGGGGCGCGGAGCTGGTGCAGGTGGCGGAGCGGCAGCTGTCTCAGATTCAACACGTTCACGGATACGTCACTCACACACACATCACGCCTGCTCAGGTAACTCACGCTGGATGCGGCTTTGTCAAACACACGTGTGCGTCTTACGTGCCACACTGTCTGTCTGCTCCCTGCGCTGTCTACCTGTTTCAGAAACACACACACACACACACACACACACACTTGCTCTTTAACAGATGCAACAAATGCTGTAAACCTGGGCCCATATACTCTTCCAGTTGTATGAAACCTTTAGTTGATTGTTATTTTTCCGCTCAAAGGCCCAATAAATCAGTGCTGAGCTCATAAATTTTGCATTATGTTCATAAATAATTGAAGATGTCCAGGTGCAGTCTCAGTTGTTCATAATTTAAATGACAGCCCAGCTCCCCCGACCGTGTTTACCAAGCATTAATATTAAAACAAACGTTTAACTGTTCCACAAGAATATAACAACGTGTTGATTTACTGTCCTGTGTAAATCAACTCGGAAGTGAGCGTATGCTCCAGTCCTGACCCTGTGTGTATACTACTGATTTGTTCTGCCAGTTACACTGTGAGGGGAATGTAATTGCTGCCTGGACTACGTATGGTGGGAACGTGCGAGGCGGAGAACTTTAACATCCCACGCGTGGTTAGAGTTGGGCAACAAAAGCAATCGGGTCAACATCATTTCTCATGCTTCCAGTTACCGTTGACCATGACTATATTTAACCAAGACCACAGTCTTTCTGCAAATGCCCTTTTTAAAGTTCCTCTAAAAACAATCATGCTTCATTTGTTTGCAAGAGCAACAGTGTAGCTGCTTTACATCTCTCAAACACGTATTAGCTGTTGCAAATAAGTAGTGTATATATAATCAGTGGTTTAAATGAGACAGGCCTGCCAGTCTTTTGTGTTTCTTTGTTGTTTGTTTGTGAATTTAAATGCACTTCTTTTGGGATCCTCTGCCTTTTGAAACCCTTTTATTTATTTATTTTTAAAACGCCGGTGGATGAATTATAATGCAGTCAAGCTCAAATTAAGCCTGTTTGTCATAGTCACAGAAAAGATGACGTGCTGGAGATAAACCATTTTTGGCTAACAGCGGTGACGCGCGTCCCGTCTTTTGTGCGGTCTTTTATCCAGCGTCAGGTCTAAAACCATCAATTTCTATTTTTTTTTTTTTTTTTAAAGCTCTTGTTGGCGGACGCAGCTCCTTTATCAACTTCAGCTGCAGTCAGAAGTTTGCCTCAATGTGGCTCCAGAATTAAATAGGTCTTTTTAAGTACTTAGAAGTCAAGGATACTGGCCTAAATTTCCTCCCATGCGCGGAGCCGTTCTTTGTACCAGGAGAATACTTTTGCAGAACTGTGCATGCAGGGATTCAGTCGAACGCTTGTCCCATTTTTTAGTAATGAGGCCCATTACTATCTCCGCTCTGCACTCGGTCTGTGTCTGTCTGGCTCCCTCTCTCTTTGTCTCCCTTTCCTTTGCCCCTCTATCTCTCTCACACACGCTCGTAATCGCGCGGCGTAGCCCGGTAATCTTTTTATTTTGGTTGATTGGGCTGTATCTGTCTGCAGATTAGTGCTTACGTCGCTGTGCGCGCGCGCAGCCTCCGACCGCACACGCTTGTTTCCCTGCTGCGCGCGCAAAGACACACACACCTCATTATACTCCTTAATGTGTACGTTATCTTTTGTTAAAGCTCCATTATACTTTTTTTTTTTTTTTGAATTGTAGGTTTTATTGCTGTCTGGTAAATCAGAATTATGGTCTTTTATACATGGAGACTAAGAAAAGCAATGGCCACATTAAAGTTACACAGGAATATGCTAATTAAGACTGTAAAATGAGTTACTTCCGCATCAATTACTTGGCACTAAAGAAGGCGAATAAAGGGCTGTTAACCCAGCGGTTTGGATTCTCTGTTACTATCAAGACACAAAAGGCTTTTCAGTCATTTTAAATCACTAAACAAACATTAAAATAAGATTTAAAACAGCAGTATTGCATTTGTGTGTGTGTGTGTGTGTGTGTGTGTTTTGGCTAAGTTACGACAGCCCTCGGCGCGCTGCAGGCTGTCGGCGCTGAACAGTGTGTGCGTATTAGCGGTGTGTCAGTTTCAAGTCATTATACACTGCCGCTTGTTTTGCGTCTGCACTGACTCAGTCGTCAGTCATTGCAAGATCAAAGTTTGTCTGCTGGAGACGCCTCAGACGTAACTGAAGCGATTCATGCCGTCACCATCCCTGATGGAAATGTCGGTGTGTGGCTCCACCTTGTGGATGGAGACCCCCCGCTCCCATCATTTCTGCTCCATATCCGTCTAATTGTAAGGCCACACGGCTGTTTTTCCTGATCTGATTGTGAGCTCGTGACTTTCTATGACAAGCAGCCATGCGATAGATGTATTTTAATTGATTTATTAATCAATGAATCTGTCCCACTATGACCTCTGTTCACTGTGTGGCGAGAAGTCATAGTAAATGTGGAAACACAGTTTGTCTATTCTTTGAAATCCTGGGCCATACCATCACCACCATCACTATCAGCTCTACAAACAGATGCATTTCAGCTGCTCATCACCTGTCTGACCACATAACATCTGAGTTTTATGTGGCGAATGTGTGTGTTGCTGTTAGTAATTTTGGGTATTCGGGTTATTTTGAGAGCACCTCCTTCCCAAATGGTGTCTGTGTTTGCGTGTGTGTGCGTTTGCGTGTGTGTGTGTGACCACAGGTGCTGGATCTGGCTTGCTTCTGTATGACAGATGGACCTGCCACCTTGTTCTCCCCATGTATATGTTCCCTTCTCTTCCTCCTCCCTCCTCCGCCCTCTCTCTCTCTCTCTCACTCACTCACACACACATTATCCTCCTTACTTCCTCTGTGATTTATCTTAAGTGTGCATTTGTGTTTCCTGTAAATGCACCATATGAATAATCCATGCATGTATAACATATTGTGTTGTGACGTAACAAAAGTAGCTTTAAAAATAGAGATAGCTTCTCTTCTTCCTCTGCATCTGCTTTGCACCTCCAAGGAAAAACGCACTAACAGGATATTCTCTCAAAATGATGTTGTACCACATATATTAATCCAAAGAAATGTGTACTTAAAAACACATAAACTTTGGTCTAACAGCAAAACTAAAACACAGTGAGTTAGCTCTGCTAAGGCTAATGTTAAGGCAGTAACAGCTAACTTTGGCTAAAGCTAATTTACTGACTTACATGCCTGCATACAGTGCAGATACAGTATACAGGGCAGTAGATGGAGCCAACTATACTACAGTATCTTATCTCTCACAGTTACCTTTTTGCTTTTCTCTTCATCAGGTATTTAATTAAATAAGTGATTAGTCATTGTCAGTCACTTCCTGCTCTGGACCTGAATGAAGGAGCTGCGGACATGTCTCCTGTGTGTGTTGTCTGTTGTTGCTTCCACAAGAAATAATGATATCGTACATTACCGTGCTACAGCCGGGATGCCACCTGTGCAGTCTAATTACTGCAGTGCACCTTGCATATTAGTGTGCCACTGTGCGTGTGTGTTGCACCATGCTGAGCTCTGTCTGTGCATCGTAGGTAGAATCACCTGAGGGTCCCTTTGATGATGAGGCGTGGCCTCACCCAGAGGGAGAGAGGCTGAATGAAGTCCCAGCCCCGCCTTTCTCCTCCCTCTATTCACAAAGCCACGCCTACTACCAGGTAACCCCGCCTCCGAGCCCGTCGCATGCCGTCATAGTTCTGTTCGTTTGTGGCACGATGTGGGTTTTCCGTCGTTTCTCCTCTCTGAAGTTCACATTGCATGAGCATGCAGTCTCTTTTTGTGTCATTCATTTCTTGTTTTCTTTTTTGTGAGACGGCTCTGAAAATTGCCCGAGAATGTTAAATCTTTAAACATTTTAAGGTGTTCCATGTGGCGTTTTAACATCAATAAACAGTTAATAAGACGCAGACGCCCTTAATAAGAAACTCTTCTTCTGCTCAAATTGAGCTGAAGTGCCAGAGGCCTCAGTGACAGATGGTGCAGGGGATGAAAACTGAAGGAAAAATGAACATGTTCATATTCTTAGAAAAAGGAGATGCAACTGGAGGCGAGGCAGCGAGGAGGAAAAGAGCATGTTGAATATCCTCTTTACTAAGCTTTATGGTTGAGCAATATTAATATATATTTTTTATATGATTTACTGTGATTTTCTTATTGTTTAGGCACTTTAGCAAAGCTACATGTAGCATCTTTCAGAGGCCTGTTCTGCAGCATCCTCCCTCTTTGCTTTTATTTAAATAACTAAGTCCTGGACCCGACCCGATCCTCACCAAACCAGAGCCAAAACACACTGGTATCCTCTGGTTTTGGTTCTCTGAGCCATGCTAATGTAGAGCATGCTATTGCTGTACTTCCTGTTGTTTGTCTGATGTGACAGTTTGTGTATTTTTGTACTGCACACATGGTCTGTTATGGACATGATGTGGGCGATGACACAGGGGATGGACTTCTATGTAATCCCGTCTTCATTTAATACTCAGAAGTGACCAAAAAGCATCAGGAAGAATTGATTTTGCTCTTTTAGTCACAGTTTCACCAGTCGTCCTATAATTTCTGTTGATTGTGATGCTGTTTTTCATTAAAAGTCTGTAAGCAGGTGAGAAGAGCTGAGACACTGCATTAGTTTAGATGTAGTTGCCTTTAATAAACTGCAGGAGGCAGTAGAGGCAGAGTTATAACCAGCCATACTGCGAGTGCTGCCTGAGCAAATCGAGACCTGACCGAACTGAATTCATCAAACTGCTGAGAATAAATGACAGCTATGGCTGACAAAGAGGCTCGGTGAATGAAATAGCAAGGCTTATTGTTATCAGTACTGACAAATGTGTTTATGACTGAGGAGGGGATGCATCCCACACTGGAGCAGCATGACGGACTTTGCTTAAGTAACCCCGCTAACAAAACGTATATACATATTTCAGAGGCTGAAAAAGAAAGTGAGACACGCAGGCCACTCAGAAACCTTAGTGGCTCTCAGTCATTAAGCTAATGCAGATAATTAGGAAGGAAGGAAAGACAGAGAGGCCCAGGCAGCGGCAAGAGATGGGATAAAGAGAGAATTACAGGCAGACAGACACAGAGACAGAGGGCGGATTTGTTGCTGGATGTTAATCACCCTGTCAGTCAGCCAAATCACTCCTCCCCAATGAATGTCTCTGCCCTCCTGCTGATACAGTAATAGAAATTAGGTATACAGGAAGACGTTTCCACTGCACTTACTGTAATGTTTCATGGGCGCGTGGTGCATCCTGCCTCATCGGGGAACGGCCACGGGGCTGACAGCAGGCACTCACACCAGCTACAGTACATCTGCATACTGCATACATACTATATTCAACATTCCTCTTTGTGTGTTTGGATTATTTTGTACAAAACATTTTTACTGTACCGTTTAATATGACCAGACCGATTCTAGTGAACTCTGAGCTGCAGTGAGACCTTTCTTTGTGGATTGTGCACTGATTTTTGCACCAATCGGACCAATATGTGCAAGTTAAATATTCTTAATTTAAATGCCAAAAGCACGTTTTCTTCATTATATACTGCAAAACTGTTACTGTACTGTTTATATGTACACTGATACGTCTGCAGTCATCAAATAAAGACCAATATTATCAATTTTCAGAGGCAAAATATGCAACATTTCGCATTTGGTCATGAGCATAGATAAAGAAGAGCAAAGATGGAAAGCCATTTTGTGTTGCATTTGTCGACTTGTTGGTATGCAGCCGTGTGTCATGCAACCGATAAGGAAAAATGACCTGTGTGTATTATTTTATTGGAGATGTGAATCAGGTGCAACCCTAAAAGACGACCTTCCTCTAAAGCAGTGTCAAAGAAGTAGCCGTGGCAAATGTGCCATCATGCTTATTATGATGCTTGGGTAGTAATTATTTAGTTTATCAGCGTTAAAACAAATATAATATGAAATAATACTAATAGCACACTTTATATTTTATTATATTTCTTTGTGTAGTGCTGACATTGTTTGTTTTTCATTGCTGTAAGCTCTTTGGAGGAGAGGAGATATCAGTTAAAACGAGCAATAATTGATAATTTGATGACTTCGTGGCAACAGAAACTGGCACATTTCAATTTATACAGTAAATGTTTTTAGCAAGTAGTTGCCTATGTACACGTTGAGCAGATACAGGGCAACGCTATCTTTCATTTGGAGTTGTGTTTCTGCCCACCTGGTGGAGGTAAATCCAATATTCGCTCTCTTTTTAGCTCCATCTTCATCTCCATCGACTCCTGAGGGAAATATCTGGCTTTTTAGCTGAAGCAAAACACTCCACCATGTCTGTCTGCTCTCTGGTGCTGAGCATGTAGTTTACAGTAGGTTCTTGGAGCTTTAAACCAGTAAAGTTGTAGTTAATTGATAAATAATGGGCTGAAAGAGGCTACAAAGCTCTGTAGAGCTGAATGGGGCTGCAGAGTCGGATGGTAATTCATTGGGTCATCACTACGGGCAACCCAGTTCACTTTATATTAAGTAATTTGAGCTGTTGTCAAAATAAAAATATTGATTGTAGGTGCTTTAAATCACAAAGTGCAAACGCTAACCTGTGCTGCGTAGCTAAGGAAAACACCCAGCCCGCCGCCGAAACACGATCCGAGAGGCTTCATATTAGCCCAATTCTATCGGGAGTCACTTTTTGCTTGAGCTGGTGCTTTGCTTGCCCTGCTGTGATTTATGTACATTTCTCTATATGCCCTGTATTTACCAGGGGGAGCCAGACGTAGCTCTTCAAAATGGTCCTTACCAGAAAGAGATCTAATGGAAGGGCTGGGGGGGAGCCAGAACGGTTAGACACCAGCGCAGTGGACCGCAGTATAGATCTGCATGGCGTCTGTGTTACAGTCTTTTACAGCTTCACGGCCTCTAGCTGCAACAGCGGCCCTTTATGGTTGTCGTCGACACAAAGCTGATGTAGTTACTGTGATTTTTATTGACAGCCATTTCAGAGTTTTAAAGGTAAGCGAACACGACGTGGAGGGCAATTAGGTTCAGGTTTTGGTTTTGCTAGTGATAAGTGTTTGTTCGCGACATGTGCAGATTTTAGTATTTCTAAACCAGTAAATCTTTCGCAGCGCTTACATGAGCTGCTAAAATCATTGGGGATGAAGCCCGAAGTCCGGATTATGGTCAAACACACATAACTGCATTGTTACTGGGTTACTGTGCCAACAGGGTCAGACTGTCTAGAGCCTGTTGAGCTGCGACCCAAAATAGGTTGTAGGTCAGTCTGTGGAGGGACCAGAGCCTGGGCAGGAGAAGGACCACATAACATGTTGAAACACAGCATTTGTATGCTAGGCTATCTGTCTGTCTATCTATCACAAGCCTGTCCTACCTGTAGAGGATAGGAGGGCAAAGTTGGCTCTCTCAGCAGTCAGACATTAAACATGCATGATGTGTGCTTTTATTTAATTGGTCCTGAAATATTAATAGAGCTGGCATTCACTGGCTGACATTTGACTGGAGAGAGAGAAAGAGAGGGAGAGAGAGACAGAGGGAGAGAGAGACAGAGGGAGAAAGAAAAAGTGAAAGAGAGGGAGGCTTGTGAAGGCTGGGCTGTGTCAGTGTGTCAGTGAATTGCTGCTGTGTCAGCTGACATGTCTGCATATTGTACTTTTTGTTATGGTGGCTAGCTGCAGACACGCTGACTGTAGAAGGTGACTGGCAGATGCTAATGATTTGGCTTCGGTTGTAATTTATGCTAGCAGCGATGATAGCTTCGTTCACACTGCAGGCGCGTCACTGCACCGATGTATTGCTTTATCCTTACTGATTGTTGCCGTTGCAAGAAGCTCAGGTTGCATAGTCTTGAGCTCTGCAACTGTATAGGTTTCACACTGCAGAGAGAGTTTATTAACCAGGAGGAAGGTATCCAATATCTTACCGTACAAAAACTAAATGCATATTTTTTTTAGCCATGCTTGGCTAGCAGCGTGGCATTCCCTTCGACCTCAGATAAACATTGTTTTTTATGCTAATTAAAAATGCTAGCATGCAAACACTAAACTAAGACGAGAGTGGTTGGCTGCAGACAACATGATGGACCTCTGCAAGAGTGAGCCACGGCTAATCGCAGGATCTTAGCAGCAGATTTTGGTTTATGTTCTGCTGTTGTCGCTGTACAAAGCTGTGTTTTTGGCCCCCAGAAACACTTTATAGTAGTCAACCTGAGTCTTTTTGACTTAGTGGGCTGATAAGTTAATCATATTTGTCTCGTCTGGCGCTACAGGTCCTTCTCAATTAAGATGGTGAACATCATTGTTTGAGCATTGTTGTTGTGTTGTTCCTTAGAGCCAATGTGAATTTATACACAGACGTATGTATTTTCTCTATCTGTATGTCTCTACATTGTTCTGAAAACAAGTCTGCCTCTGGGACGATAAAACTAAATGAATGTTAGCATGCTAGCATGTCATTAGCTTCTTCGTGTTGTTTTCTTTTGCATTTTTATGTTTTTCTTTTTTTTTTTGGTGTTTCCGGCAAATTGTTATTAACGTGAGTCATCAAATGGCTTCAGTCACAACCAACGTACTGCTGCTTCGTCTCAGAATACATCCCATAGGTCCCTATAACATCATGAAATAAAAAATGACTTTCTTAAGGTGCACAGACTCAAAATGATCATTCAGTCACAACCTGATGTTGTGGCTGTTGATGTAGGACCGATGATGTCTGCAGTGTTTGTAGTCTTGAAGCATTGTGAGCAAGCCGCAGCTGTTTCGTATTCCCGTCAAATGGTATTTACTCCTCTTAAAATCAGTCATTACTTTGTTTCTGTGCCGCATATGGTGCAGGTGTCTCTTTATGTTCAGTTCATTTTAAAAAAGGCAGAAAAGAAATCTCAGTGACATTTATTCAGATCTTAGGAAACAACCCATTAATCAGCCAGTACCAGGTGTATTTCAGGACTCAGGAAAAAAAAAAAAGCTGTTGCCATAGATACAGTTCCCAAGGAAACACAGGAAGAAGCTGTGACAGGGGTCTTGCTCCACCTGTGGCTAATCCTCAGGGAAGCTACGATAGCTGTGTAAGCTAACTGTATGCCTCGGACACCAGGGGATACTGCTGGAAATAGCTCAGTTTAGCTTGTGGTAGGGAGCTTGTAATTGCAGCTAAAGCCAGTCTGACGTCCCTACCTGATGAAGCTAGCTGCAAGCCTGTCTGCTCTGTCACTTAGCCTGCCTTTGGCTCAGACATGCTAGCTGATTCAGTGCATGCTAAAGCCTCGAGGCCTTCATGCTTGAGGGATGCTGTGAGGACACTTGCTAGCCCGGTTGTGCACTTTCTCCTCTCCCCTCTCCTTGTCTTCCCTCTTCTTTTATCTCAGTCGGTGCCCAGCAACAGCCTGTTGTTTTCCATTCTGGAGTCGTGCTCTTTGTGTGTATGTCTGTGCGTGTGTGTGCGTGTCTCTGTCTCTGTGTCTGTGCATGGGAGAGAGTGACTGAGCGTGTGTGGGAGAGCTGGGTGCTGCAGTGTCTAGAAACAGCCTCAGGAGAAGATCTCCCTCCTGCACACACACACACACACACACACACACACACACACACACACACACACAAACACATATGCATACACACATGTCTAAACAGCAAATCTATCATTTGACACACACACGTATATTAAAAGCATACCTGTTGGTATTGTGCTTCAGTGTGAGTTGTTACTGGGTGAAGCAGGGTGAACGTCTCGCTCGTTTCACTCTCACACTCACACACACACACACACACACACCTCAGCAAACCTTCACACACACAGACACACTTATCTTGTTATTCGTCTAGCCACCGCTAGCATTCAGTTTCTACTTCTGTGGCGTTCCTCTGTTCTCTACCTCGTATCTTCCTTAACCTGCAACAGGCATCGTTGCATATGTTGGTGTGTGCTTCGACGTTTGAGTGTGTGTGTGTGTGTGTGTGTGTGTGTGGGGGGGGGGGGGGGGGCTCTGCTTTGTCATTGGCTGGCTGGAATGTAGGGGTGTGGCTTGTACTAGTAATGATATCTGACAGTTGGAGAGAGAGAGAGAGGCGTCGGGTTGCAGCTCCAATAAAAGACTGGAAAAGACAATTTGCTGAAAGACAGACAGAGAGAGAGAGAGAGAGAGAGAGAGAGAGAGAGAAGGTGGGTGTGGGGTGGGCTGAAGAAAGAGAGGGAGAGAAAGAGAGACTGAATAATGTACTGTATTGAGTGAGAGAGACGAGAGGAGAGAGTGAGACTTGGAGCGACATCACAGATGTAGGAGGGAGGGGAAGAGAAACAGAAGAGTTGCAGAGTGATTCTTCCAACCATCCACCTACTTCAGATGCTCTCCTCCTCGCCTGCATCCTTCCACCTCCCTCCTTTCATCCGTCCAGCCGCCCGTCCCTCCCTCCCTTCCTCCTTCCATATTTAATGGGAGCGCACACAGTGACAGAGGGGAGACTGACTGGTCATCTCCTTGGGCTAGAGAAGAGGAGGGAGCAGGGGAGGAAGAGGTGGGGTGGAGGAAGACAGGGCGACAGAGTGAACTCCCTTAAATAATCAATCCTCATATCCTGTGGTTGCCTGGCCCACGCTCCCTCCTCACTCTGTCTTCTCTCTGAGGAGAGGAAGGAGAGGAGTTCAAAAGAGGAGATCGTGGACTACCAGAGATGTGGATGTTGGACATTTCTCCCGGCTAGAGAGAAGATGGGATGAAGGACAAATGGGCGGGCGACACAGACGGACGGGCAGATGGATTGACGGCTAGATGGATGTACAGTGACCCTGACAGCCCGACGCCAACTCTGAGAGGACTCTGTCTACCTGCCCTGCACTTTCTACCTCCTCCTCCAGCTCCACCTCCAGCTCCTCCTCCTCATCTCTCCATCTGCCAGCTGCTCTCTCACTCCTGAGGGAGCTGAAGAGGAGAAAAGGGAATATAAAGAGATAATATTAATAAGAGAAAATTAGGAAGAGATGATGAAAATATCATCAACAGCGACTTGATCTTCTTGGTGACAGAACAGAAGGAAGTGCCGGACTGTGTGTTTGACAGCACCACTTTGAGAGCTCGAGAGAAAGGCAGAGAAAGCGGAGAGACAGAGGAGAGAAACTGGAGATGAAGCAGTGGAGAAGCGCCACAACGTGAACTGTATCTCGTCTGTCTAAGGGAAGAGCAGACAGCAGAGACGATGAACTATATTTTCGGCAACAACACCCTGTACCCCCGCAGTGCGAGGGTAGGCGGGGCGTCCGGGGGTCAAGGGGCGGGGCTAGGAGTCAAACAGAAGCTCGGACCTAAGCGGGGCTCCTCGGAGGAGCTGGCACCTCCCCACACCTCCTCCCCGTCCACCTCCTCTCCCGCCTCCTCCTCCCCCTCCACGTCCTCCTCTCGCTGGCAGCAGCTCCTTATGTTCTTCTCCAGGAGGAGTGCCTTCACCGACTGTATCAATGCTGGCCAGGTAACACACACGTCACTTGCTGGGTGTGTGTGTGTGTGTGACTGCGCTTTATGCTTGAGGGTTGGTAGTGGATCAGGGTGGGAGGCATGTAACTTAAGATGGGTTTTTTGTTTTGTGTGGGATCCTGTGTGTGTGTATGTGTGTGTTTGTGTGTGCACATACAGGGGGCTGATCATTACGTTAGCAAACATTCTCCAGTTTCAGTGTCTTAGACGAAACAGACAGGCAGTCAGGGGCAGCAGGCAGGTTTTACATCGAAGTTGAAGCAGCTCTCGGTTTGTGGTTGAGATTTTTGATAATGTTGTCATGGAAATCAGCCCTGGCATAGTGTATGAGACCCAGAGAGCTGGTGTGTTGCCATGGCAAAGCCATCATTTAGCTGATGATTGCATTTGCACCTTGGCAGTCCAGTGCCACTAGATGATCCATCAAGTCCGCATTGAAATCCAAGAGCCAAGGTGCGTGTTCGACCTGAAGAGAGAGGATTTACTACATGTTTATGTTCTTTTATCATATTTTGGCACAATTAGCTGCAAGAGAATTGTAAGAGTGTTGAGGTTTAATGTGCCTTTGCATTTCCTTTGAAACGCAGAGCCTTTGCACACAGCAGACGTAGCTATGCCATAGCTGATGTGCACCTCCACAGACATATTACCAAAGCTCAGTGAATGCAGCCACGATGACGTCACCCTTAAGTTTGGGGGACCAAAGTTTTGAAGCCTCGAGTTTGGCATTTTGGCCGTCGCCATCTTGGTTTTCAGGATCCAGAAATGACCATATTTGGGCAAAAGTGCGGAGCCACCATGGATACGCATTGCTACGGCTCAGTCCTGATTGATGGTCGCCATGATAGCGACATGTCTGGCAGCGTCATCCCAAAGCACACTTTGCTTATCATCTATTCTGCTTTAAACAGGACTGTTATTAATTAAATGAACATTACGCCGTATTGAAGAGGACTTTAAACTATTGATCTAGACCTTAAACTCTTCATGAAAGCGTTAACTGAGGTAGCAAATCAAGTACAGACGTTTATATAACTGTGTGTTTTTGCAGCCGGTGGAATCGCCCCCTGAAGGCCATTGGAAAGACTGCAGGTTTAAGCCACTTCTGCATTGGCCTCCCTTTTCAGACCTGGAAGCTATGTCTTACGCTACAGCTACGACATCTGTAGACATGTTAGACGGAGGCAGCATGAACTGTCATTGTGTTGACAGCACTAATAGTGAAGACAACATTGAGGAAGTTGCAGAAAGACTCTTTTCTTTTTCAGTATCTCGCATAAAGTGAGCAGATTTCCATCGTTTATGATCGGCAAACTGCTACACAGATACAGGAAAGAACATAGACGCGTCGATTATGCAGCGTTAATGTCGTATTCAGCAACGAGACAAGGTGAAATACAAGTTACCTTGATGTTGTTACAGGTCTGTAACCACCTAAGGAGCCCACCGTCACTCTGTATCACAAAGTATTTGAGAGAAAGTACACACACGCACTGTGGGGAGTATAATGAAAGCATAATGTGGTCTGATGATGGACGGCGTGCCGCAGTGCCGCTATCAGTGGGTGAAATATGAGCTATAACTCAAAACCTACACAGTAACTATCTACAGCGGGACTGCCTTTAACCCCTTGTGTCAAGTATAAATCCAGCTAGCTGTCCATTTCATCGTCATTATCATGAATTTTTGCACATGCTGAGACAAAAATGCCTATAGCAGTATCACAGATAATGAAATATCAAGCTTTAGTTAAATGGATGTGTTTGGCCCACTCCATGACAGCCCAGAGAAACCAATCAAAACACAGATGGTCTCTGAAATCACATTTTACAGTCTATAAATAACTTATAGTGATAAGTTAAAGGACAAACTTTTCCATTATCACTTTAAATAGAGGTAAAATGTTCACACAGGTTGAGTTGGGGGGGTGTGGAGCGAGGGTGTTGCTCCTGCAGCATTCTCGCTGACAGAACTCATAAATAAACACTGGCATCCATGTTAACCAGCTTGAGTCATCACACCAGCAGCTTGCATAAATCACTAAACTGATATCCAAATCAATCTCAGCAGCCTGTGAAGGACCCGGCAGAGCAGCAGTGCTTCTCACTCAGTAAAGATCTGTACATGAGGCACTTCTGATGCTGACAGATGCTGCAGCAAACAGTTTCAAGTTATCTTAAGACTCTTGCGAGACGCCTCTTCTTACCACTCGCATAATTCCAATAATACATCAAAGTTCCCGGCTGTAATCCAAAGCAACTCTTCATCGCTTTTATGTTGATTTGTTTCATGTACAAGTTTAGCCTTTTCCATTTTTTTTTCATGTGCCTTAAAACAGTGCACCATCTGACCCTGAAAGAATATTTGGGGTCTTGATATTAATATTAGATGCTTATACTTAAGATGCTTTGCCTGCCATTCTGCGCTTATCAGGGGAAACTGAGCTGAAATCTCAAAGCATTAGGAAACCTGCCGCTGTGAGCTGATGTGATTGACCATTACTGCATCCCAAAATTCAACACTAAAGTAAGTTTTCTTTATATTTTTAACATTTTGGGAGCATATGTTCTGCATTACATACATACATTAGTTAACTTTGCACGCAAACCCACTACTGAATTTCACAGACATCTATCGCCATTATGTGAAAATGCTAAGATAGACACATTGAGCTTAACTATTAATTAGATTAATTATTAGCACATATTCTCCAATTAAGTGCCATTTAACCATTGCACAAGCGGCGACACAGTTAAAAGAGCAACGGTCACACATTAAAAAAAGATTGAAGGTGATGGAAATACGGCATTCAGGTTGTTTCATAATGAGCCGATATATTGGTCAGACACCTTTATTGATTACCAATATGTCTGTGACAGACAAACATCATAGTTTCTGTATCAGCATCAGAAGTGCAAAATGTCACCGTGTCATGTGACTCTTCCTGTAACAAGCGCAAGAGTGCACGCGTTGAGTCTGATCCTGGAGGATAGGTTCACAGTCCATGAGCCCATGAATGCCAGTGAAAACACCCAGCGTCACCTCTCCCCCTTCAATGCTGTTAAAACTGCTGTTTGGTCTGCGCTCGTGGCTGATGATCCTCCACTTGATGCTTGCACTGGACACAGATTTTGATGTTTGCGTCCTGCAAGTTCGAAGCCCGTGATGGCGATGCAAAAGCCTGCAGTGACCACATACTGACCTGTTACTTGGTACAAAAACTCTCAAAAGTTATAGCTAGCTGCTGCTGCATGCTTGTTTTAGTCTTGTGCAGCATTTAGTAACATTAGAAACAGTTTGACAGCACCGATATGTGAAAATATGTCCCAAATTAGCCAAACCATAAGGAAAACACAGAAAAAACAGGTTATATACTCTTTGCACCGCGGATGACACATGCAGTAATGCCTCTGCCGGATCCAAACCTGCATTATTGATCTGAAACTCTTGAGTGGACTGGGGACCACTCACGGTGCAGCACTTATGAAGTTGTCTGCAGATTTACAGCACAGCCCATGGAAAAAGTTAACCCACCCACCCACGCCTGCAGTAATCATATTGGCCAGTGTTTTCCCAAGGTGTTGCCATTTTCCTGTCTAAGGCACTTACTGCATGACTGATGGGCCATTAGACTGCACGCACAACAACAACACACTCACACATCTGTTAGCCCCGTGGACGTGAGGCGTTGTTTGTTTGTTTTTTAACTATTTGGTGGAAGTTGTTGTTCTGATTAAAAACGTGACATTACATATCTCAAACATTTGTGTGTGTGTGTGTGTGTGTGTGTTTGTGCCGGCATGTTCAGGGTCATGACCGGATTAGATTTTGATGGTTGAACCAAACACTGAGAAGGGGTGCATTGTTCACCTGTGCGCACAGACACACACACACAGAGAAACAGTCATTATTCTGTAATCAGATTATTGAGCCGTTTAGAGTAAAACAATGTGACGTTTAGAGGTCTGGATTATGTCAGAGTCCAGACATGGTACTTTATCTCAGTGGAAAGCAATTTATTGTAAAATCTCTAGTCCCACTAGTCAATGTTTCGTCTGTGTCAGTGGCTCCGGTGTTGACTTCAGGTTGTCTTTGGCTGGTAACGTTGTTGTTGCTTGATTGCGGTTTGATTATCTCCTGCTAGAGCCCATGATGTACCCCCTCTCTGCAGATCAAGAGGTAGAAATCAGGAACTAGCTAGCAGCTCACCCAAGTGTCCTATCTTATACTGGATCATCATTTGATTCTGTCCGTCTTAATTATCCCAATTAAAAGGTTAACCCAACTCCTCTCCATTGTTGATGTTTCATTGTTTTTGTTGTGCACAGTGGTCGGTCGTCTCTCCCTCTTCCCATTGCCCCCGCCTTGTGTGTCTGTATAATTGATGAGTGGTAAAGCAGAGGTATGAAAGTCATCCTGGTTCTTTAGAAAGAGCTCTAAAAGCCCTAAAGAGGTGTTTAGTGGTCACAGGAAATGGGGGTAGAGAGGTATGGACAGAGCTGGAGGGAGAGATAGAGAGAGAAGATATTGATGGGGAGAATTAGTGATTGATTAGGGGAGACATCTGATAGCCTATTAGCCCAAAGTGGTCAATGTGAATATACTGTGCACTGTGCACATTCCTCACTTGGATAATAACGTGTCCCATTAACATAAATAGCACATCAAGTCAGCGGACAGACTCATTGTACCTGTCAATTGTCAAACAGTAAAAACCCATCAAATGAGGCAAGTAGGTGAGACTCGGTATTAGGAAAGTGACAACTCTTTCTACTATGACAGTGTGGCATCAGCATTCCTTCAGTCCATACAGTGGCCATAATCCTAGATGTTTATCAGGATTAAATGCCCCTCAGACCTTATTTGACAGCTCTCGTCAACATCCTGAAGGCTCTAGGTTTGTGCCAGTTAGTGATTGGATTGCAGGTCCTTTCCTGGGTGGTAAACTGCCATGTCTGCCAGCGACTTTTAAACCATAAACCAGTTTTCCATCACTTTTCGATGGATCTGACAATGTGCATCCCCCTTTTACATGCAACTTCATATCATAATGGAGATAATTATGTCATAGCATGCTCTACACAACTCTCCCCATCCTCTTTTACGACTGCGATCCCTGGCAATGTTGAGTTAACACGATGGGAACATGTGAACATAGAAACAGTTGATAAAGACCTGAAGACACAGGGGTGACTGACGTGGGGACAGCGTGGACCACAGCGACGTTGTTTGGCTTGACATTGAGGAAGGCTCCACCGTTACTCACCGTTACACACACTGCAAAGTGTTTGTACACAAGTTCACTCTTGAATCCGTCTTAAAAGCTGAGCACATGAAAACCAGGCCAGTCTGAGTGCTGTCCATGACCTCTTATTGTTGGTTCACTGACACACATGGAGACAGGCACACGTCTGACAGAACAGCCATTTTCATGGGGTCATGGGACTGCGTTTGTGCCCATGAGGATGCTTTTCTGCTCGCGGCTGCTGCTCTGTGCGCTCACATCATGCGCACGCGGCGGTTTTCATGTGTGCGTGGTTTAGAGACTAATTAAACGCCATGCAGCCTACTCTCCCAAACACACCCCCTGCTCCTCTGAAGAGTGGCTCATTATCCGTCTGCTGCTCAAAGAAACTTTCCACTCTCCCCGTTCCTCATGGGATACCACCGTGCATGTGTAGGCTTCTCTGGTTTTCTGTGTCGTCTTTCTTTAGAGCTGTTGTTCCGACAACACAGCGTGCACTAAAGGTCATATTTATGTGCACTTGTCTGATACAGCACCCAAGTATACACCTACTCTGTGAAACTTGATCACGGCTTCTGCCACATTATTTGTATAGATCATCTGTTGCTGAGTGGGCAGTATGCAATAAACTCAAGTAGGAGTTGTATTTTTGGGATTCTTCACACCAGAACTGCGATTTTTCACCTCCCGCGGTCAGAAACTATACATCACCGCTACATAGTAATAGAGAGGAGTAGCGGAGAGGAGAAGGAATATTTATTTTACCAAAACAGCCGCATTTGAGCAAATAAAACCCAGTTGAGGTGTTTAATTCAGAAATATCATGTAAAGCTATGAGAGCCACAAACGACTGATATTAGACTCGACACTTGAGTGAATGGGTGTCGTCTCCTTCGCCTCTTTCTGCGCGCACGCCACAGGACGGCACAGAATCTGTGCTTGTTCCTGTCCTCCCATCGCCGTGCCGCACTCGCATCAAATGGGAATAATTGCTGGAGCAGTTTGACGGTTAAAATCAATGACTTGGGGACACGAACACGTTCAGACTTGTCTCAAACCTTCAAGGCTCTGAGACCGACGTGTGCGTCTGCGTATATCTTTGTGCGTAACCCTGCAGCAGTTTAGAAAGCGTCTCCGAGTCATGTCAGTTACTTTCTTTTAAATCGATCAATCATTTCCTAAATTTCAGAGCAGGAGGTCCTTCAACGGTTTCAGGTGACGTCATCAGTGGGCGGGGCTTATGTAAATGTTTACAACCTGGACCGCCATTGCCTGTGGTAACCAGTGAGCTCTTCTGATTGCAGGCCAACACTGCGGGCAGCATCAGCTGTTGTCATGGTGATGCTGCTATGCTGATCACCAAGCAGAGCATGGCGCTCGTGTATGTGTGCACGTCTGTGCGTGTGAGAGGGAGTGAGACAGAGAGAGAGAGAGAGAGAGAGAGAGAGAGAGTTAAGGAGAAAGAAAAAGAGTAGAGAGTGTGGAAACTTAAAATCTTTACATACTTGCTCACTCAGGTGCACACACACACGCACACACACACACTTGCGCGGCACGTTGTATTGTAGTATTGAGTAGTGCTTTAGATTTGTGGTGCTTGAGAGTGTGTGAGGTGTTGCATCACCTTCTGTGTGTGGGATGAAGCTTGCATATCAGCTCTCTCCCACACACACACACACACACACACACACACACAGACATCTTCCACACAGACACTCTCTCTCTCCTCCCTCTCGATCGGTCTCCTACCTCCAGCCTGTTCTCCGTCTACACTGATATAATCAGCGCAGATTAGCTGACCACGAGCAATCACTTCATACGACCACTAACTAATGAGGCTGAACTCAACGTAATGACGGCTCCATCCGTCCTCCTTTAATTAGCGTGGAGGGGTCTTACACTGCTGACGGTTTGACCCACTCCCTGCCACAGCGGCAAAACTTCATAAGTGGCTATGAGCGATGGCGTGCATCAGAAGCTATGCACCTCTAGCTATAAATACGACGATCAACATCGTGTGCGTGTGTGATATTAGCAGGCGCAGTGATGGTCGTGCAGCCACAGACGGATGTGTTGCAGCACACGACAGGCTCATTACTGCACAAGGCACAGATTTTAATTGGAAAAGCAATTGTTACACAGAGAATACAAGACGGCAGCAAACTTTGTCCCATGTAAGCGATGCCATCCCCCTTGACCTGTAATTGTTGTGCCTTCTCGTACGCCGCGCAGCCTGTTCCTTGATTAAAATTAAAGTTTAATGCGATGTAATGCTCTGGCCTGTCCTCCAGCCTCAACCTCCGGTGTTTGCAGTAAAGTCAGTTAAGAGTTTAAACAGTGTCTCAGTTAAATCATCGATGAACAGTTATGTTAATCACTGCTGATTGTTTTGTTTTACTAATTTTCAAATTGAAATGCCAAACAGAGGCTTAAAATACGTATTTATTTCTCAAATACTTGAGTGAACTTGAAATATTTGTGTTTTGGATACTTATTTGAGTTTTAAAGTTCTTGAAATGAGTCACTTTTGAAATATCATCAGGGAAATTTCAAAGTTTTCAAAGATTTCCAGACAAAATGACTGAGTCAGCAGATGAATTATTAGCTGCAGTCTTTGCGTCACCATGCTCGCTGTCATTTCTCTGTACCTGTGATGTGAACCTGCGGGCGACCTATTGTGCTCTTGTGCTAAATGATCAAACTGGAGGAGGAATTAATGAGCGACCTCTGTCTAAGCAGGACACACAGCGATGGAAGTTAGTCTGTATAGGTTGAAATCAGACTTTTGTTGTGTTAGCGTCCTGTTTGCAGCGTCCTTCATCTCCGCCAGCGATAGGCAGAGCGAGGCATCTCCAGACGCTGAAAACAGAGAGTTTAATTAAGTCGTGGAGGATGAGATCTGGAAGCTGGCACACGCAGCAGACACCTAGATCGAGATAGAAAGACGCAGAGTGGCAAGCTAATCTGCAGCAGACACTGAGAGCGTATCCTTAACGGAGAATACCATTACAGCAGTATTACCTGACACCGAGTCTGGAGCTGGAGCGAGGCACAAGCGCTAGCAGAGTGCGAGAGAGAGAGGAGAAAAGGGAGAGTACTGTAGTGTTTGAACGCCAGACTCTCAGTTCCTGTTGAACCAGGTGTCCTGACCTGAGGAAGCGACCTCTCTGATCAAGCCCCACAGGCAGGATCACTTCCTGAGGTCAACAGTCAGTGTAAGAGGAAGAGGGCCACCTGAGATCTGCTCTAGATGCGGCTGAAGACTCAGTTCTGCCTCCTTGGTTCAAATTAAATCAAATTGCCGTGTGTAGCCTCAACTGAAATCCTCGTTTTATAGTTTTTTTTTATTAATTAAAATGTTTCTAATAATAATATAATAAATAATAATAACTTTGTCTCTGTTGTAACATCGTATTAGAGAGGAAACAAGGCTATCAACCAGTAAGTTAGGGAATCAGGCATCGCCGCCCGGATCTGTTGGAGACAAAGTAATTGAAGTATTGGACTTAGGAGATCGAGCATGACTCCAGTGGGATGATCGTGTTACTCTGTCGAACTGCTGGATGCATAAGTAGGCAGCTGTTGGTTCACACGTTAACCGTGACAGCGCGGTCCACTGAAGGTACGTCAGTCCTGTTCTCCGTGGCGTCGTTTTGAGAAAGATGACCTTTCTCTGTCTGTCTCTCGCCACAAAAAGGAATGTGAATTAGTTCAACTTTATTATTTTAATTACAGCCATTGTTTGGTTTAGTTGTATAATGATGCTGCCTTTCACGCCACACCGTGACCTCCCAACCCCTTCCCAAAGCAAATCCCCGCTCTAATCACACGCGACGCTCTCAATTAATCCTTATTTATTCTGCCATGCTGTGAGCCGCCGCTGGTGTGATATATGATAATGAAGATCTCGGGCTGTAACCTCGCATGTCTGATCATCCACCGGATCCATGGAGACCACAGCTCCGCTGCGTTGAGATGCAGCGTTTTCACGTTCCTTACCTTCACGTGATGTCGGTGCGTCTGCAGCCATTATCTGGTTATTCTTTGTTTCGGTAAAGAACTTTGTTCAGTTCAGTCTGGAGCATGCAGGAGAAGCAATATTTTGTATTTTTAATGCTATTAGAGCTGACACCAGTGTTATACTGAGATACTGTGAACACTACTTGAAGCTATTTAACTATTAAGGATTGGATGGCATTAAAATTGAATTTCCTACATCAGTGTACCTAAAATAAGACCACGCTGGAGAGCACATTTGCAAAATGCTTGCCAGAAATAAGCCATTAGCGGTTTAAATTAATTAATAGTAGATAGATAATGAGATAAAATTAATGAGGTAATCTACAAACACAACAGCAGCTCCAAAACTGATCAAATTATTGTTTTTTTTCACGTGCAGCATGTTATTGTTAATCAGTCTGTGACACCACTGTATGTTAGATGTAACCCCTCTTCCTTACGTCCCAGTACGCTTGTGTTCCCCTATCCAGTTCTTCCTCTGCTGCACATTCATTTGAGATGCAGCGTTGATGTGTCTTTGTGCTGCATCGTAGATGATGTCGAGCGACGCAGATAATATCAGACGGCTGAAACAAATCGCCCAGCGCTGATGGAAAAAGTACTGTAGAGTCATCCGTGCAGTCGCGTCTCCTGTCTGTGGAGTCCGAGGCCCCCTGCTGGTGACATCCAGTATCACAATCTCGTCTCCACGCAGACAGGAGCCAAGAAAAAAAAAGCTGATCAGTGATTTTTGTCCAATGTTTTCTTCGTCCTCTCCCTCTTGCAGAGCTCTAGAGCCCACTCATGGCTCCCGATTGGCTCTTGAGGGATGTTATTTCCTGTTATCGAGCTCTTGATCGTCACTAATTCCGGTTGTCGGAGGCAGAAATCACTTTAATTTATACTGTTCATTAGAATATGGGTAAATGTAATTGTAGATGCCTTTCTTCACATTTTACTGCATAAAGAAAGCTTTCTCCGAGTCAGACTGCAAAGAGTATTAATTAATTAATTAATCCATTACACTAATTAAGTGGCGTGTAAAAGGTTTGAAACATAATAAGTGGGGATGTTTTTCCCGTACTGTTAAATCATCGGGTCAGTCTGTCCCAGAACACGAAACATTTTACAGAATTTGTGATTCACGCTCGACAGACTCATCTGACGTCTTTCTTAATGGGTTTCTTAATAATTGCATCTCAGAGCCGTGTGGAAAGGGAGTGGGGGTAGAAAACTGAGTTGACACGGTGTGGGCACGCTGACTCAGATGTTTTACACATAACAATAGTTATGTTAGTTTTGTACAGATATAGTTATAATATTGAGTTGACTGATGAAGCTGCAGCAACTCATTTTAGACCCCCTGTCCACAATCTTTGTTTCATCTCTCGTCTTCAACCATTCCTTTACCACAGCCCCTCCTCCCTACCCCACCCTCCAGCACTGTATTAGTGTGAGCTTCATCTAGCACTGTGATGCTAACGGCCCATTCTCCTTGCTCATCCTCTCCTGACTGAGCGGTTAGCCTGCAGCGCTAGCAGCACTTTACACAGGGAACACTGACAGAAACACAGTAACAGCCTTTCTCTCAGCCGCCCTCACCCTCTTTTCATCTGTTTGTGCTCTCCACAGCGGCGCTGCTTTTTAATCTGACTCTCTCTCTCTCTCTCTCTCTCTCTCTCCCTCTCTCTCTCTCTTAGCAGGTTGGTTTGAGGCAAGTTGTGGCATATATTAGGTGGCATTACAGAGGCTTGGACCTCGTTCTGGATTGCTGCGTGTTTGTCTGTGCAGCTCTTTACGCAAACGATTGCAGCTGCTGTTCTTTGTCAAACGCCAGCTGTAGCATGTAGCAAGAAAAATAAATATCCTCATCATGAACTTATAATATATTATTATTTAAACTGACTGGTCTTTCACCATATGGCATAAGATACTTTTTCAATACCTGGGTTGATCTTGACCTGAGTTTTAATACAAAAATTTATTAAAACTAATTATTATTATTTAAACTAATAGCTTTTTTTGCCTTAGCAGGAGAAAAATGCTGCACGAGCTTAAGTTTAAAGGTGGCGGAGCTTCCATTTAAGGTGCACACGTGGCCGGTTGATGCAATGTACAGTGTCTGCCTGTGATTACTGGATGACCCGCTCTCCTGCCCGAAACATCTCATCGCAACTTTTTGACAATCAAATCTAACTGAAGCATTAAAATTTATAATATTAAATTAACCAAAGGAATATTTAAAGTAGGACACAGTTGGTGCAAGGTTTTGGTGTAAACTTTGCATATTTTCAGTTTTCTGTGCAAAGACAAAAAAAAAGGATATTTGGTTGGTGAGTTATTGGGTTTCCATAGTAACCATTGGTATCATAGTTTCAATGCTTGACCAAAAGGAGGAGAGACATTTGCAGTGTTTGCTGTCAGGTCGCTGTGCTCCTGAACGGATTTGACTGAGTTTTACCTGATCATCATGAGACTCACTCTACACCTGGACTGTGTGTGTGTGTGTGGTGGGCTGATGTGTTAGAAGCTGCAGATTGACTACCTTTGACCTCAACAAACATTAAACTTGTAGACACACAAATACACACACACAAGCAAAAAGACACATTGTCACGGGGAAGTAGGCCAACACACACACACACACACACACACACACAGCAGGCATTTCATAGACTGTATTCCAGCTGACCCGGCCTGCCTTGTGATGCTTTAAAAGAACAAGACAAAGGTTGATGGAAGGGGCTGCCCTCCACCAATCACAGCTCTCTGCTCTCTCTCTCTCTGCCAGACACACACACACACACACACAGTGACTGAACACTGAGCGCTGTATCACTGTCCCTGGTCGCCTATCGATTAGTCATGCCTGGCTGCTGTCATGTGCAGGAGTCCAGGGAAGCCCCTAATTGGCTAGTCCGGGAAAGAGGGAGAGAGAGGGAGAGTTGGAGAGAGGGAGGAAGAGCGAGAGGGGACAGACACTGAGAGAGGGAGGCAGCATAGAAATATGAGAGAGGCTGAGAAAGAGAGTTGTGTAAAGAGATGCGGCCTCATATCAAACTGTGGTGACGGAAAGAGAAAAGAAGACGAGATGAAAGAAGGAAGGCAAAGAAAATGTAACTCTTTCTGACCTTTAATCCGTCTGGATGGACAGGATGAGCACGAATCTGGCAACAAAAAGATCAAAAATGGGAATTTAAGATGAGTGAACTCCAGTTTTAGTTTTTCTGATTTTTATTTTGGAGTGTAAGAATCTAACTGCATCGTCTACAGGGCGAGCAGCACTTGAAGAAACAAACCCGGAGTGCTCAGCAACATAGGTGGAGATATAAGTTAACTGAAGTGGAGCGTAATGCGTGGAGTGCGTGAAAGGGACACATCCTGAGAGAAAACCGCACTGAAATGAGATCAACTTGTCCAAGTGGTCCCGCTGCTTCTTCTTGTGACTGCACCTTTTATCTTACGACTGACCGCGTAACCCGGAGGGATGGTAAGAGGGTCAACGTGCCCCTAAGGTGAGAAAGCTGAGAATAGCTCTAAAGGAGGATGCTTTGCTTCACAGGACCAGCTGACGCTCTCGTCCATAATGGGGAGGAAATGGAGACAATGGCAGGACTGTGTTTTAATTTAATTTAATCTTAACACATGGAGACACACTGATATACAGGAGGGAGGGCGAAAAGGCAGGGCTACCAGTTTTGGACAGGACACAGAGGAGGATTGGTTGTTCTGGAGATGCATGACCTACATCATTCCGACACCAGTGATTCTGAGGAGCTACTCGCTTTTGTCGTCCCCGTGAAGAAGATGCTGTTGTGAGACTGATACAGGAAGACAGCGCGGATCTTGTTTCATACGTTTCTGTAGCTATGACCACGTATTTCCACAGCCATGAGTTCTGTTGTAGCCCCAAGAAGCCCAGCAGTGGCTCCACTAAGGGCAAATCTGGCAAAGGGAAGGCCAAGTCAGGGAAGGGCCACTCTCACTCGAAGCATAACCAGAATTTGCTGCAGACGCCAAATCACCAGCTGCAGCCGTCGCCGCTGCATTCACCAAAGCACCATCCCCATTCGCCGAAGCATGGCTGCCATTCGCCGAAACATCTGCTTCCTTCTCCCTCTCCTAGCTACTACCACATAGCGCCACCGTCGCCAAGTCATCAGCTGGCTCCGCCATCGCCGACTTACCACCTTGCTCCCCAGTCGCCAAATCCCCTGCTGCACTCGCCGAGCCACCACCAGCTTCACCTGTCACCAAGTCATCATCAGCTGCAGCACCATTGTCCGAACCAGCAGTGCCATCCACCGGCGTCGCCGAGTCACATGCTTTCTTCTCAGTCGACACATCAGATTTACCAGCAGCAGCCGCAGCACCCGATGCATCTCCATTCGCCGAGTCACCACTCGTTGTTTCAGCAGTACCAGCACCACCACCACTGCTCTCCTCCTCTTCCTCACGCCTCCCAGTCGCTGTCCATCCACCCATTTCACTCGCCGCAGCTCCCCTTGTGCTCAGGGCTTGGCGGATATGGGTGGAGCACACTGCCAACCAACCTGGCCACCAAGGGCTCTAGAGGCAAGTTTCCCAACCTGAGGGACAGCGTGAAAAAGAGTCCCACCAAGAGCAAAGCGAAGGGCAGGCCGTGGCCAAATGACACGTACATCTGGAACGCACCCTTAATGGACAATCCCCAACACGTGCCACACATACGCCACTTCCCACAAATACAGGCCCATGTGCAGGTAGGTTTGGTGGGTGTACCTGCAGTAGATGGCGTTAGGCCACTGATTTATCAGCCAGCACGTATCGATACCATATCAGTATTGTTCCTAATATGCACCAACTGTTTTTTGCATATACAAATGCTTGTGGCAACATATTAGTGTCGCTGCAAAGATGTATAAAGAATATTTCACTGAAAAATATAATTTCTTCCATTAAATAAGTTCAATTTGACCTAAATTTGTTCAAGACAGTAGCTCTCTGAGTCATATCAGTGCAAATTTATTACAATATCCACATAAAAACTAGTCTGTTTTCATTCCAGCTCATCAATTCACTATATTGGCCACAGTATCAGTAATCAGTGAGTATTGATCAGGCTCTAATTTTGTATATTATTTCATATTATATCATCCATTTCTGGATCGGGAGGATTCATGCATCACAGAACACCGGTACAATCTGAAAACGTTCACTATAAACTAGAGGAAGCAGATCCTCACACTTTTCATTGCTTTTGATTTATTGTTATTATTTGACGACACGTGCGCGCTCCAAAGTGTGCAGACATCCTGCTGCTAGTTTGGACCGGTGGCCAGTCGAGGGTCAGTCAAATTAAATGTGTGCGCAATGAAATGATGTCTTAAATTCCTCTCATAGTGTTTTTATATGCACAACCTAATCCTATTGCATCTTATTAAACAATAAAAATGCAAAAAGGAAAACCACAGAGCAGGGGTGAACTAGCCCTTTATGAATTTGTTGTCTTTGTTGAGATAACTTAGAATCTAAGTGTAATTTCTGACATCGGTCTCCAGCGAACACACAGTAGCTGCACAAACGCACCGTATCAGCATGTGATGAGGAGTCTGCAAACTGCTCCGAGCTGAACCCGAAGTGTCGTACTGATATCTCGACACATTGATGGAGACATTTTAGAAGTGGGAGCTCGCTGCGCTGACGTTGCCACTATCTCTGTCGTGCTTCAGCGCTGTCCTCCACACAAAGCTGCGCTCTGAGCTGTCCGCAGCTTTGCAGTATTGTATTTGTAGTGCGTGTGTGTGTGTGTGTGTGTGTGTGGGTTGTGACTCTCACTTTTTTTTTTTTTTTTTCTCTGAGGGTTGCAGAAAGTAATTTTGAGACATGCAGGAAAACTAACAGAAACACAGACCAAGAGCAGCTTGTGTGTAAATGAGAAGTGTACCAAAATAGCTCGCTGCAAAATAAAGTTTGCAGTCAGTCGAACGTCTCAGAGTGATGATACAGCAACAGAAGTGTACAAGTGGGGGCGAGCAGCGTCAACCTGATCTGTAGCGAACAGCGTGCAGTTGTGTCTTATTAGCTGTTGGTTGGGTGGTTATTGTGCCGTACATCAGCTGTGGGCGCGTTGATCAGAGATAGCAGGTAGTGATAGTCTGATTAGCGTGATTAGCATGGCCGTTCTGATTTGATTAGATCTGATGAGCTCATTAGTCAAATGGAGTTTTACTGCGCAATGGGAAGACAGAGGAGATAGTGATATTAGGAGGGGGGCATTTGTATGCAAGCTTGCTTTTCTGTATAACAAGTGAAATCAGAAGTAGCAGCAGAGCTTTGACCAAGTAAGATCAGATGTTGTTGCTTTCAATGAGCTTTTTAAGCTTTGGTAAAAGCCGTTGCACATTTCCTAGGTTTGTTCTTGACTTTTCCAGTTTGTTTGTTTGTTTGCTCTTGCGTGAGTAGGAGTGTGTTCACCGCAAATTACGCCAAATTGCATCGACTGCTCGTTTAATAAACTGCTTCCATGCGTCAAGGATTCTTGATTTCTGTTTACCAAACCACGATTCATCAGCTAATTGCAGACCTGCCTGTCTTAAAGACGCACATTAGATTATGTACACTTTCACAGAGAATAAGAAACCTTCAGCCTAAGCTGGAGGATGCAGATCCACACAGTTTTCGTAGCTGTTAAAGTGAAATCTGAAGTAGCAGCAGAGTTCTAACCATGTTAGATTAGCTAGTTAGCTCAGTTAGCTAGTCGTTGTAGCTTTAAATTAGCTCTTAAAGCTTATCAGCCATTAAATGTTGCAGCAGTTATAGTGCGACAGTTGACATTCTGCACAGTCTGACTTCCTGTGTCACTTCTCTTGTTTGTTTGTTTGTATGAGTGTGTTTTGATATAATATAGCACATTGCAGTGACTGATTATTTAATAAACTGCAGCCGTGCATGATTTTGGGATCCAGATTTCTGTTTACCCAATAGCATTGCATCTGCTAATTGTTAATAAAGGTATTATGTTGACGGTGCAGAAGCTGAGAATCATATCCCGCACACACACAAACACACACACAAACCTAAAGCCATCCTGCATAGCATGAGAAAGATGATGATGATGCAAACCAGGGTGAGCCTGGATCTCTTTCTAAGCTGAGCTGTGCTGGACTGAACCAGGCCATAATGCCATGGTAACACAGCTGTTGTAACAGCAATTATGTAACAACTGACAATCACTTGCATAGTGCGACAAAAACACTGTCTGGATATGGATGGTGTGTGTGTGTGTGTGTGTTTGTTTATATTTGCACGTTTGTTCTTTTGGCCTTTCCATGTTACACACCCTCATCCACACACGCACACACACACATATATTGACGTTACATAAGCGGGCAGTCTGACATGGCGTGTCAATGGAATCACCAGCTGACTAACACGCTGGATTTGTCGCTCTGTGAATGACACACACACACACACACACACACACGTTGTGCGGTACATTTCAGTTGTTATTCAGGAGTCCTGTGAGGTTTAAAGGCCAGTAAGTTAACTTCAGGCAGGAAGTCACTACAGTTAAAGCTACAGTAGCGTCACCTGAGATGACTCCACAGCCTTTTCCATCTTCAACATAGATTGAAGGCCGGTGAATCTTTGGTCAGTACACTGAAAACCACCGACATACCTTTAATTATACTGTCAAAGGCTTTACAGAGTCATGAATGCGTATTGTTAACGTCTAAACCAAACTTATATTGATTGAATATTGATTTAGAATGTACTCTGTCAATAAAGTAGTGAAAGTATGCAGAACCAATGAGTTTAAGTTAATATTTTTATAATTTTGCATTGCAGAAATATGTATTTTTGATTAATTTACCACTTATCACACTGGACTTTTCGTGACTAACCTTTTTATAATGCAGCTGTTAGTGACTTTATTTTTATCTAATCTCTAATAACTCAGATGATGTCTGAACATTTACTCAAGTACTGCACTACAATGCAATTTTTAGGTACTTTACTTTACTTTCTACTACTCCGCTGCTGTTTCAGAGGGAAATATTCCACTTTTGACTTCACTAATACAACTTGCCTGTAATCTGCAGTCACTAGTGACTCTGCAGACTTTTATTATAAGTACAAAACTTCATAAAACACTTATTAAAAAGCCCAGCGGTGTCATTTAATGCGTCATGCATCGGTTAAAAACAACATAGAAATGAAATCTCTTGCAACACAAGTGTAACTCAAAGGACAATCTGCTGCGTAATGAGTGTTTCAGTGACTGTGGTTGGAAAGGAAAGTGCACAACATGAACCTGTGGACTCGTAATGTATCCGGGAGTCAGGTGGTACAAACCCCGGGGGTATTTGGGGTAATAATTACTTCGTTTAGACCCTAATTATTCTGTGGGTGATCCTCGCCTTCCGTTTGTATCTCTCCCTTCCTCTCGCACACGTGCAAACATCCTGCAACAGCTGCAACTGTCAGCACGGCCCTTCCTGCCTCCTCAATATAATATGAATGACCCTTGCTATATTACCCCACACCCACACCCCGCCCACCTCCTCCTGCTCCTTCTTTCACAATCTCCCTCCACTGCTCCTCTCCCACCATTCAGTTTTTGTTCTTTTCCACTCATGCCTGTGGTTTGTTGTCCTCATCGCTGTTGTTGAGCAGGCAGATTTGACTCCTCCCACCATACCTTTAATCCCTCTGATCCCGTCACCCCCCCCCCCCCATCCTTTTCTCTCTTTCTCTCTGTCTGTTCCCATGTGGGATCAAGCATCGTGTCAGCTTGACTGACAGACAGTTGGACATGTGGTGGAGAGAGGAAGAGAGAGAGAGATGGAGTGAGATGGTGTGTGTGTGTGTGTGTGAGAGAGAGGATAAAGGAGTGGAAAGGGGGGGGTGAGAGAGGTGGAGATTAGTGTAGAGGGATAGATGCTATTGCTGCTCTGTTGCACTCAGGATGTGAGGTCTGGGTGGACTGTCCATTTGGTTGGGTAGCTTGTTTGATGCTTGGTTAGCCGGTTCGTTTGCAAACTTTTTTTTTTTTTTTTTTTTGGGTGCATCACGAGAGCCGGAGTTTCACGTTATCTTACATGGACTCGTTTGCTCATTACCGGTTTTCGTCGGAGAAGCCTAGAGCTGCAGACGCGGGACTGGCGAGCTCTCGATCCTCTCTGGGGAGAAAGTGAGAGGCGCAAAGAGTGGAGAGCCAAAGGGTGGAACGATAAGATGGGGGCTGATGCTCCCTTTGCAAATACAAGGAGAAAAAGACACCTTGTGGCTGATTATTAGCTAGTGTGAGGTTTGTCACTGTGTAGGAAGCAAGAGGAAAGAGGCTGTCAATCATGTGCTGTCGTCGCTCCAACCCGGGCCGTGCTGTGCTGGACTGAACCAGGCCACAATGCAGTTAACACACAACCGGGCAGAGAGTACAGAGCAGTAGAGTGCATCATCCTATAGGCTATTATAGTACAACCTACAATGTAAAAGTGCATTGTTACATCTAAGGGCTGTGCAGTATGTCATGCGGTGTATGCTGTCGCTCCGTGGTGGTAATCTGTAGCAGATGCACTCAACATGCTGTACCAGAACATGAGACGAGTAAGTCACCGTCACGGACCTCACGTGTGCAGTCTTATGTCTTTAACGACGCCGATATCCTGTGAAGTAAAAGTCTTTGCTGTTTCTCTCTTGCAGGCCAACCCCCCGCCAGTGGTGGTCAACACCGACAGCGTCGACACCCCCCCATACGTGAGTAACACATCGTCAGCCATGTCGAATATAAACCTTTATCCACCCGTGCACCCTGCTGATACTGCGACATCTGGATGTCACACCATTTAGTCTTGGAGAGGTTTCCAGATGAACAAGTCTAAATCAGGAAGTTTAGACTGTAGATGCATTTGGAAAATGTAACATGAAACGACAAATTAAACACACCCTCTGCAGTAAATGGCTTTAATATTAAATTAAGTAGTATCGATAATAATCGGGTGGCTTTGAAAACAATATTTTAGTCAATTAAAAATGCATTTACTGATTATAAATATTAAATTATGTAGTTAATGTTTATAAATGTGACTTTTAGGAAGAATAAGGTAGGAAATGAATGTGTTTTCTTTTGATTGCATGATGTACATTAGTTTTATCGCTTAATGGGACCTCGGTCAGACTGTCTGGATAAACAAACACTGTATTTCTCATAGTTAACCATAAGTTACATGATTAGTGGAGGAGAAAACGCATAAAAAACGTAATATCAAGGCTCATTTTACCGCGTCAGCATATTTTCAGTTCAACAATATCTTCCCCCCCCAGTGAAAGTGCACATGGGTTCCAGCAGCGTCCCGGATTTGGACAGAGAGACTCGGTGCAGAATTAGATGGATCCAGATGTCATTTTACTGGTAGCCAGCTGCCACAGAGAATCAGTGTCTGTTATTGTTAGATAAGTTTATTATGTAATTACTGTGGAATTACTCCCCGCTGAACTGCCTGGAATATAACACTGAGAGACAGAGAGAGAGTTCTCTCACGCAGGTTTCACTGATGTGATTGACTGATGGCTGTAATTCTCTTGATTCATGCATGTAACAAACAGGAAAAACAGTTTATTCCAGTTGCTTAGGAGGTAAATAAACGTGAGCACCGCTGATGCAGTTTGCACCAACAGGAAGTTGAGGCTCTGATAATCAATGGAGTCAACGTTGTCAGGCTATATTTAAATGAAAAGGAGGCTTTGTAAAGCAGGAAATGTCACAAAGATGTCACCTCCAGCTTTACTGAAGCTTCCAGAGTAAGATGATGTTGTGTGTTAGTGGTGACTTCGTGTGGCCTTTTGACCAGGTGAATGTGTGTATGGGAGGTGGCAGCAGACACACTGCACACGGCGGCTGATGGAGGATTGTGCCCTTCGTTCGAAACGACAGAAATTCAAAATCTAAACTAATCTGACTGCACAGAGACACAGATTACAGCCAAGGGGATTACATGGGCCACTGGGATGCCACTCCACCACAGTGTGTGTGTGTGTTTGTGTGTGTGTGTGTGTTTGTGTGTGTGTCTGTGCGTGTGTGCTTGCGGCAGCTATAGCAGAAACGAGACACTCATCTCCCAGTATAAACCGAGAGGAACACAAAATATATAATAGTCTGCTCGGATCAGATTTAATACCGTGCGCTATTCATTCAGGCAGGAAATACAGACGTTAATATACTTTATAGTCCCGGCAGGCCCGGCTGAGCGGCGTGATTGGCTCTCGGGTAATTCACCAGGGATGTTCTTAAATGTGACATCAGAGATACATCATCATTAAGTGCGCATTACCAGTTTAATCTCTGGGATTCATGCGTCATTCATAAACGATCAGATGTCTAAATTCCCCTGCAGTGTGATTCTGATGTTTGTTCCTGTCCTGGACGCTAATGAGCAGAGGTGGAGCGTCACGGATAACGTACATCCACTCAAGTGCTGACCTTAAGTCAACATGTCAGTTACTTGTACATGAGTATTATAATGTTTAAAGCTGTTGTGCTATAAAGCTTATAATAATATTGAGCCATAAGATAAATTAAAGAAAAGACCAGAAAAGCATAGAAGAAGAAAAATAAATAAATAAATACAAACAACCAGTAGACATCTAGGGTGAGACAAAGGCCAGTTTGGACCTGCGGGTCTGAAATAGGTTTTTAAAAGCTGCAGACACTCTGCACACGGCGGCGTGTTCGAGGGCTTCACTCACAAGTTACTTTACAGATCGATACGTTTGTGAAAATGCTAAAGCTCAGCTGAAACAAAGTTGTTGATTCACGGATTGGCCCGAATATCCACCAACAACTGTTTTGATAATCATTTCAGCCAATTTTCACGTGAATACATTTCACAGTTTCACGGAATTTGCTGCTTTTCCTTTTAATTAACACTTTCCTCAGCTTCCTGTACAAAATAGTTAAAACCGACCTCCACACAGACCAACAACAACAATAAGATCTAGTTCTTATATCAATGCATGAGTAACAATAAATTAATGATGTAATATAGCAACAGGGGACATATGCTGCTGCAGAATGTTCAATGCAAATGCACGTTGCGCACGAAACAGCGAGCGACGTGATGAAGCTGTGATAAACCTGAAGGTTTGATGCAGCACAGGAGGGTGGTGCACCTGCCAACAGCAACAGAGAAAAACACTGCATATCAATTATGAATGTCTAAAGCTTTACGGTAAAATCAAAGGAGCGCTTTAGTGTCCATTACAGGAAAACAGCTTTCAGTGTTGTCTCTTCTCCCTCTTCCTCTCTTGGCAGGTCAACGGGACAGAAGCAGACTATGAGTATGAGGAAATCACGCTGGAGCGGGTAAAGACCTACGACGCAGCACCAACATGCATGTCTTGTTATACACGCTGCAAATGTACTCAGCCCCCCCGCCCCCCGGCTCGGTGACAGCACCTCCATCTGTTCAGACTGACCCCTGTCCTCCCTGAACCTCGCTCCGTCATCGCACAGTAAAAAATAAGTAAAGTTAAATAACAAAGTTCGTTTGAAGCCGATTGTGAAAGTTGAGTGCTCTGATATCATAAAGCCCTCTGCACTTTATAGAAAAACATCTTATATTAAACTTGTATACAATTAAAACAAAACTTAAGATCATTTTAGCAACTGTGACCAGTGCTAAATGTGTCAAGTCAGCTATTTTATAATATTAGATTTATTCATTATCCATAGCAATTAAAATTTAATTTAAAAGTCTACATTAAAGGCATGTTTCAGGTGCTAGAGAGCTTAAAGGTCACTAATAGTGTCCATAATCATAAGCAGTATGACACTGAAGTAAATTAAAATATGATGTTTAAAGGAAAATTAAAATATCAGACATTTTGATACATTTATAAAACCAGAACGATTACAGTCATGAAGCGTTCGTCTGATGTGTATCAGCTATCTTTCCCTCCTTCATCTCATCGTTCCTTCGTTCCTTTCCTTCACTCCATCCCACCACCGGCCCGACTCTGCTGACCCTGTTTCCCCGTCCTCTCTATTCCTCGTCCATCCTTCCCTACTCTCTTTTCCCTGACCCCCCTCTTCTCTCTCATTATACTCCCCGTCCTCTCACCCCGAGGCTCTCTCTCTCGCTCTCCATCTCTCTCTCTCTCTCTCTTTCACTCTATTCTCCTGTGACCTGGTTCTGTCTGCTTGACGGGATCCGCTTTAAAGACACTACGGACATACACGCAAACACAGGCGCGGGGACATCACACTCGCTTTAAACCCGGCGACAAAGCACGAGGGAGCGAGAGAAGCGCGGCCGTCATCGGGAGCTGTGCTCAGAGTCGCTCTATTATGTGTAATTTGGTAATGACAGAGACGTCAGGGCAGAGGTGCATTACATGCTGTTTGTTCAGGTGATGAACTAGTTTGTGGAGACGTATAATAATTAGCAGATGAAGAGAGTTCAGATGATTCCAGTTTGGCTTCTTGTGTAAACTTCCTGTTGTGTATTGGTGATATTTTCATTATAATGTTTAACAAGCATCATAAAAACCTTATTTATTCTTAATTTTAAACCTGAAAGGATAGATGACGGTATTGTTGCAGATACACCGAGCATCATTTTTAACAGCAGGTCATTAATCTCGGATCGTTGAACCTCGTAGAATCATAAATGATGGTAATTAAAACATTAAAACGCGCTCCGCGTCCGTGTGTCTGCGCAGGGTAACTCGGGTCTGGGCTTCAGTATCGCAGGAGGGACTGACAACCCTCACATCGGAGAAGACCCCTCTATCTTCATCACCAAGATTATACCTGGAGGGGCCGCCGCCCAGAATGGACGACTCAGGTGCACACACACACACGCGCACACACGCACTGACCCAAGGCTGTGTGTATGTGTGTAAAGTAACTCTAACCTTTTTTTGTGTTTGTTTTCCATGAGATGAACAAAATAATGCCATACAAGTCTGTCCTCGCAGTGCAAATTCAGCCATACACAATGCAGCTGCTGTCCGTGGTCTGTTACTGTAGGTTTGGATATTATAAATTCACAGTGACAGTTTAATCATAAACATAAGATTAATCTTGTCAAATGATCATTTCAGGCGTGTACGGTGTCCTCGTCACTGTTGAAGCATTTGGTTTCACAACACACAACATTTAAAATTTAAATATTCAACATTTAAACTGAAAGTCGAGAACGGGCTGATCCCTTTCGGCTGTAACTCGGCCTCTAATTTCAGACTTGTGAGTTCAGGAGGTGTAGCACTTGTGCTCACTGTGCTTCTGCAAATCAAATGACGTCCTCGCCCGTGTGTGACTCCTCTGCGCAGGGTGAATGACTGTATAGTCCGAGTAAATGAGGCGGACGTCAGGGAGGTGACCCACAGCGGGGCTGTGGAGGCGCTGAAGGAGGCCGGAGGTCTCGTCAGACTGTGTATACGACGGAGGAGGAGCCTCACGGAGAGAATCATGGATATCAAGCTGGTCAAAGGGCCCAAAGGTGAGAACACAGCACAGCAATAAACAGAACATACAGCAAAGTCTGTAAGTCGTCAGTAAAGACTTACTCTGGGCATTGACCACTTCTGATGCTTCTCTCAGGTCTGGGGTTCAGTATAGCAGGTGGAGTTGGGAACCAGCACGTCCCGGGCGACAACAGCATCTACGTGACGAAGATCATCGAGGGAGGAGCTGCACACAAAGACGGACGGCTACAGATAGGGGACAAACTTGTCGCTGTAAGAAACTCCTCTTTATTTCTTTTGATTCTCCTTCACGCTTCTCTCTCACAAAGCTGCCGAACAGCATCCACTACGTCTTCACCGCAGACTGGCATGGCTGTGTGTTTACAGTATATGCTTCCCTGTGTCTGCAGGTGAACGCCTCCTGTTTGGAGGAGGTAACTCACGAGGAGGCGGTGGCGGCCCTGAAGTCGACTCCTGACGTCGTTTACCTCCGTGTGGCCAAACACACCTCCCTTTTTATCAACGATAACTTCCCTCCGCCCGATGTCACTAATTGTAAGTGTACACACACACACACACACACACACACACACACCAGAGACCCGTATACCGATAATGAAACAGTTCAGCTCGTCTCTTCACTTCAGACACAACTTGTGCAGTGTAACAGTGCTCTGCTGCATGTAGCACACATCAGTGCAGCCAAGAGGCTCGAGCGAGTTAGCGCCAGATGGTGTTGAACTATAAAGAACAGCGAGGCACAAAAGCTGTTGGTGGAGGCTTTTGCTTTGGGTGGCTTTACAAAACAACAGAGTCTTGCAAGAACTGGAGAGCGAAACTTGCAAAAACAGGTAAAAGGCATTGTTTAAATGAAGAAACAGGCGTGGCTTTGATTGATAAAACAAAAAATTGAGATGTCTCCAAAAAAAAAAGATAAATGGCTTTTAAGAAAATAAATAAAAACAAAAACCTGTTTTTGCAAATTAACCTTTCGACTGCAACGGTGCAGAGAGCTCCCAGTGCGCCATCATTAAAACACACATGTTCATGCGCTAATAGATATTCACAAAATGAATCGCTGTAGTATTCCATATAAAGCAGACGTGCAAGATAACTAAAGGGGGACATTAAGCGTTTCAAATGACTGATGAGCAGCTCAGTCACAAATCTCACCACACAGCGCCTCTGATAATGCTCGTGCAAGTCGTCAGCCTAGCAGTGAAGGTAACAGGTGTAAAACTGTGAAATCTGTCACATAAGAGTATTTTTATTAATCGCAGCGCAGTGGATTATACAGCTTGTCATGGATCTCCACATCCAGGCTGAATAGCAATGCTCTCAGTGTATAGATGTGATACAAGATGTGTCTGAGCATGCAGCGACGTCCTAAACATGAGAAAAATAAGTAAATACACATTTTAAATAACTGGCCACACGAGCCTGATCATTATGCGCTCATGCAGTCGCCGTTGTGCAGAAACACTTGCAGCATTTTCAGACCAGTTTGAGCTGGTTAGACGCATTATACGTTATGGTTTAAAAGATATGAAGATGACATCAGCCAGACAGTTTTAAATGTGTTATATAACAGTCTGATAATCAGACCGGGTAAATTTGGTCCACTGGATTACAGCCACTTGTCACCTCTCCAAATCAGCGTCTTATCAAACAGCATGTCATTTATCACTGCTCTGATTCTGACACGTTACCAAACAGCATATATCACACCGCCGTCGCTCAGCATCTCTCTGATTATTTGCAGAGCATAAGCAGTTTCTGATTTACTGAAAGAGCCAGTATGAAGCAGGATAGATGGGGCGGTACGGGTATTATTTAATCAGATCGCGTTTAAAATGAGAAAACATACAGAAGTGCATGAAAACACATGTTCAGCCTTTAAAAACGACATCAGTGAAACTACGTTTTACGTGAGACAGCAGTGTTAAATAACAAAAAATGCGCGTGTGTGTGTGTTCCTCTAGCGTACTCCCCACATCAAGACAACCACATAAGCCCGTACATGAGCGGCAGCCAGTCTGTAAGCCCCGCCCCGTTGACCACGCCCAGATACTCGCCGCTGCCCAGGGCCATGACGGGAGACGACGACATCACCAGGTGAGACCTCACACGTTAACTCGTGCAGGTTCGTGCAACAATGCAAACAAAATAAACCCTATTTAAACCGTGAGCAACCAGTGGGACCCGAAAAATGCATCAAGTAATTAATAAATGAAATTAATGAGATAGATATCGATAATATGTCCTTTAATATTTACTTTACTACAGTGTGTTTCATCGGAAACCCCCTCTGAGGCCATCAGTGGTCCTCAAAAGGGTCCAGGACACCAGATTGGGAAACCGAGTCCAAGAGAGCCCAAAATACACTCAGTGACCTCTGTCCCCGCCTGTTCGCTCTGCTGCTGTGTGTGTGTGTGTGTGTGTGTGTGTGTGTGTGTGTGTGTTTGGCAGTAAAAGGCAGATGGCAGAGTTTTGTCTAGCATCTAAACTCAGGTCACATATGTACACACACACACACACACACACGCAGATACACTCTGAGGGCTGCTCTACTGTCTTTAATCCATTTTAATGGACGGATTACAGCCTATCACGGCCGCCGTCACTCCACTGGCGTCACCGTGGTTACCAGAATATGACTCATTTCGTCACATCCCTTTGGGCCAATCAGAGGGCTTTGATTCCTATAAATCTGATAAGCCTCAGTCTGACTGCAGAATGGTCATTTTGACGTCTGCTCCTCTTTGTTCTCTCTTTCATCTCCGTCTCTTTGGCTCTCTGATTAGTTTCTCATGCAGATAGCGGATTATGGGTTTTAGTAAGTGTCCTCTGAGTGTGCGCAGTTTAGAGAACATCTGCTTTCTCTCCAAGCATAAGGTGCTTTAAAACGAAAGATGTGATCATTTATTCATTTGTGCGAGATTCAACCGCCTTCTCTCCCGACACCAATACTGTGAAAACTGATAAGAGGGGCTCTCATCCAGGTTTAACACCAGTGCACCGCGCCCGCATTGGTCTCACATTCGATGTAACTGAAACAGTCTGGTTTTATGATATATGATACTGATCCAGCAGGTTTGAACTGCTGCATCATTAGTTAGAACCACTTCAGTGAGAGGATCAACAGGGATTAAATCTAATTACATATGTCTGCAGTGCTGGCGGTTGTTAATAAATACCCTGATAGCTCACGAACAGGAATGAAAGTCTTTAATTATTAGAATATTTCCTGCACTGATCCTGTTTGTTGTTAAATGTTTCTGGAGGTTGACATGAACCTGCTTTCACTTCTGTCTGAAACATGTATTTGCACATTTTCGCCGAAGAGCAGCCAAGTCGCGCTTGTTTACAAAAGAAAATCGAACATGTTTAAACTGAGTCAGGTGTGCGGGTTTCAGACAGAGCCGCTGTGGCGGTGCAACGATGCAGAGACAGTGCAATGCTGACATCTGCTGGTCGTCATGGTGAATCATCTTAATTTAAAACAAACCCTCTGTCTTTTCAATTGTATACTTACAACCCCTGTCTGAAAAAGGGGCAAAATTGGCTGTCTAAGTCTTAAACACATGCTAATTTGTGCAGAAGCGTTAGACATGAACATCTTTCACCCACAACTCTGCACGTGTGTTCCAGGGAACCCAGGCGGGTGGTGCTCCAGCGGGGCTCTACAGGTCTCGGTTTTAACATAGTTGGAGGCGAGGACGGAGAGGGAATCTTCATCTCCTTCATTCTCGCCGGAGGTCCAGCTGATCTCTGTGGGGAGCTGCGAAAGGGAGACCGCATCCTGTCGGTATGAGCCACGACCCTTCACAAACACCTCACACATATAATACAAATAACATCATTACTGTTTTAACAACTCTATTGCTGCATAGGCTCATAATGGGAGTCAGGTTTATCTTCCCCCAGATGTTGAATTCCTGCATTTTTCTATATACAGTACTGATAAACAATAATAATAATAATAATAATAATTTGCTGAAGCTAAATATCCTGAGCCTGATCGCATGCATTTTTGCAATCGTTCATGGCATCTACAGCGATCTGGATTCAAAGAACATCACCCCCTCAGTGAGTCAGTGACCACTAACGGCTGATGTGTGTGTGTTAAACTGCGTCTTGTGTCCCACTAACGTGAAATACGGCTTTAATTTTCTTTAGACGGGATTCAAACAGGATTAAGTCATCAGACTGAGACACTGATAATCCCCTCAGCATGACTGTGACTGTGCTATAATGCAAGTGCTGATATTAAATGGGTCTTGAAGCACATGCATACATACATGTGACCAGTCACCTGTCAGTTATTGATCCGCTGAGATGTACGGTGCTCCTCTCATGATGCGTTTGTTAATATTGATCTGAGGCATGGGCTCTAATTTTGTGTGTGTGTGTGTTTCTGTGTGTAGGTGAACGGTGTGGACCTGTCGAGTGCAACACATGAGCAGGCAGCCGCTGCTCTGAAGAACGCAGGACAGACCGTTACCATAGTAGCACAGTACAGACCTGAGGGTGAGAGCTGCAGACGAACACTGTACACTACCGTCCATGTCGTGCACACATTAATGCATGAGAAAAGTTAATTACACGAAACAGACTAAAGGATGATGAACATGAAATCTTAATTATGATGTAAATGAACACGCTTAAAATCTTATTTTTGCTCACGTGTAGCGGTTTAGCTTCTCACCTTGCCCCAGTGATGCACAGGTGTATCCCAGCAACATGCAGCATCACTGTCGGTACAAACTGGCAATCATCTGACCACGCCCATCAGGGTGGCAGACTTCAAACCAGAGATGTCAGAGATGATCTGTGGACCTTCTTCTTCTTCTTTTACTCTTCGTGTATTGCTGCCACATCGTCTTTAGAGTTATTAATACAGTTCTCCGCTCTGCAGCAAATCCAAAAGTAATGTTTTTTTTGTTTGTTTAAAAGACAAAAACAAAAGCCCCAATGTTTGTGCACATACAAAAAAACAACAAACACAAATTACATTTTCGATGCGAAGCAGTGATGATCCACCAGGTTTTATGTAATTTTTTTTTGTTTAGTTCTTTGTTTTTCATTTTTTAATCATTATGTTTTGCTGCGGTTCGTGCTTCGTGATAACAGTAATTAATGAAAACATGATGGTTTCATGCTTTTGTGATCAGAAGTTTTGGAAATTGACTATTTGTGTGACGCAAAGACTCACACACTCGTGCACACGCATGGAGAGACAGAGTGAGGTCTCCCAGCAAACACCATCCTGGATGTTTGTCTAGTGGGAGTGACTGAGAAGGCCGTAACCAAGGAAACCGGGTTATGAGTGCTGATTGGTTCACTTAATGGGATGCTGTCATGGTGGGAGACCTGGGTATAACACATACAAGTTACAGAGCATCAGGCCCCCTGGTCCCCTGATTCACCTCAGAAATGTGTTTACTGGAAGAGGTTAGTGTGTGTGTGTGTGTGTGTGTGTGTGTGTGTTTCTGTATAATTCAGGCAGAGAGAAGGTCCAGGAAGGTGTTGTGTTGTTGCAGCCAAGACCAGAGCATGCTACACAGGCCTTTAAGGTGTCTGCGGAGAGAGACTGGAGGGGAAAAACACATTAAGATGTTGAAGACACTGTCAGAACATAATGAAGCTCTCCAGCAGCCACAATATGCAAATGTATTGGAAGCGAATGGAAGCAGCATCAGGATACGACCCATGCATCATGCTGGAAACCACGATATATGGATTAGGGACTCTAATTTCAAAAGAGGGAGCGTGTTTAAATCACGATCCCCCATTCAGTTCATTTTCTCCATGTGACAGGATATTGATGTAAACTAGATGATGGTGATAAGAAGGAAACGAGCTGATCAGGACTGAAATCAAACGCTGTAGATCCATAGATACAGACCAATCATTTCCAAAAGTTTCATGAAATCTCTCTGCTGCTCTGTTCAACCGTGCCTCAGGTGCGCACTTCAAAGTATGGTGTAACGTTGTAGCTTTAGTAGCTGGAGCCGCATTAAAACCTTTTTGCATTAGTTTTTATAATACATCAGATGTTGCTCTTTGTATATAGTTTATGAAATCATAGTAGTGGCACATGTTAAAATGGTAAAACTGTCACTTTTGCCTCTGATCACCAGCAGAATGTTTTCTTTTATTAACCCAAATACAAAATTGTGATACAGCACCCTTTAAGATCTAAGTGCGGAGACTCATGATGTCAGTACTGAGGCCACAGGACAACCACACAGCTTCTTGGAGAAGATTGGCAAATATAAAATGACCTTATTTACTCAACGTCATAATATCAGAAACCTTTCTTTTCAGCTCACTGCTCTTGTCTCTCTGACTGCAGAGAGCACAGTGCTCATGTTCAGGGCACACAGGTAGATCACAGTGCTATTTTGCGTTAGCCTGGCGATGATTGGTCGTTCCTGGTTACTCCTTTGGCAGAAACATCAGCAAGAACATCTGTGCGTTTCAGAGCAGGTTGTTCGTGTGTAGAATGTAAAGTAGGATCAGCACCACGGACAGCGCCCTTAGCTCTAATACCGTCCAGCTGACAGAATTAGGCAAAGATAATGGGCATATGTTTGATAAATGGGTTGGTGATACCGTTAAATGTGCTACAGCTCAACAGCTGATTGGCTATAGGCTGCAAACGAACAACAGCAGCGCACTTGTCCCTGGCAAATGTTTATATGGTTACTTGTTCATTAGTAAGTCCAGCAGGATAAGACGTGTTTGCAACTTAGAGACTTCAATAGCAAGGCAAGACGACCGAAAAGCAAGAAGAAACATTATTCCAAAGATGCATTTATTTAAGATTTATGCATGGTGCAGCAGAGAAAAAGACAATGCCTTATTATTTCAGTTTAACTTGCAGCTTGCTTCCTCATAGAGGTCTCCCAGTGTAGTCAAAACATAAAGGATTAATAAATGTATAACATCTGCATCCCTTCATGGAGTGTAATCTGTTCCTCTACTGTTGATTTGTATGGTCTGCCAGAAGTAACGCGTTAACAAGCAGTAAAGAGCAGTGTTGGGGAAGCTGCCAGATATTTCGCACTGGAAGAAGTTAAGCTACCAGCAAGCCCCTGCAAAATGTATTTAAACCAACGAATGACTGGATACAGAGCAGAGGCTGCTCTGCTCTTTTATCAAAGCGACTACATAAGCCCACTTTTTACTGCTACTCATGGTTCTCTGTGTTGTTCTTTTAAAAAGATTTTTCAGAGTTGTCTAACAGTCAAAAGGGCTCGATGGTCTGTTGGTTTGGCTCGGTGCAGCTCTGTGTTGGCATTGTTAGGTTGGAGTGGTTACAGTGGGAACACACAGCGGACCAGCTGGCCTCACTTAGAGCCGACTGCACCGTATCCTGGTTTTTAATGTTCAAGCCTCCTCCTGCTTAATGTTCAAAAGACTACGTGCACTTCAGCATTTAGGGGTTTTGCTCACATGCTGACCCTCAAAAAAGATCAGTTAGTCTTTGATTTGTGTGTGTGTGTGTGTCGTGACTCTGATTAGTGACTGCTGAATGAACTCTATAACAAACCTTCTGTCCACGCTGGGCTCCGGTCAGCGCTCTTGCGTGTGCATGTGTGCGTGCGTGTCCATCTGAGGTCCGTGTTTGTCCCGTTCCCGTGGCGATAGCATGCGGTGACCAGCAGCGCTCCCTCTGTTTCACACACACACTTCCTGCCAATGAACGAGGAACTTATAATGACCTCCACCAGGAGTGGAAAAGTGTCTCTCTCACCGTGTGTGTGCAGGTCGCCTCCTGTTATTTATATTAAATATGGAACTCAGTGCAGCCAAACACGACACAACTCACCACAGAGGACTACACAGTGTGTGTGTGTGTGTGTGTGTGTGCGCGTGTGTGTGCACTACTGATTTAAGCTGATGCAGCAGATATAGATCTGTGTTTATTTGAAGTGCAGCAGATGGTGTGTGTTTGTCTGTAAAAAGTCTACATGCTGCCTCGGTTCTCTTGCAGACGCTCCTCGTCGTGTTTCAGGCTATTTTAAGCCAACTTTGTATGTCAGACCTGTGGTTCCAGAGTGTGTTTGTCTCAAAACTCATATGCCTTTGGCCAGGCGAGGATGGTTTCCTCCCAACATGCCCATCTGTAGATATTTTCATACATGAAGTCCACCGTTGTGATTTAGGACTGACCAGATTACATTTAATAAAAATATACATATCAGACGATCATCTTTTTAAATAAAATCAGGTCGTGAGATTTAATATAAGATTTATTACTATCACTCAGGCACAAGATACCTTAATGTTGCAGACTGATGTGTAACAGTATCTTTCTAAACATTAGCAAACATAAGCTACTGGTCGTGCACGGCCAATGGAAGCCACAGCACGTGACCCCTGAGTGTATGAAGCGGAGTTGGTGGTAGTCTCATTTGTAAAGTGACGACATTTCTTTTTTGCAAAAGTTGCACAGTCTCAATAGAAAACATAGAAATTGACATAGGGCTTATAAAAGAATAAAGGCTGAGAAAAGACAGACTTGGGATCTCACTTTTATATTCATTAAAAACCACACGGTGTTGCGGTATTGACCTTTTAAGCATGATCTCCCTCCCCGTGCCATAAGTGTCCTGATGTGGGACCGGTAATGCCTGCAGGTTGACAGCAGTGTTAGTCACTGGGATTACACTACATACTGTCACACACACACACACACACACACGGTGCACACACACAGAGGTGGCGTCTGTCAGCAGTAATACTGAGGTGATGCGGAGAGGATTATCTTCACTTCTCTTAGCCCGCTTATTACACTTAGAGTGTGTGCCTGCGCGCGTGTGTGTTGTCGTGTGTGTCGTGCACCAGTTGTTAAGTAGCAGATTAACAACAACTCTATCTCTGGGCTTTCAGACGCAAAGTTGTGGGAATATTATCTGCTGAATACACACAGTGGGCTGCCTTTCTTTCTTCTCCCGCTTCGCTTCATAGCTGTTCTTTCTCCTCAGCTCAGTTTGTTTCCTTCATCCCTCTCCTGCCTCTCCAGCCCCCCCCCCCTCCTCCCCAGTGCTACTGGTGTCTGTGGTAATGGTCTGACTCATCGCCCACGAAGTGCGATTTGGGGGATTCGAGCTGTCACTTGTAACAGGAAGGTGACTGATTTGCAGCGTGTTGCCGCGTCACCGTCACGCCGAGGCTTTTATTAGCTGCCAGAGATGAAACACGTTTATCTGTTCTGACGCTTCAACTTCGGCTCGGCACACGCACGTTACACATTTCTCTCTCATCATCGTTACTTTAGTCCTTCCTGGTCTCTTTCTCGCCTCCCTCATCTCCTCTGCAGTGTGATCAGTTAATCAATACCAATATAGATGACTGTACTGTATCGTATCAATTATAGATGAGCCTCCTCCAGCATCTGCTATTTTTAGAGCCAGTGCCTCATATTGATTCTTGCACAGTTTTAAACCAAATGAACATGTATATCCATATATATTTTCATTTAACTGATCATACATAAGAGTCATAAGTACAAATGCAGTGATGTTTTTCCTCCCTCTGGATACAGCCAGGCTCTTGTCATCTGAAATGGGCATCCACTAAATGATTAGGAGCTAAGAATAGCCCACGTAATGCCTTGGAAATGCACATAATGAAACTTTACTTATCCCCTTGGAGGAATTAGATTCTTGCAGCAGTCACAGTAAAATGATTTTATACAGGAAAAGCAAAGTGCTGAGAATTAAAGGAGCACTGTGGACGTTTTCTCACAAACAAGTGCTGCTTACCAAAAACTGATCGTGTGGATCCTTCGGGCACGACTGTGCTGTCTCGACGGTGTCGGGATGATTTTAACATTTCAGATTTGTTTATTCTTCCACATTCAACAGCTTGCAGGCTTCTCCTTCACTGCCTCCGTTGGCAAGCCGCCTCTCTGCACACTACCGCCACCAACTGCCCATTAGTGCAACAGCAGGAAATCAGCAGCAGGTATCGAGTGTGCGATCCAAACTCTGGAGCTGGGGCCCACTCATGAAAACATTTCTCCATTGTTTTACCAACAATGTCCAAAGCCCCGCGGGGTACCTTTAAATGTAACATAAGCAAAAAATGAGAATCTAAAAGCAATAATGACATGAGATAGCACAAAATCAACACTCCCTGCTGCAGGAGAGTAAACAGGGGGAGAGAGTATTGATTATCCATTCATGTATTTACTCGCAGCAGATATCGACGCTGCTTACAGTCGAGCGGGGTTGTTATAAACAGGGCTGTGGTTCGATATTAAAAAAAAAAAAAGGTGATCTGAAAGGAAAATATTGGTGCAAAGCCCGCACCCCTGACGACGAGAGCTGCCCGTCGCCAGTGGCTTTCTGCTGGATAGCACTGAAGCTGCACAATGCAGAGAGGCAGAGAGGGTCTCTGCCAGCTGCTGAATGGAGAAACAATGCTCCTCTAGGGAGGGGAGAGGAGAGGAGAAAGGAGAGGTAAATGAAGGAAGGAGGGAATATGAGCCCCAGAGCCATTAGTCTCTGTCATCACCCTTCCCCCCATCTCCTCCTCTCCTCCTCCTCCTCTCTTCTACCCTTTTCCCATCTCTCTCTCTCTCCATTATGTCTTGTTTCCCCCCTCCATCTCTCCGTTTCTCTCTCACCCCCTTTCTGCCTTGCTCTTAATCTGATAACGCCGCACTGAGGTGATTTGTGTTGTTGACACAGGCAGTTAGCTGCTGATGATGTGAAACTTCATATCGGGTGATTTCAGTGTGCGTTACTGCATCGCTGTGTGTTTGAAGTCCAGAGAGAGAGGCAGAGATGGGAGTGTGTGTGTGTGTGTGTTTGATGAGACTTTGAGTGTTTTAAGTAGCATTTACAAATTCTTAAAGAGTGACAAAAGAGAAGAGAAGGAGCTGGAGACGGATGGAGAGTGAGAGACAGATGGAGACATGGACAAACACAACTCATGCCGACGAAGGCAGATGCTACTGTCTCTCTTCTTCTTCTTCTCCTGCTTCTGTTTCCATGTTAAGATAAATGGAAAAACCATTTAGGTGTTATGAATTGAGCTGTTAATTAAGCCACCAAAAAAATCAATATACAGAACGCTTGGTCAAGGTTTACTGTGTGTGTGTGTGTGTGGCATGTAGACCGACTCCCTGGGCCAAAGTAGGGCAGGAGAGCCTGGCATCGACATAGCTTCCTGCATGAGTGACCTGAGGAGGTGTGTGTGTGTGTGTGTGTGTGTCTCCGCCCTACAGCAAGCTGCTGTCAAAGAGGGGGAGGAGCAAACGAGCGCACCAGCGAACAAGAGATGGAGAGTGAGAGGAGCGTAGTAGAGAGAGAGAGAGAGAGAGAGAGTTAGCATCTGTTGTTTCTGTGGCAGCTGAGCAGCACTGGACTGATTTTACACACACACACTTCCACTCTGTGCAACACACTGCTGCATACCTACACACTTCTTTTTAGACACAGCATTATCTTTCTGCTGTGGCTCTCTCACATGCCGGCATCAGATCTTCTCCATCATTTCTCTCCCTCTCTTGCACACACACACATCTGCGCTCTCGCTCTCTCTCTCGCTCTCGCTCTCTCTCTCTCTCTCTCTCTCATTCACACAACCTGGGAACCTCCGAGCAGCACAAACCCCTCTCTCACTCGCACAGACACTCACCCGAAAGCCACCGTGCCGGCATCGTATCGTGCGGACGTTGAGGCTGCCTGTCTGCCTGCAGCATGTGAGTATAGCTGAGCGCGAGTTGAACTGATTTGCTCGTTAGCATCGCGGGCATCACTGTTTGTGGATAACATTACAGCAATTAAACACTTTCAGCTCTCCGGCTGAGGGACTTTGAGGGTGTGATGCTAAAGGTAGAGACAGCTGTGATGTGTTATCTTAATGACTCTCGTAGCGGTTTAGCCTCACTTCCAATGCTGTTGCTTTATTTTCTTCTCACTGTGGTACTTTTCCTGCATCTCAGAATTGCAGCTCTGACTTCTCAACGCAGCTTTGGTCTTGAAGCAGGGGGTGATCAGAGCTGCAGCCGTCACAGCACCGGCTTTTGTCTTCCTCCTCAGGACTCAGTAACACTAATATCTCAGCCGCAACACAGCCTTTGTTCTGTAGATCACGCAGAGGTGCATCCTCTCTCCGTAGTCTTTGTTGCACCCCTGCCTGTCAGTGATGAACCTCCAGTCTCTAACTCACTGTATCAGATGAGAGTTTGCAGCGGTGCATCTAAGCCCAACCACATTAATCTGTTTCCTGTCCTTCTCTTTCCTGTCTGTCTCTCTGTCTTGCTCTTAATCCCATAATGCTGCACTGTGGCGCTGCGTGTTGACAGAGACAGATGCTGATGATGAGGTTACAGCACAGTTCTTACAGTATCTGATGTGTGCATGTGTGTGTGATGAGTCCAGTGAGACAAACTGAAAGTGTTAATCTGTCAATTTTGTAATGGATTAGAGTTCATATTGAAAATGCCCGACTGGGGTCAGCAACGCAAATATTGAAGGTTAAAGCCAGAAATTAGATTTTTGACGAAAACAGCTTTACGATCTTCTCATTATCTGCGTTGTCGAGCCTAATTTTTGCTGGCCGAACATCAGAATGAGCATTAAACGTCAGACGTTATATAGATCTCTTCATCAGCTTACTAAAGATCGATCAGAGGTTGTTTTCCCAAAGATCAGGGTGTTGTTTTAACCCTGCAAAACAACAACAAAGGAGTATTTCATTGATTTCAGATGCGCGTGGATTAGGGCTAGTTTAGCTGTTTGTGTCTGGGCGCTTTAATGTGTCAGATTAATGTGCGCTTCAGGGGAAATCGGGGTGGAGATCTGGGGTTTGGGGGCTGGTGTTTGACCATGTTGAGAGGAAATGAAAACAAGAATGGGGGGAAAAAACTGTGGAAAAGTAGGAGATGGTGCAGGTTCCAGATCCGTGGGTGTGTGTGTGCATGTGCGTGTGCATGACCGTGTGTACCTCGAGTATGATTGAATTACTCTGGGTTAATTAGATTCTGTAGTCCACAGTAATGGTTCAGACACACACACACACACACACACACACACACACACACACACACACACACACGCACGCACTCTAACACACACATACAGGGACATCCTTCAGAAGGGCTTTTTCAGGCTTATTGCCAGCGGCGTTGTCATCCGAGTGTTAGTTCAGAGGTTTCTGGGAAGCTGTGTGGTGTTAAGAAGACTAGAGGACAGTCGGTGAGGATTTATTACCCACGTATCTGCTGTTTGCTCAGCCACGAATCAGAAAAATCACAATTTACTCTCATTTTGAGACACGCCGACCTGCCCTTTTGAAAAGTACGTGTTCTTACTTTGCTTTCTGCTCAAAGACCTCGTCCTAAAAGACGCATTAGGGAACGCATAATGCCGTTTGTTTTTCCACTTTGTGCATTTCCATAAATAATGTACATTTATAATTAAAGAGGCACAGTGGCATTTTTATGGCCACTCGAAAGAAATGGGTCAGAAAAGAAAGGGGTGGGTTTTTATTTTTTGCAGCGTGTTGCAGGGGGATACTAAAGCACAGGGCGGCTATGCTGAGTGTATGAGCGAATCATTGCACTTTGCATTGATTGGCCAACCGGTTGCTCCCTCGCAATTTACTACTTGATGAGACGGGCATCCGGTCGTTCCCGGCAATTAAACTGAAAGAGCTGTTTTTAAAATTCATTGTTATCAGCATATGCTCCTGTAAAATTTGAATTTGCAAAGATTTAAGAAAAAAACACACATTTACATGTTTAAAGTACTGCAGCTGCTGTGTTTCTCCTTGTTTCCGGATGTCTGAATGGATTATGGCGTTTGTGCATTTCCAGAAGCTTTGTTTCATTCCAGCCAATGAGCAAATATGGGCCAGCTAACTAATAACTCCATGCAAACGCTGCACCAGTGATGCTATGTCACACCACCGCTGAGCCGCTTGAACGTCACTGTGTGAACTCAGCGTGCATGTTATAATGCAACGCTTGTGCTCAGCCGCAGACTCGCCACCTACGACACACAATGTGCAGGCAGCTGAAGTCAGATGATGCATGCAGAGCCGCCATGTGCGACAGCTTCAGCCTGAGTCACATGGGTTTGCAGGGTTGTGCCTTCTCAACTTGAAATAATCGTTACTTCTGTGGTGGAAAAAGTACGTCTTCTGCATTTTAATCATATGATAGAGCTGTGTAAATGAAGACTTAAGTGATTGTTGGCGTCTTAGTCGAGGTAGGAGGGAAGGAAAGAAGGAAGGATGCACATAAGGTTCAGACAATGAGTCACTGATGGTTCCAGAGATCTGAATCTCTTTCTACAGCCTAGACTTGATCAGAAGTTCAAACATGTCTGGTTTAAACAGTTGTCCAATCAGAGCATGGCAAGTGAGGTTAAGAGTAAGAAGAATCATCTTCATACATAGAGAATTAGCTTCATTTGTGACAAACTACTGCAGAAAAATCCACAAATTAAAGGTTTTGTCATTTCTATAAGCACTGCAGGTTCAATTAATCTTAATAAATACATCTTAATATCAATATTTATGAATAACAATTGTTGTAAACAGATTTTCAGGAGTTCAAATGGTGTATCTGAGCCAGTGTGTTAGGCTCAGACTGGGTGTGTGTGTGTGTCTTAATGAGTATATTGACATGGACCGGGTCTGATGTAACCGGAGTTAATGTTCAGATCAAACAGACTATTAGATTATGGCTGTAGAGAATCTGTTGACAGCTCACTGCTTGCATCTGCACGCCCATGAGTGTGTGTGTGTGTGTGTTGTAACAGTTTTGTATTCCCCCTGCTCTTAAACATGGAAAATAAGCTTCCTGAAACTTTTGTCACATCTCAGTACACATGTTGTACCACTGCCGTTTGCAGGAAATGGCTGAGTGACTACACCGCCAGCACCCTTAAACCTGCCACCTTAAAGTCTGTTGGGTCTAACTTTGTTCATCCTCTTTGTGTGTGTGTGTAGAGTACAGTCGTTTCGAGGCGAAGATCCATGACCTGAGGGAACAGATGATGACCAGCAGCGTCAGCTCCAGCTCCACGTCGCTCCGCTCCACGCAGAAACGCACGCTTTACGTCAGGTAACCCACACACACACACACACACACACACACACACACACACACACACAGCGCAGGCAGAGGTGACCGATTGTCCAGCGTCCTTCAGCGCGAGACAACTATTGTAAGGCCTTATCTCAGCTGTCGGACCTACGTTTTGTGTGTGTGCGAGGTGCTGAAAGAGAGGTAATCGCATCGAAAAACGCAATTAGATCGTCTGGCGGAGACTGTCTCACACACAAACACACCCGTCGCCTGTCAACCCCCCCCCGATTTGTGTGCGTTTCCGTGTCCTTGTGTCGCCCTCGTCCTCGCCCGTCCTGCCTGTTCAGTCTTCTCTGAATCACCCCGTCCGTCCTCAGTTTCCTCTACGAAGCCCAGACGCACTGTCAGCCCTAAACCACCCAAGATCCTTTCTTCATAGGAACCACAGCATTTTGAAGTATTGATTAAGCGCTCAGTCGCTCGGCCCAGATAAGTCACATTGGAGCTCTGGGGAGATCAATACAGTGAAACACAATGACTGGAAAAGGAGCTCTAATGGTCACACTAATGATTAAAACCACTGGCGGGGCTTTAAGGAGACACGCAGACTGTAGTTTGTAGCGGTTCAGCCACATCTGACAATCATTTCAAAACAACTCGTCAAATATCAGCCGCTGTATATAGGATTTATATTGGTGCAGTTCACAACTCACTGATTAAGATCCCACTAACGGGGTGACAACAGAGACCTAATCTGCAGCAGGAGTTCAGACAAAGCAGAGCAGTTTTAAAGACAAAAGAGAAAAATCGTACATTTTTATGCTGCTGGTTCCTCGTTAGGCTCACTCCGTCATCGCTTGCTGTAATTCTGACTATTTGAGACTAAACTCCAACAAGTGCCCTCTCTGAAGAGACCAGGACTGTCATCTAAAGCCCAAAAGAAGCAGAGCCAGTTCAGTTTGTGTCTGGCTATTTTCAGTCAAAGGAGCAAAAGGGGCTTTGTTAAGGAGTTAAAGTTTGAAATGCAGTTTTGTGGTTTTACAATATAATCTCTTATAAATGTCTTTGTATCATCTATAAACAACATATATGTGGTTTTGGATTATGCTGTTGTTTGGCTGTGAGGAAAGGAGTGCCTCAGCCACAATGGATAAACCTAAACTGGCTCTTGAAGGACATTGTGAGAGACTCAGCTCTTCGTAACCAAGGAGCACTACTCATTTTTGTATTTCTGCTAAAAAATAAAAAATAAAAATAACACGAAGCAGAGAAGGAACTAGAGCTGACAAGCAGCGCTGTGCATGAAAGAAACGTCTGACCTGAGCTGTGTGGAAGTGGCCTGGAAGGAACAGGCGGCAGCAGCAGGGTCAGAGTCACCTTGAACCGCACACTGTCCCTCAGAGTGACTCACGCTCAGAGCAGCACTGAGGTCAGATTCTGTGCTGGGAGCCACAGGCCAACGGTCACATCCAGCCCCCTGGGAGCCGTCGTCCAACAAGTGCCAAATTTATCAGTCTGACTCCTGATCGACTGACTTTCATCAGATATTCCACTGAAATACGATTTCAGCTTTTATCTCATCTCTTAAAGCGTTTTTCATAAAACCTCAAATGACCTACTTTGCACGCGCACCATCAAAACAAATAATTCCCTTTTGTGAAACGGATTTAATAGAAAAACAGGAGGAAGCATGACATTGCAGCTGCTTGCCGTCACCCTTGTTAAATTTTTAAGCATTCACCCATAGGCGCGGGTATCATTAGCATAAATAAAGTGCGCACCCACTGGTTTTAGGTGAAAGTGAGGAGAAACAGCCTGTCCACTGCTCGCTTGATTAAATCAGGAAATGCCCGGATCAGGATGCTCAGACGATTGTTTTGGTGTACTGAAAACCAGTTTGAGCCGCATTTGAGTGAAAAGGTGCAAAGATTAGCTGTATTTAGAGATGCTGTTGCATTATTTCAGATTTTCCTCAAGCCTGTTTAACAAATATCAAGTTTGTTATGGCACGAGAAATATAGTTTATCTTTGCAGCGGTGACCTGGCTTAGATATCAGCAGCTTCAGAGACCAAAACTAAATGAAAGTCACCTCTTTATCGAGCCTTTTGCATAAAATGTCAAAGGTTAACGCGGCTTCGTTAAGCAGTTAGCTATGTATAAATGTTTTTTTATTAACTTATTTTTTAACATTCACACGGTGCCAACGTTAACAGACTGATATTAATATAAAAATAAAATAATAAATAACGTTTACCATGTTTTCCATCTTAGTTTAGCATGTTAGCATGCTAACATTCGCTAATTAGCCTTAATTAAACCCAAAATTTGGCAGATTCACACTATTCATGTTAGTTTTGTAGGTATTTTTTCATAGGTGTTGGATACTGAGGTACTGAATTGATTTTTTTTTTTTGCACATAGCTATATAAATGTAGATTTAATAAGGAAACATGCACGCGTAAGTTAATCACTTTACATGCTGAATTTTAATGACAACGCGCCTACCAAGTCCCGTCAAACCGAGAACCCCGATCAGTTCAAGGTTACGAAGAACAATGAAGTAACCCCCCAACGACCCACATGATAAATCACTGTCATAAGTGAATGTGGTTACTGCCCATAAATGGCCAATCAGCATCAAATATTGAAAATGAGGCCTCAGACTGGCAGCTGATTGGTTTGCGGCGGGGCCGTTGGCGCGTGATAGATTGGGGATGTCTGGCGCTCTGTGCCGAATGTGCACATGTGTGTGCGTGCAGCATGTGTGTACGTGCGCGTGCGTGCTGAGGTGTTTGTACATGCACGGGTATAATGGATAACGCAGAGGCTAACCTTTCCTCAGAGGAAATGTCACTGCAAGCAAGGTGACACGTGTGCGGCGATCCTTTGTGTGAACAGTGTGTGTGTGTGTGTGTGTGTGTGTGTGTGTCTGCTGCACTTCACACACTGTATGGCTCAATAGCTTTAGGTAATTCTATATTAAATGCACACGGATCCACCTGGAGAGGCAACAACAAGATGAAGCTCCATCTCCATTATTATTTTAATTTATGCAGCTGCTAATTTTAATTATTAGGATTTCTCACTGTCAGAGCAAGGGCAGATAAAGAGAGACTGATCTGATCTGATTGTCAGTTAAACCCTGCTGCTGTCTCTATAGTGCATGAGAACACTGATGCACTGGTTGGGGTTTGAAGACGGTACAGTATGAGGGCTCGACCTCACTGGACACTGGAAGATGAGACCAACCTGTGCTGCGCTGACCTTTGCTGCAGATATCAATTTTAAATGCGGCAAATAGTCCGGGACGTTTGCTTCTTGTAACTGAATATCGTGGTTTTAAATAGCTGGAGGGCTTTTTTTTGAGTGAATTAACCCAGTGTCGTCTGTGGTATGGAAACAGTAAGTCTTAAATGTACAAATACAGATAAAAGAGCAGTCACCAAATTATGCATTTTTCTCTCTCTGTTTTGTATTAGACTAAAGTTCACGTGTGCAGTACTTGTTATGTGAGATGTGCAGTTTGGACAATAGGTTGCTGACTGTGCAAAAAACAGCAATAACACAGCGCTCAGTGGGGAAAAGACCACGAGCGGGTTTCCTGCAGTAATTATCACACGTTCCTTCACTTGAGGAATTAGATTGCGCAGGTTTCCACGTAGGAATCAAAACGACTGTAACACCGGGAGCTGGTAATTGATTTTGAGGTACATTCACAAACGGTCTTAACAGCGCGCTCTGTGAATACCGACGCCTGAGTTAAACTGCACTACAGTTTGGCTTCTTGCGGCGCAAACACTGAACCGACCCACGTGTGTATTTGCACAGGTTAACACACGCGCTGGGATCAGGCCGGTGTAAAAGATTACGCCGCTGTAATTACTGTGTTCCCTCACTTGGGTAATTAAATTTCAGAAGTTCCCACGTAGGAATTAAAGTGGCTGTAGTCCTGAGAACAGGTAATTGATTTAGAGTTATATTTACATAGCTGGGGCCTTAATGATGCCACACGCCCATCCATCAGTGTAACCTGGTAGCTGGAAAATGACTGGGGATGTGTGTCGGTGTTCTAGTTAACATGGACCCCTAGCGTAGAGACATTAAAAAGGAAATTAAGCTTCTTCATACACTGACATCTCAAGACTGCATCTATAACCCTTCACTTCATAAATTCAAGACGTCGCGTAACCTTTCGCGTGCGAGGTCGTGAAAAGGCTGAACTGTTTATTACAGTCAGGCGCTGCCGCGGCTCCTCGGCGAGGTCTCAGCTGAACTGTTGACCTCCTGGTCATTAGATCATGTTTCTATCAGACTGCCCAGTCTGAGGCGTATTTTAGCAGCGAGCTAAATATATAAATCCTGTGTTGAAATCTTTGTTTTTTTTTATCATCTTTGATCTGACATCAATAAAAAATGAGCCGGTGTGGGTTTTTTTGCGATGACGTCTACCTCTCTGTCTGATTTTCCCTCTCCTTCTCTGTCTACGTGCTGTTTTATTGATGAAGGCAGCGGGGACTTTAGGGGATGTCGGTTATTTCAGCTCTACTTCCTCTGCGCGTGCACACACGCTCACACACACACACACACACACACACACACGCTGCTGGCCTACTTTCCCGGGTCTTTTCCCTCTGGATGAGTTTGAAACTCTGTGGTCATGGAGACGGATCACCGCTCAGACACACGCACGCACGCACGCACGCACAACATACACGGCAACACGCTAATGCACACAAACAGACTGGCATGCGCGCAGAGACATGTGCACACCGACAAGGTCATAAATTAATAGTGTAGGAAAACAGTCCTCACCTGTTTTGTCTCTTATTTACTACAACGGATCTCTCCGTGTGTGTTTTGTGTTGTTTTCATGTCTTTATCCACTTTATTTCAGTAGTTGAGCGAAATATTAAAAACGTGGATTGAAGAGAAAATGTATTGTGACGTCACTAAAATCATTTCTAATCTGTCCGTTTCAGTGTTTTTGACTACATGTGCGTAACACGGGTGCGTTTGTTCCCCCGTCTGTCTGCAGGGCGTTGTTCGACTACGACGGCAGTGCGTCGGACCTGAGCGCGCCCAATCAGGCCCTGCCATTTCATTTTGGGGATATCCTCCATGTGAGCAGCGCCGGCGAAGAGGAGTGGTGGCCCGCCCGTCACCTGAGTCCCCCGCCTCCAAACTGCCCTGAAGTCGGGGTCATCCCCAGCCGCAGGAGGTCAGACTTTGAACTCAGACACGTAGCAGAGTGTGTGTGCAGTGTTTAATTAGTACGTTTTATCAAGTAAAGGGTCCAAATACTTCCTCCAAACATCATCACCACGTGTAATGTGCTGAAACCAAGCAATATTCCCACCTCTCGCCTCCCTCTCCCTCTCCCGCTCCCCGGAGGAGGAGGTGACAGACAGATGTTGATAGGCCTCAGAGGTGGGAGGAGGAGGAGGCGATTCAGAGCATGTCTCGTTACCGTCCGTGACACCGAGAGAGGTGACGAGGAGGGAGGGACGAAGGGACAGTGATGGAGCGGAGGGAAGGAGAGAAAGGGAGTGCATGTTGAAATGTGAATAAGTGAGAGACGGATTAGAGGCAGCGGGGATGAGTGGGAGTGGGGAGCGATTGGGGGGGAACTTGGGAGGGAGGGATGTAGAGATTGTCGCACAGGGGTTTAGATGATGGGGTATTAATAGACTGAGGTGTTAGAATAGACCCTGGGTGAGAGAGCCAGGGGTGTTGGATTGATGCATTAAGGGTGATATAACAATGCGTAATATCGAAAAATAATAGAAATTCACTTTAAAGATAAGAAGCGTTGAAGGCAGCAGAGGCTCAGACAGAGGGGAGGAGGTCAATGCACAACATGATTGTCACTGGTGTTAAAGGCTCAGGCAGGAGGACATTGATCAAGCATTGAATTATTGATTATTAGAGACTGGTGTGATGTGAGGTCTGGTATCCAGTCCTCCTTTTCCTCTGCTCCACCTCCCCCTCTGCATCATCCTCTCGACCTCCACCTCTCTGCGCCTCCTTTCCTCCTCCTCCTCTCTTCATCCTGCTCCTCCACCCCGTTCTTTTTCCATCACCTGTCCTCTTCTCCATCTCTCCTTTGTCTGTTCTACCTGCCCTTCTCTCACCCTCCTCCTCCTTCCCTCCGCTCAAAGAGCGGCCGTTTTGCTCTGAATTGACACTCTAATCGTTATTTGGAGGACTGAAAAATGAGGAGAGAGCGGAGGTGAATAAAAAAACACGGGCCTGAGAGGAGAAGAGGAACAAATACAACTTATTTGCTGATGCAGTAGTATAAATATTCTCTTGTGCTGGGTTGTGAAGCCTTTCAGAGCCGAGCCACCGTCAGGGATTAAAACTGAGGAATTGCCCGCAGTCGAACACTTTCCCTTTAGTTACTGTCATTCCTGCCGTGGACTCTGCGACGGCTGTTTGGCTAAAAGCTGCGAGTCCTCAAACACATCTGGCCCCTCAGCCTAAATTATAAAATGAGGCTTCAACAGAGAACCGTGTGGCTGAGCTGAGACAGTGGAGATTCACCTTATTTGAAATTCTAGTGTTGAACAGGATCACCGACAGGAAATGGCCCTGCACAGGAAGTGACAAATCTAAATTTAAACCCCGCAGACAAAACTCGTCTCCTGCACAGGAGCGAGGAGACTCTCCGTGAGGCTGACGTATTTTGGTCCTGCATTACTTTCATGTCTCTGTGCGTGTGTTATAATTCAGATTAGAGGACGTTCACAAGCTATCTGATCTTTGCTGTGGAGTTGCATAATATCTGGATATTAAAGTCCATGAAATTCAATCAGCCACCTTTCACTGCTATTCAGAAATCCCATAATTTCACGTTCCTCCTTATAGACAAGATACAGATCCAAAATACTTCAGAAATAGAAACCTACAGAATTACTTTGTGGAAAAAGATCCAGCAGATACCGACTTTGAGATAAAAGCAGGGTGGGAAATGTGAACGTCTAGCAGCCGGGGACAGAAATCATTCTTCTGAGCTACTTTCATGTTTTACCACTTCGCATGTGGCTGGATGCTGATTTCCCACCCCTGGATTAAAATAGCTCCTCACTTTCAGGGTGCAAAGTGTTTTAGGGTGACGCGATAACAGGTTTGATGTTCCGGACGTAAGAGGTGATCAGATGGAAAATCCCTCTGCAAACAAACTTCACATTCGCCTGATTAAATCACCGTTATTCTCCTGTGAGCAATTGCGGTGGTGTAGGTTGCGTCGCAGGCGTGGAGCCCGACACACAGATGACACCAGCAATGAAGCGTTGAATAATGTCTGACATACCCAAAGAAAGAATCGAGATTCTGTTTCAGTTGCCTTTAAAACACTACATTGGTTTTGTCGCTGCCTGTTGTCTTTCAGCCTTTCTGGTAACGTTTCTGTTCCCCTGTCCTTCGCTCCCGCAGGGCAGAGAAGAAGGAGAGGTCGAGGTTAAAGACGGTCAGAGTGTCGCGGTCTCAGGACCGATCGGTGAGCATCAACCTCCAGTCCTCTCTTTTCAAAAAGCAGGTGTTTAAGTTGAATACTGGCAAATTTACTGAAGTGGTGAAGGGTGCTAAAGCTGCCAAGGCGCCTAAAGACTCTCATGACAACACAAAACTTGGATATATTACGTAACTATTAATAATAGATTCCCGGTGAGCTTCAGGTGAGATCTCAGATGTGTTGAAAAGCCGTTAAACCAGGTGCAGAAGGAGGTCTGACATCGTGTTATTGCAGAGAAGAGTGTGTTGTTTCCACCTGTCAACTTATATATAACTGGCGCTGGAGCTAAAATTAGAGTGGAGACAGGGCTCCCACACAGAGATGTTAAACTTTTCCATTCATTCACATCCATTTCTCATTTTAACGTGAGAGAACGGCGACTAAATACGCAGATTGGTACGTTATGTTTGTTCAGTGCAGGAAAGACAACGTCACGCAGGTAAACCGATAACACTGAACTGTGTTTTCGTCACTTATCTGAAAGTTTATAAGTGTTTAGACACATCACGTTTGGCACAGTCGCTAAAACACCTTTATTACTTTCTAAGCTGGTCAGAGTCGGTCGAACCGAGAGCTTCATATCATCCACTCGGCAATACTGCTCCACCTAAAATCAAATGCTGTTGGTCTACAGAGACATATTACAGCCTGAATGAGCCAGTTTCAGAGAGACCTGGAGATAAAAAGTAAATGATGGCAGCTGTTTTGCTGTTTTTTACTTATTTTTGATGCATAATCGAGCAAATTCGGACAGCTTTGTTGACCAGGAAGTAATCTGATTACCCAAAAGTTTTTAAAAATGTTTTTGGTCTTTAATTTGTGCTAGAATAGTGATAGACTTTTTTTAAAATCTACAGAGCAACAGGAACTCTTTGACTGTTCAGTCAATTCAACAAAGCATAGCTAATAACACTATATACTGGTTGTTACAGCGACGCCTGTGACTGGGAGAAGTGCACAACTATGTCAAAGCACATAAACTTCGCTTTTTGGTTACTTTAATATCTGTGGTGTAGAAAGGTGCGACGTGAGTTCACAGGCGAGGCGGCGACGTGACTTTAATCACACTCCGCACAGCTTGATGATGAGCGCTGACACGCGGGTCTAACGCGCGGGCTATTGATAACACCGCGCTCTGTTTTCCTCGCGCTGTGTGAATCAGCAGGTCTGCAATCAGCGGCTCTGCGCGGTGAAGAGCTGATAATTAAAAATGGGCGCGCACACGCACGCACACACGACTGCAAATTAGTCTCGCTGACTCAAAACTGTTTGTGTGTGTGTGTGTGTGTGTGTGAGAGAGAGAGCTTTGAAACAGGTCGTCTCCTGATAACAGTCAAAATACTGTTGTGATCATCTTCAGCATTGTGATTAATGCTCTCTCTCTCCTCTCTCTCCTCTCTCTGCAGGAGCAGGATGATAAAGGTTGGTATTCTCTCTGTCAGTGACACCTGCTGGTCAGTATATGTAACTTCAGCTCCGTAGCAAACTGGACTAACGCTCCTGCACTGGAAGCAGAGGAAGAGGGCTTAAAGGAGGGCTAAAAGGACTGTGAAGTTTGGATCCATCAGACAACCGGCAACTAGAAGCGAGCTGACATTTGAACAACATACTTTCAGTCTATATATTACATAAAGGAACACAAAATGAATGTTAAGTGGTGTATTTAGGTCTTTCTCTTAAGCAAAAGCAGTCCAAACACATGTTTTTGCATGTAACCCCCGCCTCCCACTGACTTGTAACGCTGCTAACTGCCCATCCTGTGAAAACAGGAGGGGTAGAGTTTAAAAGAAGCAGGCTGCCACTTCAGTTTTGACCGTTTTGTTTTTTAATTTGTCTCACAGCTCAACACCTAGTCTACTTTTAGAGGTCTACTCTTAAGTTTTTCTGTGGCCCCTTCCCCAACGCTGTAATGTAACGTTCAGTGGTTTTGGCCACACCCTGTTGGGATGTTGCTAGGGAGTGTGTGATGCATCCTGGGATAGACCCCAGCACCCCGCTCACCTGAACATGATAAGTGTGAACAGAAAATGGACAGGATGATGTCGTGTGGCTGTTATAAGTGGATGTGTGTTCACTGGTTGAATGATACAGAAAGAAGGCAAGTCCGTGTGTGTTTGTCTGTATTTGTGTGTGTGTGTGTGTGTGTGTGTGTGCTGCTGACTCTGACCTGTCTTGTCCTTCCAGAGCTGGTAACCTCTGGCACCAGCGATAGTGAGAGTTGTTCCTGTAAGTCTAGTCCTCCTCCTCTATGTCTTTCTTTCTTCTTCTTCTTCTCCTTCTTCTTCTTCTATCTCTCCCTTTTGCTCTTTCTTGTTCAGTTTGTATTTTACTGTCAAACCTCGGCCACTTTACGTTGCTGCTGGTTTGTGCGTGTCCGTGTGTGCGCGCGTGTTTCTCTGTGCGTGCTTGTGGTTGTGCCATGCACACATGCACATGTGTATCCGTGCGCTCCGATTATTATTTTCTCATGTGCATGTGAGTGTCCCTGTGTGTTTCTGCGTGCGTGTGTGTCTGTGTGTGTGTGCAAGTTACCTCACTCTGCTTCTCTGGCTTCTCCAGAGCTGCTGAAGAGATTTAGCCCAAAGGTAGACCAGGGTAAGGTTGTGCTCTCTTGTCAATAATCCCGTGTATTAAATGTGTCCATCATTTCTCTTTTGTCCAATCAGCTGGCCAGGAGGAGACCCTCCTCACCTACCAGCCTGTCATGCAGCAGGAAGGTCTGTACTCGACATCCCAGCATCCTTTTACTCCTTGCTCCATCACTGTAACGATTGTTGTTATGTTAAATATGATTAGTGTCTGTGCTGGATATTTAGGGGTTCATTAGCTGTATTTTCAAATCTTGGCGTTCACCTTAGCTGACTGTGCGCGTGCGTGCTATCTTTGTCATTTCCCAGTTAATTACACGCGCCCAGTCATCGTTCTCGGGCCGATGAAAGATCGAGTTAACGATGACCTCATCTCTGAGTTCCCTGACAAGTTTGGCTCCTGCGTCCCACGTGAGTGTGTTAACGCTGCAATAAATCTCAGCAGTGGCGCCTGAAATAAGGCTTATTTTAGCTGCAGTTGGTGTGTTTGTTTACGTCAGTATATTTGTTTTTTAGAACTATGATATTTAATAAACAATATCAGGTTTGAGATTATAAGAAAGAATATAGTAATGTTCTAAAAATCTATTTTCATCAGACACAACGCGGCCAAGGCGAGACTACGAGGTGGACGGCAGAGATTACCACTTCATGTCCTCCAGAGAGCTCATGGAGCGAGAGATCCAGGAGCACAAGTTCATAGAGGCTGGGCAGTATAACAACCACCTGTACGGGACCAGCATACAGTCTGTGAAAGAAGTCGCTGATAAGGTGAGTTTAAAGAAAGGCGGGGACGGAGGAGGCAGAATGGAGAAAGCCACAGGAGACAGAAACAACCGTGTGTCTCTCTCTCTCTCTCCCCCAGGGTAAACACTGTATCCTGGATGTATCGGGGAACGCGATAAAGCGTCTCCAGATGGCAGGCCTCCATCCCATCGCTATCTTCATCAGACCACGCAACGTCGACAACATCCTGTAAGTAACGTAAACATCAGTAACATGCGCGCAGAACCCTGTAGCTCACCAGTAAGTCCATTCAGCAGGTTCTTTTGGAGCTTTTGGCCACATCGCACCATCAGACTCAGCTCCCCAGCCAACACTGATGAGAGATCAACATCTGACTGCTGATGGTTGAAAGCTCCAGAGCAAGCTGCTAAATGGACTTTTATTGTTTTATCAGCATCCCTTTTAACCTCTAAGTTAAACATCCAGTGTGTAGAGTCTGAAACATCTTCTCCTGAAACAGAAGAAGCCATGCAGTCATATAGCGTCTGATCTGTGTTTTGCCTCCTTCGGACAGACTTTTGGCTGGCGGCAGCTTGTTTAGCACCACGTTCTCATCCACAGCGTGTCGGTGAAGTCCGAGTCTAATTAAAGTTATCTGTCATCGTGTCATTTGACCACGGATGAATTTCACAGTGAGGTCAACGAGGCTGCTGATGGATTAGTTTCATGTCATGTTCTTGTTCTGCAGACTGACGCTCAAACCTGTTCTCTCTCTCTCTCTCTCTCCGCAGAGAGATGAACAAGCGTTTCACTGAGGAGCAGGCGAGGAAGACCTTCGACAGAGCTGTCAAGCTGGAGCAGGAGTTCACGGAGTACTTCACCGGTTAGTGACTCGCATGCAAACGCAAAGCTGCTGTTCCTGTCCCACATGCACAGTGACCCATTACTGAGCTGTTAGCTTGTGGGAACAGGCGTCACAGTCACAGGTTTTCCATGAAAGGCAATCTGGGAATTTGACTTAAGGCCAAGAAAAAGCTCTGAAGAATAAATAACGTGTAATACTGTCAGCTGTTAATCTAAATGCTAAGCTAAGTTAAGATAATTGTCATCCACTTTGGATTTTAAAAGAAATTAGGCATTTTAATTGTTTAAAAAAATCATTAAATCATTTAAAAAACCTGTGATTTTATATCCACTGTGGCTCAATCCACAACTCACCATAGAGCGGGACTGATCCTTTCATCAAACTTTGATCAGACGTTGAGCCATTTCTTCAACAAAAGCTGGTTTTCTTTGTTCAACACAAAAGACTTCAGTCTCGTATGTGCACAGTTTTATGTATCCCAAACAGTACGTCTGTGTTTTAAAGAGCACAAACGCACACTCAAACTCACAGACGTTGACCTTTAAAGGTTGCTGCTCCTTTAATGGAGATTTCGATTACATTTCCTTATTGCGCACACACACTCTGGGTTACTGGTAATATGTTTTGGTCAATGTTCTTCGGTGGAGTTAATGTCAGTATCCATTTCTCTGCCTGTCTGTCCGCAGCTATAGTCCAGGGCTCGTCTCTAGAGGAAGTGTATTCGCAGGTGAAGCAGGTCATTGAGGAGCAGTCCGGACCTTACATCTGGGTGCCCACCAAGGAGCGACTCTGAATAAACACGCACATGCTACACGATCACACACATCACTCTTTCAACACCTCCTACTTCAATTTTCTATTATCAGCCTGCTTCCTCTTCCTCTTTCTCTTCGTTTCTCTCTCCTACAAACACATTACTATAGTACACTAACACATACATTTACACAAGCACATAAAGTTGGATAAGGCTGGGACTATCTGGGACTGCTACTTCCTGAAGTGGGAGGAGCTAAAGTCTGTCCAGCAGCCTATTGGTGGATCTTCCTACAGCTCGGTTCCTTAATGTTTAAGGAGGTGGTTCAAATCAAGACGACATGTACCATTATCTGATTTGATTTCATTATTGTTCTTCTTATTGTTGTTGTCGTTGTTGTTTTCATATTAACGAAGGGTAATGCATTCATGTATGGGTTTGTAATGATAATATTGTCACCAAGAGGCAGACTTTTGCACGCTGTAGCTTTAAGAGCATGTTTTTGGGACAAAATCTTGATCTCCTCCCCCGTCCGTCTGTCTTTCCTCATGGCGTCGCTCCTGTTTAGAGCTTTTCTCTTTCTTGTCTTATTTCTATATTTCTCTCACACCGCACCCCTTTTCCCCTCTTTTCCTCTTCAGATTGTCTACAGACTTTTGATATGAGGTGAAAACTTTACGACGTGCCCCAGCGTTTTCCTCAAGGGCCAAAATTAAACGTTAAATAGAATAAATACCGTCAGACACATCAGACACTCGACCTAGTTTCTTGTAACAACCAGAAACTTTAAATCAAAGCTTAAATTAAAAAAATAAATTAGCTTTAGAGGGTTAAAATAAAGTATGGAGTACTCACTGGCCATTATGTTTTAAAATATATGGTTTTAGAGTCCATTTGGAGGCCTGGGCCTGTATTTATTAGAAATTAAAAAAGAATTATGTTTCATAGCCAAAAAAGGTTATTTATAGAAACAGAGATTAGGATACAGTCATCAAGCGTCTCACTCCAACTCACCGTGAAGTGTAGACGTAGACATTAAAAAGCTGCTTTTAGGTGATCACATGATTAATTACACTGAAGCAGCCAATCAGAGTCAAGGATTTACTGACATTTGCCCTGTTTCTTATTTTTAAAAGTCCTTTCTGCAGATCATCAAATGTCATTTCAGTTTTGAAAAAGCTGATTTTATTAGTTGTATCGAAATGGACAGGCATCTGTTGTATCCATATCATATAAATTCACGTACATGATGATCACGTGATGAGAAACTGGCTGCACAAGGGAAACCAAACTGCAGCAGGAAAGAAACGGTTCTCCTGAGGAAACCTATGAAAAACATTTATTCTTGTTGTTTGCAACCAGCGAAATGCAAAAATGAACAATAAAAGGATGAAGTGGTGTATACTCCTATCGCAAATAACAACCCAAAACTGAATCAAGCGTACCGTTTCCGCTCTGATCAATAACATTTTGTACAATCCCTCTAAAACACTCCAATTTAGAGAATTTATATCAAAAGAAATTCGATGAAGGGCTTTATATTTTAAGAGTAGTGGGAGTAAAGTGAATGATTTTTGCTTTTATCTTTAAGTCCACTAGATAAATGCGGGCCCAGATCCTCAGTTTTAAAAACTTGTATAACCCGAGTCTTCATCCCAAAAAGGGTTCGGCCTGCTCTCCTCCTCCTCCTCCTCCTCCTCCTCCTCCTCCTCTCGATCCTCTTCCTCCTTTACCTCGTCTCCGTCTCATACCTTCATCTCGCTGCACCTCTCCTTCCCCTCATTCACAGTGTGACATTAGTTGAGCACTCCAGCGTCGAGCAGTGTATCATCTTCTTCATCAACACTATCATCACGATCATAATCATCAGCATCGCCATTATAGGTTTCCACCTTACTGTAGTTGCACTAATGAGGGCTGGTTTCTTAAAAGCATCTTAGCGTGACAGAGCTGATACCATCCCAGTGTTTCTTGTGGCCGGATGTGTCATACAGCCCCTTTTCCTTCAGCTGTGGGTGATGATTGTGCTGGTTTGAACGCGGTAAAGAGGTCACGGGACGTTTTATTTTTATGGTTTTTGCAGTTATCTCACTTGCTGTATGTCATGCCATCGTTGTAGTTGAAAGACATCAGTCAAATGCTACTGTCAGGACAAACTAATCAAGTGCATAAGCTCTTTGGGCAACCTGTTATTTCATGCTGGATTTACAAGTTTGAGCCTTCAGTCCCAGTGTGCATAAATAACACCTCGAACTAGCACCATTTGTGACCTCAGCACTCCACACGTTACTCCATGATACGGGCACGTGGACAATCAAAGCATTCGATGTCTTTACCTGTTATCCAGCGATGGGTTGCATCTCCCTAAGGTTCTTTCGTCTTCCCATAGATGAATGCACTCTGTCCGGAAAGACGCCGATGTTTAAATCCGATATTTCAACAGGCTGCGCGAGTTAAGACCACCAAACTTGAAAACACCCTGTGGACTTCTTGCTCTTAATGTTTGATCACAAACTATAGGCGCTACATCAGAAATCAAATCAGTGCTGGCTGTGCAGGTCACGTGACCTTTGCTTTGCACACTTGTTGACTGTAGGGGTCTTTCTAGTAGTGGTCTCAGTCAGGAGAAGCTAACACGTTCAATAACAGGTAACAGACGTCACATTGTATATTAAACTTTTCTAAATCCCGCTGTGGTGTTTGCACTTTTAGCACTGCAGCTGTTTTCATGTCCTTTTTATTTGGCCAATTTACTTGTGGTGCTAAATGATTCTACTAGCTTGTAAAGTGCTATGAAGAAATGTTCTTACAGCTAGCTCCCTGTTTTGATTGTATCACGCACTGACACGACGACACCCACGGGCAGCGTATTTCAATCCTGCTATTGGCTTCACGCTTTAACGGCGACCGACAGTTTCGGCGTGGTCAGCGGTGAATGTAACTTTTGTTTGTTTACAAAAAAAAAAAAAAAAAACCTGTCACAGCCTGTGGAAATAAACATTTTATCTCAGGGACAGAGAGTAGGAGTCTGTGAGATGGTGAAAAAGACACAACTCTGTGCTGGGTAACAGGTAAAACTAATGGTTTGACTCGTCCCTTAAAGCAACTATAATCAATATTTTTATAACAGCAATGTATCAAGTGGCAATGTGAAAACAAAGTGACAATGTGAAAGGGGTTGCTCGTAGTGATGAACTTACAGAAAATAATAATCACCCGAAGCTGCAGCTCCCCTCGGCTTTACAGAGCGCAAGTTCGTTGTTTATCTGTTTAGCTGCAACCTTACTGTTTCTGTTCACTGCTCACCGCTCACGTAGCCTTGTTTTCAGTGTAAAAGCTCAAAAAAAAAAACCCCTGCTGTACATAACCTGCTCAGCAGCGAACGGCAGACAGTCAGCGACGAGCCGGTGAAAACAGCGAAGCGTTCGGAAGCGAAAGAGCCAGACGCTTCCCTCAGGAACTGGTGGAGACCAAAAACAGAGCTAAAAGAGACAGAAGTCACAAATGGGGCTAAACTCAAACATGTCAGTAAACTCTGTTAGCAAGCGTAAGAGCCGAAATAGCGAGATGCTTTTGGTTACACAGCCCCTGTATGGACCTTGTCAGCCATCCACTTCCCATCTCCACCCTCAACCCCCGAGGCGACTCCTCCAAGCTGACTGGAGACCGGAGGCACACAGAAAGGCCGTTCTGTCAACAGAGTAGCTCTTAGACCCAAATAATAAGTAGTTTTGACCACATGTGTTTTGAAAGCTTTAATATTTCCTCACAGAATGTCCGGCTAAATCATTTCTTTCCGTCTATAATCCTCTATGAATCGAGTAAACCAGTGGTGTCGTCGGTTGACAGAACTGGACTCTGTATGACTCTGGCTGTGTGTTTTAGCCAGGGGACCATGCCACTGTCTGTTAGAGTAAAGCACCGATGCAAAGAATCTATTACAGAGATGGATCTATATCTTACATATTATAATATTTATCCCTGCTCTAACTGCCTATTTTGGTACAAAAAAAAATAAAAGTCTTTATTGAGATTTACTGAAATCCACTGAGTGATGACCACTTGTTTTTTGTTTGTGTTGTGGAACATGTATATGATATAACTGTAAATATATGTTGTTCTTTACTTCCTGCTGCGGGTTTTTAGTTGTTTCTATTGATGACTTTAGCAGAGGCACTTATTGTCTGGGATGGGGAAGCATCTCCTGGCTGTTTATTAAACGTCATAAACAAAATACAATTATAATTATATAATTATAATATAATACATTATGTAATTATATATATATAACCGTAGAAGTGATAAATATGGAGGAATTACAAGAAAGAACAAAGGCAGAGTGCTGCATTGAACTAAATACTAACATTAGCATGCTGTGCTAACATGTTCACAGTTACCATGCTAACATGTTGATATTTAGCTGGTTTAACGTTAATAATGTTCACCACTGCACTTCTGTTTGATTTTAAATGTCGCAAAGTTTATTTCAAAGTAACAAATACACATTTTAACGGTCAGCTGCTATGCTAGCACCTCTGTGAGGCTGCGTTAGTTAAATGCTAACGTCAACATGTTGTAGCATGCTAATATAACGAACAATGAGGATGCTACCGAGCTGAAGTTTAGAGGTAAGTTTATTTTTAATACTATTATTTGATAATTAGCACAAAAAAACTGAGGCTTATGGGAGTTACAATTGAATAAATAAATAGATAATAAAATAAAATGTTATATATTTCCGCTTTTATTCACTGATGCTGCAACAGTGTGTCTTCATAATTTAAGCAGCATATTCTAATTTCTTTGACGTTTCCCTTTGCGCAGTATCTCAGTAAACTCTCTCGGTCTCATGTATGACACACACTTGCTTACGCTTGCTGCAGTTGATCAGTCACTGTGCTGCAGCAGAGCCGAGGGGTTGCTGGTCAGTTGTGCGTGAATGATGTCACACCTTTCTGCAAAGGAGACCTCATGTTGGCCATGAAGTGTTGAGCCGAGTCATGCTAAATTCCTTAACTGTATGATCGTAGAGAAAGACATTTCATTTGTTTTCAGTCATTTCTATAATTAGGTTCCCTGGAGCTTTGTGGAAAGAGCTTGTGAGTTTAGTTTCTTTAGTTTCTAATATTAATAGTAAAAGTAGGGAATGGCCTTAAAGAAATTACATTTGAGTCCTAGTAAACAGTGATTCGTTATGAATTTAATACTGAATAAATGTATTCGTCTAATATATGGAAATTATTCCAAAAATACTGATCCTTAAACATAGATGTGAAGATGATGTTTGTCTGTTTTTAAAGGTGTTTTTCATTCATCTTGAGCCATTAATTCATTAATTAAACCAAATCTGAATGTCTGAGATCAGTTTCACAGTACATATAAGCTTTAGTCCAACCCAGAAATACACTGAGGTAGAGATATTTAGAATATAAACGAGTATTTAATAAGATCCAAACTTCAGGAGACACAAATAAAGGAAATTAAATGTTATATCTTATGTCAAACAAAGTACTATGTACGTATCTTCATAGACCCTACTTTCAGCCTTTGTCTCACCTCTTTTATATGTGTCAGACAAAGTTCACAGTGTCCCTCTCTCTCTCTGAGTTCATCCGGTTCTCGAGTTCAAGCAGCCATAACCAGGTAAAACATCCTGCTGTAAAAAGGAGTGAAAGCTGATTCAAAGTTGGCAAGAAGTCAACATCAGGATGTGACCAGAAAAAACCCCCTGCTAGTACAGCAACCGGTGCGATATATATAAAGTGTTACATGGCCTGTGAAGATCTTATGAACATGTCTTTATGCACACAGAGCACGCTGTACGTGGCAGTGGCAAAAGCTTAGTGGGGTTGAGACAAGATCCTGTGATCCCACAGTGACGCTGCTCACTGTGAAACACGTGAGGGACTGTGAGATGTGCTGGTTTAGCATTTACATTAAAGGAAAGTTGACTGAAGTTGTGTAAGTTTAGCGAAAGTCGGACGTGACAGCAGGGTGTCAGGTCAGCCGATGCGAGGCGCTGACTGCTCCTGTGAGTGAGAATAAAGCAGCGTCCTTAACACATTGTGTTGCAGCAGCGTAAACACAGTCAGCTTATGCAGTCAATAATAATAATAATAACAACAAAATCAAATAACGGTATCAATGCAAAGGCACAAAAATATCAAGGATATAAAAGACAGTTTAGAGTTTTTGTTTTGTCATGTTTGGTCTAAGCTGTTCCATCTGTACGTAGCTTTGGATTAAAGCGTCTGCCAAACAGAGATACTGGTTGATGTTGATTCATTATCACTTGTGTTTGAGAGAGCAATTACATATTTTTATGAGTCGTCTCTCTTCCTGTTGTCGACCAAATGCCTGCAGAATTATTTTATTAGTATAATCATGCATCTGCATATCGTGCAGCTTCTGGCAGATGCTTCATCCTAGGTTGCAGAAACTGTTGCAACCTCCTGAAGCTGTGTCTGATGCCTGCGTGTGTGACTCAGGCTCCTTCAAACAGTGCTCAAACTGTATGCATGATATATGCATTCAAATGCAAGACAAAAAATTGTGCAGAAGTTATAGAAACATAAAATAATACATGCAAAACAAAATTAAATATTGTATTATCATGCAGTAATAACAAGTTATCAACATAATTGTTAGAAAAATGTTGAATAACAAACACCAGTGAGACAAGAGCAATAAGGTTAGCATGAAGGAGCATTTAATTTGCACGTGCTGCTCTTGCAACAAGGGAACAAACAGAGAACCAGAGCACAGAGTTGTTCAAAGAACTTTATCTTTATTGTTATAATTCAGTGTCTGTGCCTGCTCAGTCTAACCACGAGGTTTCTGCATCACTGGTGACACAGGAAGTCCAGTATCTCGGCCTTGGTGAAAGATTTCTTCTGTTTCGTCTTCGGGACTGCCATCCTGTGGCGCCTGTACTGTCAGATGACAGATGTCAGATGTCCTTGATTAACAATCACACTCGTTAAGTCATGAAGGTGTAAGACAAGGATTAAGAAAAAGGATTAACTGCGAATACTCACGGAAACTCTTATATTTTGAGGGATCAGCCTAAACACTAGGAATTTCTAAGACCACCCGAGAGTACATACATTTCTTTAATCAAAGGAAGGTATATACATTTTCTAATGATAATCAATGCAAAAATATAAATATAATACATAATAATATAAGTATGTTATGACTTACGCTGACTGATTAAAAAGTATTCAATAATAAAGTAATAATAATAATAATAATAATATAATATTATAATATTAATATAATGTCCAAGTATACATTTTTACTTTTTAAATCTTTAAAGGCTGTTGACTTTCATTTCATATTTCATTTTATATTATGAATCTTCACACAGCGGAGTTTGTTAATATGTCATTCAAAGCCTTATTTATATGACTGTTTATTCATGATTTTTTATAATGGTTGGTATTGTTCTTGTTGTAATGGAGTGATGAAAAGAAACATCCAGCATTCATCCATAAAAATATATAATATATCCGGTTTTATCCAATGTTCTTTTCTGGAAATGAAAGCAAATTATTCCTTATTGTAATATCTCTAAATGCCTATGTGCACATTTAAGCCTAACGTTGTCTTAACCCAATAAAACCCTTTGTATCATGTTTGACACGAGTTCCTGAGACCTCTATTTTATCAACACGATCAATACTTTCCTTAAAAACCTGTTGTTGTCTGTTTTTCAGACAGAAAATTCATTTGCAGGGTAAATATAAATAATCAATTAGCAACGTTTCATTTTAATATCTGTTAGTTAAAATCGTTACCCCATTACCTGCTGAGTCTCCCCTTGAATTAAATGTTAATGACCTCACAAACAGCCTTTGGTAACAACCTGGCCATGAGGTTAATGCAGTTTGCAACAGGGAGTAACTGACTTTATCAGCCTCCATGTTCTGCACAGGCCAAACTTCTAAAACTCATACACGGGGTCAAAATTAGCAGCCGAAGCAGGTAAACGGGATTCTTTTCTCTGTTGTTTCTCTCAGCAGCCAGCAGTGACTCAGTGACCAATGGCCTCACTGTGTTGGCATGAATCCCTTCTTTCCTTTTGCCCATTAGTGGAAAAGCACCACACGAGTGGAGGAGAAGAGTGAGAGCAAAGCAGAGGTGGGGCTCTCTGACTGTAAAAGACCTCTCTGTGCAGGCTTTGGCCCACAGCCAGGCAGTGGCAGCAGAGACGTGTCAGACCAGGTACGCCAGGGAGGCGCGCTTCATCAACTCTACGCTGAGCCTCAACTGCTCGAGCTGAGAGTCTTGTGATTCCTGGATGACTGTGTTGTAAATCACTAAAACTACAGCCTCTTCCAAGCTTCACCAGAGGACTTTAAGCTGAGTCTTGAAGATAGAAGTTGGACTTTGACTCAAGAGTCATCATATAAAGTAGAAGAGAGGGGGCGAGAGGCTATTAATCCTAACAGCGAGGGAAAGAGAAAACAAGGCCATGGCCATGTGGAGGACAGTCGGCGCTGTGCTGATAATTCTACATGCTGGTAAGAGCTGATTATTTCAAACTAACTACACCGTAAAGTTGCATAAAATATCAACTAAATCAGGAATCAGGAGTCAGGAAGTGGATGGATTGCCACAGGCAGGATGATACACGCAGGGATTTTTGCTTAAATAGTAAAAAAGCACCATTTTTTAGAGGAAAAATAAATAAAACCATAAATATTACAAAGTATTTTTCCATTAAACCCTCTAAACATTGCTCATTTTTTGCAGGTTTTATTAAGGTTTTAATTCTACTCATCAGACACGTCTACGCATAAACCCTTTCATAGGTTGCATGTGAAGTCCTCATCAATCAGAGAGTGATGCTCTCTAGATTATTTAAAACCTGAAAAAGCAGTAAACTCCCCAGTAATTCACAGTTTAAGAAAAACAACATACGAGAGAGCGTATTTAAAAGTTTTTTCTGTCTCGTTACTCATCGTGTGACCCTTCGCGGGGTGTGTTTTGAGCGCGCTGTGGAAAAACTCGAGCCTTCCAGACACAGCGTGTTTTCATGAATCACTTGGCGGGACTGGTTTAACGATGAGTGGTCTCTGTGTGCGTGTCTCTCTCTCTCTCTCTCTGTCAGCTTTTGGCCAGAGCAGCATCAGGTGGTGCACCATCTCAAATGCAGAGCAGGAAAAATGCCAGGCCATGTCAGAGGCTTTCGCTCAGGCCTCCATCCGTCCGTCCCTCAGCTGCGTCAAGGGCTTGACAGTCGAGGGCTGCGTTCAGAAACTGCAGGTGGGAGTCTGACAACGGGAGTTTTAACTGCATTTAACTTGTGTGAATATCTTGTGATTGTAGTAGTTTGTGTTTCATACTTCTTCATACACATACAGGCTATTTCACTTGTTTAATTGCTCATATGTTCATTGGAACCAGCCAGGACGCCTGAGGGCTTGTTTAAAGCAGATAAAATATCCAGAACACACAATCGGGCATCAGATAACAGGGCAGAAACTCAAAGGAAAGTTGCAATAAACTTATTAGGTGATACAGTTAGCACAGAGCACAGAGTTTGTTCAATGCAACCACAAGCTTGATGATTTGGAGTGATCCTTCAAAAGTCAATATCAATGTCGATGAACATAGATATACACATACAAAAGGTAGAACTTTTGAATTGCACGACTAGTTAAACAAGTATGTGTAGTCTGGTTACCTCTTGTAATGTAAACTAATCCATTTTAGTTTAAGCTTGCCCCGACTCTTTCATATTCTTAACCTATCACGAGTCAGTTAGCTGTCCCTGTGAGAGCTTCAAGCTTCTTGTTCGCCCCGTTCTCTGCAGAGGAAAGAAGCAGATGCCCTGTCCATGTTCGGCTCTGACATCTACAATCTGGGGAGCACTGCCTCCTTCAAGATGGCTGCCAGTGAATCAAAGGCTGACGGTAAGATCAAGTTCAACAATCGGCGGCTTTAAAGGAGTGACCGTCCCATAAAATACGGCGAGCGACACAGCGCTGATGATGAACGAGACAGAGAAGCTGAAGGAATGCATTTATTAAAAACTCATATTAAAGTTTAATCTCTTTTTGCATCATTTTTATAATTAATCCAAGAACATTACCTCTGATATTAACGCTTTAACATAGGATACCTCAACAAGTAATGGACGATTTGTAATTCAAGCCATGCTGCAGAGCAATGCTGCAAATCTGTAGTGTTCTCTGATGCCTGTTGAAAACCTGTGAGCACTCTCCTGTCATGATGACGCATCAGCTGAAGGTAATTTTGTGGTGCATCATGCAGGCATGTTCTGGGTTATCACACCTTTAACCCTGAGGTCCGCCTGTGTGCTGCACACTCAAAACAGGAGTGACAATCTGCACTTTGATCGTATTACTGTTCCCAGATAATGAGAGCACGGACCAGGAGTGTCAAAGTACGTACAGAGCTTATTGTCATATGTGTGTTAACACCTGTGCCTTTGTTGCCTCAGGTACCGGTACTTCCTATTATGCAGTTGCTGTGGTGAAAAAATCAAATCTTGGCATTAATATCAACAACCTGGCCGGAAAAAAAAGCTGCCACACGGGGAAAGGACGCACCGCTGGCTGGAATATGCCCATAGGATACCTCATAGACCAGGGCTACATGTCTGTGATGGGCTGCAACATTCCTGAGGGTAGGAAACACTCATACACACATTCATATACATACAAGTGCATTGATTGTACAGAGAGCCAGAGAGATGTGTGTGTGCGTGTGTTTTTGTGTGTGTGATATCAGGTGTGGCACGTTTCTTTAATGCGAGCTGCGTCCCCGGGGCGAACCAAGCTGGCGACCCTGCTTCCCTGTGTCAGCTGTGCAGAGGTGATGGTAACGGCAACCACATATGTGAGATGAGCACCCAGGAGAGATACTTCAGCTATGAGGGGGCTTTCAGGTAACACACATGCATACCCTACATACACACTTCACTCATCACACACACGTTACACGTCTGTATATGTGGAGTGCTCGCTACCTTTAAATTATACATGATGCTGAAATATTGTAGGCTAACACTGAAAGTAAGTTGTGTTTTAGAAAAAGTTGAAAGTTAAGTTGCACAAAGATATTGAGGCACTCCGGTCTAAGCATTGGTTATAGTCTCTATAAAGCTATTAATTTAACTGAGCATTTGAGCTAAATGCTAATTCTCAATTGGCAACAGTCTCACAATGACAATGCTAATTTTAAGCAAGTACACGAGTAACCGCTGTGTTCACCTTCTTAGCGTCACAGTGTGTTAGCATGCTAACATTCGTATTAAAATCAGGGAACCAGAGTGTTTAGGAGTCATGAATGGAAAAACACATGCAAGGAGGTGCAAGGCCGAAGTGTTAGCATCCGTTTCTGCAATGGGCGTTACGTCATTTAGCGCCACTGTAGCTCACGCGTTTCATTCATCCTTGTCTACTCTTATCTTTTATTTCAATCTCTTGTAGGTGTCTGGTTGAAGATGCAGGAGAGGTGGCCTTCATCAAAGAAACAACTGTCAGAGAGAACACCGACGGTAACTATTGAGCAGGACGGTTGGTGTTTACACGGAGCAAACGTTGAGCCTTTAAGTGACTGATTCGAAATTCAAACGAAGCTGCAAAATGAAGGTTGCACCAATGTATGGGACTTCACTGGGTATAGGTGGATACCCTCCCTGGACAATAAAGCAACATTAAAGTACTGAAACCAAAAACTGAACTACTCTGCGCACGCTGTTTCCATTTAGCTGCTTCATACAATACTTTCGTTGGCTCGTCAAGACGTCTTTTCGCTAACTAGTTAATTTTTCACCAGGTCAAGGCCCACCCTGGGCACAAGGTTTGCGGTCATCGGATTACGACCTGTTGTGTCGCGATGGCACCAGAGCTCCCATCTCTGAGTGGAAGAAATGCCATCTGGTCCGCGTCCCATTTCGTGGGATTGTGGTCAACAATGATGTCACTCCTTCTGTGGTGTTTAACATGCTGACCGAAGGCATGGTACGTCAGAACAGCCCGATGTGGTAACACCCCCAAACACTACAACTACATCTGCAACTGTCAACTCAGTCCTACCACAACAATTCAACAATCGGTTTTGGAATCAGGCCCAGCTTACTTGTTCTCAAAGACCATTATTTCACATTAAATTACCAGTTTAGTGCTGTAAGACCTATTATTTCCACTAGTTATACTCTTTAACCTCACTTTAACAAGTCTAATCACTCACATGTTCACACATGGAACATTTGTGCTCAGCACCGAGTTACACAGAACGACTCGGGTTCATCTCTCATCTGAATGACATCTTTTTTTTGCAGCAAAAGTCAAAGTTTGGCATCTTTTCATCTGATGCATATGGAGGAGGAACCGTGCTCTTCTCCGATCAATCCACCATGTTTCTCGGGGTAGAGTCGGATGACCCACAGAAGTGGATGGGTCCCTTCTATTACAGTGCCATGAGAAGCATGGACTGTAAAGCTGAAGGTGATTTATTGATCTATCTATCTTGGCAGCCTATGTATTTATTATTTATTTCTATATTTTCCCCTATTTAGTCAACTGGGCTACCTGCTTATGTCCCTTAATTCTTTCTTTACTACCCACCCATCTATCTACAAAACACCCCAGGTGCCCTGCGGTGGTGCGTGTTGTCCAGCGGTGAGCAGCGGAAGTGCAGCAAAATGGCCGTGGCTTTCCAAAGTAAAGGTCTGACTCCGCTCATCAAGTGTATCTACGGGGACTCTGTGACTGACTGCATGAACAGAATCAAGGTAACAGCACATCAAAGCATTAACACACTTGAAATTTAAGGGAAAACTCCTGATACGTGTATTTTTATTTAGCAATTAACAGAAACTGGTGAACATTTTTTATATTATTCACTATATATAACGATTTATATATAAAGATTCAGCTCTGAAATGGCAAAGAATTGTAATTGCCACGGGAATAACACATCAAAACACACTTAATTACTTTAATTTTTAAATTATATGAAGTTTATATGAAAGTAATCAATGCTTATATTTGAGATTCTTGGGCCATGCTAGCAGCTCTGAGAGGCTGCGCATTAGCATAGCGATACTTTAAGCTGAAACTCAGCATGCTAACATCAAGCTAACATGCTCACAATGACAATGCAAACATGCTAATGTTAACAAATAATATTCCAAAGGTTCACTATCTTAGCTTTTGCTAATATCCCCGGTGGTAATATCCCCGTCTTAGCTTGTTTAAAACTTTCAACGCAAAGTTTTTGGACTTGGACTTCCTCCTTTGTGTTTGTAGAACAACGAGGCTGATGCCATCACTCTGGACGGGGGTTACATCTACACCGCAGGCAAAGAGTACGGCTTGGTCCCTGCTACCGGCGAGAGCTACACAGGTTAAAACACAAAACCAAACACACAAAGAGGCAGTCGCATGTTCTTGTTTGAAACGCGACTGATACATTCTGGTTATTTCTTCTCCAGACGACCGTGATGGGTCCATGTACTATGCAGTGGCGGTGGTGAAAAAGAGTAGCCAAGACATCCGTAGCCTTGACGATCTGCGCGGCCGTCGCTCGTGTCACACTGGATACGGACGCACGGCTGGCTGGAACATTCCTGCAGCAATGCTGATGGAGAGAGGCCTGATTGCACCTCAGCACTGCCAGATACCCCAAGGTCAGAGGGATGTTGGTGTGCAGTGTGTGTGTAGTCAGAACTGGTAGACCATCGACTGGTTGACCTTCCAGTCTTTGACTTTCTATTTCCTGTTTCCCGCAACGCACAGCGGTGGGAGGGTTCTTCAAAGAGAGCTGTGTGCCAGGTGCCAACCAGCCCGGTTTCCCTGAGAACCTGTGCGGCCTGTGTGTGGGAGACAGTTCAGGACAGAGCAAATGTGAGAAGGGAAAAGACCTGTATGATGGATACAACGGTGCCTTCAGGTACTAAAAACCCTCGATAGCACCTGCCACCACACGTTTTACTTATTTCACCGTTGTTTCTGAGAAATGTTGCTCTGTCCATCAGTTTGGATTCAAATACTGCAGTGCCTGTAAGTCTTAGCCACCGTTGCAATGAAGAAGCAGCCAGTCTGAGGGACAAATCTGGGAAAAAAAAAAAAAAAAGTTTTTGTTGGATTTGGGAAAAACACCGCTCCATAATTGCTGGATTCCTCTGAAATAAACCCAGAATCCAAGAGAAAATTGATTTAAGCTCTATAATCTCTTTAATCTTTAGCTTTCTTCTAGCATTATTTTAAGCCTGGTGAATGTATATTCCTTTTTGCAAAGCACTTTGGGAGTTGTAGTAACTCCTCATCCGAAGTTTGTTGTACACAGGATTTAGCTTTTTATCAAAGAACCAAATGTTATCAACTTTGGCTGCTCAGCTTATGCACGGATGCCTTAGCCAATCTGAACCTCAGCAGTTCCTGTACTTTTGAGCAAACATGGCGGATGAAATAGCTTTTCCAACTTAGCAACTCTATCACTTCAGTTCAAGGAACCACATGCTACCTGTGTCCAACTCTCTGTCTGTTCAGGTGTCTGGCGAAGGGAGATGGCGATGTGGCTTTCATCAAACATTCTACAATCTTTCAAAACACAGACGGTAAGTCGGGGAACCCCAAGACGCAAATTGTTCAGCTCTTGAAGATCTCACGATTGTTAAGGACCGAATTAATCGCCTCCCTTTGTGCATTTTCTCAGGTCAGTCTAGTGAGTCGTGGACAGTGGACCTCTTATCTAAAGATTTCCAGCTGCTGTGTCCCCATGGCGTTAAAGCCGAGGTCACACAATACAAATACTGTAACCTGGCCAGAGTCCCTTCCCACGCTGTGATGGTTCGGGCAGACACCAACATCCACGCTGTCTATGGACTCCTGGACCGCGCACAGGTACGAGTGTTGACAGGTATAACTTCACAGTAAAGGGTTCGCTGTTGTGAATTATACACCTAATTCACTCCCTACTAAGGTAACCTGAATGTATTCAATGTAAAAACATTATTCCCACAAACAACAATATATTGTATATATGCAGAACCACTGTAAATAATAAAATGTGCCCTTCAAATTAAAAGTCTTGGCTTGAAACACTTTTGTAAGAACTTATAATATCCTGTCCACAATGTTGCTCATGCACACAGATGCATAATTACAGATTATATGGATGTGTTGACATAGTCTCTACTAAAATTGCTGTTGCTCAGCCACCTGTGCTTCACCTGTATTACTGTTTGCCTCTAACATGCTCATATTGTTATTTTAAGTGTCTGACAACATTTTGTAAAGGATCTGATCGGAGATAGACATTTATGTCAAAAGTAAAATTCTTTTTTTAAAAATCAGATACAGCCGTTGTAGATCGCGATCACATTTTAACTCCAAATTCATCCTAAAATACATGTGTCAGAAACAAATAAAACTCAGCAAAACTGTTTTAGTTCATCTTTCCATGGTTCCAGTTGTCAGTGATTGCTGAAACTGTGAGAAGGATGGTTACCAGTTTTGTCTTGTTTCTATTTTAGTTGTAAGTCTGGTGAATGTAGAGATAAATCATTGGTTTTTGTTTAAAAAGGGATCTTGTGCTTTTAGATGAAGGTCTGTCTCTGTAGGAGGTCCTAACTATGAGATGCTTACATGCCCTTGAACTCACCATGAGAGAGTTTTTGAAAAGGGAACCTGTCTGCTATGTGATTACTGTGTGAAGATCTCATACATTTGACTGATAAACACATGCACAAACTGTATTTATTGTTGTAGTAAAATGAATGAAACCGAGAGACTCGCTGAAATACAAGAAATCCATTTATCGCGTTTGTTCATTTGCTCTTTTACCTCCTGCAGGCATATTTCGGTAGCGATGCAGGGCCCAGTTTCAAGATGTTTGACTCGAAAGAGTTCGAGGGCGCAGATCTCATCTTCAAAGACTCCACGGTTCGCCTCGTGGGTGTCGGTGAAAGAAAGACCTACCAGGAGTGGCTGGGCCAGAGCTACATGGACTCACTGGTCGACATGGAGTGCAGCTCATCAAGAGCAGGTGAAAACACACTAGAGTGCGAGGGAGGGAATGGTGGCTTTAACCGTTTAAACACATCTTTTACTTCTGAGTAATTCCATTGATTAACTTAAAGGGACAGCTGTTTTCTCATGCATTTCTCTTCCCCTTGCAGTGATGTCCTCTGGATGGCTGCTGCTGGTGGCTCTGTTCGGCCTCATGCTGACCAACCTCTGGATGTAGAGACATGATGTGACCCACGCCTCTTGTTCTACTCCCTTCCTCCCTCGTTTTCTCAAACCTTCACTCCGCTCTCCCTTCACCTCTCCCCAAATTTGGCTCCTCCGCCCCTTTTTCTTTATCTTCTGTCCCTGAATCTGTGTTTTCTCCAATCTTAAAGCGCCTGATTACGTTAATATACCAGAGGATGGCATGTTGGAACTGCCTTTGGATTTAAGTGGTGTTAGTGTTGAAGCAAACGAAGCACGATTAGCTGCCGAAGGGCTCTCGGCCAGTGTGAATCAGACACGATGAGAGGAGGCGCCGCTGCCACTTTGTTTACTGAAGGTGACCTGCCATATCAGTGTGTATGCTGCCACCTGTTACATTGCGTTAGTGGGCAGTGCATCCCTCTCTCGCTTTCAGACAACAGACAATCTGAGTTTCCAGGAAGAGCACACAACGTACAAACATACAAGTATTTTATAATGTAGGCAAACTGACCCTTTGAGCTAAGGGTATGAAGTTTACGTCTGAACTCATTAAAATCAACTTATTCGACCACCTTTAAGATAGTATATGACCCCAGATCAGCTCACTCTATTGTCAAAGGCTTCATGTGAGCATAGAAGTGCTACCATGCCGTCACTTGCTCTGAGAGTAGTGTAAACTGTTTTTCCATGATAAGCTAATGCCATATCCGTGAATATGCACTAGTGTTACCGGCGCACAGAGCTGTGCTGGGGATGGCGTGACGATGCGTGTTTCTCCAGAGGCTGTTTGCTTCATGCATTCCCCTCAAATGAACGAAAATCAGGTGGATAAATACTTCAATGTACCTGGACTGAGCTGACATCTGATCGAGCCTGCTTCCAGCTGCACTTTGAAATTTCAATGCTGCGTATTCTCTGTCTATTCATTCGTTGTTGTTACTAATCTGACGCTTTTGAATAGGAACTTTACCAGGAGATGGTCAGCAGACCTCCCAGGTTATCCAGTTGGACACGAATGGAGTGACACATTAGTCGGTTTCCATCAGATTTGGGGAGAACATGTGATTTGTCCCGGAGAGTGGATACGTTTTAATTTGTCTGGATGGTTTAAGTCAAACAAGAGCTTGAGTCCCTTAAAGGCAGAAACCCTCACTTTTTACTTATTTCAGTTCACCTTACATTAGAAATGGACTTAAGGAAAGGACTGATCTTAAAAATAGAAAAGTAAATAACTTTACTGGCAGTCTCATGTTCTCTATCCCAAACAGTTCACTCCAGAAATGTCTCTTTCAAACCCAGAATGAGCCAGTTCTCGTCACATCTGCTGTACTTCCTGCTGCTCGACGCCGTTTTAAGATGTGTGATTTGGATGTGTATTTTCCTATGTTGAGAGATTTATTTTTATATGAAGTTCAGGTGCCATATCAGTGTATATGTACTGACTCATGCCGTCAGAAACCCATGCCCTCTCTTCCTCCTGATAAGAGATTTATTTCTACGTGAAATGATGTAACATGTAACTAATATTTAGTTGCCAGGCCAGTGCGTCTGCATAAGTATTGCTACATCAAGCTGCTGACTTGAGCTGTTTTCTGTGCTTGTCCGAATGAAATAAAGCTTTGTACTGCAAAGGCACATGAGAACTGTTTTTCTCCTCTGGGTCAGACGAGGAACCCTCAGTTTCTTTTTATTTCAAGAAAATGTTAACAGACCGCCTTTAAATCACAAAGTTTTTAATTTTTTTAGAAAAAAAAAAAAAATCATGAATCATCAAAATCGTTCCTAGATAACTTTCTGATAACCACCTATTGAATCAACCATTGCAACTCAAAGTGGCAGCCTAATATACAGTAACAGGATCGAGGTCAATGCTAGAGGATGGACTGAATATAGTATAGAGACACGGCCATACGCGATAGTTAGTGTTTATGCCACAACTGTGACCAAATGTCAAATGGAGCTATAAAATGAACTCGTGTCTCGTTACGTCCTGCATCATATCTGTCGCTGTGAAAGCAAATGGACTCTGGATTACGACTTTAAGGCAACGCAATGTGAACTTTGACTGCAACACCGACACTAGTTCTGTGACATCAGACCACATCTGGCTTCCTTATTTTCATTTTTCTTATCTTTAGATCAATTCATCAATGGCAAATATCAACTGACACCATCTAGCTGTGGACTCGCTGTATCATAAATTATAATCTTTAATACAGTTACAGCCAAAAGAAAAAAAGTGAATGTATTATCTTTACATACGTGTCTTTATATATTTACATTTATTCACCAAGACAACTTTTTGTGGACATCCATAAAAGCACTTTGGCAGGATTTGGTGCGTGACCGCACACTGATTGTGGGAAATGGAAAAAAATAACAATACTTGCCAACAACAATGCTGTCATAATATCATAATGTGGTTGTGCATCTGCAGTTAATGTGAGGAGGCCGCAGATAAATTGTCATTACAATGGTTTATCTTACGTTTGTGGCCAAAGGTTGCAGGTGAGTTCAGACCCCTTCACTTATAATTAATAACCACCAGCTGATCGCAGTACAAATCCCTGACCACCACATTGTTGTCATGCATGGTTTAATAAGGTTGTTCAAACATCTCCTCTCATTTGACTGTTGTTTGTTCCACAGCTGTGTTTACAAACAAACACATGATGAGATGTTGTCAGCTTGTCACTTCGCAGCCACAAAAGTTGTTTCCAGTCCGTGTCTTTCGATCTTTCAGGAAGTCATTCCTCTTTATTTCTTGATCTGTCTGGATCCTTCCTTCCATCCCTCCTTCACTTCATTCACAAATGTGTCTCTGACTTTCCGCAGGCGGCCGTTCATCTCACCGAGGTCACCGGGGACTCTGCCGGCCTCCTCGCGCACCTGCCGCAGCGTCTGCGACCGCATGACCCGCTCCGTGGCGTCCCGGCCGGCTATCTGAGCCTTGGTGATGGCGTAGGCTGTGATCTGCGCCGCCCTGCGAATCGGACGAGACTCGGCCAACTTCTCGACGACATGCAGGTTGTTGATGAGGTTGAATAACAGCCGAGCGAGCATGTCGGCGACTGTTTCCACTCAAACGTTAGCTTAGCCGGCTAGCAGTCCCGTCAAACTCGCGGTACTTCCGGCCCTGTAATGACACCAGCTTTAACCGTGAGCTAACATGGGACACGTTAGTTTATAAAAAAGTACTTTATACTGCCATGTAGGTTGCGGCCCTGGTGTAAAGTTCAATAACAATGCGTGAAAAGTTGACTTACGCTCAGCAGAGGTAGGTGACCGCTGGGTAACAGCTAATGACGTAACCGACTGTGGAGCGAGGCTGAAGTTAGTTTCAGTTTGGCGCGTTAAGGGGAAACTTGAGGGGTAATGGTATTTCACTCAGGGTTTTTTGGTCCGAAAAGCCGAGACTACCAGTAAATACGCTTCTATTCTGCCACTTTGATTACAAATTACAATATATTTTTAAATATTTGAGTAATATATATTGAATGTTTGGGAAATGCACATGCACTTCAGGTTATTTACTTGGTATGTCCCCCTTTGCTTTAATGACAGCACGCACTCAAGCTGGCCTTAACTTTCTAAGCTTGTGCAAGACCTGATTCCACTTTTATTGACAGACTGTGTCCCAAAGAATTTGGCTTTTTCAGCTTTCAAGTGACATAAATAATCACTGGGGCCAAGGTCAGGTGACTGTAGAAGAAAATCCTGTAGAGGAAAACTTTTGGTCTTAAGGTAGTTTTTGTAAAGCTTTGCAGTGTTTTCTTATCGTTTTCTACTGCATTATAGATACTTATCGACACAGATACAAAGCAAGGAGGTTTGGGGTAAAACAGCCCTGGATGCTCACTGTATCTCCCGGTGTACATGTGGTGCTGGGCATTAATTACAGTACGGCACAGCTTACTTATTTACTCAAATACTGTGTAAACTTGGAGTGTCTGCATTTTGCTAATGAATAAAAGTCTTAATCCAACACATTTCATGGGGGAAATAAACTGTAAAAATGTGTCACACAAGCTATATCCAAGGTTAAAAAAGGAATAGAGGTGGAATAAAAGTTTCACAGAAAAGAAAATGATTTTAAATGGTGTAAAACTTTTTTAAAACGTGTTTCTGACATTTGAATAGTGTAAAACTAGCAGAGAAATTGTCTCTAGCGTTTCCCCTTAATTCGTTAGGCCATACGCGACGAATATGAAGCTAACTTCAGTTTTGTCACGGGCGGATTCCCGGACATTTTTGCTGGGGACACCAGCCGGTAAATACTTCCGGGGACGTATTGTGCGTGTTTCCGCTTTTTTTGGTAAAGATTTCCCGGCTCATTTCCCTGATTCATCCCATAAATTTGCTCGTCGGTCGTTGAGTCTGAAGTAAAGCAGTTTAACAGCTGGAGAGACTGAGCTGATTGCAGCCATGCGGGTGTTGCTGTTGTTCGCCGTCACCGTGCTGTCTCTCGGCCCGGCAGCGGGGAGCGGAGCCGAGAAGAAGAAGCTGCAGATCGGCATCAAGAAGCGAGTGGACAACTGCCCCATCAAGTCCCGCAAAGGGGACGTGCTGAACATGCACTACACGGGCAAGCTGGAGGACGGCACCGAGTTTGACAGCAGCATTCCCCGGGACAGACCCTTCACCTTCACCCTGGGCACCGGCCAGGTGATCAAAGGCTGGGACCAGGGCCTGCTGGGCATGTGCGAGGGCGAGAAGAGGAAGCTGGTAATCCCCGCTGAGCTCGGCTACGGAGACCGGGGAGCGCCTCCGAAGATCCCCGGAGGAGCGACGCTCATCTTCGAAGTGGAGCTGCTCAGCATCGAGAGGAGATCCGACCTTTGATGAAGAGGGGGGTGGCGACGAAGGCGAGTTTAAAAACGTAAGTTATTATAAATGCGTGTCAGCTGGCTTCTTAATAAGCGTGTAATGCATGTCTGGATATATGCAGAGAAATTAGACATTAAAACTGGCACACGTGCTTTTTACATCACCTACAACATAAAAGACTTCTGACGCTATAGTGATAATCAGAATGGTTTGCGGTGAATTTAATATTTGACATCTAATTGATTAATAAACTAAACTTCTTCTGTATCTATTCACACTTTGATAAATGTGTGTCAGCGGTTAGTATTAGTTGTGTTGTGTAGTTGTATGTCTTTTAACCGAGGGATGAGCAGCTACTCCGTGCAGAGAAACATCTTTTCCCCTGTGCAATCACGCATGAATCAAAAAAAAGCTCAAACGTCCAAGTTTTCCCACAAGCACGTAAACGCACCATGCATATGTGACTCTGGAGTAGTTACAGGTGCACCCAAACACGCACAAATCATTAATTTAAGCATAGTTTTCATTTCGTGGATCATGTAACACGAAGTTGATCTTTTGGGGATTTAAATGTCATGTCATAATCAGGTGTTACTGTGTTTTTTTTTATTTTAGTGTATCATTTAAACGCGACTTTGCGTTTACGACATTAACTGCTGCTGCTTCACATTAAAAACTTGGGACTTGCAGACCATGCAGTGACTTTTATTACATTTGCATTTAGTTTTCTACATTAGTTCCTCAAACATGTGTCTACAAAATAAAATGTGGTTATTTTTTGTCGTTTTTCTGTCCGGTGAATCAGTTTTTCATGTGTTTAGCGAGTAATGGAACAAGAATGAACAGCTGTGTAGCTCCAAGCGACAGGAAGTGGGAAAAGGACAGTTTTGGTGCTGGCGAAACTGAGATCGTTTCGCTCTCCATCCCTTGTTATAAATAGAAATAACTGTTTTTTTGTGATATGAATGATTCGTTTACTGTCATTTTCCTTTAGGTTCCAGGAGCTGCCGCAGCATTAAGTGGAGATATCTGACCGCTGATGAAGACCACACAGCAAATCTGCGAGTAGAGTTGCACAACAGAGCCCCTGTTGTCCTTTTACTGGCTTTTAAACCGGCTGTTATGCTCAGATTTATTGAACTAATGTTATTATACGATAAGAGCTGACTGTATGTCTTTGTTTAACATTAGTAGAAGTGACAGTGAGCGGCTATGACCAGTATTTGGCTGTGGGCTGAAAATAACATTACGGCCCGCCGTCTCATCTCGCTTATGTTTTTGATTTTCTGTGATTTATGAGCAGGGTCATTTATATCTTTTCTTAATTTTCCAACACACAAAATGTAGGTTGTGAATCAAGTCGGCCAGCGGACGAGTTAGGATAATGTTTGGTTTTTTTTTGTTTTTTTTTTTTTACCTTGAATATTTGAATTATGATAATAAAACGTTGACATTACTGGAAACTTTACTGTCTGAGGTGGTTTTGTTGGATCTGTGTGTCTCGTGTATTGTGTATAGATGTTTAGGTGGGTTGCCTGTGAATTCAGACAGTGAAATATTCTGTAACTATACCCACTAAATGTAATATTGCTCTTTGCTGTTATTGTGTGAATATTGCCAGTTTTTTTTTGGCAAGTGGTCCTGATTAAAGCCAATAATAAAAAATAATAAAAATAAAGAAAAATAATAATCAAAATAATCAATTCATAGGTGAATTGCCACCTTAATTAGTAAAAAATATTTGTAAATTTAAAATATCTGTTAAAGTTTGAAAGTATCCACAAATGTATCAGCTAAATAACCAAAATTAATACTGAATATCTGTAAAATCAAAACAAAAATAATTCTTATTATTATTATTGTTATTATTATTATTAGTAGTAGTAGTATTGTTATTATCTCTGTATAATATCTCAATATAAACAGTAAAGTAACATTTAAAAGTAAATACATGAAATGCTTTTTAAAAAAACGGAGGACCGGTCAATAACAGCAGCCAATAGGGTGGCACCACATCTCACGCTTCCAGTTTCGGTAGTCATGTGACTTAGGGCACTTTAACACGCCGTACTTACAGGATTGGATTTTGTGTTTAGAGCCAAAGACAAAGCGAATAATTAATGTTTGTTATCATGTGGGGGGTTTTATTTGTTTGTTTGTTTTTTAAAAGGCAGGTTTGTTCCCACTGTTTTTTTTTTCTTTTTCCATGCAGGTTTATTTCATGTCTTACTGTGAGGTCTTGGCAGTGTTCACGCGAACACTATAACCACTATAACTTGAATAATTTTGGGTGGCTTGGGTGTCATGTGGTGTCCAAACAATACATTATAAATAAAAAAACGAATATTAAATATAGGATAAAATTAAAGGTGAGCTCATGTGTAGTAGTGATGTAGTAATATTTTTATTATTATAATTTTTAGGTCTCATTGTACTCATGTCTGTTCCTGAGTTTATTTATTCATTTATTTAAATGTAGACAAAATCAATTAATTAGGAATTTGCCAACAGGGGACGCCACACAGCTGGTGTAGATGTTAAGATCGAGACGTTTCTCCCGGACTTCTTTAAAGGACGGACACGTGAACCGGAAGTAAAGTCATTGCTTTTCCGCAATGCTAACAGTTTGAATAGCTGCAGGCCGCCTCTCCACGATACCTCCACAATGTCTGTTAAATTAAACGCTTTGAATAGTGATTCGTACATTGATATTAGTCAATACAGAGACCAGCATTTTAAGGTACGTGTGCAAATGTTGTTTGAGATTATTTACGAACCACGGGGTTTTAAATTTTAGTGTAACGGTTTATATTGTTAGCTTACCGTTAGCAAGCAGTTGGCAAACAACAATAGGGGCAGCCCTGACTTCATAATTATTTCTTTGTTAAATTACGTTTAAAGCCTCCCTGAGCTGCGTTTCGACTTTGAACAGAAATAGGAGGAAATTCATACTGTCATGTTTCATTGGCTTGATCTAAAAGCACATTTCAGTAGTGCGTTGTGGTTTTGGGGTCGGAGCTCCAAGGAAGCTAACAAACTGACCCTAACTTAAGTTATACTTTTCTAATACGCCACTGTCCCTTTTAATCGAACCACCATTAAATCAGCTCATCTAATAACAGCCCCAGCAGCAGAGACAACGCTAAACTGGCCGGTGTCCTTAGCCTCTTCATACTGGTGCTTGCTCACACTTTTATTATTGCTCGTGTTGCCAGGGTAACCGCTATGAGCAGGAGAAGCTGCTGAAGCAGAGCCACACTCTGTATGTGGGGAATCTTTCTTTCTACACCACCGAGGAGCAGGTATTACTCCTGAGGACACGATCACCTTCTTTTAGGATCTTTCTATAGTCTGTGCCTTTATTTTCATTTCCATAAAGTGTTTTCATTCTGTACTTTAACACTAGAGACTTAGCCTTTATCATATTGTATTGATATACCGGTATCTGCCCTCTTTAACCTGTTGGACTCTCTGCCACCTGCCTGTTATTTTTCTAATTATTTTTCTAACTGAACAGGTACACGAGCTGTTTTCCAAAAGTGGAGACGTCAAGCGCATCATCATCGGTCTGGATAAAGTCAAGAAGACAGCCTGCGGATTCTGCTTTGTAGAGTATCCTTTTACATGTGAAACCCAAACTTGACATGGTCCGCAAACACTAGTACTGTATCATGTAGTGTGCATGTTATGCAAGTCTGAGATTGACCTTAACCCCTGCTGCACCAGATACTACACGCGCGCAGGGGCGGAAAATGCCATGCGCTTCATTAACGGCACGCGGCTGGACGACCGTATCATCAGGACAGACTGGGACGCCGGCTTCAAAGAGGGGCGGCAGTACGGCCGTGGGAAATCCGGAGGGCAGGTAAGGACACTGACCTGCAGATATTAAACATTAAACAACCACTCTTAAATCTTATTCAACAGGGTTTTACACATTTATTACCTGTGTCTTCCAATATGCTTTCACTTATCTTGCGGTGAGCTGTATTTATCTTAAACCCGGTCAGTTCAGAGTTACTGTGTTGATTGTCTTAAATGAATCTCACAACTTGAGATTGTTTTAAGCAGAGCTGGATCAGTAAATCAGCCGGGCAGATGCATCGTCTGATATTAGCTTAATGCAGGTATTACTGCGGGTGTGTACGTCTTCCAATTAGTAGCAAGAAACTGCTAACTGTTTGATTGCATTGAGAAACCGTGTCACCGTTATAATATTAGTCCACCAGCGAGCACTAATAAACTCACATTTCAGCTGTAAAGTATCGTGTTCGGTGTGTATTTCGGTCTAACCTGACTGCGCCAGATGGTTTGTGACACAGAACCATCTGGAAAGTCGCCCATGGCGGCTGCTTGGAATAAGGGCAGGCTCTTTTTAAAGAAGGTTGCAGATGAAGGGATGAACCATCTCTAACCACCGTGTGTCACGTGCAAAACTCAGTTCATCACATCAATGAATCGTATAACGTAATTAGAGATTACGCGCCGAACCCCGCCAGGAAAAGCGCGCAAAACATCGTTTCCATCAAAAAAGCCTCCGGTGGCGTTCTCTGCTGGTCGTCCAGTGAAGAAACACTCTTCAGTTCTGATACAACAGATGCGGGTGCAGCATCTACGCTAACCCCCTTCTGGAGCCGCGATTTCGTCGTCATCGCCGTCCCACCTAAACCGCATCCCTTGCTGCCAGTAGTTCCTCAGATGAGGTCTGGCCACAAGCGCGTGATTTGAAGCCTCGCACGATGAACTGTTGATGTCAAGAATCCAGCAGCCTGACAAGGTAAATCTCTATCACAGCCGTATCAAGGTCGCGTGTTCATGCCATGTTTTTATCAATATTTATGAATTTATTGAACTAATTTGATTCATTTAAAAAAAAAAATAAGTGTGTGTGCGTATTTCAGCTCAGCGGTTTCATATCTCGTGTGCTGAATGCAACGTTGCTCCCGGCCAGAGATGGATCTCAGTTTGCGACACTGGATGCTTGTTTTTGGCATGAAATTTGAATCTAATTCAAAACGTTTGCACATCAGCGGCTTCAATCCAAAACACGCTTATGAGTCCATATCAGTTAAACTCTCGCTTACATTCAAAGCACATCAGACGCGTCCAGTTGCGCAACATAAAATATACAATTTGTGAGTGCTTCCCCGGAAATGGAGCAACCAGGACAACAGTTCTCATCTAAATGGGAACAGATACCTAGTGATTATAGTAGCTCTAACTGTTTCTGATGTTCTCTCCCTGCTGTAGCTGTGGTGTAGGGTTGAGTTGTAGCCTGTTACATGATTTGATGCTAAATCGCCGCTGCTCTCAAACACCCCCTCTGCCCGTGTGTGTCATTGCGTTCAGTCTTCCGTCACCTCCGCCTGTCCTTCACGCTGAAAGCGTTACGGCTCGTCTGCAGCGCAGCCTTTTGCAGAACAACATAAAACACAGCATCGTATGACATTTGAGGAACGACATATACAGGAACGGCTTTCACAAAAAATCAATACTGTATATCATGACATTTTAATACATCAGTATGATATTTGGAAAGTGATATAAGTACCAGAATAAATTATGCATGATTAACCGTGGCCTTTGAAGGGACGGCATTACTATAGCATGGCATTTGAAAAATTAAAGTGCACATTGTGCTGTTAACAAACACAACGTACGCAGTCCTGTTCACTTTTGTTGTAGTGGTACGCAATGAGCCTTCGGGACAGTGTAAACAAGGACACGTGAATATTGGACTAAGAACAGGCTGATTGCGGGGGAGATGGAGACAAGTTTGCTTTTATTAGTTTGTAACTTTGCGATAAGACGCCACCACTACATATAATGAAAGAGGCTTATTTACCTGTGGCCTCTGGCTGTGTTTGTGTTTCTCGTGTAGGTGAGAGATGAGTACAGGCAGGACTACGATCCAGCCAGAGGCGGCTACGGGAAGCTGGCTCAGCAGCATCGATCCACAGAGGCACGTAATAGTTTTTAGACTGAAGCCCGTCGCAGCAGTCTGCCTGGACTGCGCAGAGCCCCGCCTTCACTTCTGGATCAGATTAATTCTCCAACAACGCCACAACAGGCTACTATGGATCGTTTGCCCCAGTGTTCCCATTAAACACTCTACAGCAGGTCTGCACGGACCAGACACAAGCTGCGGGTATTTATTTGTTTTGGTTATTTTCTGACTGCCTTGCCAACTTCACAGAACCCCGAAGTTAGTGTGTGATAAAGTGATGTTGGCATTGTCCTGCATATAGAAATACATCAAGTTTTCCTAAGGACTCACGAGGCTCTGGTTACGTTTAGTGACGGGGTCAACGACGCATGAAATGATCTTGTTGAGTCCTCATGTCAGGATAAAACAATCGTCTGATGATGAAAGAGAAAGGAAGCATCCTGTTATCATCTTACTGATTTCGGAGAATGACAAATGTGTCCCAAGTTGTGTATACTTTTTTTTTTTTAATAAATTTTTTTTCTGACATGTTTGACTACTGGTTTTGTGTTTTTCCAAAGCTTTGTGCTTAACTTTGTGAACGTCAGGCCAGCGTGAAGCAGGTTTTCAGTCCCCTAATCGCTGGAAACCTCCGTCTGCTGCTACTGGAGACGACGCTGATAACAGTAAACAGTAAAGCCGAGGGCTGTGAAACCAAAACAAAGATGCTAAACCCTCAGAGCTGAGAGGAGGATAAAGTAAGAGCCTGATGAATTGAAAACGACACAGAGCTATTCCCTGCCCCTTGGCTCCTGACATGAGAGCAGGAGGACATCGTACAAAGCGGCAGACTTAATTGTGCAGTGGAAACATAGGAACCAATCCGAGGGCGGATGGCGTATAAACATTTAAATCATAGTGATAAAGTATAAACTCCTCTTTTGTCTGTTTAAACCTCGGTTTTGATTCCTGCATCCATCTCTTTCCTGGCTGTATTAAGATACTGTTACCGTGAGGCCCCACAGATCTTCTCTTCCCAAGCCATCACTTGGACAGCAGGACACTGATCAGTCAAGACTACTTTAACTGCTTAAGCCTCTCTCCCAATCCTCTAAATAGTGTTTACGCCAGAAGTCATCTTTGCAGTTTTCATGCATCTCAGTCCGTGGTGATGGTTTCAGTATCTGGCTTGTGCACGGGAACACTGCAGCTAACAAACAAAGGGCTTGTCCGGGATTTGAACCCGGGACCTCTCGCACCCGAAGCGAGAATCATACCCCTAGACCAACAAGCCACTTCTCTGAGCATGCAAAGGCCAACGCGCAGGCATCCTCTCCTTTTAGTCTTTGCAGCCAAGCGACCACCCTGTCCTTTCTAAAGACTTGTGATTATATGGGTGATCATTTTGCTGAGCAGCTGGTCAGGGCTCCCATCCTCCACTCCACTCGTAATAAAGAACATGGTATCTTGGCGGTTTATAGGTAGTCAGCTGGTCTCTTATCTGAAAGTGAATTGTAGTAGTGAAGTGAGGAGCGGTGCAGAATAATCAGTGGTGTGAAATTGGCTCAGCTTCACATATTTTAGGCATTATATCCCCACCACTAATTCCTGCCACCAGCTACTATACTTTACTTTTAATTGCATGCTTCCAGGGAGGTTTTCAGAATGAACACAAGATGGCAGAAGAGGAGGTGGAGTTTCTTGGAATAATTAGGGACAGCGAGGTGGGACGGTGAGCCGACACTGTCTCTGTGGGCTCAAGGTTTTCATGGTGATGAGAGGAAAGCCCTTTCTACCGCGTGGAGCCAGTTGGAACCAGAAACAAAAATCATTCAGTTACCATCCGCCCCTCTCTGTTGGATTTCTACGTCTTCCAAAGGGGCAGCGATTCTCAGCCGGGGGGGGGGTAATTTAGCTTGAGTGGGTGCATACGCGATCGCCAGGGCATGTGGCGAGATGGAAGGGTTGCAAGTAATTTGGATCACAAAATGCTATGATGTGTATCACATGGGTAAATAAATGTGATTTACAACAGTCGAAATTGGTCTGATTTGAAGATTAGGTTACACAAGGTAAAATGTCAAAGCGATTGGCTGAAGCATGTTGAATAAACAGTTGAAATGACTTAATGGGTAAGAGTTTAGTTAATCACAAACTGTCTGAAATCAATCACAAATCAACCGAAGTGAACAGGTTTGTAGGAGGACAGGTGGGGTCAGGGCGCGAGGGGGTTTACTTGACCTTGATATCTGGGGGGGGGGGGGGGGGCACTTTAGAGAAACAAGGTTGCAGGGATTCAAAGGTGAAAGCAAGGTTCGTCTGCTTTGCACATCTGCATTCGAATGTCTTTTCAGGAGGATGTTGCACAGACAAACCAGCGCCACTGTTTCAGGTCCTCCTGTGGCAGGATCTGAAAGGATTACAAGGAGGATTTCATTTCTGCCCTCAACACGATAAAGAACCTGTCCATGATCCATAAAAGCTAAATACATCCAAATGGTGTGCATTTGCCATTTTGGGGTGAACCTAGAGATTTATCCATTTCCATGCCTCTGCAGCAAAATAGGTGAAACGCATCCAGGACCCGACCGTGCCCCAAATTATACGGTTCTTGAAGATTTACAACATTAGCTGTTATCATAGTCCGGTTCAAAAAGTCAAGTTCAAGTGGGGTCAAGTGAGAATTAGACAGTGCCGAGGCCAGACCCGGAATTAATGAGACATTATGCTAATGAGAGGGCTGTTTGGAAATATGGAAAGAAATACCAAAATCCCATGCTTTGTCTCACTGAGAAACTCATTAATAAGGCAGCCTGTCATTGGCTGGTTACAGATGATGCAGTTAGATAATGATCCGCCATTACAATGAGTAACAGCTCTCAACAGCACCAGCCTTTAGCGTGGCAATACTCCCCAACTCGGCCATTAATCCATAATAAAGGGTGCTTCGTGCATAAACACACCAGAGCTCGCTCGTGTCGAGTCGTTCGATCTCCTCCCACCCCTGACCACACACTTTCACTTTCACCACAGTGACTTTGTGTCACAGTGCAAAGGACCAAATCTTCTGGATTTAGTCTGGAGGAACTCGTCCTGACCTGAGCCCTGACCTCAACCCCATTCGGCTCATTTAGGATGAACTGGCACGCTGTCTGTTACGCGGGCCTGATCACCAAACATCAGAGACCGACTTCACGACTGCTCTTGTGGCTGCATTGGAGCAAAGTCTTGCAGCCAGGTTTAAAAAAAAAAAAAACTTTTCAGGTACGAGTGGGTGTAATGTTTGGATGTCCGCTGGCCTTTCTCCTTATTGGCCAGATAGTGCTTTTTGTCCTTTGGGCCATTTGCAGTACATAACTTAGATTTGATATCAGATAATGCACAAGGTTTACCTGCAAACGACCTAACTCACAGTACTCTTGGGACCATGCAGCCATCCATTTGTTCATTCATTCAGCGTATATAAACCCTTTATAAAATAGTGCTTGTGCACCCTCCCAGCAACACAAAATGACATTTTGCTTTAGATTCTAATTGCTGTCTGTGCATTATATTCCTGCAGCCATAATTCACATTTGTAACTGTCACAAGCTTGTATTTTTTAAATGTTACATTTTACCCATAGGGAGATAATTGCTGAGATGCTCTCTGTCAAAATCAGCTAATAAATTAATTGAATATTCAATGCATAATTAGTTTGTCGGGCGGTATAAATTAGCAGAAGCTCTTTGCGAGAGTATGTAAAGCAGGTGAGGGGCGCTGCAGAGACGTGACGTGTCACAGCATCAGTCATTGTGGAACCGTGGAAACCCATTTCCATCAGGACTGAGCTGCTGAAATGTTAAGAAATGTAAACCTAAACTACGATGCAGTAGGTCAGAATGATGAACCAGGTAAGTTTGATTTGAGTTACTTATTCAAAACTGTGAGATAGCACTTATTTACTTCTCCGTTATCTTAATCCACTGCAGTAATTCTGCTCTGGTAAACCACGCTCTGGATTTATCATCTCATAGGTTTGATTTAAAGCCCCCACCGATTCAGCAGCACAGTCCTGCAACTTTGTTGGACTCAGAAGCAGGGATATCATATGTGTGCCTACATTACCCACAATGCAACGTGATCAGAAACACCGTAATCAGATTCAGGCCTCGTAACTTCTGTTGAGGGATGAGCTACACAGGTCTACTAGGACTTGTTTCTACCTTCACACCCCAGATGTTTTGTAGTTCAAACATGTAGTTTGTCACAGTAATCAGTTTAAACAAAAGGCTCTATACCCCATTAATCTCATAATTTAAATTTAATAATTCAATTTCTTATTTACAGTGTTATATTTTACCTAGCCTTAGATTTTCTTGTTGTGTTTTCTTACCGTGATGTTTTCTGTTGGCATTTTTATCTATTATATATGATAAATTTTGGTGGCAAAAGCAAAGAAGTTTGATCAATCTGAACGATGAAATGGAAAGTTAATGCACCTAAGACAAAGTAAGGGAGTTATACATTAAAACCCGGGGTTACTGATGGATAAATACCTCCATCACCATCAGACAGTGCCAGGAGGAACATTCACCTCCTCCATATTTTATTTCCTCCAGGAGAACATCGGCTGCAGGCGTTTCAAACAGTCCAGTGACTAAACATGCAGATTTCCTGTTACTGAGGGGGCATCTCATTACAGCAAAGTAATTCACTCCTCTGTGATCGCTAGTTTGGAAACACATCTACACTGAAGAGCTGCAGCGTGCCCATAAAGAAGCTAAATTAGCAAATGGAAGCTTGACATTTTGTGGCCATAGGGGAAGTATTTGTGGGAAATGAGGTGCTTTATCTGGTGGCACGCTTTACATTCAGCCAAAATGTGAACATTAGTGTTGGTCTGGATTGCAACCGAGCAGTGTGGTGTGATTAAGGCTGAAGAGGAATCACCGAAAAGGATTTGACAGGTAGGAGCTCGGTGTCAAGGCTTAGAAAAAGCCTGTCCTTCCACACTGTTGTACAGCGTTTCATCATCTGTGGTTTCATTTAATCTGTTTCATCGGTCATACGGCTCACCACAAAGAAGTGATGCAGGGAACATAAAAACACGAGTTTCATGTCAGTAAAAGTGATGGCAAGGCTTCGAGTCAATACTATAAAATCAACATCAGTGAACAGTTATGATTTATGAAATACCATCCATGCTTTGGACAGGGGGGAACCACTTTTATTTGGTTGTCAGGGAACTTTGAAACATGCAGCCTCTGAATAGACGTCCTGTTGCATTTCCACTTAAGGTATGTTTATTCCTACTCTGTCTCTCAGTGGGTTTGTGTGGTACATCAACCCCTCCATCTGTCAGCAGGCGATTGACTAAGATGGAAGAAAGTAACTGCTGTAACAGACAGGTGCTGTGTGGAGGAAATAGCAGAGATGGGCGTGTGAGTAAGAGAGGAGAGAGGACAGACGGGGAATATCAATTACACGTCTGAGGAGAAAACCTCATTTGACTACCGAAATATAGCCTGGGGCAACATTAAATGCATTAAGAGCCGGTGAACAGCGAGCATTTGTGTTAATACCGAAGGTTAAAGGGAAATAACATTATTAGAAACGACTAATTGGCAAAAATTCAGCAGCATCTTATTTCTTAACAGCCCGAACGGTGACTGCTGCTCTGCCTGTCCAGCTTTCTGCCCATGCACGTGCTTTGTAACTGTACCACATCCAGTGTTTTACTGATGACAGCATTTGATTTCACTTCTAACCAACGACCATCAATTATGCCTTCTGATGGCAGGTTGCGATGCAGATTTGTTGAAAATAACATTAGTGTCATGAGTCGGTAGCAGTCGCCGGCTGACGTTTTATGGTCTAAGTGGGATCGTTATTAAAATGAGACTCCTGCTAAATGGTCTTAAGATGTGCTTGATGGCTGCGTATGTAAGTAATATGGCGCTAAGAGATTGAGGGTACAGCCACATGTCAATGATCCATGAAGACGACGAAAACAGCTTTGCTCTTGTATTTCAGGACAGAGCTAGAAGAGTGTGACAGGAAAAATTTAAACGATCACGACTTCACGCTGCTCAGAATCTCAGAATCAGCTCATTAGGTCATTCTTTAAGTAAAACAGGGCTTATACTTCAATGATAATTAAATGTTGCAGGAGAAAAGGCTGTGTGAGGATAGACAGATGTCAGGATGTCTTGGATAATCAGTTCGGTTGGGGTTACTGGAGTGGACAGAGCAGGACAAAGCTGCTGACATTACAGTTAGTGAAGTTTAAAGTATTCTGCAGCAAAGATCTGATTTGTTCCATTTCTTTTATTAGTTTGGGAATGATCGATGCGGGATTAAAATTAATTTGTTAATTCGTAGAATCTGCACACAGATTCACTTTTCACCCTTTGAAAACAAGTGTCTGCGGACTGAAATGTGAAAACCAGGTTTGGAAACTTAGGGCATGCAGTGTGACTGACACATTAATTTACCATCTGACAACAGTTTTCCTTGCATCCATGGTAAAATGTCTGCAGGTTCAAGTGGACCTGACCCCGTCCTGACCTCCTGCAGCGTGGAAGACTCACACAATGCGTTTTCCTAACTTGAAACTGCATGTAGCTAGAGAGTGAAAATCCAGAGTATATGAATATAATTCATAATAAAAGGGTTGTCTGTTCGGACAGAAGCTCTAACTCTCCACCATCTTTTTCTGTCTCGTTCCGGCTGACGGATCCTGTCTGTCAGAGCTGCCGGACTGGTGATGCCTGCGGGTCGTTACAGCTCGTAGACCTCTCGGTGGGAAGCGCTGGCCCTAATATCACGCTCCACAACACTCTCAATACCCCCGCAGGTTTCTGGAGAGCTTCACCTCGTCCTCCGTGCTCAAACGGTGCCGCAATACATGTGTTCCTAATGCTCACTCACTAAAGATCAATGTCAGTTGAGTGAAACACTTCACCACAGTGAAGTCTGAATACCCTCACACTTCTGAAATCTGTGCTTTCAGCGGACACAAGTCCAGGTTTTCTGGCGACAGATTTTTCTGTCAAGCTCCAGGCTAAAACTTTCTGCCCCAGTGTTTTTCCTCTGATGCCGAAGTGTCTTTAAACTTGCTGCTCTAAGTGTAATCTAGGTGCAGAAACAACTGTCACGCTTGAGCTCCTCTTGCTTGAACCACAAAGTACCTGGTCCCCTCAGCAATCATGTTATGGCTAATTGAACACAGTTATAATTACAGGAGAATTTTTCAGTCTGTTTCGATTTAGTGCAGTCCATTTCCCGCCCCTGCTCGATACGCTGTCTTCCCCCCGGCGGTCCTGATGACTGTCTTTGGAAACCAAACGCACACAGTGGCTCACGGATTCTAAAAGCAGGTAAACACTGCTTTGTGACCCCTCTCTCCGGCTTCCTCTCCCTCCCCTCGGAGTGGACCATCCATCATCTAAGAACAGAGAGATGACCGAAACAGAGAGATCTTTTCTCCTGGCAGAAATGGGATTTTACAGTATATCTCAATTGTAATCCTTTGGAGGAATGGGAGGATCGTGCAGTATGTCAAGGTAGCTTCAGCTTCGCTTACATTCCTTTTTGGCAATTAAAAAGTTGATTTAATCAAAAATGTTCAAGGCTGTGTCTGCTGATTACCTAAAGTGAAGGTATGTTGCTTTGCAAAGTTTAAAACATAAGATTTCCATCACATTCATTATATTGTAGTGGAGACACTGGAGCGTTTGCTCAAATACCAAAAAAACACTTTGACTGTGTTTGAAGCGCGCTAGCTTGTACATGGGCCTATTGATTTGGCTAAAATGCAGAATAAAGTATGCAGTATGCAAATTAAAGCAGAAGTGTGCAAAAAATACACAGGTGTTGTGCTGATTTGGTAAAAATCCCCAGCGTGTGTCCGCTAAAGCGAAACGCCGACCTGTAATTGAAATGGCAGTAACTAAGATGGGAAAACACAACATTGAATTTGATGAATTTCCCATTCATCAGACCACAAATTAGGCAAAAACTAAAATGATTGGTGGAGAAATTGTTGTCTCTGATGTGATTTCTGGCGCACAGATGATTCTACTTGTTGCTAAATTAACCATGAGTGCTGCTAACTTCATCTGGCTTTAGCTAGTTAGCTTGGTTCTAGCTGTGCATCTAGCCGCCTGAGTACCTTAATCAGTCTGGGCTGGGAGCTTGGAGCTCTGGGATTGCCTGCACAGGAGCTTCTGACTGCAGGGAGGAGGTGATTTTCAGGCCTGGGGCAGATAGGAGACCCAGCAGGGAATGCTTCGCTGGGAGCAGCGCTAGAGCAGACACCAAAAACTGGAGCAGAGCGAGCAGGCAACAGAACGCAGCCTCCAATACTGACAGAGGCCTGTTTCATCGATGGATTAGAGCACCTGGGAGATTTCCAGACAAACCTGACAAAATTCAGATTTTATGATTTATTATTTTTTTAGGAGCATAAAAGGAATGCTATTTCCTTATGCTAGTTTAGCGTTAGGTATGCTTTTGTTTACTTCAGTTCAGCAAAACTGAAAAACAGCCAAGCCCGGCCTTGCAAACAAACTATGTAGAAGGCTGTTTTAAACACAACCTTTGTCATTGGTGCACATGAAATAACGTTGTTCATGTCAAGAAGGACGGACAGGGCAGGAAATTATTTCATTTGGTGTTGTACATAAAGAAGATTTATTCTACTTGTTCACACAATGCATGGACCTGCTGATAAATGTGCTTTATTTAGAGCATCACAAGATATTTAGGGCTGATGAAGAGTAAAGTTGACTGCGACAAACAGCAGGGCTACGACTATGTACTGACACGCCGTCAAAGGCGCACACCGGGAGACCTTGTTGTAGCAGGGCTCCTAGCTGAGCTACAACGCAGTGACTCCCTCAAAGGGGCCATTAACAAGCTTCTAGTGACTGTCAAAGCTCCTTCAGACTCCTTGTCTGTCCAATGGAGACACACAGTCTGACAGTAGATGCTCATGGCTGATTAGCTCTGACTACCAGCTCTGTGTCACTGTTCATGCCACACTGAGTGGTGGTCTGTCAGTCTCCCCTGACCCCGGACTCTCAGGGTCACATAGGGTATAGACCTGGACCCACACCTCTTGACAGTCTAATTACCATTTAAGACAAACAAAGTAGTTATTGCAGAAATCCTAAATTACATACGATTTGTATTTTTGTTTGGATTTCCATTTACATGAAAATCCTACACCAGATGTTCTGAACAGACTAAACTCTGTGAAAATGTTTTTTCATTATTGTAAATCTTAATTTAAAGCAGTAAGCTCTTTGCTCTCCTCAGGGGTCGCAATTCTTGGTGGTCACAGAAAGTGACAAATTACAGAAAACCAGTCCGCCCAGGGAAAACTGAACTCAGCGCCAACAACAGAACCTCTTCATCATCTCCACCCTGAAATTATTTATTTGTTCCCTCATCTCCTGCTCATCCATGTAGAAGACAGAATAAGACTGGAGCTGTTGGTGGGATATGGCCCAGCAGCGGCTGCCTCTCCGAGGGCTGAGGTCCTTCTCATCATCCCCTCAGGTTATCCGGTGATGTCCAGGCCCGGGCTTGAGCTGACAAATGAGCAGAATCCTGCAGAGCCAATGTCATCTGTGGGTTCATGTCAAACCCTGTCAGCCTCCATCTGCTCAGGATGTAAGACCTATATTTATCCTCCCTTGAAATGTCTGTCTGGGCATCTGTCTTTTTGTCAGCTTGTGTGTGGGTGTGTTTGTCTACCCACCTTTTCTCTCCTTACTTACAATACAAGCGACTATTCCACCTGAGGCTCGTTCGTGCATAAGACTTGCTCTGAAATGTGAGAGCAAGCATACAGCAAGACGAGTTCTGCTGGAGGAAATAATTCGACATTTTGGGGACATTTATTTGAGTTTAAGTTGATCGCTCTCCTATCTGAAAACAAAATATGAATCCAGCAAGTAGCTAGATAGCTTGGCTAAGCATACAGGCAGAAAACATTTATGTCTGCCTGTTAATTAGCGAACCATGGCGTGCTAACATGCTACAGTCACATGGCGGACATTATATCTGCTGAACATTTACGTGCTGATGTTAGCATTTAGCTCAAAGCACCTGTGCCTATAAACAGCTTCTTGCTGCTAGCTGCTAGCATGGGTCTAGAGTCTCAAGTCTTTACAAATATACTTTATGCTCTAGTTGGTTGTATTTCATGTTTTATGTAGGGGGACGAGTGCGGGATGCATGTGGTGGGATGCAGGATATTAGCATGGGATAATGTCATGTTGAGGATGGTTGTCTGTCAACTGCCAACATAAAAATAAACATAATTAATTTAACAAATAAGCATAATAAATAAAAGTAGCACTATTGTAATTAACAAAGTGCAACAAGTAACAGCATTAACATTTGAAATGAACTTCAGAATGTAAATTTAGGTTCAAGTAACCATGGTTACACACGTGCACTCACATTGTAACTCTTGAATTTACCTTGTTTTGTTTGTCAGTGTCCATTATTTTGGTCTGCAACTTCTCCAAGTGTGTCAGATACAATCCACATGATTAAGACTGTGGCTTCACTCAAATATGATACACTGGTTCAAAGTCATATTTTCCACTTAAAGCGCTTGATAAATATGGGCCGGGGCTTCTGCTGAAAACAATAACCCTGTTTTTTTTATTATTATTTCTTTTGCAACGGAAATTTTAACACTCCATATCAAACACCCCCAAAAGGACATTAGGCCACTGCTGCTAAGAAGGCTGAACCTTTCAGTGTTTGGACTTTTAAGGGATTTAGTTTAATCATGTTAAAAGACACAAATTACTTCTCACAGGCATAAAACAGGCAGAATATTAAATTTTAATTATGCAGTTTTGGGTCTTTTGTTGCTATAACCAAGCCCTACTGGTGCAGTTTCACAACAGTTGCATTTTAATTGACAGATCTGTAACCAGACAAATACTGAATGAAACAAACGTCTTTTATGCAGTTCTTAAACTGCCAGTGAAGCACTTGTTTACATGTTGGTGTGTGCACCAGCTGGCATTTCTACAGTGAATAATAATAATACGATACCAGGGCATGTTACTAATGTTCATGACATGAATTTGTTTAACAAGGGGGACATGTATTTTCACTCTTAGAGTATAAATAAATGACTAATCACTGGCTTCATGTAAAGAGGTCCTCAGGCTGGGATGCACTTAGCTCCTTCCGTTCCCTGTGAAATCCGTCACTGACAGTAAAATACAGGTAGGAGAGAATGGGAACAGATGCCCCCTGGGTAATGCAGTTTATTTAAGGCCATTATGAATCGCCAAGTGAACCAGATTTGGAAAGGCCAGGAAAGAGCACCGGCGGCTCTTGAAAAGTGCTGGTGTGCAGGAAAAAGTCACAGTGCACAAAAGAGTAAAATGCAGAAGCGTCGGTACTGCCTGCACCCCAAATGACTTTTGTAAATGCATTGTGTGGAGGAACTCCTCTACAGCTGTTTTGACATGGAGGGGGTTGTTTAATTTATTTTTTTCTACAATCAGTTTATTACCTTTACTTTTAATCTTACGGACTCTATACGTACACTGTGTTTCCTTGATTAATTAGTGTTGAACTTCCTCAGGGGGCTTAATGTTGTTCTCTAACTGACGGTACTTTGATTGCCCCTAGCATGAGGGACAAGCATCTCATTTTAAATCGAGTCTGTTTTTTTTATTTGTTGCTAATTAATTTTTTACAGTACCTCAGGTCTAGCTGTTATCCATTGATCATGCAGTCTCTTGCCCTTTGTCATCAGCGGTATTGAATTTACCGCCCTGTCAAAACGTCCAGTACAAACTAAAGGAGAGGCTTACTGCCTTTAATCTATATGCTTTTACATCGCTGCATAGCTGTGCATCCCTATGCTTAATGCAGGTAGAACACCATCGCTGATTGGAAACACCATGATACCAACATTTAATTAACATATGATGTCTGAGATATAGAACTGTTCTTCTGTTCATCATGTTCATTGTGCCTCAAGCAGAGCCACTGCCTTCCTGCAGCGTGCAGGTTACACTCTGATTAATTTCCTTTAAACAATCTTTTAATTAACTAGGTGAAATTAAATGCTATTTTTAGATGTAATGAGAAACATTTTCTGTTTGGATTATTAATGCGTGCAAAAAAAAAAATAGATAAAAGTACATTTTCAAGCAAAGTGAAAACCAGAAACTTGTTAGTGACGTGCAAGGCCCAGATCAATAAAGCACCTGTGAGGATATCATCTTGCTGTGGTTAAATGCAATGTTATGCCTCTCAGATTCCACAGAAACAGCGTGTATACAGTTAATACTGTGTAGTATAAGGCAAGGCACTTAAATATGTAATTAATACCAGCCAAATGGAAGGCAAACTGCTATATGAGGGAATCCCAGTGGTGCTGAATCCCTAATATCAGTGCTATTAAGTGTCTCTGGAGGAGGAGAGTAAAATATTCAGCTTTAACTGCCCAGCTGATACACACCACTCACTTCACATCGCGGGCAGTCGAAGAGCTGTAGTCACTGCTTGTTATTTGGTATTTTACACGAGCAGCTATTTGGAGGCATTTTTTTAATTTATATTAGACAATTAGTGTTTGTGGTGGTCAGAGATGATGATGTCAGGCACGCAGAGTCGTGAATCAACCAGAAAATGTTTCTGTCAGTCAGCCTCTGGAGACACGTTGCCCGATCCAAAGCACGAGCGTTACCAATGAATCCTGAACGAATAACAGATAAATCAGCGGCTGGTTAAAGCTGCGGAGAAGTTCAGGAGAGGCTGGCGTTCTCTTGGAAGACGAGCAAATCGAATTAAGAAAGGTGTTGTTTGTAAATCCGCAATATTGGAATGTTTCAAGGATGAGCCACAGGAAGCATGAATACTGATATCACTTTTACAGACTGTTGTTTTCTCTTTTCTCTTCTGACCTTGCTTTATAAATCTAGTCTCATAAGTAACACCTTGAGGCTGTGTTTGTTTTCATTACAAGGGTGACTGGGCAGAGACGTGAAACAGCTCTCAGCCTGCTGACAAAACCCTCACAGGCCAGAATATTTTACAATTGCCCAGTGCCAGCTTATACTTGGATTATTGGACATCAATAATATAATAATAATAAATAATAACTCATTGCCTATAGGTATGAAACTGAGCCCGAGTGCTGGATTGGGCACCTGCGTATAAGCAGTGTATCTCTTCCTTCCACCCACTGCATGCTGGGATAGACCTCCAGCTCCATGTGACCCTGAACACGAGTAAGTAGGTTTGGAAAATGAATGAATAATACAACTAAGGGATGTTGAGGTCCTTCCAGGAGTATGCAGCGATTGAGACACTGAATATTTTTCCAGCCAAATGACCTGCCAAAAGCCCAGCGAATCCAGCAGCAGATGCTGTGCGTAAAAAAGTTAGAGGGAAGAGTGCATTGATCAGTTGGCTGGCTCAGTTTCGGTTTGCAAAATAAATAAGAGCATGTGCAAAAAAAAAAAAAAAAAAAAAAAAATGGGGGCAGGAGGGTGTAGAGTGGCACAGGAACAGCTGCAAAGCAAAATGATTCATTTCATTTAGGAGCAAATTAGAGCATCGTATCGGGAGGAGTGGCTGGAAAGGCCACACCGCCTCTGCAGACCTCAGATTACTTCCTTATCACCTGACCCTGCCAGATGATTTGCTGGAGTAGAATATGGGTACGCTGAATTTCTTTTTTAAAAAGTGTTCATAATTGTCTTCATATTAAGATAACGTAAGCTTTGCTCAGCACGTGCGCTCCTTTTCAGCGGCACATTACATGCAATTGTTCAGCAGAAGTTACATACAATCACACCTGGGAGCATTTCAGCACAACCACACACTCACACTGTTTGCCCCTGAGCAGGTCCAATTATGATGACGGGCACGGTCACCATTATAGGCTCCGATATGAAATTTCATCATCTCATATCAGCTGAACTCGACCATAAAGTACACCGGGGTGAAATAACCTCCATTTTCTATCAATATTCAGAGAGTGAGGCAACCGACACATAACTGCTGAAAATCCCCGAGTTAAATGTGCTGTGCCCCGATGTTCAGCCGTGAATATATTCTCAAATAACTATACTATATCAAATTATGTTCCAGGAGTGAGTGTGAAACCTGTGTGAAATGTAAACGAGACGGCTAAAACTATGCACGCGCTCAAAGGTGGTGACTGACGTTGAATGCAAACCGTAGGGTCTGCAAAATGTCCCAGGTGTGTCCGGGTCCTCTGAGCCAAACCGGTGGTCAAACAGGCTACAACATACAAGATGGGGCAATCGCATATCACATATCAGCGCAGGTCTATTAAAACTGCTTTTCTGTGTAGTGATGCTGGGTCAATACAACAGCTTTAGCGAACAGCATTAGCATTATAGCATTAGCTCCACCATGCTTTCAGCAGCTGATTTCCTCTTTACTTTGGCTGCCGGTAGTCGCCCCCAATTTAAAAGGTCACCCCGGATCTAATCATCTGTAAGGCACAATGTGTGGATGAGAGCGTTGTAGTTGTAATATCGCTAAAAAATAATGGATCATTAAAAAATGTATACTTAATTTGCCAATAATAAAGTATATAAAATGCTGTTATCATCAGACAGGCAAGACTGCAGCAATCTCGGAGTAAGGACATGAATGGGGATTAAAGTCGCCTTAACTTGATACAAACAGTGACTTCACTTGGTTTCCCAAGAACAAAAAAGAAAAAAGTGAATCTTGTAATATGATTTTTATATATTTCATGTAATTGTAACAGTTAATTTTTAGATTAGATTAGTTTAGATTTAGATTAGATTTTGCCCTTCTATTCAAGCCTAAAATTTCTTGAGTGTTGGAAACTGAATGTTCATTATTATTTATTATTTATTACTTTTAGCTATTTAGCAAGTTTCTATTATTTTTTAGTTGTTTGCTGCACTTCAAGAGCTCGTTCGACCCTTTACGTATTCATTTTAGCCTGCTATTATTAGTTATTCCAAGTATTAATTTATTACTTTTACCAAGCTATTTCAAAAAGCCATCCATTATTTTTAGCCACTTGACAATCTTTTCACATACCAGGCCACCGCAGAAGTACACCCTGGGGTACAAGTGGCCCTGATGGGATCACTCAAGTTATAGAAATAACATGGTGAAATGCACTCCAGAGGCATTTAAAAGCCACCTTTTGTTGCCTTATTCACAAAAAGGGCATCTCTCCACTCATCTATTAAAAGGATGTTACCAGGCAAGGTTTAAGAAATGGAAAAATAGTAACGTGGACGAATGAAGAGCTGGATGCCCAGTGGGGCGCTGGCATTGCAGGACCCACTGATCTGAAATCTAACGCTAACTTTGTCCGCATTAATGCTTGACAAGCAAAAAAGAAAAAGAAGCACTGAGCTGACGGAGGAATACTGTGCATCTGTGTGTGTGTGCGTGTGAGGGCGCGTGCATCTGTTTACATATTAATGCAGAAAGATTTCAATATCAAAGTGAAGCGGATGTCTGGATAAATGAGGCAATTATTTTCACCGACTCCGCTGAGACTCATTTGCACTATATGCTAACTAGGGCTAACAGCAGGTAAGAAGGGAATGAATACCAACAGTAGATGCTATTTGACACAGCAGCTTAATTCTGCCCCCCCCCCCAGATAGATCTGTAGAGGAAGACTCCAAAGCTTTAGACTTTGTAAAACTTTGTAGAAACCTTTAATGTAAAGCGCATTAAGTTTGGGATAAACAGAGTTAAACACGATAAATGGTTGGTTACAAATTAAAGCTGCACCGATCAGAGCATGCCAACAATGTGTGGGGTGTGAACGGCGTCGCGTGAAGAGTTGATCCAACGTTATCTCCCGCCTTCAGTTCCCCTCAGCTTTATGGAGAGTTTTAGCATCTTTCAGCTCATTGTTTCGGTTTCGCAGTGACTTTACTGTTTTGGCTCACTCTGGTGCATCGGTGTTGTTTTTGCGTACAACAAGTAGCTTTTTTTTTAATGAGAAAAAGGCAAAAACAACAAGTGTGCACTTTCTTTCCAGCACCAAAGGGCAGACGGGCAACTGAGTTGGTATAGCGACAGATACCAACTCAATTGCCCACCCAGGAGTTGGTGGAGACCCCCCCAAAAAAAGCAGAAGAGAGTGAATATTGGACCTTAATTTGCCAGGATGCACAAAAGGTCCAGATTAATGTTTCTGTGTCTTCTGGATGTTTGATCAGCAGCGGTGTTGTGTTTCTGCTTTTTGTGTTGCCCTCGAGCGGCTCAAAAACCCTGTTAATGTAAGTTTAAGTCACATTAGTGAATAAGAAGAGAGTTTTAAATCAAGACGCCCGACGTTTTAACTTCTTTTGAAAGTTTTTCTATACTGCGTGTCTCTTCTGGATTTACAATTCCAATCTTTTCCCTTTTTTTTTGCTGTCTTTCGCTTTAAACATTGTTTTCATCCACGTTATGTTTTATGATTTCATCATTTCTGTTTGTTTACTCTGTTGCCTCTTCTTATTGTTTGCTTTCCCGTAGAGCACACTGAAACTTTTGGGAGGAACAGCGCCACGTAAATATTCATTATTGATTACAGACAGGTTTTTGCTCTGTGGCCTACCTGAACCCTTGACGTCGCTGCAGGAGCAGAGAGTTGTGATGAAAGTCAAACAAATTATGGGCATCTTGACTTGGTCTTGTTCATTAAGTGAGATAAATGACATCCCCCTGTTAAACAGAGGGATCCATTTACCCAATAACAATACTGTAAGAGTAAGAGAAAGCAGTGGGCTCTATAATATCAGCTGCTGCCCTTCTTCCTTCTTGCATTTTTCACCCCGGCTTATTACTAATCCAGGAGCCCCCCACTTCTCTGCCTTTCCTCATTGAGATTTGACTTTCCCTCCAGAGCAGCTCTGCCTCTGAGAGTATTAGCACGACCAAAACTCCAATCTGCAGTACAGAAACCTGCACAGATGAGTTAATATAGACGGACAGATCTGATATGAGCTCAGCACTACTTACCGTCTCTGCACCTTCAGATCGAGCTGTGGCCTGCTTGCCGCTGTCACCAGGACTGAGCTGGCCTACAGGGAAGGGAACCAGTCGGGTATACAGACAGCGGCTGGCTTTAAAGGGGACATATTCTGGCAGCTGAAAGTTGTTTTAAACAGGTCCTGGATGTCTTGAAAACAAGCTTTTGAAAGTTTTTGCATAATAAATGCAGCCAGTCCAGCCTCTGAGGAGGGTCTGCAGTCTCCCACTCTCTACCTTCATTATCTATGTGGAGCTCTGAGTGGGCGGGGAGGCTATGATAATGAGGCGCTGCTCTGATTGGCTGCCTGAATGACGTATGGAGGGGGAGGGTGCAGAGCGGTGCAGGACCGGTATCCAACATGGCTGCCGCTCCCGACGAACAGCCCGTGGCTGTACGCTACAGCTACGACCCAGAATCTGACGGCGAACAGCGGAGGAAACGGTTGGAAACAATAAAAGAATCAAATACAGCCACGGTCTCCTCTGGTCTTCTGGGGCTGGGACAGAATATCGGCGTTTGTGTTGGTGTTTACAACCAACAACAGAGCAGTCTGCATGTCCGGCTCTGACCGACGACATCGCCACACACCGCTAGCTTAGCGCCGGAAACAGAGAGCTTCACCTAGCGGGATGAACGCCCCCTCTCAGCGGTTTCACTCAGAGGAGGACGGCCTCTGTAAATCACTCCTGTGGTTACGTAACGACAGGAGCTGGCTCTGAACGGCCTGTAGGAGCCCCACGTTACCAGAGGGTGGGCTGCAGAGACGATGCAGGACCTGTCTGCCTTCCTCACTCTCTGAGCTGGTTCAGCTGAGGGGGGACTAGTTTAAATATGTAGAGGCAAGAAAAACCTGTTTTTCATCATACGTCCCCTTTAAAGCTGGACTAACATCTTTTTTTATTAACTTTCCTTGTTTCTTTATTTCTTTGAACTCAGGTCCTTTTGCAGTTCCCTTTTGAGTTTCCGTTTGAATAGAGAGCATGAAATGGAATTCATGCAGGGCATATTCATTATGATAGAGCTTAGGAGTAACAATAAATGTAACAATAATAAAGCATGTTTGTATTCAAAGCAGAATGGGGGACATTTTCATGGTAATATTTAACAGGCGTCTGCGAGTGCGAGCGAGTCCGCCGGCTGAGATGAGACGATGCATTTTCACAATGTTGGAGGAACGACTTTCCTCACACCTCCGCTGCAGAGCGGGTTTACATTCTGCGTGATTGTAAGGCAATTTCGTCAGATCTTCCAGATATGGCAACAAATAATCAAGAGGACAAATAGCATCAATCCAATTTTCAATTTTGCTTTTCACAGGAGGAGAGGACGGCGATGGGGAAATTATGTTCCCATATACGATACAATGTCCCATTGAGAGGGGGGTGGGCTGGGGGGGGCTGCTCTTTGGATGTTCAGAGGCGTTTTCTCTACCTCGCGAGTGTTTTGTAGGAGGAGGAAGAGCAAAGTCCTCGAGGCCCCTAAGCTGGTAAGCGATGCGGGATGCAAACAGACACAGTAAGAGAGCCGGAAATAACATTAATGACTTCCTCACTTTGACTGGGCGGGTTTATTGTTTATTTATCAGTTTCATTAGAGTGTTTTAAACAATAATCAGGCCTCTTAAGATGTAGGTGGATGTGTATGTATATATGTAGGTGTATAGTAGAAGCAAAGACTAAAATCCTAATGCTAACAACAACAATGACAATAATAGTTAAATACACTTTTGGAGGCCACCAGTTTAGTGAATATTAATTGATTATTTTATTTTTTGGCTGCATCTACTGTCTTTGTGCACATCTGCCACATTTCTGTGTCATTAAAAGCAGATATTGCTATGACACGGACCATTGATTCTTCTATGTCTGTGAGCACTGAGAGGTTGCAGTGTGTGTGTTTGTGTGTGTGTGCGTGTGTAAACCTCTGCCGCCACACTCAGCCCTCCCTTTGGATTGATATTCCCCGCTGTCTCTCCCCACAGTGCTCCTTCTCATGTCATTAACCAGATTTCCATCCGAGTGTAGCACAAATTCAAACAAAGTTTCCAGAAAAGCTGCAAAGGAAGATGCAATGGTGCACGTTTTATAACATTCAAGTTCAAGAACAGTTGGTAGCTGGTTAATTCCCCAGTCAGGTGTCATTAACCCTTTAACACCTGAGCCTGTCCTGTCAGTGCTTTTGCCCATTTTTCCAGAATACCTGCATCTTTCAACACCTGGCAGTTATTTACTATTAGCTGCATGTTAGAAGAGTGTGATGACAGCTGAGAAACACAAAAACAGAATTGGATTTTAGAGTTTTAGTGAACAAACAACACTGTAATTATACACAAATAGCAGATTTTGCATGTTATATTTGAAATATGAAAAGTATAAAACTATTTCCGATAAAATTTGAGTGTCTGGGTCTCATAACGTGCGAAAACAGGTCATCAAATGGAAACTTTCTCCACCGCTGTGTGTGCAGTGGGAGCAAAGAGGCTGCTTCGCGGGCTTCCGGGACATTCGCAAGTGAAATTACCGTAATAACACCATTTTGGCTGTAAAGTGCAACGTCTCGGCTTTCAGAAACCATTCGAATTTTTCAGATAGCACAAACCGTGACGTAATTACTGTGATCCAAAGTGCGCTTGCGCATTCACAGTCATAGGGTTGAACCAGCACAGCAGAAGAAGAAGAAGGAGACTTTGATGTAGCTCAATTAAATTATTTTAAACAATAAAACAAAAAACATATGTATAATGTATTTCTGAATCGTTTACTCGACACAACAAAGATTTATTAAAACACACCTGACCTGTCTGTTAACCTCACTGTTCCCTTTTTGAACTTTGTTCCATCGATGCTTCAACTGCTGCTGATGCTGTTTTTTATTTGCACATTAAAAATGCAGAAACACACAGTCGGACAGAAACCCACCTAAGGTTCTTCACCAACGCTCCTTTGCTCCACGAGACCATATGCCTCCTCTCGTTGCCGCCGCCAGTTATCATTCCTTACCGTGCATGCTTTGTTGAATATGATCATGCAGCACCTTCATCAGCGTTGACAGTGCGCTGCATCAGTGGGGAAATGAACCGGGCGCCGTGCTGCTCATTCTGGCTCACCACTAGGGTCTTGTTAGTGTTCATATGTGGGGTACAGTAGAGCGGGAAGATAGAGCCAGGCAGAGCGGATTCATGCCAGAATAAGCCAGTTTGCACCTGTACGACCATGCGTATGCAAATCTATGTACTTAATCAACATTATGCTGATTTTCTGGGTGGGGATGGATTCAAAGTGACACACAACACCATTTTAAAGGTGACGTTTGTCAGGATGGTTCAGCTGCTGTAGATCTGGCTCTGTTGGGTTCAATACACAGAGCCACAGTCAGTAAACTGTTCAGGTTTTCCTTTATTGTTGATGTGTTTTATCCAACCTCAGGCTTTCCAAAATATATATACACACACATGTGTTGAGATTTATTGGCACTTGTATTCATTACTGAAGAAACCTCCTAGCTTTCGGGGTGAATTGGAGGACAAAACCGACCATTTTCATTCTGTGTGAAAATGCATTTAAAAGTTTAGTTTGATATGAGGTTCTAACTTAATCTAGCCACTATATTTCCCCTGGTAGTCAAGCTTATTTTTCCTCCGGCAATGCAGCTAATAGGACATATCCCTCCACAAGGAAACACAAAGAGTAAATAAACACATTGAAACTTTGAAAGACGCCCACTAGATTTGTCAAACTCGGGCCGCCGAACGCATGAGCGCTGTTCACCTGCCTGCAGGACACGAGCGACTGCCGGCACCTCCTCAGACCGTAATGTCACCAAGACCACGGAGATGTGTCCGGGAGGCAGTAGTAGAGCAAGGCAGCACATGTCTTACCTGCAATCACAATGATGTGCAAGGAAGTGGAGCAGGACCTTAAATATGTGGGCTACAAGAAAACAAGATAGCAGCATGTCTTTTCCAGGGCGGACAAATCACTGGCTGACTGAGGGCAGTTCTGGCGTTTGCCGTCGTCTCATGAGCTGACAAAGGCTGTCCACCCAAGCCAGTGTGATCACTGGAGACAAACAACCCCCCCCCTCCACCCTTACCCTGCGCCTTCTGCAACTAAAAAGCCAATCCAGATCGATAATGACCCCGCCAACATTTCAGTCTGCAGACTGAAAGCCCCAGTGGCCAGTTACAAGAAATCTTTTATTCCACCGGCTGTGACCGTCCTCAATGAGAGCCTGTTTAAATAGGCCCCTTGGAGCACACCTGCCCTTATGTCGGCTTATATAAAAGTGAAAGAAGGGGCCACTCATCCCTTTTATTGCCGCCGTTTGCCTAATGTATACTCATTGTGTATCGTAATGTATAGTTGTACAGTGTCGTGCGTCGTCCCACGTGAGCCGGACAGTTAATGGACGAAGAAGTAATCTGGAACTGGAGTCTCGAGTTAGATTGAGCTGAACTTCAACATGTATTTTTGCAATTTCACAGTTGTCGTAATGCGTACCAGCACCCTCAAAACAAAATGCACTCTCTGCAGGCTGATTATTTATGTCAGCCAGATATATTGTAGCTTAAAGTTACCATTGCTCTGGTGACTTTAAGCAAATATACTGCATATATTCGTGACGCCCCCGCCCCAATATCTGACTAAAGGTTTGTAAAAAGAGCCTCACTGAAGAGAGACACCGCTGCCATCCTGCAACACATGGCCTTGATAAGAAACAGCATGGAGTTGTGAGCTCGGATCAAAGGTTGTGTGGGTGAACACCGGCAAGGCCAAACTACTGCCTCTCCCACTGGTGACCTTCGCGGGGAACAACAGAAGCCCCACTGCCGTTTCTTCCTGGTCTGAAGGTCACAGGTGTGTTCGGCTTTGTGTTTCTGGGGGTTATTTGTGGTTGACTGACATTTGTGGGCGTTCATCTGACGTTTATGACGCCTTTGTACCGGCCCTTATGTGTGACCCTGAAAAAAAAAAAAAAGTACACGCGTAATTATAAAGGTGTTTAGGTACTCTCTGCCAAACATCCTAACTGTCGTCAGAATGACTGATGAGACAGTGTCAGAGGTGACATTTCCTTCAGTTGTCAAAAGGTGCCTTTATTTGACTGAGGTGCGCTGCAGCTGTGAGCCTTGGCTCGACGTCCTTCAATCGGCTTTTTCATTTCTCTTCAATATAAATGTTTTTTTTTTAAAGGCATGAATATTTCAGGAATAATACTTAAAGGAACTTCACACTGTAAATATGTAAAGTATATATCTATATTTTATAAGCTGTAGGCAACATCCTCCCTAAAGGTTTTTATAAATGGGGCTTCTCAAACTGAATGTGACCCTTCATGGGAGAAAATACTATATGCACCTGCACTGTGACCTCTTATGGAGATAAGAATGCATTCAGTCTGGTACTCTAGTACAGATTAAGTGCATATAAAGATGATTTCTAAACATTTGTAACAAAAGAAACTAGTCCAGTAGTCCAATTGGTCCTAACAAACATAAATTATATTTAGCAAAAAATGAAATTTTGAGAGGTCTGTTTGTTCCGTGAGGGGCTTTCATTCCCTGCAGAGTACCACTACCTCTGTAAACTCTGAGTTTATCTCAAATCTGAGTTTTACATGAGAAAGAACAATGAGAAAGAAATGCAAAACAACATACAACATACAAAAAAGATGAGAACAACTGCAAAGACACACTAAATGACTGGGAAGGGATGCAAACCAAATGAGATGCTGAACAGCTACTAAAAGATACTAAATAACAAGCGAAAGAAGCAAAACGACTACAAAGATGCACCTGACAACTAAAAAGAGATGCAAAGAGATGCAAAGCAAGCACAGAGACATGCAAAAATACTAGAAAGAGACAACAAACAACTACAAATAGATGCAAAACGACAACAAAGAGACAAAAAACGACTACAGTGAGACTCAAAACGAACATGAAATGACAAGAAGGGTTCAAAAAGCACAAACTACATCCAAGGACACTGAACTGATTGTCCTACACCTGACAGCTGCTGTAAGAGTTAAACATCAAAGCAGTCCTGGGACTCCCTCCGCTGACTGTGAGCCTCTTCAGGATCTCATTAAGGGGGGCGGTGCGCTCGGACTCGGACCCTCAACAGTCTCGTAAAAGCGCTCCCTCCTCCTCTGCCTCTATCACTTGACGGAGGGCAGGCGGTGTGAAAGCATCCTCCCCACTGGGTACCGGACGGCCCCTCCACTCTGTGGCAGCAGGGCTACTGCAGCGCAGCGCAGCGCACCGGAGCGGAGCTGGAGGAGAGCAGAGAAGAGCAGCGAACAGGAGAGGAGAGGAGAAGAGGAGGAGGAGGAGGAAGGACGGACTGTCTCCCCTCCGACAGGCGGGATTGTACTCTGCAGCATCCCGTCGCTTCAACATGCCTTTGGGGACTAAAAGACTCGCTGGGATTACTGCGCTGGTCGCCTCGCTGCTGCTCGGCTCCTGTGGGACAGGTGCAGAAGGTGAGCGGCTCTGTGCGCTCTCTGGGAAGGAGAGCAGAGGCTGTTGAGTGCATTGTTCTGTTGAAAGGGACCTCCGGGGTTGACTGTTGCTCTGAGACACCCTTAGCTGTAAGGAAATGTGCTAATAACGGCGGGGCCATACTGTATTTGCCTGGTTAAATGATGAGACTTTAAACAGTAACTACATGATAAATCAGCTCATTAAGGAAGAAACATATTTGATTTATTATTTTAATATAATTGCTAGTAGTAAAGTGTAAACTGGTCAGATATGATGTTGGTTAAGCTGGAAAATAACAGAAAATATCTGTATTAATCAATAGATTCCAGACTCTAATACCCTTTATATGCATAAAGTCATCGTCTCCATTAATTATGCAAACATTTTAAAAAGCTGTTTTACCAATGATCCAGAAGACGCCTTCAAATGCCGTTTTTCTGCAGTCCAGCACCTAAACATATTGAGTTCACCAAGATCCAAATCAGAAAAGAAACTGCAAATGTGCTTTAACAAGTATTATTAATTTTAAAAAGTCCTTAAAAATCTGCCTTTATTAGAGCTCTCACACTTTTTCTTGGTTTTTGCGGGCGTGAACGCAGACGGCAAGAATTAAACAAGTTAAGGCAGCAGCTGAGAGTCGGCGTGGACGCGCGCTGCCTGCGACCTGTTCCTCCTGATTGGGGAGAAGTAACGTTGCAGTAGCTCACGTAGTTTATTCTGTAAATGTGGTGAATTAAACAGTTGGCTGCTTCTGATCGGACCACCGCGGGGGCTTTGTTGTTGGAAAGGAGCGCACGCCCTTTTGGGGATATACGGCTGTCAAGTTTTAAGACGCGGCGAATCCCACGAGCTGCGTTCTTATTTTGGCGTTTCCGGCATTTGATGTTTCCTCATGAGAGAAAGAAAGAGAGAGAGAGAGAGAGAGAAGGAGGGAGACGGCGGTCTGTCCGTGGAGATGTGTGAGAGAGAGCTGCACGGGAGGAGGATGCTGATGCTGGAGGTCCAGAAAAGATTAAAAAAAGTGGATTCATGGATGAAGGGATGAGTTTGGAAGTGGAGCGAGGAGCCAGTAATAGGTGTCTTTAAGGAATGAGAGATTGAATGAGAGCAACAAGTGTGATAGATAGATAGATAGATAGATAGATAGATAGATAGATGTACTGTTGAAGTAGTGGCTCAGTAAAATCTTCTGACCCTTCCTCCCCACTGTATTTATACTGTACTGTACTCCCCTGGACTGATGCTGTAAACAAGGACAGCCTCATACATGCCATCCTTGTAGACGCATTGACAGAAATGGATGGATGGATGGATGGATGGATGGATGTGGAGGACAGAGCCCGGGGATGGAAGGTGTTAATAGACTCTGTGGTTTCTCAGCTGCATTGTTTGTAAAGACTGCGGCTGTAAAATAACAACACGTATTGATAGCATGGAATGAAATTGACACGGAGCACGGAGCCACACGCCGACAGATAAATCACAAAACCCTGATCTATTTTTCAAAATGATTTCTACTGTATCACTCCCTCACCGTGCTTCATGTAGTTTGCTCAGCAGCGTGCTGTGTATCAGTCAGAGTCCACTTAATAACCTGTCTTCTGCCCAGATTATGCTTCCTGAGCAGTGGAAAGGGTTCAGCTCGGTAAAGAACTATCATATCAGTCATCCTGTTTTGTACGTGGAGGTTTCTGTCATTGTCACATCCGTCACCCTCAGCGATACTCACTGTCTTTCTCTGTTAATATACTGCATGTGGCCCCCCCCCCCATTCATTCACAAGTGCATAGCCGAACATCTGCAGGAGCAGACGTTATCCAATGCGCACCTCATGCAGCGATTGGCCAGGTGTGCAGAGGTGAGAGAGTGAGCAGGGTTTCTGCTGTTTTCTTTCATTAGTTGCAACTTATTTTTAATCACTTTGCAAACATGTGCGACACTAGAAATGGATTCCTGGAGTGACTGTAGAGTCTACTTAAACATATATTGCACGTCCCACCTGCTTGTGGTGGTTTGCTTTTCACCTTCAAGTGAGGGATGTGTGGCGTAGTCGAACAACTACTGCTCGGTCGACTTCAGTTCCATCATAACCTCCTTATCGCCGATATCTGATATAAGCTTAGCTCAACCCCAATCCTAACTCCTCTAATCCTAAACTTAACACACAGTAATTTTCCTTTCATACCATGTGTGGAAAAATTAGCAGGAATTGTTTTTAGACGCTGTTTAACAAGAATCATATAGTTATAGACCTAAAACCAACCAAATACTTAAACTAAGTCTAGAGTGACAACACGACACAGAGCTGTTCCTGTTTAAGCTCGTCACGTCTCGCTGGAGAATGTATTTTAGAGAGAGCAGCGCTGAAACTACAGACAAACAATCCACTGCTGATGAGAATTTATAGATTTATATATTTCAGTAACAGTAAAGGTTGAACCTTCTCAGAGATGTTTCATTTGAGTGTTTTTCCATGATCTGCTGCCTCTCTTCTTAAAGTGGACATATTATGAAAAACACCTTTTTTCTTGCTTCTACATATTTAAACCAGTCCCCCCTCAGCTGAACCAGCTCAGAGAGTGAGGAAGGCAGACAGGTCCTGCATCGTCTCTGCAGCCCACCCTCTGGTAACATGGGGCTCCTACAGGCCGTTCAGATCCAGCTCCTGTCGTTACGTAACCACAGGAGTGATTTACAGAGGCCGTCCTCCTCTGAGTGAAACCGCTGAGAGGGGGCGTTCATCCCGCTAGGTGAAGCTCGCTGTTTCCGGCGGTAAGCTAGCGGTGTGTGGCGATGTCGTCGGTCAGAGCCGGACATGCAGACTGCTCTGTTGTCGGTCGTAAACACCAACACAAATGCCGATATTCTGTCCCAGCCCCAGAAGACCAGAGGAGACCGTGGCTGCGTTTGATTCTTTCCAACCGTTTCCTCCGCTGTTCGCCGTCAGATTCTGGGTCGTAGCTATAGCGTACAGCCGCGGGCTGTTCGTCGGGAGCGGCGGCCATGTTGGATACCGGTCCTGCACCGCTCTGCACCACCCCCCTGGGAGACTGCAGACCCTCCTCAGAGGCTGGACTTAAGATTTATTATGCAAAACATTTCAAAGGTTTGTTTTTAAGAGATCCAGGACCTGTTTAAAACAGCTGTCAGCTGCCAGAATATGTCCCCTTTAAGGCTTAGTTAAAGTTTAGTTAGCTAAAACGTGGTTATGGTTTGGGAAACATTCACCTCATGGGTGAACGAACCAACCACCAAAGAGACCAACTGCTGGTCGGCGGCTGCTACCGCTGCCTTTTCCAAGAGAGAAGAAAAACAGCATTGGAGCGTTTCGATCACCTTCACGAACACTGTGTCTGACAAACAATCAGCATCTCCATCCTCCTTTCAACATTATTGACCCCCGGGGATCATTTTTCCTCTCATATCCTCACATTTTCCTCCTTTTCTTTGTTTCATTTTGCAATAACCGTCTTTACAGTACGCCGGTACACGGGTAGATGCATTCCTTGTTTTTACTGAAATACAGTAAAACACAATTGGGTCCTTATGTTAATTTTTGCACTGGTGGAAGCAGCTGGGTAACGTCGGGAGCGTTTCATCTCTCGGATGGCTGTGGCTGTGGGTTGGGTGGATGTGTTTGATTATTTAACTAGCTGGGGAGGCTGAGGGGCGAACATTAAGGTGCTGTTATTTTCTCAGACTGCTGGAAATTCATCTCCTCCAGTCCGCAGCCAGACAGAGAATAAGTTGGTAAGAAATATGCTGGGAGAGGAGTTGATTTAAATTTGGGCCTGGCTCCCTGCTTCATATGCGAACAGCCCTGTCTCATCAGAATTTATTACTTTTCAATGAGCTGGTGGTTTGCACTGAGAGAACATAAACCTCTGAATAAAATCAATTTGGTGCGAATGTGTGAGACATTTTCTCTGCAAACCCCGCTGTCCTTTATGCTTCACGAGACGGCGGCGACTTAGAGAACCACCGTAAGGAAAAAGCAAAGCAGTCGAGGATAAAAATCGCCCCTTACTTTTCTTCTTTAGTGTCATTTATGAAAATGTGTTTAGCAGAAGTGGAGTCATGAAGAGGTTCTGATTAAGTCAAGGTTACAGCGGCAGCGGCTGGTGGTGTGAGCCTGGAGCTGCCAGTCATGAATCTAGATTTATTAATCCAGGGACAAGTAGTTAAGCGATAAAAGTGACAGAGAACTGCAGTCCATCCATCTGCCTTTGTGACCTGTGGGATTTTGTGTTTGCCCAAGGCCGGCTCCCTAGTGGATGTCTGCCTCCCTAAAAACAGACCCATTCATCAAATGGGCCCTGTCATTATATCAGATGACTTGTTATCGGTCCAAGAATCAGCCACATTCTGCTGAGGTCACTATTCACTGTCACCCTCCCATGCAGTAGGAGGGTAGAAACCGTGGGCATCAGCTATCGGCAAATATGAATTCATCACCTCTTTGTCTCGATCTGTCGGCGGTTCGTGTCACACAATTCATTAGTGGCAGCTGATAAACCTTTGTTTCTCCTCCGAACACCAGATAAGATGAGAAACTCACGTCTCTGAGGGGAATAATGCACTTAATTAAAATTAGCAACACTGCAGTTTAAAAGTGTCCCGTTGCATTTGGTTCTGCGAGTATTATATTGTTGGACTATTATATCTGATGCATTCACACTTAAGGTGTCATTTTAACACAATAGCTAGAGGAGACGAACCGCATTTTAACGACTTCATATCTGCTTTTATAAGCCGTCCTTATGTTTTGTGTGTAAAATCCCAATCTGCAAAGTAACTAGTGGCAGTAACTGTCAGATTAAGCAGTAGTAGTAGTTAAAAGGACAACATTTCCTTGTGAAATGTAAAATTAAAATACAAGAACCTCTGCAACTGCACTTAAGTGCCTGAATAAATGCTTTACACCTGAGTTACCGTCCACCACTGCAGACCCAGTGCACCTATTTAAACTGTAGATACTGCAAATTACTGTCCTTCAGCAAAAGATGAGTTTACCCTGTTGTTATGTTGAAATTTCCCTTTTTCTGAGCACTTTCAGTAAATTTCAGAGCAATCGTTCCCTCAGCTGCTCGGGGCCCAAAGTCCAGACTGACCTCTGTGAACCCTCTTTATCGACCGCTTGTGAAGCGACACGGAAAACAAAACTAACACCTACATTGTTTGTGGTGTAAAAAGATGTGACAGTGCAGGGCACACCGTTTCATTGACAAGCGCTAGAAGAGTAACTCGTGGTTTGCAAAAATCCCTTTATGCTTTTCTTGCTGGAGGTAAAATTTAGACTTAAGCTCTGATTGATCTTTTTGGCCACTCGGGGGCAGCACAATAATCTGTAATCACTACACATCTTATATCCTACGAATCTGATATAAGGAACATATTAAACACAGTAGCCTAATGGACGTGGTTTAATATTTGTTTTTATCTAAAGTTTCAATGAATCTCTAATATTTTAACTCTCTTTGAATCTCATCGGCTCCTGAGGAATCTGCTTGGCCCTTTAGCCGCTAAATGCTGCACCATGCTGCACCGGCTAGCTGCAAACTTCGTCTGTCTGCTGAAGTGACACAAGGGCGGTGAGACAGAACTAAAAAAAAGGCTGTAAAACTGAAACGGTGAGCTGAAGGATCTTAAAACGCTCTGTAGAGCTGTCAGGAGCTGCAGATGTGGGCAGTAACTCTCTGCAGGTTGAGCAACACCTTTCACACGCTCGGTCATTTGATCCATGGATATTGTAGAAATATCGACTGTAGCAGCTTTAAAAAAAACATATAAACTTAAAAAAATTCAAATGTGTGCCATGTTAGGTCCTCACTGCACGTCCCACATTAGTAATCAGCAGCCTGTGAAACGAATAACGTCATGCATCCCAAGCACTTAGGCTAATTCCCCAAAACAAAGAGAGGCTGCCTTGATCGATGAAGGACACAGGTGGAAACACGAGGGCAAAGCCAAGCTCAAGCAGAGATGTGGGATTTAAAGGACACATTCTCAGTATGATGGTAAGAAGAAGAAAGGAAAGAGTTGGCAGAAGTAGAAATGAGGAGTGGGCAAAAAGTAAGAAGTGGGGGACTTTGGTTCAGTGCACTATGTGGACATTCATTGTAGTTGCCCTTCGTCTTTAAGCCATGCAGTGACACTCCCAACTCCTTCTCTCATTTCACCCATCAGTGGGTTTTCTTTTTTTTTTTTTTGCTGGTGTGTGTGTGTGTGTGTGCGCGCGCGATGTCAGATTCATTCGCCTGACTCCCCTCATCTCACCTTCACACAGCTGCAGCTCCGCGGTGCACGACAACACAAGTTTCAGCAGTAAAGTCCTGCTCTCCTCTGTATCGCCGTCTTGCTCTCCTGCCAGCGGGGTGACATTACTGTAACACGGCCTTTCAACGCAATTACCTTTCCTTTGAAGAAAGCCCTGCGGTTGTGAAATAGGTGCTAGTGTTTTATTGAAAGACGCCGTCATTTCCTCTGTGACAATTATCGTAATCCTTGAGCAGAACTAAGTTAATAAGAAGTCTCTCAGCGCAGTGGTAGTTTCTTTTGAGTGTTTCCAATGTTATATGGCCTTTCAGGATTGAAATATTATGTCTGATATCGCATTGATGAGGTTGGCGTCCAATTATTGATCTGATTTTTCCCAGCTTACACTGTTGGAGTAGAACAATAACAAACCAACGAAGAAGAAGACTGCAGGATGTTTGATGTCAGATAGATGTCATGTGACAATTGTCCATTACTTTTGTTGCTGCTGACAGATTATTTCAGCCTTAGACTGCAAATATAGTTGTTTAATAGCTTGAAACGTTTATTTATCAGTGTATATTGAGGAAATATCAGGTCTGATAACCGGCTAATGAGCACAGAGACATCAGTTTCTCTAATGTGTAAGTTCTATTAGCAATGTGTCAAGATATCAAAAGCCCTGCTCCTCGTCCAAACTGGCTTCAAGGCCATTTATCATGTGTTTGTGTTCGACTCACCGCAGGTGGCAGGATGAGCCCCAGCAGGGGAATGTGAAGCTAACTAAATTAACTTATGCCGTGCGTGTGCGTGTCACCACAAGACGCTGTGTCTTCAGTTTCATTAAAGAAAAAGGATCAGGCGAGCATCTAAATGACCAAACTGACATTTAGAGTAAAGTTTAAGCTGCCGTTTAATGTGCAGCTGCGGATCAGCCAATTAGCCACCTAGCCCGCTTACTTACGAGCTGACTTTAGCAGGAAAACCGTGTGTTGTTGTGTAAAGTCTGATGAATTTTATAATATAGTATGATTTTTATCTTGAATCACATGTGATTTACAAAGCAGATTTACTCTCTGTATGATGTAGCACTGAGGAAAAATCAGTTGGAGAGTAAAAGATGTAAGTTGTAATAACTGGAGTTTTATTTGAAAGTATAACTGCACATCCGCAAATTAAAAAATATTTTCTTTTCTTGCACACAGTCTCACATGTCTCAGCAAACTCCCTCATTGCTACTCCCGTCTCGATCAATTAAACAGCAAATTAACATCGTATTAGTTATAAATACAGTTAATAATTACCTAACCTGCTGTTTTGACCTTCCCAGTTTTGGTTTTAATGACTGCCTTTATATTTGGAGTGGAGTGGCACAGTGGAAGCGGACCATGTAAGTGCTTCTTGAAATAAATAGTAATTATGACCACCAGGACTCTCATTCATGTAGCGATGCGGCTCTGACCTCCCTCTATTTATCCAAACAGGCGTAGCAACGTAACAACACAGAGCAGAGAGCTCACCCCAAACCAGACGCCTTCGAGTTAATAAAAGTTTAAAACAAGTCATAATAATCCAGTTATTATAAAAAAGCAGAATGAAGGCCAAAACTACAGAAAGACCAAGGTTGTAAAAGAAATCACGCTTTATATTTATTTTATTTTATAACAAGTATTATACTTGGAGGACTGAGTCCAGCTGCAGGATCTCAAGGAACAAAAAGAAACTTGCAAACACGTCAAAATACAAACCAGCAGCGTGCATGTACAATATTTTAATATTAAACTGGGAACTAAAAGGGAATGGTGTCATTTCACGCTTGAAGCAAGGCCCATAACAACAAAAAGGAATGTATTTGATTTGACAGAAGAATACAAAGCGCATGTTAGCGTTTGTGTTACATTCAGTAAGCCGTCCGTGGTGCAGCAGTTTGTGCTGACGTCACACCCGCATCGGGAGGGTTCAGCACGCTGCAGCTGAGGAAATTACCCCGATTCAAACATATGGAAATCCAAAACAAATAGGAATTCAATAAAAATGATGTCCAATTAAAAAAAAAAATGCTGCAGAAAGAGAAAACAAATATGTCAACAACAAACAGTCTGCAAATACGGAGGGGTATGCTAAATCAGTTAACACAAGCTGTTTCATTTGAAGGGGTTGTTGCAATTTACTCAGACTTCCTAATGAAATCTATGTGGCTCGAGGTTTAAGTCATGCACAAACCTTTTTTGTCAGGTTTGCTTGACTATTTAAATAAAAAAAATTCTGTTTTTCTCCACTCACAAGAAAAGCCAATCCCAAGTGGCGAAGAGGCAGAAGTAAAGCGAAGGGAAACTTCATAATTTCTTTCTTTTTAAGTGACTTAATGTCCTCTAAATGAGAATATCTGCAAAGAAAAGTGTGACATTCAGTTTATACTGAAGCGCAAATATCAACTGTTGACGAAATGCTCGTCTCACGCTCAACACATCTCCCTCTGGGTCTATTAGGAGAAGTGACGCAACCTGCAGCAATCCCCCTCGAATCAGTGTTAGGACTGACATATTTCATTGTGAACGATCCCTCTCATTGCTATTGTGTTCGCATTCACGTTTTTTGTGTCGCTCGTCTCAGCACTCAGCGTGAGCGCTAACGCGACGAGGGTTAAACCTCGCACACTCCAGATAAATGTTTTAATTGCCGCTTTGCTGCCGCGCAGTTTTTCTTTTGATCGTTTAATTCTGCTGATTAGGTCTGCCTCCCGTGGAGCCTCATATTAATGTAGTAAGGACGGAAGAAATTACAGCATTGTTTTCATAGCATTTCACAGAGAAAAAGTACGTAATTAAGCGGCAGAGAGCGGTTTATCTACAAGTGTACTATAAATGTAATGTAATTTTCTAACTGGATGGGTCGTCCATGGTGAGAGTCAGCAGAATTGCCGGCCTGCCCGGTGTGTCACCGACAGACGGATGAAGGGCTGGGAATGGGGAGCAAATATTTCTCTCATTGTTAGCAGTCAGCCCGCCAGCAGAGCGACTCAGTTAAGCTGTCAGACTGTCAGGCTCCACTCTGCAGCCAAAGCAGGCACGGGTTTCACATCAGTCTCAGCCAAAGTGCCTTTTCCAGGCAAACTACTCATTTGACTTACACAGTCACAAAATAGTGATGATTATGGATGACTCGGCAAAAAATACTTAGAGAAATACGCAGAGAGAAAGTCACAAACTGAGAAGTTAATTTACTCGTAAATCAAAGTAAATGCTGCTTTATCTGTCGTTACAGAGGGAACTAGGAAGCAGCGGGTACTTAGAAACACGACAAGAGGATGCAGCCATTGTAAAAAACATGAAATCAGATACATAAAGTGATTTGGTTGGTTGTCCTGGTTGCTGATTCAATGGTTTGACTGTCAAGATGTCAGTGGTCCCCAGAGGATGGACCCTATCGACCTTGTTAAGGTTCGCCGTTTCGTTTTCTTGTATTTTGTCTTACTTAAACAACCATCAAAGGGTTTCCTGTGGAATTTGGTGCTCGTGTTCATGGTCTCCAGAGGACAAACCGTAAAAGCTTTAGCTCCCCTGACCTTTTGTGATCATGATCTCTGGGTGTAAAAGCTTGTCCAGTGCATTGGTTAATGAAATATACCTGCAATACCAATGATATCCATGAGTTCATACGCTCACTTCAGGTGTTTTTCTTTCCTTTTTTGAGAAGGGATGAGCATTGAATTAAATTGATTAATTGAAAAATGTAAAAGAAGAAGCTGTTTTTGCAGATTTTGATACGGACGTGGATATCTCACTGTGCTGAACGACACCCGTGACCTGGAAGAGGCTATGTGTCTCTGGGTAAACCACTAAATATAAAGTTTTACACATTGCAAGACAGAAAGAAAGAGATCCTTCACTCCTGAGTAAAGAAAAAAGTAGGAAAGTGTTTTTAAGTGTTAACCCTCTGTTTCTCTCTGGTCATCTCCTTCACTCTTGATTCTTTAGATTTGTTTGAGTATACTGTGGATTTTCAGGTTTTTGACCCTTTTTAGTTTGAGTGCGTCTGCCGCCACCTCAAAAACCTCGAGAGTAACTGTTTCTTTAGATCAGCGGTCCCCAACCTTTTTGAGTCACGACTCCCCCAGAATAATACGGTTGCCGTTAGCAACCTCCCAACCCCAGCCCATAAACTGTCTGCCCTAGACTGTTTAGGGGATTACTGTAATATAACACTTGAAAGCTACCAAACTCACACAGAAGGACTTTTTCTTTGCCCACCTTCACAGTCAGTGGTCATCATGTCTACTCTTGGCCTAAAACAACAATAATACTGTTTTCACGTCTGTTCGTACCTTATTTTCAACTGAAAAAGTTAATTCAGGACATTTTTCTGTAATTATGCAGATTCGGTCTGTTCACTCAGTTTGTGGCAGGCTCGTGCTCCATTCAGCATATGCATGTCTAATGTAAATGAGCTGCCATATTGCACAAAAGGCATCAAAATAAAGTTAGTGTGGCTAAAACTCTCTGGGTGACGAACACCCAATAACCCCAGGGTCGGAAATATGAATGCTCTAAAAGCTGTCTATAAATAAACTCCTTTTAGTTATATGCATTATTATGAAACAACAAAGTTTTAAGCGCTTGCGGGTATGTGTTTGTGGTAAGGTAGAACATATAGTGTTATCTCCAAGTTGGAAAAGTTGCTTAGTGTTGGCGGAGGCTCGTGCTCTCACTCACCTTTTTAGTTTCCGGCACTGTTCCTACGGTCAAACAGTCAGACGGTGTGTAAAGCGGATAAACCTTTGTCTACTAGAACGTCTTTGGTCAGGGTGAGAAGATAGTAAAGATACAAACAAACAGACAAATAAAATAAAAAAAAAAAAGCTGTTTTTCGACCTGGCGAGGGCGGTTAAATCCTGCAGAGGGAGAGGTGGATCACGCTGAACAACAAGTCGACTCTGACTGTCTGGGACACAAATACTGCTCTGAACTCTTTTACCTTTAGTTTGTTGAAGTGATGGATGGCACTCATCAGTATTCAGCTTCTCTGAATCGGTTGTCAACCCTCAGGGCACTCAGATATTTCACTAAAATGGTAAACTGGATGATGTAGTGTATCGCAGAAGGGTGGACTCTCCTGTAAACCCGTGCCTTAAATCACAAAACACACCAGCGTCGTTTGACTTGCATCAATTGACGGTTCATGCAAACAGGAGAAGGTGTCAAGGGCACCTGGAATGTGCTGATCCAGGGAGCGGATGTGATAATAACTCAACTTTTCTAAAGACTTGGTGCCTGTTAAAGATGGTAAATAGGGCACCGGTATATGTGTTGATGCCACAAATGTTAGGGCGTACAGTGAAAACAACTTTATTCTTTTATTTAAAAAGGAAGTTAAACTGCAGCAAATACCCTGGTTACGTCATTTGGAGCTGGGGTTGCAGCAGTGATTGAGTCTGTACCTGCTGTATCAAGGCCCATGCACCCACCCAACTCTATGGCGAGCACAGGCAGAAGGTGCCAATCCTGACAACACAACCCCATTGTCAGAGCATCACATAACTAGTTTATCAACAACTGTGTTGGGAGCATATGCTTATAATAACCACGCTGCATGCATGTATTCTGCTGTCAGCCCAGCCTACTGTCAGGAACTGATGAACTGTGCCTCCCTAGTAGCTCTGTTTACCAAATGCTGTGTAGCTCCATGTATACGTGTCTGACAAAGCCCCGGTCAGCGGCTGGCAGCTCGGCAGCCTTTTACCTTCATTTTCCTCCAAGCTTTCTGTATTTGTGATTTACCTTCTTCTCACTGTCACCTTTTAAATGTCACTAGTGCTCCGAGGAAAATCAGCCTCGCCTGTTCAAACACCTCTGCTTCTTTCACCCGGCTTTTCCCGGCCAAGGCCGTGCTCTCACGACACATTATCCACGAGGTTTTCGCTGTGTTCATTTCATCTCTCTCCACTAATTCAGCGGCGTTTTGCAGTCGGCGCTCTGCTATTATCCACAGCTTGCTCTGTGCCTCCATCAGCCTCGGGCTTGGTTGGATGAAGATGAAGAAACAGCAGCGTTATGACAGTGTGTTAAGATCCCCCAACGTCTATACAGCTTGTTTTCTTTAGTTAGTATTTGAGTAAAAATTGTAACTTTGATATATTTTTTTTTGTATTTATCACACTAATGCATTGAAATTACCCATTCAAAGAAGCCAAAGTCATTGAAGAGTTGCTCTCAGGATAAAATTTGGTGAATTTTTCATTAGATTTGTCACATTTGAGCTGGTCAGGCCTTGGATTTCTGCACAGGTTGAAGTGGTGTGCATAGTGTTGCTCTGTAGAATCAGTGAATCAGCTCTTAAACACACTTACTTTACAGGATGTGACCTGATTTTGAGCGTTTCCCCTTTCTTTATTTTATAAAGACTCCAGCGTTGCCATCTGTCAACGCGTCAACTCAGTGTCAGAACGAGGCTCTTAAAACCATAAACCAGAGATCTAGCTGGCATTACTTTCTCACTTGGAGCAAACTGTGCAGTAGTAAAAATGTTGCATTTTAAGATCTTGTCTTTGCATCTCAAAACATAGAGTAGCATCAGCCAGAGTTTAAAATTGAGCCTTCGGAGGACACCCAATTACACATGTTTGACATATGTAGGCTAAACACCGATCAGCAAACGCAGCAGGGGTAGGCGGAGGAGAATGTGAATTAGTTATATCATTTTGCACCACCACACAAAGCCACGAATTTCCTGCAGGCTGGTGTCTGCCTGGAGATGCATTAAATGGCCCGAGCTTGAATGGAAATGCACCGAACTCTGGAGAGCCTGCAGAGAGGAGAGGAGCGAGACTTAGGTGGATATGACAGGCTATTCAAAACTGTCAACAGCCTGTGGTTTATAGTCTCAGGTAATGAAAATCCCTCTGTGCTTGAAATGAAGTCCAATAATGTTGACAAAGTAATCTCAGCTGAAGCCTTGTTGTCAGAGTAGGGAGACAGGACCGGGCATTTCAGAATGGATGGTGAATAATTTGGACTGGCTCTCTTCTCGGCGATGGAAAACATCCATTGGAAAAGAGATTTTAGATTACACTCGTGCAGTAATTACGGAATCAAGCGAACATTTGATAATGAGTTCATAATCAGGTATTCGGGGTGGGGAGACTGCTTCCCCGTGGATAAATGACAGAATTAGTCACAGCTTCGGTTTCAGATCTGCCTTTTTTTAGCTGCAGAACAACAGTAATCGTGTTCGGTATAACTTCCTACTCGGTATTTTTACAGTTCTTAAACCATTGAGAAGTGGCCCCTACAGCCATAATGTACAGCAACGCATTAGCGAAGGCGTATCAGCTAATTATTACTTTTTGTGCATTACTATTAAATTTAAAAGCTAGATGAAAAGAGAAACAGAGCGAAATGGTCAAAAAGTCTTAATGCTCATATAATGAGCGATTCGCATAAAGACACAGGCACTCGGAAAGTGTTAGAGATCAGCTCTTATAAAGCTAAACCTGATGATGACGGCACTGATAAAACAATAAAACACAAACCTAAACAGCACAAATAAAGCTACATCACATCATTACACAGGTACATCTCAAAAAATTAGAATATCATGAAAAAGTTCAATATTTTTAGTTGTCACTCATTTCAGAAAGTGAAACCCATATGTTATATAGACTCATTACACACAGAGTGAAATATTTCAAGCCTTTATTTCTTGAAATTTTGATGATTATGGCTTACAGATCATGAAAACCCAAAATTCAGTGTCTCAGAAAATTAGAATATTGTGAAAAAGTTCAATATTGGAAAGTCATTGTGTCGCACCCTAATCAGCTAATTAACTCAAAACACCTGCAAAGGTTTCCCGAGCCTTTAAATGGTCTCTCAGTCTGGGTCAGTAGGCTACACAATCATGGGGAAGACTGCTGACTTGACAGATGTCCAGAAGACAGTCATTGACACCCTGCACAAGGAGGGTAAGCCACAAAAGGTCATTGCTAAAGAGGCTGGTTGTTCACAGGGTGCTGTATCCAAGCATATTCATAGAAAGTTGAGTGGAAGGAAAAATGTGATGTCATTTGGAAATCAAGGTCCCAGAGTCTGGGGGACGAGTGGAGAGGCACAGAATCCACGTTGCTTGAAGTCCAGTGTGACGTTTCCACAGTCAGTGGTGATTTGGGCTGCCATGTCATCTGCTGGTGCTGGTCCACTGTGTTTTCTGGAGTCCACAGTCAACGCAGCCATCTACCAGGTAATTTTAGAGCACTCCATGCTTCCTTCTGCTGACAAGCTTTATGGAGATGCTGATTTCATTTTCCAGCAGGACTCACACTGCCAAAGGTACCAAAAGCTGATTCAATGACCATGGTGTTACTGTGCTTGATTGGCCAGCAAACTTGCCCGACCTGAACCCCATAGAGAATCTATGGGGTATTGTCAAGAGGAAGATGAGAGACACCAGACCCAACAATTCAGATGACCTGAAGGCCGCTATCAAAGCAGCCTGGGCTTCCATTACACCTGAGCAGTGCCACAGGCTGATCGCCTCCATGCCACGCCGCACTGATGCAGTAATTCATGCAAAAGGAGGCCCAACCAAGTATTGAGTGCATAGGAATGAACATACTTTTCAGAAGCCTGACACTTCTGTTTAAAATATCCCTTTTTTTTATTGATCTTGTGTAATATTCTAATGTTCTGAGACACTGAATTTTGAGTTTTCATTATCTGTAAGCCATAATCATCAAAATTTCAAGAAATAAAGGCTTGAAATATTTCACTCTGTGTGTAATGAGTCTATATAACATATGGGTTTCACTTTCTGAAATGAGCGACAAAAAATATTGAACTTTTTCATGATATGCTAATTTTTTGTACCTGTACCTGCAATCGCTACCTACACTATGTGAACTGTCCTGTTAGCAGCTGTTCTGGTTGTGTTCGTCATCATGAACAAGGTCATTGAATGCAACATCGAGCCTAGAATCCACTGATCTCCTTCTCGACGTTGCCACACTTGTTTACTGTCAACATTATGCGTGCATGCACATCTCAAGACATCCATAACCCCAACATAAGCAGTTTGTACATTCGCTCTTACTTAGCGCTCGCGGGTCACTAATTTAGAGTCAATTTGTACTCAGCTCCACCTCCCATCCTTGACATTTATAAACATCAGAGTGTATGAGGCGTGAAAAGGTCTCCGTTGACTCTCCTCTCTCTCGCTAAAACCAAATTATCCTGGTTCCTGCTGTGCGTGACCCATTACCGGCCCCAACCTGTAATCTGTCGTGGCTACTCAAGAGTAAAACGTACTCACTTCCCCTCAGTTTGTATTTCACCAACATAACTGTCAGACAGATAATATAAATTAATTATCTATTGGTTCAACAAGATTCTCTGTCTTTTCTGCTTTGTGATTGGTTAACAGAGGTATGTGACAGCCCGCTGGTGACCAGCCTGCCTCCGTCATCGTTCAGAAGCTCCTCCCAGCTAACCAGCAGCCATGGACCCGTCTTTGCTAAGGTGAACAGGAGAGAAGGTGAGGAATCATTCGTTGTGCTTTGCCGGTGTCCCACCTAAATATATTACCGCTCGCGGTGACGGCACATTTCAAGGCGGATTTGGACCCGGGACGCGGTCGTAAATAATGACTGAGCTGATCCAGGCACTGACTGTGGTACATGACCGGGCTGAGTGTGTATGGTGCAGGATTTTGTGTCAGTGTCTCATATTTAAAGCCTCACTAGAGAGCTTTACACCTCGGCGAACCCCAGTGCTTTAAGTTTTAAAAGTTTGAGTGACTTTATTACCCAGAATTCATTACTCAGACTTAATCTAACGCAGCCGTAAAACCCTTTGACACAAACGTCTTATTAGTTAACGAGGTGGGGACGGTGATTCAGTGTTGATGAATCCAGAGCTCGCTCGCTGTGGTTTAAGAGATTATTTTCCATTTGGCGTTACACTTTGTGGGAAGAATTCATTTTACTGACCACACACACACACACACAAAACACCTAGCAGACATTTAATTGGGTAAACATGACACATTTAAGCATTTTGATTTCCAGGGATAGGGCGCGCACACCTCCCCGCCACAGCCATAATTTTAAATTTTAATTTATATTGTGCAGTTTTCCTCAAGCTGTTTCCAGAAATCCGCTCTGTGGTTTAAAACCAGCTGCACAAAAACAGTGTTTTAATAATTTTGTATGTAATTGGACTTGCAACAGCAAGCCTGATGTCTTAGGCCAATTCCTGCCCCTGGCTATAACTAATATAACTTACTTTGTAAATTTGGTGTTAATATTCTGTGTTTGGTTTCTTGATTGGGCCTTGCTGGGTTGTAGTTTGTAAAAAGTTTTTGGCCAAAGATTGTTTGAGGAACCGAGGAACTTTACCTGTGTTTAAACAGAAAGAAGCAGGGACTAAATTTGTTTCATTTGCATTGTTTCATTCGTTAAAATGTCCCCTTTTTGTGTGGTAGTATGTTCAGTTGATCGTGGTCACACAGCAGGTTTATATATGCTCTGGTATATACTGGTATTGGGAAACCGGGAAATGTGATGTTAACACCTCATCCTGGCTGAATCAGTGAGAGACTGCAGACAGAGAGTCAGAAACCTGGATACTGTCATCATCATGTAAACGGGGACATGAACAAACAGGTTTTTCAAGTTCCATATAAACATGATATCCCAATTATGATCAAAACAATGCACTCGTATGCATGTAAACACTCTCACTGAGACTTTTAGTAACGTGAACAAGGATAAAATGCAAGAGACAAAGTGCCAGCAAGTGAACGAGACAGATTTATTGTATGTATTTGCTTATTTCATTAATCAGTGATCAGTAAATCGTACTCAGCTGAATCACACATCTGCAAATGCTATGAGGGCATCAGGGCGACTATGTTGCTGGTGTGAAAGTACGTCATTTATCTGAATTTGACGAGTCTCCACAGTGCTTCAGAACGCAAATGGGATTGTACTCTGTAGTTTCCTCCCTGGACTCATAGGTTGAAAAGCGCTAAACGTAAGAGACTCCACGGTTCCACACCCCTCTCTAGCCTTTTCTGTTACAGCCGTGACCTTTTCCACTTTTTCCACAGCTGCGTTTCGAAGCATAAACAGCGCGAGGTGCAGGGCGCCGGCTACCCATAAAAAGTTTTACCTCGTGGAGCTTTAAACTTTATGCGCTCGGTCAGTTTTGTTGACGTCTACTGTCAGGAAGCACCTTCAGGCCAGTGAAATGTTGGGAACAGCCTGAGAAAAAGCAATGTCCCTCGACTGAATCTCCCTCTTTCTTTCTTTTTTTACTGAGGTGTGTTCTGTTGTGTTCTGTTCTGTGGGCTGCGGTGGTGCATTTTCCCCCCTCGGTGCAGGAGAGAGTCTTTGCCTCTCTACAGGACGCAGAGCTCACAACATCAAAGGCAAACCTCAGCTGGATTCACACAGCCTGAGAGATACCTCTGCGGTGGCTGGAGACAGAGAGAGAGAAACAGAGGTAAAGTCAAAAATAGATAGATAGATAGATAGATAGAAGGGAAATAGTGTTGATTTATAGAAAAGATAGGACTGCTGTTACTGCCGGCCATCTGTATTGAAATGCATTGGAATTATATTAGACTAGTACATCAAAAACTCTCCACAGGGCCACCTCCTCTCAAAAGGGGTATAAATCCGAGTCGTGATTCACCCGCCACAATAAAAATTCAAGAGGGGGCTCTCGACTGGCTGCTGATGTGCGGTTTTGTGAAGGGCTATCATGGCTTGTTCTGGAGCGTTTGGGATGCAACGGTTTGCAGATTTCTTCATTTGCAGAGCTCGGTGACTGACTGCGGTGCCGCGGCGGAGAGTCGTCAGGGAGGCTGGGATTTCTTTCTCTTTTACTCCTATGCTGCAAGAATGATCGGGCCAACTTGGAGACAAAGTCAAGACAAACTGTACAGTTCCCCCCCCCCTGTAAACACATCCCAACACACTGCAGGAAATTAATATGCATTAGAAACTGTTGTCCTCATCCGCTTGGCTCCGTAGAGACTAGTGACACATAAATCCAATCACACAGCTGGACCAGTTCAAGCAGCAGTTCCCACAGTGGGGCTCCATTAGGATGAAGCAAGGGCACCGTAAGATCTATCATTTCATTGTTCATTTATTGTGCATTTCACATTTAGAAATGATGACAATTACTTTACAATTAATTTACTTTGCAGTACGTTTTTCAGCACAGAAGAAAAAGGTGGTTTCAAAATCACGGCGTCCGGGCGAGCCACTGCTAATGACACGACAGCTGATGACTGCCGGTTGTCATATTAATACAAAAAGGCTTTCTTTCAGCTCGAGAGAGTTTTTCAGTTCAGCAGTGAGGAAACTAGTGAGCATCAGAGCGAACGATGGAAATATTTGAGTCTGCAAACGACTAATGACTAACGACTAATCTGAGCCAACAAACTCAGACTGAATGCTAACTTGGCTATATGACACAGATATTGATCACTGCACAATAGTGCACTCAATGGTATGTTGCACATTCCCAACACCATATATTAAAGAAAGACATTTAGCAAATGTAACTGTATTTCACAATAGAATAGAATAGAATAGAATAGAATATTGTAAGAAATGACAGGCATCAGCGTTTAATGTAAATGTTCTTTACACTGGCACTGTGGCCCTCAGGCAACCTCTGGCCTACAGTATATGGCACATACACCGTGTCTTTGTGCAGTGCATGAATTCAGTCAGGGCTGGCTCAGGATACATCTCAAACTTTTTCCCCGGAACCAGAAAATACCTGCGAAATGTGTCAGATGTGTGTGTTGTCTGGAGGAACCACAGAAATAGCATCCTTTTGTTTCACGTCTGGAGAATTTCTGAGGATTCTGCATCAGTGGCTCTTGTTCGCGTGATATTCACCAGGAGAAGTCGTAGCTGACTCCTCTCTCGCTGGTGAACGGTGGCAGGGAAGAGAAAGAACTGGAGAACATAGCTTGTCCATCACAAAGTTGTTATAAGAAACTCCAAACAATCTCTATCAGAGGCCAAGTGGCCAGCTGGGATGTAGAGGTTACAAAACTCCCACATGCCTCCTTGGCCTTTGCTGCTGCCAGTTAGTCCCATCTTGGCCTGTCAGCCCATATGGGGACTGGCACTGCTTGGGCCGTGTTGGGTTAATCCCACCACAGTGCTGCCTCCACTTCCAGGGTGATCCCTGCTTATTGCAGGATGCTGAACTGGAGGCCAACAGCAACAGGAGGATGCAATGGCCCTGCACCAGCGTTTAGTCTTATTATTCCCAGGTGGATAACAATGTGCAAAGTGGACAATTAGCACGTCATCAAGTTGGAGAGGGGCCAGAAATGACGGCCCTGACACAGAGCTCTGCAGTGGTGCTCCAACAGACGGCTCTGGTTTATAGGCCAAGGAAGCCTGGGCTTGAGGCTGGCAGTCTCAGCAGCCGTTGATGCATTGCCCGCGAGGAGAAATACAGGCCCAAGTTGAGCAACTTACTTGTGACAGTGGAAGCTCGCATTCAATCAAAAGCAGCTTCTAGTAGGATAACAAGGCTGCTTATATTGACCCATGTGAGTTTAGTCTGCAATCTGAGCCAATATCAACAAACAGACACATTCAAAATCTTTATTTATGGACTTCACGGTGCAGAAAATCTGTAGAAAAAGCGTTGCAAATAAGATTTTTCTATTGAATCAGGTAATGGCCAAAGTCAGTTTGCAGATGTCTCCTCTACATAGCATCGGTGTACCTGAAAAAGAGTGTCACAGAATGAGGTACAGTGTACTAGTTGTTAGTTTACAGTCACCTGCATGTTTTTGATTGTGCCATTCCTTAAAATACAAAATAAGGAGGGCAGGCAAACTAAAAATCTCCAGTGACAGCCTTGTTTCCACACAGAACAGGTTAACAGATCAGCAACAAGTGCTCCTTAAGCAAGCAGCAATCAGTGCTGCTGCAGACAGTTAGTGTTAAGTCATCAGTAGCAACGGGGAGTCTGCAGTGGTTGGTCTGAGACAGCTGCTGTATTCACTCTCTGAAACAGGAAAATCAAGCTCCAAATGAGGATTGCAATGGAAATATTCATAGTGTTGTGTATTTATAATAATAATAAAGTAAGAGTAGAGCATTATAGATTCAAGACTAAACTGACAGGACAGAAAAACAAAGAAGAAGAGAAAACATCCGCGAGCAAAGGTCGGGAACATCATCTTGTCTCACCTGTGTTATGATTCAGCGCCGCATAATATATTTTATTTTCTGTGCCCTCTGTTCAGATCTGAGTGGGCATGCATGCTCAAAAGATGCGCTGTGCTTTGTCCTGTGGTGGCGCTTCCCATCGCCACGTGTGATAATTGCCACACAGTCTCAAATATGAGAAGCACTGGTCTTGGACTGCCAGGGGGAGGAATGAACAACAGTTTGTCTACACTTCTTTAAAACTTCCGGTTCGCCCTCTTCCTGTCTGGTCTGCGCAGATTTGCAATTTACAACGCATGCAATTAGTCAAATTAGAGTTTCCTGGTCAGTGCCATAAAGGCTGTGAGTGAAGTTACGATAGAAACGCTCAATCAAAATGTCATAATTCTCAATGATTAATCACTTATAACTCTGGTTCTAGAAAGGATGGAGTTTATATCGAGATCTAGACCGCAGCCCTCCTGTTAGTGACCTCGGGGGGAAGGAGAGGGACGGCAGGTTAACAAGGGGGGCACACTTTAGTCGTTTCCCTAACAAGGGGGATGGCCTCCTCTGCAAGTCGCTGACTGCCCACAGGGCAGATTACGCACATCCTAACTGGCTGCACGCTGTATGCAAATTCCAGCGTGCAGCGATACGGAGATGACTCACTGAAGGCTGCAGTGGCCAACTCAAAATCACAATCAAGAGCTGGTCTTAATCTGCAGTGTGCAGATTACAATGACAGCATATCTGATACACGTGAAGTCCGTGGTTTCAGCAGCAGCTTTAGGTGTCGCATAACCTTTTTTTTTTTCCACCTTTGAGATCTGCAGGTCATACAAAGAAGATCAGCAAAACATCCTGATTTATGCAGATTTAAGCAACGATTCAACAATGGCTTCAATCTGACATCTAGTAAAGGTGTTAATAAAGTAATCGCCTGGATGTGAATGCTTGATTCAAAAGCCACAGCTTGTTGGATGTCCACTTTCGTCCTGCTTTGCTGCTCACGTGCCCCCTTTGCCCCGTCCTTCCACCATGACCTCACCTCTCCGGTTTCAGCCTTTATTTCTGTGTTTTCAGGCCACGTCCTCCTCCTTCCACTCCCTTGCTGTGCTCTCCTTGTAGAGCGTGGCCCGCCGTAATTGTAATTTTAACTGAGCCTTATGCGGGCTGCCAGGAAAACATTGGGATAACTTCATTCCATCTTATAGCCAAATGTTAATGACAACATTTAACATTTATAGGCAAATGTTAATGGCGGTATTTAACATCTAAACGGTCCCTGTTTTTCAGCGGGCCATACTGATAATTGCACATTAGAACCACTGTAATTATGCTGAAATAGGCTTGGAACACTTCATCAATCCCCAGTAATCATTTTCTGGAAGTACTAATTTAGATTTGAGTAGGGGATTTACACATTAGCAGGGGGCTGTAGGTTGAAGTTAACTGTGTGGAGGGAACCGTAGAATGAGGTATTGATCTTGGTGTGATGTTTATGTGCCACCTCTGCCTCTCCAGGTGCCCATTTAATGCTGCTCTTAAGCACCGTATCTGGTTAAATTCCACAGCTCCTCCACTCAAATCCTCTTAATCTGACGTCGTCACTCTCTCCATAAATCTAATTATAAGGGTAAATATTGCCTGATTCCTTGACAAAATGCAGCTAAATCCTCTCACCTAAGCTTTCTTTCTATATTGCTTTTACATCCCTCACTCAATTTACTGATGATGGCTTGAGTTGTAAATCCATGACAGCTCCTTAAAAAACACAGTAGCAGAACATTTTTATGCTGTGACTTCTCAACCTATTGACTTTTGGCACTTAACTCCGCGTCCAGATGTCTACTTTACCTGCACTCAGTCACTTTTATGACGTTTGTGATAATAAACTTTACGTATTTTACATTTAAACCAAAGCTGCAGCTGAAACAACTAATGAGATGGAGCAGAAGACAGTAAACAGCTGACAACATTTATTTTATTTAACAAAAGAGAGAATTCAAAAGTTTAAAATCCAAATTAAAGCACAATAAGTGTAGGTTGTCCTTATACCAGAACAAGACTGCATGGTAAAATTAAGAAATCTTAAAAGGCTAAATGAAATTTAAGATTAATTTAAGTCTAAGACTAAGAGTCTCTTGCAGTGGTAAGTGAGAGTAACTCCTGTCCTTTCTCTATGAATAATACAAGTTTTGTGAAGCTAAATCATTGCAACATGGTTTTCCTTGCACGCCTTCACAAAACCCAACCATTACAATGGTTACAATAACCATTTTATTTGGCCATTTGAGGTGGCGGACACAAGTTGTGAGCACAAAGTTTGCATGTAATTAATATTTTATTGACACTTACACTTTTCTACACACTTATTTTAACAGTTATGAAGAAATATTATTGATTTGGAGTCAAACCTGCATCCGTCTGATAAATCTTAGTCCGGTTTTTGTGATCTTTTAGCTCCGTTTTTGGTCACTACCAACTTCCGGGTCAGTTTTCTGGATCTTAACCTGCTAAACGCTCCAATGCGCTCACCAATTTGCTGCCAACTGTCTGTCATTTGGTTGTATCTGGGATATTTTAGGTTATCCAGGGAGATGCACTTTGCAGATTTTTTCCAAATGATAAGCAACATCCCAAAAACTTTAACACACGGCGGATCAAAAGACAAACCGAAGGCAGGATGCAGACAGATTTGCCAATGCACTGATAAAGCTTGACAAAGCCTGTTAATGTAGTCGGAGCAGATCGCTACAGTGTGTGCAGACTTTCATTGCTGTTAAGTTCACAGAGTATGCTCTTTGAGCCGGTTATCCGCACTGTAACGGGGCGTTTTCCTGTGTTTGCCGGTTCAATAAGCATGACCATTTAAAGCTGACGTTGTAGGACACTGTTCAAACAAAACCTTGTTGCTTCAGTCCAATGCCGCTCTTTGTCCCATATACTCCTCATGAGAAACTCTCTTCATGTCTCGCCAAACTGCAGATTTCATTAATTTGTTCTCCTTTATAAACTCCCTCTTAGTCTGAGTCCCAGTGCTCAACAATCCTGCCCACCACATTTTGTTGAAATTCCCCAAAGCCAGCCTCTCCAGGGGCCGGTCCTAATTTTACTGTGCTGCGGTTCGTCCCCTAAAACTGCTTTCACTGCTGCAGCGACTCTTCAAGGTCTTCATCATGGACGTTGCCTCACACGCATGTTCTAGTTAAACCCTGCCCTGTTTTGATTTGTTGCTTCTCGTCCGTGTGGATGTTAGTATATGTTAATGTGGCTGTTTGTTCGCTCGGATGCTGAGTCACTGGCTGCGCATTATCTGTCAAGCTGTCTGCACCTTAAGCTCAAAATCCACTGCAACTACGTATATGACTCTCCAACTCCAATCTGCTTAAAATGAGCCCACGCAGATGCATTTACAAATCTTGACCTGGTAATACTGTCTGTCACTCTGCAGTCTGCGTCTCACCGCCTGTGTTTCAGACTTTGTGAAACACAGTGTCTTCACCTTTTCCTTCGCCGGTTGCGTCGTGGAACAACAGCGCGTCAGTGCTAACCAAACATTACTTTTATTTGTCGCACACATCTGCTCCTTCTAGTGAAGCCGTCGCCCTGACAAGCATCGCGTCAGCCTCCATTTCCCGGTCGACACTAACACGGTGGAGATTGGAATTAGAACAGAGCGGATTGAAACAATGTGCCGGGTGTTGTGTTCCTTTACTGTCTTATTAGGGGAGACGAAGGCTGAAGTTAATTCTCCCCGCGGAGAAGGCTCTGTGTAACGCCAGGTGGGACTCGTCTAGCTGCTTGTGTGCGGCGTTACAGAAGCTGGCCGATAGCTTGAAGGGCCTCTCTGTGGTGCAGCCTCCATTGCTTACAGAGCAGACTGTGGTTATAGAGAACAGAATTGGATTTGCTTCAGCTATTCATAAATCCATCAAGTTTGTGTGTGAAGTCCTGCCTGAGGTCCTGCCAAAAATTAGCTGGTTTCAAACTGGTGATTTAGTAAATAGGGTTGCGCCATGTGGAGGTGTGGTTGACAGTCAGCTGCAGGAGAGAGAGAGAGAGGCGCGGAGCTGCCAGGTGAGTTGATTGACGCAGCCGGTGCTTGCTGCTAATCACCTTCTATGCAGCAGCGCGCTAGAAGGCCGCTACACGCATCCGCCGGGAAGTGACAGGCTCGACAGCCGTTGTGCCTTTGTTGTGTTGTTTGCTCGGGTTTTATGTTAGCCGAGCAGCGTGGAATGAAAAGGGCTTTTGCGAGCGAGTTTTGTGGCTGTGATCTGTGCCGGGGGGAACTCACGGCGAGCCGAGAGACTTGCCGCAATCAATTAAAACATAATAAATAAGTTGGTCGACATTTATAGTAACGTGCTGCTGGGAAATTTGTAATAACTTTCATTCAAAAGTGAACTATGAACAAGAAGCCACTTCAAAGAATAAAAGTTTTATATCTGTATACAATACTTTAAACTGCCAGTCATTTGTATTCAGATATATTCAAATATGACTGCATTAAGGAGTCTGACTGTACTAGAGTTGTATTCATGGGAACGCTTATAAGGAATGAAGCTACTCTTACTAACTTTTAGCCATAAGCTAATCCGTATCACTTTGTTTTATTGGCATGAAACAGAAATATGTGCTTTGGGAAATCATCTCAGTACTTTATAGTATATTTAGCCAGATGTTATATTAGCATAATAAGTTTCATGTTACTCTTCAGCAGCGAACAGTGAGCTGTGCAACAGCTGCTGTAATTCATTAATGCCTAATTCGCTATGATGTGAACACATTTCTACACACTTATTTTAACAGTTATGAAGAAATATTATTGATTTGGAGTCAAACCTGCATCCGTCTGATAAATCTTAAAATAATAAATAAGTAATAATAATAAAAAATAATCATAAATCTCTCTTTTGTGATCTTTTAGCTCCGTTTTTGGTCACTACCAACTTCAGGGTCAGTTTTCTGGATCTTACCTTGCCAAACGCTCCAATGTGATCACCAAGTTGTCATTTGGTTGTATTTTGCTATGCAACAGCTGCTGCCAACCTGCTGTAATTCATTAATGCCTAATTCACCATGATGTGAACACTTACAGCATGTTAAAGTTACAGTACAGAAACAGTAGCGAGGCTCAATCCGATCCTATAAAGAGTTTGTTTATAGGATCGGATTGGTTAATCTTGGCCGGGGGTTTAAGCTCTGCGGGTTCACGGCATCACATAGGAAATAAAGGTTTAGCTTGAAGTGCTCGAATCCACTCATCCGAGAAATTGAAGACATTTGACCCCAGCTGAAGAACAAACACTGAAAGCTAACGCAGAACATGTATCTGTTTGGTGTGTAGCTTTAAAATAAACCCTGCAGATCGTCTGACATCTTGGACTGACAAAGTGGGTTTGCTCCATCCTTTATTCCCTTTATTCCGGGATTATAACATGGCCACATCATGTTTTAGATAGATTGAATAGACCGGACCACCCAGAAATGCCATCGAAGGGCTGAAGGTAGTAACATTTCCTGTTTCAAAAGTTTGATCCATACAAGGCTCTCTGCTAAAATCTGCCCCACATATAAGTGAATCCCTGGGGTATATGAAGGTTTCCCAGTTGGTTCCCAGGATGCAGAGTCTTATCTTGATGTAAAATGATGTTAGGCACCAGGATGATGCTCTTATCTCGAGAAAAAATAAAAAATAAACAAATCAAGGACACTTGTAAAACACTTGTGGTTTTCGACGGGCACGGACCGGCTGCTTGTGGGAACTGAACTTGTTATCTCTGAGTTTCTGTTCCATCTCCCACCCCTGCCGCCATAAAAAAGTCATAATCCAAGCCTTGACACTGCACGTCCTTGGCCTGTATCCTAACACGGTGCCGGGAGGAAGCATCCAAAATAACATTCCCTTTGATGCCTTCATGCTAGCCCAAATAAATCCATGTATGGTTTGCAGCAATGACACATATTTACTTATTTGGAGGAACGCACTAATTTTTTTTTTTTTTTTTTGTTGGGAAACTTAATTAAATGTGAACGCGGACACCAGAATCTCCCACGTACGCTCAGTAGATTGACCTTTTTAGCCGTTTTGCTTTTATTGGCCTCTGGTTGAATACATTTTAATAATAAAAACGCTCTGCGCTCAATACTGCAATTTAGCTGGGTATACTTTAAAATCTGTTTCTGTTGAGCAGCCATGTACTAATCAAACTCATATTGATTTTTAGCTCCCATCGACCCGAACATACACATCCTCACAAAACACGAAGGTCACGCTCCAGAGCCTGAGGTCAGAGAGACCTTTTGATACCAAATTAGGCCTGAAATTCAAAACAGGAAACGGATTGGCTGCGGCGCAGGTTTTCAAAAACTAATGAAGAAACCAGTGAAAAATGTTTGGCGACGTTTATAATTGTTTGTTTATTCTTTAACCAGATCCAGTTAAGACTCTTTAATTGTGAAAAACAAAGACTGGTGTGAACATTTAACATTTTAAACTTTAATTTTAATGAACGGGGGGAAAAAAAAAAAGTCGTTATTTCTGAAATTCTTCTTTTCTGAAACTTCCACAGTATTGTTATTAAAACCCTAGTTTTATGTAACCATTTAATGATCATTTCAAGCATAATTATATACATACATAATTAAATTGCTCACAAATAAGTTTATTTCCTTGTCACCTTTTACAGCCCTGTCTCCTATAAAATACATTTGTATAAACTTATTTCCAACTGCAGATATAATTTAGGAGAGCTGTATCACTACTTTAATTGCACTTTTTATCAGCATAATTAGGAATTTAATATATAATAAACAAATATAAGTTCCAAAAAACACATTAAAACCAAGTTTATTTGCTAATTAACAAAACATCTCTGCTCTTAGCAAGCAAGCGGAGCGTGATTAATGTTCGGTTCTGCTTATTTTAAGTAACACAAAAGAAAAGGGCCGACTAACAAGTGGCACATCTGCTGGAGACGTGTGGAGAATTAATTGTGAGTCTCGTCAGGAGGTTTTAACCCACCGCTGTTCACTGACGCGTCACGCACATAAGGTGAAGAGACCCCACACTGAGACACGTCACCCTCAGCCCGGAGCCGTGGGATGCGGGGGCGGTGAGGGTGCTGCAGCGCCTCCGCCCCCAGGTGCCCGAGGTAACTCACGGCTGCTGTCACGTTTCACCCGGTGCACGTCATCTCAGGTGTCTTTTGTTTTAATCATTTCGAGCAGCACAAGCTTTCCAGATGGGTTCCTGTGATATTTACTATAGCGTCCTACAGTGATTAGTCCGTATTGATCTGTTGTGGCAGGAAGGTTCGGATCAGTTTCAGTTTCCCAACCAGCAGCAGCCTTTTGATGCCCCCGTACTCCTGTACTGCTCACACAGTGTCCGTGTTACAGAGTTCACATTATATTGTGAAAGTCTTATGCATAAAAACACAACCATAATGCGTATACTGCAATTTTCCGATAATATAATCTAGTTTTGCAAGATTATACTGTATTTGCTGTGAATCTGGCATAAGAATCACAGGCAGCCTTTCATGAAAGTGTAGTAATTCCACCAGTATCGCTCAAATAAAATGATTTCCCATTATCGCATATGCAGTCGCCCATCCTGTGACAGTCCCCCTGTACATGTATGCAGGGATGCTTGTTTGTGAACTGGATCCAGGCACCAGATGCTTTTCTTGAGTTTCCGGTGGTCTCTCAGTGGTTAAGTGTCTTATTTAATGGCGCTTGTATTGTTTATTCCAAGCGTGAGAAGCTGCATTAGTCACATGCACTCCTGTGGTTGGACGAGCATCTTAGCGAGCATCACTCCTCCAACCTTCGACCGCCTCTGCCCCTGGAGGCATTCGGTCCGGTTGCTCTTCTGATGCCGTTGACCCCGAAAGTCACGGCCTCCTGATTGGATAATTCATTGTGGTAATGTGCCAATTTGAATGTCCAGCAGAGCAGCGGTGCGTTTTTCCCGACCTGTCTTTAACCTCAATTGCCTTCCTGAGCGGGGGTGAAGCTTTGGTGTCATTACAGGCAGTTCTGGAGACGAAAACAAGGAGATGCACTGGATCAGACGCGACAGGCAGGCATGACAGAAACTAATGTTTTAGTGATCAAACAAGTGACGTGTGACTAACATGGTGGGTTTAGTGCATTTTGTTTCCTCACAGATTGCCTTGTGTACTCTCTGCTCACCTTCATTTGCTTCTGTGTTCTCCAGCTCCTAATGAGCGGCAGCACCTACCTTTCTCTCTCTCTCTGTGTCTCCCTCCTTCTCTCTCTCCTCCTAATTCCCCCTCTGCCGGGCTGCAGGCGTCAGTTTATCAGCCTCGCTCTCTCCATCACTCCATTTCATCCCTTTGTCTGTGCTCTTCACTTTTTTCTTTCTTTTTTTCCTCCACTCCACAATCCAGCGGTAACGAGGAAAGGTCAGTGTGTCAGCTCTCTCCTGATGTGCTGTCAGTGTTCATGTCTGTTACCGAGGTACTTATTAGCTCTGGCCTTTAGCTGCTGGCGTAACGAGCAGGCAGCACAGCGCTGCAACAGCTGGTGGAGGGTGGAGAGAAAAAACAAGAGCAAGAGGAGCGAAGATGACCTCAGACAGAGTTAATCCAACCCAAAGGATGCTACGGCCATTTCCTCTCTGTAAATCTGATTTTAATCAGTATGGAAACAAGGTGGAGAATAGGGCGCACAATACAGAAAGAAACCACGTCAGGATCAAAGTCAAAATTACATAAAAGAAGCAAAATGTAGTTTAAAACTGTTTCCTGTCCGTCCCAGAGGCAACTGATTTTGGAGTCTATAGACTCTTCTTCTCTACTGCCTTAAAATGATGATAATTATATCATTTAATAAGTTTTAGACACTCGTTTCTTTAAATTAAATTATATATAAACGTATCATCCCCTTCACTCAATCTTCTTAAGTCAAATTTCCAAGTGATCTGGGCTTAAATGCTGGGACATAAGGTACACACACACACACACACACACACACACACACATATATATATATTATGGTCTGATGAGTAGTAAGTTTCAAATCCCCCAGCCACGCCTCCCGAGACTGCAGCGCTCATCACACACCAGATGGATGAGGCTTTGCTAATCTTCAATCGTGTTACCAAACCACAGCTCGCTATGCTAGGTTTTAGGCTAAACAGCAGGACTCGCAGAGGAAGACAGGCAGGTTTTAGAAGAACAACAGGTAGACAATCAAAACTCAGTCCAAACAGGCAGGCGCGGCTAATTAAAGGTAAGTCAAATAAGAAGTGTGCAGGTAGGTGTGACTACAGACGACAGGTGAGTTTGACCTGCAGACCCTAAAATCTCAGGCGTCAGAAATTAGATTAATGATGTTAGACAAGTCCTGGCCTCTGTACGGTGGCTGATTTGGGACATTTCAGGCTCAGCTTGTTAGGCTTGACTAAACTGTACCATGTCTTTGGTCCACTGAGCTGCATGACAAGAAGTGTTCATTTACATGCAAATGGTGCCATTCAGCTTTGCATCGGTGAAACCTGCACCTCGGACGTCCAGTCGACCAATAATCACAGCTCAGTGTAGTTAATAACACAAATAACAGGTGCATTTAACGAGGCTGCAACTGTTTTTCCTCAATTCATTTACTTTTTAACTATGCTGTCGTATAATTGAACAATCCTTTTGTCAATAAAAGTTGGAAATATTTCATTCAGATTCCTTTTTCGCACTTTCCCACTTTGTTGCCACTGGCGCTCAAAGAAATTCAGTACACACCAACAGCAAAACTACATGAAAGAGACAACATACTGTCATTTGTGGCAAAGGAAAGCAGCAAATCCTCACATTTGAGAAGCTTAAACTAGAGAATATTTGACATTTTTGGGGGGGTATATCACATGACCGAGCCATTATTAATGTAATAAGTTACTGCACATCTGTGCTTTCCTGCTACAACAAGTCAAAAATGTCTGATATTATATTTATTTATTTATTATTTTAACCTGACATCTCTATCGGCTGCTTCCACAGATGTAGGGTTCAGTGTCAGATGTGTTACTTCAGTAATAATCTGCTGTTTCAGTATGAAGAGGCCTCGTGTGATCAGATGCTGCGTGTGCTTCAAGCTGCGTGTCTCAAGTGTTGTGGTATTGATTTGTATTGGCTTTGTGTCAGCATGACATCGCCTTGGCAACGCAGTCTCAAGTTTTCCCTCAGACTGGCTGCTTTATCATGCGTGAGCGTGTGTGTGTGTGTGTGTGTGTGTGCGCTCTGTAGGGGAGAAATCCCTCCGTCTGCCGCGCGGGTGCCATGGATTTGCTTTGCCCTGACTCAGCACTTTTTCTTAAACACACACACACACACACACACACACACACCCTTCTCAGTATTCAAAGTGTCGTTATCTAGTAGCAGCCTTTTCCATCACCTCTGATGTTTCTTCATAATCAGGTTTTGTCATTGCTCACCATTCTCTCTCTCTCTCTCTCTCATTTACACATGCACGCACACACACACACACACACACACACACACACACACACAGACCCCTTTGAGGCTGGGATGCAGGCAGCATCCAGAGTGGAAATGAAATTGCAGCTGGGTGAAATTTGGCAATGTCTCTGCAAAGGTTAGCCGCTGTTTTCAGGCACGGCTCTCGCTCTCTCGCCACCTTTACTTCCCAGCAGCCATCTCCCCCGTCACCTCCTCCGACCCCCCGACTTCCTGCAGCAGCGTCGATATTTCTGAATTAAAATCAGCCTCTGGTATGTCGCCGGAGTTCAGTGAAGCCATGACGGGTCCTTGTTTGTTTCCTGTTTTTGATCCGGACCTGCCAGTGAGGTCAGCTCAGAACCGAGACACTTCCTCATTTCAAACCGAGACATCCTGTTACTGTCTCGGCTTTGGGCTGAGCCATCACTTTTAAATACCATGCACATTTATTAAACGACTTAAAAAGGATCACCGCGCCAAAAGATTTAATCAGAATCTGGAGCTCAGGACATTAGCCGGACACGAGCAAGATAATGTATAACCTCAACTTAATGCATTTTTAAATTCAGTGTTTAATTTGAATGTTCAGCCTGTCGTTTGCGCTCTCTTCCAATCTTTCTCTTCGCTTTCTTCCATCGGAGCTACATACTCACCTGCTTTCCTTGCAACAGATCCGCGTTTACTCTAGAATTTGGTGCACAGTGTCGTCTCGAAGCATAAAACACACTTTTTTATGCCTGGAAACATAAAATGCAGTTTAAAAAAATAATAGCATTTTGGAAAAATATTGCTGTTGCTGTAAAATCTGCTAAATACTGACACAAACAAGTATCTTGCGTTATATCGTGCTAATTGAGTTTCTTACTTAAAGATTTCATTCTGTTGATCGCTCCAAAAAGCCTCATAAAACACGAAAACTTCTACCTTTTTCAGGTAAGTGTACTTTTTATAGGTGCGGCGTAATTAAGTTTTTATTAAAAGTAGAAAAACATTAAAACTTTCCAGCTCAGTTTCACTGGAGGTGAGCTAAGAACCTGAATTGCTGTTATTTGAGTGCTTAATTATTCAATTCCACCTGAGAATATTGCACATTTGGCTCGAAAGTCGTTGAGAAAACTCATTAGGGTGAATAATTTGACATTATTTCAAACATTTCACGTTTGCTTTGGAATCTTTTTACAGTGCACACATTCAATATAAGTAGCTTTGTGTCTGCCGGTGTCGCTCAAACATGCATTTGTCAAACATTTGCATTCCACCAGCCCAGTTTAACTGCAGAGGTGCTGAAATATCACGCGGTGTTGCTTAAAACGTCCTGGATGAGGTAGTGTTTCGGCCTGTGGCTAGCTGAAATCACACTGAATAAAGACCCCAAACATTGTTATAATTCATGCACAGAGGTATTTAATTATTTTCACTTGGCATATTTTAACATAAGGCTTTGCCATTGCAGTGACAGACATCCTACAGTTGTTGTACAGCGAACACAGCGTGAGTTAATCTCATACATCCCTGGATGTCCTCTCCAGCTGCTGCAACAGCTGTCGCCAGGACAGGGAGCATGGGAGCGCGTTGCCCTGAAAAACATAGGAGGCACGTCAGCGCTGTCAAAAAGACAAACCCTCCAGCTCGGTGATTTGGTGTCGCCGTTGAAATGTGAAGGAATACGCTACTAAATGATCTCTTAGCACGTTGCGCGCACCCTCGGAGAGTCGTCACCTCAGTAGCCCCATAAAAACCAGAGCGGATGCATTAAATGGCAGGACACATCTTGACACGGAGAGTCATCAAATTGCTTTAAATACCATCTCAGTGCTTCACAGCCTTAATTCATTTCCTTCAAGTGTTTGTGACTCAAATATATCCCGCTTAACGTCTTTGATTACGAGGATTTATTATTTATCATCATGAAACCAGGGGAAGTGTCTGACATACTGCGGGGTTTTAAATCTGTGAGCATGTAAGTGGACTTAAATCACAGCCAGGAACGGGATAAACTATGTTTGTGCTGCGTTTTACGACTTAAAAGCGGGATTTTCTTCTGAATTTGCTGACTGGTAATAACTTTAAAGTATCACCTTCTCCGTGCTTTGACCCTTCTCCTTGGTATTCATCCAGACACTCCTCACCTCACTAATTTATGGACATTAATCAAACATATAAACAAGCAAGTTTGCATTCACAACCGAACTGGAAGATTTATTATTGGCCGGCTTTACAGTCGTAGCACGGAGCGTCTACTCATGACTATAAATTCACTGTTTTAAAGTTTCATTTCAAGCAGATTAAAATGTAATGAATCACATTTCACTTCTACAATTTGTCTCTCAGTCCTCAGCTCTCTCGCTTCACCTCTGCCCCCCCTCCTCTCCATCACACACACACACACGCGCACACACACGCGCGCACACACGATTAAATGAAGTGGAAGGTGATTCTCGTCATTAAGACGCACTCTTTGTCTCTGTCCCCTGCGCAGGAGCTGGAGGTTGGTCTCCTCTCGTCTCAGACGGATACCAGTGGCTGGAGGTGGATCTGGGGAGGCGGACCCAAATCACTGCCGTTGCCACGCAGGGACGCTACGGCAGCTCTGATTGGCTGACGGGTTACCTGTTGATGTTCAGCGACACGGGGCACAACTGGAGACAACACCGGCAGGAGGACAGCTTAGGGGTAAGAAAAGGAAAACATAAAACCACGACGACGGCAAAGTACACTTGTTTTGGTTCAACCAGCACACTGACCACCGTTCCCACATGATTCAGGCAGCAGTTACACGTCCATGTGAACATCTTACTAGTATATTAACGTCATACCGAGCAGATTCAACTTTTCCATGTGGCTTGATCTTATTTTATTTCAAGCTGGCATCGAAGGTTTAAAGAGCGCAGGTGTAACTGATGTGTTTGACGTTGTCTGCAGTGAGCCCTAGAAATACAAGTAAATATGAGTGTCAGGTGGGAAAATGTGGTTATTTAAAGCCTTTACTGTAGATCAGTAAAGCAGCACACTTCAGGAAGTGGGAGAGCGCTTGTAAAAATAATACTATTGCTTCTGGCAGCAGATGATTAAGGCGTCATAAGCTGCAAACAAACCGCCTGTCAAACAGACAAACAGCATCTGAAACCCGCTTCCTGCAGCACCTCTCTGAACGTAGAGATGGAGGGAGGGCAGGCTGCATCCGGCAATTTCTTTAATTTTTGCAACGGGAGGGTTTGAAATTCTCTTTTTGTGTTTTCTTTACAACAGTTTCTGCTGCTTTTCATGTCTGCGAACAAATGCAGGAGGCCTTTCAGGAACGTTTGTCTGAAAACGTTCGCCCATATTCAGACGACGCCTCTCCCTCCTCTCTGACAACGGGCTCTTCGCTCCGTCTTTGAGTATCACAGCTGTAAACGCGCTTGTCTTCCGATGCCGCCGTGCAAACGCAGGACAGTTTCGCTTCAAGCGCATCCTTCATACAAAAACAAATAATTCATTTCACCGTGGTGTATCAAGATCAGCTCGCGGAGATGGGAAGTGCTTTTGTTCAGATTTCGGGTTTTGATTTTCCTTTTTCATCCTGGCTGTTGGAGCGTCTTTCAGTGTAGCCCAACGGAACATTTTCAGCATTATTTCCATAAGTAACTGTCAAAAAATTTAAAAAAACCCAACAAAACTGATAAATAAGACCAGAAAATGTTTGCTGGGATGGATTTGGGTTTGTGCTGCAATCAATTAAAGCCAACGGCTGCCTTAGGAAGCGTTATCTTAAAGACTGAAAATGGCCTGCAGAGATGAATTGTGTGCGATTTGTAGTTATTTGGGTTAAAAGGCACGTTTATGTTAATATTATGTGCTTTAAATGCTGTAAATAGACAGAGAGTAGCTCAGGATTCAGGTTCACTGAAGTTAAAATACACTTGGCCTCACTGTCATGGATGTAATTTACATTTCTACAGGGACTGGTACTGCCTGCAGCGTCAAGCCTGCTCACCAGGAGCCTTTCACTCTTTGTTAATAATGGATGCAACAATGAAAGGAACCTGGGCAGGGCTCTGTTGAGTGCATGGGGCTGCTGTCAAACAGTTAAACCTCTGCTGACAGGAGTCTGGTGCTGTTGTTAGAAAGACCGCCTGGCGCACGAGAAGTCACAGCTTTGATTCCCGCAGCGGCGAGGGCGTCCATCAGCAGTCTCCGAGCAAGTCGCCGATGGAGCGCCGTCGCCTCCGAGTGTCAGCTCAGTGTCTGAGATGTAAATGCGAATGAGAGATCCGACCGAGACACGCATGTGGTGACTTACATATTCAGCAGTGCGGCTGATGCTCTTGCTCCTGCGCGAAGTCGTCTCTGCAGGCTGCGGAGGAATTCACAGCTTAGGCAGCTTCCTCCGCTTCCCTTCGCCACTGCGTCCACCGCCTCACGTCTGCATGTGCTCCCTCAGCTCCGTCACATCAGCCTGCACACAAATAACACAACTTTACACGTCTAAACTGTGCATGTACCAAACTGATACGCCAATCCTCCCCACCACCATCGTCTATGGAGAGCAGGTCCATAGTCTGGGAACAAAGAGAAACACATAGTGAAACGATCACAGCTCGGCTAAACACAACTTGAATTGTATTAAAATGGGCTAACGTGTGTGTGAGTGGTGCGACAGCTCTTGCAGCTGCAGGACTGAAGCAGCAGTGCAGTCGCCCTGATTTATGTTTGGTTGCTAAACACTTTTGATGAGTCTTGCTTGACAGAAATTGAAGAATTGCACCTTGTTTGTCTAGTTTACGCCTCGGCTAGACGCGTTCAGTGGTCTCCATGGTAACCGGTGACCCTGCACGCGGACTTTTATTCTTTGGGTCGACTTCTTGACGCAATTAGGGGAAGTGAAATCTGCACGAAAGGCTGTTTACATCACACAAAAATCCAGATGACCGTGTGTGTTTTTGGACTTGGTGAGTGTATCTAAACCGTTCGATCAGCTCCCGGGCTCGTCTGTGAGCTCCACCGCTTCACTGGAGGCAGATTCCCACCGCTCGCTGCAGCGGGTGGGGGACTAAAAAATCGGTGAATCAATAAGAAACTCTTGATATCTTCCCGTGGAGTCGACATGAAAACTGTGTTGGTTTGGGAAATCTCCGCTGCCTTCTGCAGACACAGACGCCGAACGCAGGTTAGAGCCTGCGTGTAATGAAAATGAAGCAAATAAATAAAAAGTTGTTTCTTTGTTTGCTTTCAAAATCAGTGTTTTCCAGCATTTTAAAACATCTTTTAAGCGCGTCCACGTTTCGGGACGCTAGACAGCAAAGGGAACGGCAGATCGTCACCAAGCAAACTACGGTATGTCGGAATGACGGGAAGCCATGCATGCATTAGATGTGATTCAGAGGCAGTCAAGCATCTCCCCTCTCCTTTATGGAAGACTGTACACCCTTCTTGTTACAGCGGCAGCCCGGAGAGCGGCTTTTGATCCCGATTTGACAGGATATGATTTTTCTCGCAGTGAAGGATCCAAACTCTCTGAAGCCTGGGAGCCATCGCTAAGAAAGAGCGAACAGGGTATGACTTCTTGCAGCTTGAAAACTTGTTGATTTGACACTTCGCATGAAAGGTGATAAACCCGGATGAGCTGTCGGAGTGTTTTTAAAGCTCCATATATTAGTCAGGCCAGCTTAGTGTGTCAGCTGAGGAGGAGATTGGACTGCAAAAACAGCTGTATCAGTCACAGCTTCTCAGCGTCTTCTCAGCTTAGATGCTCCGTCTGTTTTCCTTTTGCTCCTCAGAGCTGGAAAATAGCCGAGTACATTTACTTAAGTACAGTTTTACTCAAACTTCTACTGAGAAGATCTGAGTAATTCATCCCTTTGCTACTGCTACCTCAATTCATTTCATTATTTCCTCTTAATTCTCATTTTTCCACATGTATGAACAAAGACTCGGTGGCAGGAACATTAGAAATATCCAGGAAAGCTTCAAGTTAATAACAGAAAACTTCTCAAACAAACAGCGAGCAAGATAACATTACAACTACAAAAACAACAAAGGACACACACAAGTCCCACTTCCTAATATAAGACAATTTAGTTTACATTTCTCTTTTTTAGGTCTTTAGGACATGGTTGCTAAGAGGAGTGAAGGTGTAGGTTTGCATTTAATGAGAGATCCTTTGTAAATGTGAACGAGAGAAGCAAATAAGTCCAGACTTTAAGCTTTGCATCATTACAAGTAGGTGGCATATATATATATGTATATATAGATATATAAGACATTCCCAGAACAAGTGTGGATGGGACGCTTTGACAGATGATCAAGTGTTTGGCCTCCAACTAATCCTCCACAACCTACAGGGAGTCCACTGAATCCTGAGCGTTACTCCAGATCTGGTTCCATTCATCATGAGCCATGCTGCAGCTCAGAGCCACACTCCGAGACCTTTTCAAAGCTGCGATATCAGATGATATTTTATTAATAACTCCTTTATAGACCCTGTGTGCTTAGTCGAGCGATATCTCATGCTAGTAAACATGCGTCCCAGTAGGAGGCTTCTTTTGGCTTCTTTAGCCTTAGATGCCTTAAAAGCTACAAATGCGCTCCTCTGCTGAGGGCGCGATCGCGTTTGTTTTGAGGCGATTTCTGAGTTAATATCAGAATATTACAAGAATGTTATTTATCCAACATCTCAGGGACCCCCACCTATATTCATCTTATAACCCACGAAGGAGGTAGCACCCTTAGGTTGGGAGCTACAGGACTGAAATACCAAACTGTGTATCAACAGTAAACTGCTGCTTACGTATTAATGCAGCGAAACACTGCACTAAACCCATCTGTTTAGCATCCATAAGCAGTTTACACACACGTTATAACTCTTTTATAACACACGTAATGTAATTTTAAGCAGATATGTGTGTAATGCTAACATTAACTGCTTTGTCAGCACTTCTGTTCGGCTCTTCAGCAGCTCCACTGACTGTGATCTAAATGTGTTCGCGGGGCGTTTTAAGTCCGCGGACGCCGCGCCACGTGGTGCCAGGGACCAGTGAATGCAGCATGGAGTTGCACTAAATGATTACTTTGTGACCTTTATAGTACAACCCATTTCTGTAAAGTTAAGTGTTAGATTCAAAACTCTGCAAACAACAGGTGCAACAGCTCAGAAACAGAAGAATGCAGCACTTTTATGTTATACGAACAGACACGGACACATCCTGAGACACAAGGCCCCTGGGCTAAGACATCTAAAGGCCCCCCCAACACCTCCCATATAGGAGCACGCCCAAATTTAAAGCGAAACAGTGTCTATTCCTTGTCTCGTAACCTGTCTTGCATCTCTTTGTGGCTGCGCCTCTGCGTTGTCGTGGTAATTGTGTGTCTCTGTGTGGTCGCTGCGCATGTCTTTGTAGTTCCCCTGTGTCTCTGCAGCAATGTTAGGTCTCTCTGTATTTGTTTCGTGTCTCCTTGTGGTTTTCTGGAGTCTCTGTAGCTGGTTTATGTCTCTTTCTAGCATTGAGATTGACTTTTGCAAAGAAACGTTGTCAGTCACTTTAAACAGATGCTCTAGTCAACGGCCCCTGAGCCCGATATGCCTGTTTATGCCTCCATCCATGGTAATAGAGTATTTTTACTCGTCTGTATTGGTAATGTTATTTTAGGTGGAAGGACCTGAGTACCTCTTTCACCACTGTTCCCTGATTCGTACTCGTGTCCTTCCTCCTCCTCCTCGTCTCATTCCCTACCCTCCTCTCTCTCCTTGACCGGGGTCTTGTCAGAGGCTACTCATATTTCAAAACATGCTCTGGGAAGTAAATGAGATGCCACTCTCCACAGCCTCCTCAGCAGGAAACAGAGCCGTTTGTTGGGCTTAACGCTTCGCTGGCCGTCCAGCTCAGCCCTTCAAAGCACTAAAGACGGCACTGAGATCACAATTATGCGGCGGCAGGGAAGCCAATTTCACTCACATAGCCACATCAGTGCATGACACGCACTCTCAAGTAGGGGAGGGCAGACTCGAGCGACGCGCACGCACGCGCAAACCACAAATGCAGCTTGTTTCTTCTCGAATGTTAATGCACACGTCGCAGGCAGCTGATTGGGAAAATACAGGCCATTAGTCTTTTTAAGAGAGGCTCGGTACGGAGACAGAATAGGTTCCAGAGTTATTGATCACTGGACAGAGAGAGGGAGAGACACTATCAGCAGTTAGGATCAATGGCCTTCTGTGAGCTCAAAGTTTGAAAACGCAGAGAGTCTGTCTCTGGGTTGAAGGAGGTTGTGGAGAGGTTTTCCTCCACGGGCCAAATGTAAATTTCTGCAAGAGCTCGTGAATCTTTATCGATCTTTAACGATCATTTCATTACAGACACGAGCCTGAACAGAAGACCGTAGCTTTTAGACTCTAGGATGACCATGAAACTGCATTCCTGTAGTAAACAGCTTGATTGTGAAGCATCAAAGTAGATAAAAAAGCACCCTGTGTTCCAGTCTGAGGTGCTCAAGGAGAGATTTACTACAAATAGTCTCTCCACTGGATCATCTCCGCTGCAGCAACCGGTGAAACGTGGATGGCGGAGTGTGAAAATGAGGCAAACTAACGTGTCGCCTTGTTGTTTCAGGCTTTTCCAGGCAACAGTAACGCGGACACGGTGGTGCAGTACAAACTTAAGCAGCCGGTGATCGCCCGCTACCTCCGGCTGATTCCTCTGGACTGGAACCCCACTGGGAGGATCGGACTCAGGCTGGAGATATACGGATGTCGATATAGTGAGTCTGCTTTTGACGTTGTCCACTCAGGCTTAAAAAAACAGAATATAAATGAGAAGTTATGAGTCTTTACGCTTATTTACATCAAAGCATCCATTACGGTGTAGAGATACTGTAAATATTCATTATTTCTGTGCTTAGGAGCAAAAAACTTTTATTAAAACTGTTACATGTAGGAAAACTTTACCTGATGTGCACAAGGAGTGCAAAGTGTTGATGGCGTGCAAGACTCCTTTCATGTCACACCCGACACAACACGGGTCAATTAAGCTGCAAACATCACATCGCTTTTTAGTCGGAGGGGCGAGTTTTCAGGAAAACACTCGGAGCACATTCATTTTATTTTTTATTTTTTCATCCCACAGATCCACATGAATTCTGCTTTCACTACAATAACATTTAATTACTCTCGCAGGTCTTTTCTGCTGCTCTGTAGTCATTAGCAGACACCACACCATATGGTTTTTTACTCTGCTGTTTGAAGGGTTTGCACATTTAGGGCCAGCAGGTTTCCAGCTCATTATAAACTGTTTTTTTTTGTGTGTGTGTGTGTGTGTGTGTGTGTTTTGTTTTCATAGAGGAGTAAACGGAGGCGATCAATACCTTTAAGCAACAAATAAAATACAGCCGTGCACTGGGAAATACGGGCTGAGGTTTACCTTGTTCGCGTTTTCTCACGTGTTCAATAAGAACTGGGAAACTTTTAGCACATGAAGAGTCACTAAATAGCCATAAAATGCAAAAATAAATAAATAAATAATTGCGGTGACTGCAGCAATCGGAGGTT